>VZSR01001685.1:30490892-30781349 GCA_013398615.1 Brachypodius melanocephalos
GGGTCCTGGTGGACAACAAGCTGTCCATGTGTGTCCTTGTGTGTGCCCTTGTGGCCAGGAAAGTCAGTAGTATCCTGGGGTGCATTAGAAAGAGCATTTCCAGCAGGTTGAGGGAGGTCATCCTGCTTCTTTAATCAGATCTGGTGAGGCCACACCTGGAGTGCTGTGTCCAGTTCTGGGCTCCTCAGTACAAGAGACACATGGAGCTCTTGGAGCGGATCCAGTGCACGGCTACAAAGGTGATGAGAGAACTGGAGCCTCTCATGAAGAAAGGCCTAGAGAGCTGAGCCTGTTCAACCTTGAGAAGAGACAGCCAAGGTGGCCTGTAAGCATGGATGTCTGTAAGCATCTGAAGGGTGGGAGTCAAGGGGATGTTCCCAGGCTCTTCTTGGTAGCATGAAGCAATAGGACAAGAGGCAATGAGCAGAAACTGATGATAGAGGAAACTCTATCTGAATATGAGGAAAAACTTCTTTACTGTCTGGGTGAGTGTGCACTGGAACACATTGCCCAGAGAGGTTATGGAGTCTCCCTCACTGGAGATATTCAAGAACTATCAGTGCGGTCATGAACCAGAGTGATTTACTTCTCTTTGAAAAGCTGTACATCTGAATATCCTCAATCTCCCACTATGTGCTTATTTCCTAAATCATAGCCACTACTTGTGGGTTCTCTCTGAACAATGTTTTGCCCTTGAAGCCCACAACAAAAAAATTTCTGAAACAACTCCAGTTTTCTTTCCTACAGGGGGTAAAAATAACACATGTTCTTGCTTTCACTGAGAAACATGATATGAGTGACTGGTAGTGGGAAATCTCTATATTCTTCTGAGTTTGAAAGCTGATTCATAAATCACACTGATTTAGACAAAAAGTGTCCATTGAAGTGCCTTCTAGAGTTCCTGCTGATTAATTTCCTTACATATTGATTTCTTCAGTGACTTGTATCTACCAAACCAGTCTCATTGCTGTTAATGATCTCTGTAGACTAGAGAGGTTTACTCTCAACAGCACTAAGTTTGTGTGAGATTATCTTGAAGAAATCTCTTCTCACTGCAGAGTGGAATTTCTATCCTAAACCAGAGAAGATAGTAATAATATTTACTTTTCCAGAGAAAATATGCTTTCCACAACAGGAAATTAAATTCAACGTTTCAGTTCCTTATATTGCTCAAAAACAGTGCAATACCCTAAGATGGATTCCACCAGCTAAGCAACAGTTGGATGGAAGAATTCTCAGGATGTGGTGGGAGTTGACCACACAGTGTCATCTCACTTCAGTCAGCACTAAGGATGAGTATTTGCTTACTGAATATACTATGATGCTCTTAAAACTTGAGGATCTTGAAAATTCCATTGTTCTCTACATAAGAATAATCTTTAAAAGAAAACAATGAAATTTGATCATTGGAAATGAAACTTTCCACAGAATTTCTGCCTGGTGAAAAAAAATCTTCAATGTCCCATCCCATTCCTTGTGTATTGTTTAATGTTAATGAAAATTGGCCAGGTTCCTTGTCCATAAGCAGGAACATTCCAGTGGTGATGTATTGTGTGTTTGAAGGTTAGTAAAATATTTGGGAGTTCTTCTGTGTCACTTGCTAGGTTTTTGCTGTTGGAGCAACATGGGTTTGTAGCAGCCGTGAAGTTTCTAGAGTTTACTAATAAAAAACCCATACATATATAAGAATGAAAGGACTTGAAGAGCAAAGTAAAATAAAGGTAATGCTTGTACAATGATTGGAGAATTAATATTTGTTCCTATATTTTTCCCAGATATTTTCTTCTGTTTTCTGTGTTCCATTAAAAGATTCTATTCTGTTACTACCATATAATCCATGTGAAAAGTTTGGTTACCTATTTACAAGTACACTTTCACTTACCCCCAGGCTCCATATGAATATACCTGTTACTATAACACAGGTTCTCTAGCAATGTTATGTCTGTTTGTGTCCTATGGAATTCTAATCCTACATCTGCATCTTTTTAGGATAATGTGATGCTAATAAAGGAGAAAAAATTATGAAATATCTTCTGTGTAACAGATATTGTAAAGAAGACGTTATGAATGTTCAATTTAATTCTGAAGGACTTTTATAGCTGATTTCCACCACTTTTTAATGTTTTTTCAAAAAAATGTGATCTATTAAGAAAAAAAATCTATGGAAGTTGAATTTCATGGGTTCATTCTGGGAAGGTTCACACTGAAGTAGATGTATTATCTATCATTCAGTACTGTACTTGGCAAAAAAATTCCAGTGACTCATCATGAATATTCATGATATGAAATAAAAACCATCATGGTTGTCAAAATATGCTCCTAATTTCACACAATCAAATAAATAAAGAGAACGAGTTATAAATGCCTTTCAAGTATATGATAAATATGATATATATGATGAAGAGCAAGTTTGTGCAAGACCTCATTTTCAGATCAGCATCCCATACTATTCACATCAACAAGTTCTTGTCAGGGAAAGTAAATGTTTCACAAACTTTGTTCAAACACTGGTTCATAGGTTATTTGAGAATCAATCTCTATCCAAGCTCATACACATTATTTTCACATTTAACTTTGCTATATTACTTTGTGGGTTTATCATTTAACATTAAAAAAAGAGTGTTGAAATGCTCTATTTGCAAAACTAAACAGACTGGAAGGAAAAATAAAAATGTAATAGCTCAGGAAAGTGCATTTGACATTTATGAGTGATTTGAATTTGAATATCTGCATTTGCCAGACCACAAAGGAAAAAAGTAGGAGGCTACAAGTGCAGAAGTTTCCTGTGGTTCTTCTTTTGTAATGAGCTTCAGAGGAAGGAACTTTGTACTCCAACAGGCTCTGTAAAGCTGTTCAGTCCCTGCCTACATCAAGACTGCATGGTGATGCAGCTTGGGAAAGCTTTCTGGGCATTAATTATCCTTGCTCTCCTATCTGTTTACACATCCACAGCATAAAGACCATGTCCCTTTACCTGCAGCTTAAAAAAACAGGAAAGCTTTGGTACACTGTATGTTCAAATAAATTGCAGATCCTTTCTTATTGGAGGCAGAGTTTGACAGTAGTTGCTGTTGGAGGTAATTATATATAATACATCCAAGCCAGTTTTGCCCAAACCAGGAGTTCTCCATTTCCTCAGTGTGGATCACAACCAAACAGAGGGACTCCTTTTCAGTTTCAAGTACTATGGGACAAATAACAACCCTACAACATCATTTTTTACAAGGAGTTTTGATGTCTTTTCTTTGATATCTTTTAGAATAAAATAAACCCAGGCAATACTTAGGACAAGGAAACCCAACAGACAAATTTCTACAGAACACTATATGTGCTGACTAAACTGTGAATTGTTCATGGTCTGTGGACCATGAATCATTGCATCCTTCACAAAAATAGAACTTGGAAATCTGCATATCCTTCATACAATTGGTACATGCAAATAAGGACTGTGTGTATGGTCAGAAGGCAGAAGGATACAGAATAGCCTCCAGAAGGAATGACTGAGTTCAGGGAAGTTTTGTGACTCAGGGAGTGGGATGCTGTTTTATTCAAGAGCATGTGTATGCTCCTGTGACAGTCACAGACCAGGGAGAGAACTGCTTTTTGAGAGACACGAATTTTAGCCATTTTTGTGCTAAGAGTTTTCTGGAGGCAGGAAAATGTGAGAATAAATCCACTTATTAGAGCTAGAGAAACAACTTAAGGGAGGAGATAGGCAGCTGAAAAGAGCAGTTTCGAAGAGGGAGGAGATTATCTCCATGGAATTGTCAAGCTTGAGCTAGATGTTGAAATGAATGAGTATGAAAGCATTAGTCTGCTGCTAAAAGCCATGTTGTGTCTCTATGGCTCTACTCCAGCAAAGAAAGCGTGGAAACCTGTCAGAGAGGATAGGTTGGTTCTGTCACATCTTAGTCATAACGTTTAAAAAAACAGACAATGCTGGTTCTCAGCCAGCAAAAAGAGTGGGGACAGAAACACTTGCGATGGCACGATGCTCCTTCTCGACTGTGCAATGTCAACTATTCAGTGGCTCCTCAGGTTGGTTTAACTTTTTCTAACAGATAAACTGCCCTAGTAGAGGATGAAAGGAAATTGTTATATTTCATGACTGAGGACACGGGAGGAGTTCGGCAGGAAATAAAGAAGTGAGCAGCAGAATTTTGAATTTGGAACAAATCCAAATGCAGTAAAGTGATATCTGGAAGGCTGGTGATATTCCTGCTTTATGCAATGTATTCATTCAAAGGAAACCCCTGGCAGCCTGAGGCTGGAATAGATGCTTTTGACTTAAGTAAATTAATTGATTTAATTAACAAATGTGAGGCTAAAACAATAGAGCTGAGAGGAAATGAAGACTTGATTATGAAGGTCAGCATAGTGTCGGCTAAGATAAAGCCCAACACAGATGGTTTTTTAGGGACTAAAACCTGAACAATTACTGACATGGAAGATACATACAACAAATGAGCAGAGAATTTAGTAGTAGTTGAATTCATATTCATATTGTTTTTCCATGGCCTTGAACATTCTTTTCTTAAGTAATCAAAATTTGGCAGAGATTTTTAACAGTTTTCATATGTACCTGCTATGTTTCTTAATGACTTTACTAAAAAAGTGCTTCTACTACACCTGTTAATATTTTGCATAATTACAACTCTCCCATCAGATAAATCTCTACATTACCAAGCACTGCCACAGACAGTGACAGAAATTCTGTTTCACTGGTTGGTAAAGTGAATGAAGAATATCTTCAAATCAAGAGGTATCATCCGTATTTTTGGGGATTTTTTAAAAGTTCTATAAGAAAGGTTGAACTCTTCAGTTAAAGGAGAAATGCAGATGAGAACTAGAAAATGAACTGCTGGTAGTATTGGGGATTTAAAAAGTACTGTATTCAAATTGGTAATTTGTTGAACGAGTGTACTACCAGGCCATGTTGTTTTCACGGAAAACTGAAACAACTTTTCAATAATCTGAGCAGTAAGATCAGCCTCATATCATGTGATGTGGGAATAGAAAATCATAAGCTTGAAAAAGGAAAATTCAGAGCTGCTACACATTTAACCATTTCTTAATTTTTATTTTTTGCATTTATCTGAATAATGACAGATTGCAAATTTCACCACTTCTCATGGAAAAGTGATACTAAAGTTAATCTTCGTCATGTTAGTTTCTGCATTCTATCATATTCATTAATTTTTTGTAAACTTATCTGTGTTTTAGGAGATTCACTTACATTTACAAAAAAATATATTTTTGAAAATAAGCCTTAACCTTCCAAACTGGGGTACAAAAATAAAGGGAAATCGGAACTAAGACAAGGCAGGTGGTGGAGAGAAGAGGGAGTTCTCTGAGAGATTGTAAATTTCATTTCTCCAGCATCTAGATTCATGCTGGTAATCCACATAGTTGAGGAATCATGAATTCATTTTACAAGTAACCTAGAGGACTTGCAAATAATTCAGTGGTGTAAAATAATTGTATGGGTGTAGCCCTCTTCTCTTGCCTGCAGCATGCTGTTGGACTTGGAAATTCCTTTCCCAGGAAATTTCTGTAAACAGGACAAGATGTCTATATTCTTCTCCCAAGGAGGGACTCTCTTGATGTCCCTCTGGGTTGACCAATGTTGTTGAAAGGGTTTGCCTTTCAACCACCAATCCTTGTGTTTCTGTACAATAGTATATAAGGACTCTCTGCCTAATAAATCTCTGGAGTCAAATGAAGAAAACTTTGTCCAAGAGCGACATATGGGCATATAGGACCTAAATGAATAACATGTATTTCAAATCTTCTGGTCCTGGAGGTGAGTGGTGCAGAATCTGCAGACAAAAGCAGTACCATTCAAAATATCATTTCTTTTGGATCTGTGGAATTAGTAGTGGGGATGTGATATACTGGTGATGATTTTCCACATGTCTAGTATTAAACAAGTCCATAAATCAACATTCCAGGATTTTTTTTCTCCCATGTTCCTTTTGGGGGACAGTAAGTGAAGCTTCTCTTTGTAACGTATGAGTGATTAATGTTTTAGGCCTTTTCACCATGCCTAAGATCTCACTTGCCTCTTCCCAATACAGCTGGTATTTCAAGGGTTTGAATCAGAAGTCAAAAGCTTATGAAGTTAAGATGATTTTGTGGTCCACGAGTAACAGGTGTTAAAAGCATCTGCAGAATATAATTGGTCATCTGTGGTCAGACCAGACCCTTTCTATTTATAATTTTGTCTCTCCCACTCCTCTCATCTATATCTGTCCTGCGCCTGCAAATACTAGAGGCTGTGAAAAGCTGGTGTCTGCTGTCTTTAGAGAAATCTGTGTATTTCATACTTGATTCACATCACAGACATCTGTGCTGCACCACTGATGACGTTAATTTAGAAAGATGGCTAACACTGAGGGCTATTGGTGTACCTACTGATCATATGCATCTGGAGATTAAGTAAACAGGATGGAGAGAAGCAGTTTTCCATTTCCACCAGTGTGACTCAGTCCTGAATATATGGGACTTCTGCTTCATAGCTCACCATCTGTGCTGATTGATGGATCTGAAGGCAGTATCAACAGTTAAAAGCCAGCATGAAATCTCCCAGAAGCTTCAAGAACAAAAAGAGCGAAAGGTGTGGACCTACCACCTAACATTCTCCCAATTCAGGATCAAACAACAGTCAAAAAGAAGCAACTACCCTTACCCCTTTCATACTCTGTGCAGGGACTTTTGTCTCCTGATCTCTTAACCCGGTTCTTATCAGTATGTCCTCTCACTGAATAAAACCCAAACCACAGACAAATATATATCAGATGTGGCAATATACTGAAATGGACAGATAAAAAAAAAAAAAAAGCCATCGCTAGCTGCCCATATATCAGCATCTTTGTCATTCTGAGAAATAGAGTTGAAAAGTTAAAAAAAAAAAAAATCAATCCATTTTAACTTTGCCATTCCCAGGATTATTCTTTCTGCCTTGCAGGGTAAACACACATAGCAAAGAACAGACAAGAAGCACTCCCAGCAAAAGAGGATTTACAGATCTTCAAACAATGCTGAGTGTGAGTGGGCAGATCATGACAAATCGTTCACACTTCTTCATCAAATCTAACTAGTTTGCCACTACATATTCATGCTATAAACTGTGAACTGGAGTTCTTCTGTGGGACAATAATCCAAATGAAATAGCAGGAAGCAAAAGACAATTGCTTTTGCAGGTATGGAATAGGACAAGATTTGCTGGTTCTCAATTCTGTTTATTTAATGGAAAAAAAAATCTTCAAGAATCCCTTTCTATAATGGAATCCTATTTTACTCAGAGATTTAGTTGCAGCTATTGTAGGCATACTTTCAGAAATAATGCCTTTTATCTGTGTCATTGTTGAAATGGAATAATTCTGTCTGTCTCAGTTACAGATTGTGAGGGTGAAACTGTAGGTGTATTAAACTGAAACTGTGTACCAGTAGCCAGAGTGGTTGGTACTAGTTCAAGAACAGTGTATTTTACGATTTTTAGACAGAAGTATGCTCAATTTTTTTTTTTTGTTAGAAGCAAAAGTTGCTTCTAACAAGCTAGTTTATTGTGCTGACAATAAACTAATTTACAGTCACAGTAGTGCAAAACTTTCAAGATTTCCCAGCGCAGCAAATTTATAATTTCAAAGTGAAAGCATGTACATTTTATTTATAAATTACTATTTAATATTTACTTAGACAAAATCTACCAAGACTTTTTAATGGAATGTACTGTTTTGCAGTAATGCAGAAAAATGCTGCTTAAGTTATTGATTGTTATGATACAATACTATGTAGACTGTCAGCCTGATGCATTTAAGATATTTTTGTCAAGATAAATTTGAAACTCAAGAGGTGATTTTGAATGTGAATTTATCAACATAATGGATCAGACAGAAATGTAACCCTTTACTTATGCTAGACTCCAAGACAGGAAACGAGGTTAAGCAGATGATCCCCAAACTATTTGAGGCTGGAGCACTTGCCCTTTGAGGGAAGCCTGCAGGAGCTGGGCTTATTCTGCCTGGAGCAGAGATGGTTTGGACGTGGGCTCACCAACACCAGCAGACCTCAGTACTTGAAGGGAAGATTCCAAGGCATTGGAGTCAGGCTCTTCACAGCAGTGTGTGGTGGGAGGAGATGAAACTGTGGGCAGAAGATGAAAGAACAGAGATTCTGACTGGGAATGAGACCCTTTTCCCCATGGGACAGCTGAGCAGGGCTGTGGGTTGCCTTGGGAGATCATGCTAGTTCCATTTTTGAAAGTTTCTAGATCCTGACAAGGCACAGACTTGAGCAGCCTGGTCTGAACTCAGAGCTGCTCCAACCTAAAGAGGAGCTGGAAAACTCCTGACCTTCCTTTCCCACCTGGGTTTTCCTGTGATCCTGTGTTGGCAACTGTCAGAAGCAGACTGCCCACCCATACGGATGTACATGGCAAAGAGCCAAACAACACATCCAGATCTTGCCTCCTCCTGATACCATGAGAGCCCAAGGAAAATTCTAACATCACCTAGGTCAAAAGCAAAATTACCAATCATTTTGGTGGGACTCCACCCATTGTAGTTTGTCTTTAAATAATAATAAGAAGGAATACTAGAGTTTGGCCATCACCTTCAAAGTGGTCATGTCACAACAGGTGTCCCATCCTGCACTGACCAGGAAGTCTGAGCCAGCTGGAATCTGCCTTCAGTTGCAAGATAAGTACCTGGATGGAGACCAGGAATGAGATTTAAAGCAACATTGAATATTTAGATGGGTTTTCTTTTTTGGGCTTTTTTTTTTGTTTGTTTTGTTTTGTTTTGTTTTTGGTTTTGGATTTTTTTTGGGGGGGGAGGTTGGGGGTGGTCTGAGGGTGGAGTTTGTATGTACCTAGTTTAAGGCTGGGTACAGCTCACTTTTTCTAGGAAACAAATAGATGTGACTGATACTCAATTTCAAGGCTAAGCATATGCAATATGTGCCTAAAGTGTGTGGCTGCCAGGCAGTGAGTACATTTAATGATTTTACCTGCTGATACACAGTTAGATATGACATTGTGTCCATAAAGAATTCCAGTCAGTGCTCACGCAAATTAAGTTCATAGCTCTCATTTCTGTAGGCATGCAATACATATACATATATATATATATATATATAAAAATATGTGTATGAGACTTGGATGTATGCTTGAAATCTCCTCTGCTTCTCACTTAGAGAACATTAAAGTACAGTGCATTTGAGGTCCATGTACTGATATTAATTAAGCTATTTATTACTTTAAAACACTAAGTGAAATACTTCTGCCTTTGTCATCCGGCTGATTCCCTAAAACATATCCGGCTGATATATCCCAGTCTCTGCCACCTCCTACACTTCTGCGCAGTCTTTGGGAAAGTTAATTAAAAAGCAAAGGCACTAGATCAATAAAACACAGGGTAAAATGCTGTAAACATGTTGAGAATGGTAAATGTGTATTAAGATTTTAACCTTTGGGGAATTGCCCTGGGTAAGAGCTGCTTTTTAAAGTTTATCACTCTCAGCTGGATTAGTTTCCTTAGCCCAATTAGAGATGTGTGGATTTTGCTACCCTCTTTTCAGTTACATTATTTAATTTAAATATTGTTGCATCAAAATGACTGAAATACAAATGTACTTTTTTAATAAAAATCTGTTGCAGTAGTGAAACATTTATTATATTCATAGTATTATGTTATGAACCACTTATGCAAAAACCTCCAACAAATTTTGCATTAATTAGGCAAAAATCTTTGGCCTTATGAGATCTACAGAAATACTTGGGGGTGCATAGCTAAGAAAACTTTATTTTTAACATGCAGGGCAAAAATTATTTTACTCTGGAACTTTTACCTTACTGAAACTTCAAGAGGATCTCTCTTCTGTATCACCTTAGACACAAAGCTTTATTCAACTTCAGGTGTAATGAGAATATCAAAACTGTCTTTTAAGGAGGTAAATCCTCTTTTAGGGATTTATCTGAAAAACCAGGGATAAACATGAATTCAAAATACACCACATTATAGTTAAAAAAAACCCAAAAACCCAGCAAAAAATGAAACAGAAATCCAAGCAAACATATCTACTTCTCAAGATGTCTCCATAATTAAAGCTAATTTTATCTTCTGGTCTCTATTTTGCTATAACTGGATCTTTAGTCCCACACCCCTGTTTACAGTTCTTTTTTGTCCTTTGTTCTGCCAACAGATTTTTGAGCAAAATTACAGGACTGGCATGCTTAAATTTCCTCATGAATAAAGACCAATTCCTGCTTAGAAAAGATATGTCTGGCTAAATAGCTATCAAGTGGTGAGGGTTTGGCTTGCCTCATCTGTGTTGTTGGCTCAGATCTACTTCTGTTCTATCCACAGGGCACTCCCATAAACAAGCCAAAAAGAGGGAATACATTTGCATTTTTTGCTGCTCTCAGAAATGCGATCAGAAGTTAACAATAATGAAAACATATAGCCTATTCCAAAAACAGACCGTGAATATGACTTGAAACATTACAATATATGGATTTTCTCAGTGCAGTAGTGCTTCTACATGCAGGGGCAGGGTAACAGCATTCAAGTTCCCTCCTATTTCTTTTCAAGAGCTGAAGACATTTCAGTATGGGTGAAGACTGAAGTGTGCTTAGGAGGATCTGAAAGTATTCACTGGTTCCAGTGAGATTTGAATTTGGGTCTTAATATCTGGACTTCCAGAAAATTTCCAGAGATAATTGTAATGATTAACCTTTTACCACTGCAGACAGAAAGCTGGCATCTGCCTAGCCACAGTATTTTGAATTCTTCCATAAGAAATTACAGTGAGGTATTCACTCTGAGGATCTGTGACATCCAGGTGTTTAATAATTAAGTCCAAGTCTGTACATGTAGAGGGAGTTCAAAATCAATTCTGTGCAATTCAGCAGAATTTGAGGTAGGACAATGAAAGGGATGAGGAGCCTGAGTGGGGTGGATGAAAGAGGTCAGGGATAGTCCCCAGTCCCAGGTCTATCTGGTGCAGACAGCTCCACCATGGCATGGTGCAAGGAAGTTACTGTAATCACCTGTCATTGCACAACTTCTGAATGTGTGTAAATTTGAGCCTGAGAAATGTAAACTTCATGATCATAATGACTAAGCAAAGAGGAAGCCTCTCCTGGTAAATGAGTGCCTCAGATAAACAGAAAATAGCTCATATATATGCATTGCCTTGGCTGCTGGAATATGGCATCATCACCAACAAAAAATCTTCACAAAATGTTGTAAAATATTTGTTATCCTGTGCCTTTAAGCAGTAAGGCTTTATTTTGCAATTTTTAAATCTTATTTTAAAATTACAGTCTGCAGAGGCTCGTGTTTGTACTTTCTTCGGACCATGATCTCACCCTTTTCTCTTGATCTGTAGTCACCTTCCTTTTCAGGTCTCAGGACATATTTTCAGCACAGACACATTTTGTTCTGGGAGATAGGATGGCTCAGTTATGGTGCCATCACAGGTCAGCCTGGCAGAGGGAGAACACCAGTTTGTCTGACATTTGTCCTCTTCTGTCCCTCTGTGGGGCTATGTTAGAGATGTGGTCTGTGCAGTGATTTCATGCTTTTGCAGGTCAGGAGGGCTAGGTTATTGCTCAAATCTAAAGCAATGAAATAAACAATTCCTACTTTGCTGAAGTTAAATTTGAGTGGGAAGTTGATGTGTATACCCAAAGCATGTGTTGTTTGACACGCTCCAGCTTCACTGCTTGGACATAAGACCCATGAATCACAGGCAGTGACAAAAAGTGTCTCAGGGAACAAGTTAACTTTAAAGAATTAGTCTCCCTTTTAAGGGTTTTGATCAGCTGAAGACAGGAGGATTAGCTGCAGGAGATTAGAAGGAAGGAAAGAATATACATAGAAATATTAGAATTTTGTGTTATGTAACTTCATAAGGCATTTATCATCAAAGTTAAACAGGTCCTGGGAAGAGAACAGCACTGAATCCTGGCATTTAAATGCCTTTTATTGCCACACCGATGAAGAAAAAGGCAAACAACTGAGATTTTTCTCCTAGTATTAGCTGGAAAATGTCCTCTGCATGTTTTTCTTGGTTATTTTCAATGATACAGAGATCCTGCTTTTTACTGAGAGCCCCACAAGCTTTTTAAAAGTATTAATCTAACACAGTGGTACAAAGCCAAGTGATAGCTTTATATTCATCTAACTTCCACTCACATAATCCATTGATAAAGTAGTTCAAAAGCATTTGACAGTGAACTTGTAGTTATGTCAGCAAGAAAGGAGAAAAGAGCTGTTCCATGGAAAGACTTGGGAGACTCCTCTCATTTCAAACAGCCTATTTTCTGCCACACTTCATAGGAAGGTGTACAATAAGCCAGGTAACCTGGAGTGCTCTGGATTCAGAAGTGTCTCTCAGCTGCAAAAGGTGAATTTTGAATCTCGATTGCCACAGTTCTCTACAAACCAGAGGCAGTATTTGTGAATCTTTGCTAAAGAATCCTGTTCGTTATAATGAAAATTGGCTTGAAATGCAGGCTTTTATGCCTGCCCATTCAGACTAGATCTGGGTCCAGACTGACATGGAAAAATAGGCAAGTTCTTTGAAAAAATGTCATTTTATTGATCATATCTAGAACTTGAATTCATGTCTCTCCACTTTGCTTACAATTTCCAGGATAAAAGAAAGCAACCAAAGCTCTCATACCAAATGTCGATCATATTCCAGGGGCACGCACAACTTCTCTTTGGAAGCCAGATACTGAATTTTCAGATGTAATTTTTGGTTGCTTCATTTGGGAGCCTGTAGGACCAGACTGTTAGGAAGGAGTAAAACAAAACTCTGAGTTTATCACATAGTCAGATAAACTGCTTTGTCTTCTTAATTGCTTTTCAGTGATGCTAACTTGTTTTTTATGCCTAGAGCTTGATGAACACAAAACCTCCTAGGCTTCCCTCCACTATGTTGACAGAGAATAAACAGTACAACAAATTGTTTCTATAACTCAAAGTTTTCCTCAAGAGGAACTACTTTGTTTGTACTTGGATAAACATGAAACTCTTGCAAAACTAAATTTTAACAGAAATGGTGCAATACAACCATACAACCAAATACAGATATTTACCCCAATCCCAATAATAAATTAAATGCCTTATGAAATATAGGAAGAAAACTACATTTTATCACCAAGTGCTTAAACTATTCTAACAGATCTAAAGCTATTTTGCTATTTTGCTATTTGCTTTCTACTTTCTGCTATTTCTCTATTTGCTGTCTACTTTCTAATCTCTACTCCTATTTTTTTTTTGTTTCTTCTTCATGCATATCAAACCAAAACAGTGCATAGGTGCTGACAGAGGTGGCAGAATTTTGTGGAATTCTCTATGAGCAAAGGAGAGGCACTGAGACTTGTCAGTGACCACTTGAACCTGCAGTCCTGTACACATCAACTGCTTTATAGGCTTGCCTTGTAGGTGACCTCTGAGATGGAATCATAGGATATTATAGGGTTGTTCTAGTACAATATCCACAAGTGCAGGAATATATCTGTAATGTGCACAGGAGGTCTGAGATCAGGCTCAGTGGTGAATAATGCAGAGGACAATAAAGAGCAATAAATAACCTGGACTTGCTTTCAGATAGAGTTTTCAGACAGTTTCTCAGACCCCACAGGTGGGGTCTGTGGACATAATTACCAGGTGCAAACTGTAGCTGCCTTGCTACCTAAAAAATAAAATAATCTTTAGTGTGAAGCATTGTGCTATCTTTTAACAAAAATGGGATTTTTTCTTCCTTCTGGTTGGGTGAACAGGGACATGTAGCTGCTTTAACTGAAAGCCTTGTTCTCTAGTTCTCTACATAATAGAGGAAATTCAAAACCCCTAAAGTTAGAGCACAAAATCCCACAGACACTTGAACAGGATTATTATTGGTTTACCCCTAAACAGGATTACAAATGAGAATTCAAAACAAAGCAAGCAAAATCAGTGACTTTCTAAAGAGTATAAAGAACAAAAGTAACCTTGCTTACAGTCACTGGCACTGAAATAGTTCTCTAATGCCAGAGTCTACCTGTGCCTGGCTGTTCATTTTATATACAGCTACATTGCTCTAAGAAAAGTTTGCAAACAGTGTGACAGAATGGAGGATTGCGTACTCTTGAAGTGTTCTATTATAAATGAACTCACAGCAGCTCTGTACTGCATTTCAGGATAGGAAGAGAGGAATGCCATGTGCAAATGAAACTGTAGGCTTGTTTGAATAAGCTGCATGTAATTATCCAGACTGGAAGGTGGCCAGGGCACTAAAGCTGACACTAACGCTAACCTTGCAGCATTCAGAACCCAACATATTTGCAAACTCTTTTTGCAGCTCATTTTCCAAGGCTCAGCATTCAACAGGAATGTGTAGTCTGTTATATTTCAAGGGCAGCTTATCCTCCTCTCAATTATAGTCCCCCAATCTACTTTTGCTGACTAGCTATGATACTTTTAATTTTTTTTTCTATTAGGGAAATGGAAGAATACAAACAATAACTTACTCCTTCCTTTCCAGCAGCATGGATATGTTTAAGTGGCAGTGGAAAATTATTCCCCAGAGTCTCTTCTCAAGTCCAGACAACAGAGGTCTTAAAATGGTGAGAGTCATGCACTCCAGAGTGAAGGTTATGCGCATCAGGAGGAGGGTCATGCACATCATGAGCACTTTACAAACAAAGATACTCTCTACTGAGTCCCAAGGCATACAAAATATCTTTGAAATCGCAACTATTAGCAAGCCTGCCCAACTTTGCTTATTTTTAATTTATCTGGTAAGCTGCCATCAAAAGCAACATTCTCTCTTTCCTCATTCCTCTGACAGTATAAAGAAGGAAGCTCAACAAGCCACTACTTGGAATAAGGAGGAGGGGAGAGGTCATTCAGTTTCTTCTCGGGTGGGAGCAGGAGCCAGTTCAGCTGTAGGCTTTAGAATCATGGAATCATCAAGGTTGGGAGACCTTTAAGATCCTCAAGTCCAACTGTGTTTGTTTTGGAATTATGAGAAATGGGTGGGAGGTGCAGTGGTTTGTCATGACAAAGGTCGGTACGTGTGAGAAAGAGGCTATATAGGCCTGTTGGCAGAACTCAGTTTACAAGAACAAAAGCTTTTATGAAGCATGACTTATAAACTCTGCCACCTGGGATTCAGTGAGGGATGCTTCCAGATACTACATCAACCTTTGAAACTGGATACAAACAATGGGACTTCTAATAACAATTTTTTTTTTTGTGAGCTACTTAGTTACTTGGCTGCACGTTAGCCCACAGTGGCAAGGGTTTGGGCCTTGAGGATTACATTTCCAAGAGGAAGAGAACAAATTTACACAGTTTTTACTCTTATATATGTAGGAGGGAAGAGCGAGCCTGTTGTTGGCTGGCTCCAAGTAAGAAGAGCCAGCATCTAAATAGAAAGCAAAATTCCAAAAAAGCAGATTTAACTACAGAGAGGAACATGGACCACATTTTTTTCCAAGTACATTTCCACAGCAGGTAAAACATAATTATGCTTATGATTTAAATCTGTAGCAGAGAATAACTGCTTGTTTTGTTGCTTGTAGCTAGCTAACTGATGGGCACCCTATGGTTTTGTGTCAGGCAAAGATTAAGGCTTCATTGTTTACAATACAACAGGCAGAATAGTAAATTTTTTATTAATTAATTTTCATTTTCCTTGGCATTTTCACAGAACTGCACTTTGGACACTTTATTTGTGTAGTATTGAAATTTTGGACATCTTTAATGAGCTCAGCCAAACAATAGAATAATTTTGTATTTTATAAATGCTAGTGCGGAGGCTCACTGGGCTGAGCCAGAACATTATTGAAGGCTACCTGTCCTAGAGCTACCTACTGATGTTTATTTAACTAACTGCTGCATTGCTGAGATTTGTTCTTACTTTCTTTAACAATATCAGCCTTGACTTAAAGACAAATTATTGAACAAGGCTTTCTATCATTATTATTTTTACTGAAGGGCCTTCCAAGCAGTCATAGTCTAATGCTTCTACTGCCAAAGCATTTTTGTATTATCTTCTTCTGTGGCTGAGGCCTTGTGTAAAAAAAGTTGAATTAAATGTTACACTTACATTCTTTGTAATAGAACTGCTCATATCTTCTGGATGCCCACACTTCCACCTTTCCTCAGTGTGTGCTCTGATCATCTCTATGTGGCTTTTCTATTAAACTAACAGTTTGGAAAGCTAAAAGAGAAAGAAGTGTTGGGTGAGTTCCTTCAGTAGTAATTTGACCTCGATGTCTAAAGACTTCCACTCGAATGAATAAATGTAACGGGATAATAATGAAAAAATAAGTGGATATAGCTTCTTAGCATTAGTGAATGGTCCCATTGATCCCAGTAGTGCGGAAAATAGAATTTATCAGTTTTTCTTTCTAAGATTCAATCTTTGCCTTCATGAGTTTCTCTATAAGCAGATATATATACTCACACCATACTCCTGACATTCAAAGTCAGTGTCAGGAGCTGGCCTTTTGAGATGAAAAGGTTCAACTTGGTGGAACACTAATGGGGTTAAAGCTTACCGTTTTAGGAAAACATTTTTCTATCTTTTCCAACACCAAAAAGCACTTAAAAACTCTGATGTACCTTCACAGAAATTAATTACACATTAACATACTATAAATGCTGTAAAATATTATTACATGTTTGTGTTCTGATCAAAATGAACACTATACAAATAACATTTGAGACATTACTTTGGCTATGAGACAACCATAAATTAAAACAGATGGCGAGAGCTTGATCAAATGAATGGTAATCAAAATGGTATTAGGTAGTTTTCAAATGGGACAACAGTTTTGATTAACGTCAGCAGGAATTACAGAGATAATGGGAAGGTCTACAGAGTTCTGAAATGGATTTTAGTGTTCCAGTCTGCAATAATCTGCTGCGACAGAAGCAGATCTCACACCATTTAGTCAGATCAGCTTTTTGCATTGACCCCAGCTAGTGTGTTTTCCTCTATGGTGAGCACAGGTCATCATGAACAATATAACATGAAAATTGAAAGCTTATTGAAAATTAATTTTCACAGTTTCCTTGTTATTGGTCGTGGAAGGGACAGCTCATACTAATATAGCCTAATATAGGAGACTTGTACTTATTTAGCAATTGGTAAGTTTGAAAAGAGATAAAAGGCTTTTTTTAGGCTATTGCAGAGAAAAGTGGAGGTTAAAAAGTGATAATTTAGTGAAAATACAGTGAACATTTCAAAGCATACAAATGGTGATACAGTATATAATTTTATTTTATAAAAGGAGTTTTTCTTCATGACAAACTGTTTATTAAAAGTATTCAAATTAAATTTCTAATGGACCCTTTAAATTTTCACATAAAGCAGGGTGACCTCTTTAGTAGTAAGGAACATATGGGCAGCATGACACAGTTCATCAGACGTCAGAACAGGCTTTACTTACCAGGGTGGATCTCAGCTAGGTCTGGGCATAAAATAACATGCTGGGAACATATTGTAAAGGCAGATTTACTAATTCAGATGTCAAAATTATGAACAACGTACTTACAGTTAAATTAAGGTCAGAAGTGCGAAATAAATGAACCCCTGCTGAATTAATTTTTAAAAGTACAGAGTAGGATACAGAGTTTGAGTTCTCAAGGTCAAAATATGAGCCTTAGATCTGAAATGTGCCTTTCTCTTGTTTACCTCATAACAGAAGTGAACTATAACCTCTCCCTTTTATGATTTTCCCTCTTTCCCTTCACACAAGGACAATGGATATTACAACCCTGAAAAACTATATCAAGAAAATAACATAGAGTAAACTTTATCCTTTAGCTACAGCTGAACTGTATGTTGAACTCATTAGTTCCATGAGACTACAGAGATCCAGCAGGACAAAGAATTTGTCTCAGGGGATTTAACTGAAGGGTCTAAGAATGTCTGATTTAGCTTTCAGAGAAATCAATGAAAACTTTTACAGTGATTTCGGAAAAAAATTGATCAGATCCAACGGGAACAGAATTCTGAGTCAAAGCTGAAATTTATCCTGTTTAGTCTCATGTGCTATTTCAGCTCCCTCTCCAGTCAAAAACTGACAGAATGAGTTGTGTAACAATAACTAGCTCAATATTACTTGATCTGTGTTTTCCCACAGCTATTCCTGTGTACGCTATTATTCAAAATGAAACATGCAAAGACATACATTCACTGTACACAGTTGCTTCTTATAAATATAAGCCAGTACCTAATGGGAACAGTACAGGTAAGGGGAAACACATTGTATTTTAAAATTTTGTTTTAATATTCTAATAATTTTATTGAAAATAATTATTAATGTAAGTTGAAAGAAAAATTAATTTGGCTTAAATAATTTTCCTGACTTTTAGTGATGTTAATTTTAATGAATCTAGTTAGAAACCTGTGGCTTCTAAAGACAAACATCTGACAAAGACCTTCAGCTCCTTTTCAGTTACCAAATTTCAGTAACTCTAAATGAACAAAGCTGAAAATATATAAAAGCTATGCGAATAAACTTCACAAATAGTCATCGTTAATTCTATATGGTGGGTATAAAATTCCTCTCCCTCAACCTTACACACATTTTTATTCATGTTTTTTGTTCTAACTGTGCATACAAACCATCCTTCAAATATCTTTTAAAAGGAAATGTTAGTACTGGCAGCCAGCGTGCTGTAGATATACCTTGGCAGAAGAGAAATATCTTGCTTTAAAAGGTACCTGCCCTGGAGCATTTAACAAGAATGTCAAACTCTAAAGTAGGTCAGCCTTGTAATTCTGAGCAGTCTCCTTGTGAAAAGAGAAGTGTAAACACTGTTCTAAATGTTTCTGTGCAGTTACCACCCTCATGTTTGTTGTATGTCGATTGGCCTACTTTTCTAAATTCTTTGTTCCTATTGTTTGGTACCCAAAGCTTTTATTCATGGACCCTGAAAAGTTAGAATGAACTCAGAGCTGGCAGATATGTGTCAGCTCTGGCCACAAGGGCTGCAAGAAGGCTGTTCTCTGGGTCATAGCCAGCACAGTGTATCCTCATCCAAGAAGCTGTATCTCTTTCATTCCTAGAAGAACTTCACCCAGAAACGAAATCCACTCACAATTCCTCACAGGTTTTCTGCCTTCACAAAAAATATCATTTACTTTAAAACAGTCCAGAGGAAGGTTGATTCTTTGAGAGGCACAGTCTCTGGTGATGGAGGTGGCTGGTGGGTGACAGCAGTTAGCCTGGTGAATGGCTGAGCCCAGAGCAAGATGCAAATGTTGGGAGAGGAGTGAGGACTGATAGATGACATAATTCCTTCCCTTTGCCTTCACGGGATACTTCCATTCTAGGAAATGGAATAGGTCCATTTTTCTGGGACAAAGTTGCTAAGGAATGGGTATAAGTGTTCCAATTTTATCAGGATATAGTACAGTAATCTTGGTCAGGTGTTTAGACAGGACTCGGGTGTCCTGCTTAATGCAATGCTATTGCCTGGCTGTGGCAGGGGCAAGCAACGTGGCTTGTAAACCTGAATGTAAATGAAAAGCAGCAAGGTAATAAACAAGAATGCTTTATTTTAAGGAAGAGGATAGGAAAACCATTCCTCTTAAATAGCAAGTATTGTCCTTTCAAGCATATATATCTCAAATTAATAGCTCAGTGTCATATGTTACGTGTTTTTTAAAATGCTTCTTATGATGCACTGTACTACATTTCAATGCATATGTAAGGATCTTAATTTGTTTTTTTTTCATGTGTACAACTGACATTTAAAAATAAATATTCATAAGAAAATTAGTACTAAGTAGACTCCTGGAATTTATTTAAGTATGTTTGTACTGAAAATTATAAACAATACTTTGGAACACAACTGATTTCAAGAAATGTCAACTGAAGTAATTTAAGGAGGTGATACCTAGATATAACAAACCTTCTATTGGCCACTGGATTATGATGCTCTGTAATTCTGCTTTCCAGAGTATATTTTAATTTACTATCAATAATTGATATTTTGTCTTTGAAAAGAAACACACCATCATACCACACCTGTTAATGACATGGATAAAAAAAATAAACAGGCAAGAAGCTTGAGAGTAAACACAGTTATTATTTAATGAGCAATCTCCCATTGCTCCGATTACTAAATTCCTTAGTACTTAGCTTAATTATGTCATTGGAATGCATGCTTAACATTACCCATAATAATTAATGAGCTGATTCTTCCAGTCATCAGCTTCAATTAACCAGTAACCTAACTAGGCTGACCTCTACATTTCAGAGACTGACCAATAAAGCAGGCAGCAGGTAGCCATGAACTCTGCACCGCTACTTCAACACTCATTAATATTAGACTTGTGAATTAGCAAACCATCTGCCAGTACAAAGTTAATCTAGACCAAGAATAAATCCATAATCAAATTTCTGTCAAAGTAACCAGAGCTCACAACATGGTGTTTTGCCACCTTTCTTTTTGACTGTACATTGATAAACAGTATTAAACAGGCATAAGCTCTGGTAGAAAGAAATTAAGCTTTTACTTTGTTTTTGTATAGAATTATTTTAAATCACACTTGAACCAGGCTATGTTTTTCTTTTTTAATTCTTAACCATGTTATTTTTCACCCCAAAGACCACCAAAGTAACTGTTGCCCCAGGAGATATGGGATTAAATAGGCTAGGTCTAGTTTGTAAGGACAGGGAAGGAACTGGAAAGGACATTTTGTGCCTCAATGAGTTCATGCTGCTGCACATGTCAAAATGAGCAGACATCAGAATAATTCAAGTGGAAATCCAAGACCAGTGTAGTGAATTCTGCCCAGCAAGCCCAGCCAATGTGTTTCTCTGAAATGTGGATGATGGCAAGGCAGCAGCTAAGCAGTCTGAGTAAGGATCGCTATGTAGGATGTTTTCATTGCTGTGATAGTGAATTGCAGTGCATCAATTGCAAATGTAGGACTCCATCAGGGAACAGAGCTGATGGTTGGGAATGGTCAGCCAAAGTATGGGGGGAGTAGCTGGCTGCCCTCCCATGTAAAGACTTTTGACATAGGTATCCTTGCATCCAAACAAATCCATTTAAACGGTCTCTTATTTCAGTGGCAATTTGGCCATTTTACAGGTAGCCTGCGTGTGCAATTTCCTATTCAGTTATCGCAGAGATTGGAAATGTGGATATATTGAAATTTTGAATTGTAGATTTCCATTTAAAAAACAGAAAAGAATGACCCCAAACCTGCAAGCTGTGCATTGCTACATCTTTTACTAGTCACTGGAACCAGAGGCAAAATTTACAAGACAAAATAAGCTGTTAAACCTGTTCTTAGAAACAGCAGTGTTTCTTCGTTTTTACTTTCTACTTGCAGTTCCCTAGAAAGCTGGCTGCAATGAACATATAATACACAGTTCAAACAGCTTTCAGAAAGCTAACTTTTAAACAGCATTCAGAAAGAAGATTTCTGTCAGCTATTGTACAGTATCTTCTCTGTATACATATGTTGGTATAATTCTACCAGTTATAGAAGTCCTTCATGGACTCATATTTTGAACCATAACTTTCTTCAAATTTACTTTCTTCAAATTTCAGTTATGGAGAGAGAACTAACTTCTGTACCAATGCACCTAAGACTAATTTGGATATAGTAATGACATGTCTTAAAAAGTTACTAACAGTGTAATCATTACAAAATATTGATAATTAATGTCTATTCCTCAAAAAATTGATGAAACGGGAAATAAGTTCAATGCTTTATCAGTGTTAGGTAACTAACCAATCCTTTCCTGACTGCATAATGAGTAAGAAAATGCAGGCTTGGAAGGCTATGCTTGTGTTGCTCTGGGAAGAGTTCCACACCAATGTGTTACCTCTCCTGCTAAATTGTTTATTCACTCCCAGAATCCCTTTACATTTGATTAACAAACTCTCCCCAAAACAGATTTACTAGAGAAGCTGTCACTCCAAAGAAGGCTGGATTTCACTGCTTGATGCTTCTGGGATTCAGACATCTGCTCGTCTTCTACAGCACTGTAAGGTGGTTGCATTCCTAAGATACCAGCTCAGATATTAGCCCAGACAGATTCTTGTCTCAGCTTTTGTTTAAATCTTCGTATTTTGGGTTTCCAATTCCAATACTTCAAAGTTCTCATATTTAATAACCAATATTTAAAATAACTACCTAAACTGCACACTGGAAATTTCATTTATTGCTTCCTCAACCAGCACTTGGAAATATTGATGCCATCCATTCTATAAACAACATTTACATATATAAAAGATCCCACTCTGCAGTTTTGTTTCTAGGCTAAGCAAGTCTTATTTTTACATGTCTTCACATTTTATGTTTTAATGAATTTTCTCTGAGTTCTTTTCCATTTATTCCCCTCAGACAGTTTCGAAGTACGGTAGATAAAAGCCAGCGTGATTTTTAAGTGAAGAGCTTGGCCTCAACAATGTCAAACAGACTGCAGTAATTTTCCCTCAGATATAACACACAAGACTAACTAATTAACTAAGAGCTAAAATTAGCCTTTGTTGTTGGTTTGTCTTGAAAATCATAATAGTGCTGGCTCAAATTCAATTGAGGAGCACAAAGGATTAGTTTGATAAATTTTGTTCTTGACATTCATAGCGCTTGCTGCTTAGCATTATCCTTCCCCCTGAGAGCTTGTAAGTATATCATTTAGCAATTTGTTACAGATTCTTCCCTGGAACACTTTTTCTTTTCTTTTAAAAAATAGGTAATATACTTGTCCTTCATGTGCCCTCTGATGTTAGCCTTCATTCCTAGTGGTACGGGCACTGTGGTGACTAGTTCCTGAAGCGTTTTGTATGAAGCTTGTTGATTGCTATTGATTTGTGTCTATCTTGTGTCTTGGTTTGAAAGACAGATGACTGCTAAGGAAGGCAGGAACCTCCCTTGGAACGAAGAATGTAAACCCCTTCCCTCTAAATTATTATAATTTTGAAATTAAGGGGCTCTGAGGCAAAGATACGAGAATAGAAATACCACTTCTTTCCTAGTATGTATAATAAAGCAAACAACCAACACCAACTCTGGCATTAACAAACAGCACCAGGAGCCCAGTGACCCCTTCTCGGCCGCGGGCACTTTCCCCTTGGGTGCAGTTCCGGTCACAGCCAGCAGGGGCGCTGGTGGCTCCCGGCGGGCAGGGCGGGTGCGATGATTCCCCCGCGGCTGCAGGGGGCGCTGTGGCGCGGGCTCGGGGAGCACACGGTAATGGCGGCTCAGCTGAGACGGGAAGGGATGGCGGAGAGGCTTTGCTTCACAAACCCTGGGGCAGCCGATCTCGGTGCCCCTGCAGAACTCCAAGGAGCACCAAGCTGGAACTGCAGGACGTCTTGGCAGGCAGGGGATGTGGGGCTACAGTGTAGAGAAAACCTAGAGCAGTGCCGAAGAATTGGCAGGGGCTGGGCCACGGCAGCCTGGCTCCCAGCAGGGCAGGGAGAGCTGGGCTCAGGATCCCGGGCACCCGAGCAGATGGGAATAGGTCCCTTTTAAAGTGAGGTAGGTGTTAATAAGGTCCCAGTTCAGTGGCTGTTCTCACGAGCAGAGGCTCACCCCAGGGCAGAAGAAGCAGCTCTGGGCAGCAGCGAATTCCCTTCCCCAAGCAGCAGCTCTGACCGTCCTCCTCCAAAGCTGAGAGAGAAAGAGAGGGAGAGCCAGCAGCTGCCCCAGCCCTGTCCTTTACCTCCCCAATTCTCCAGTATCTCTGCTCCTTCAGAGAGGAACTCCCAGTTAAGGGAAGTGCCACCAGATGCCCTCCTCCCCTGAGCTTGGCCACTTCCTTTGTTTTCCTAAGTAACCAGTCATTAGTGTTTTCTAGCAATTATGAAAAAAATTCCCTAAGTAAAAAGAAACAAAAGGGAAGAAACCTAACCCCAACATCTTGCTATCAAATAAATGTTTTTTATTAAGTTGTCTATGGCCAAAACCAAAGAAACATGGTAGCCATTATTGAAAACATACTCATTATGACTCCAAAGCAATAGAAAGAGTTTTTGAACATTTTTGTTGTTTTATGAATTACATTTTTGAAAGAATCTGGTGAATTTGAGGGCTCACTGCATAACAGTCAAGTCAGATCCATCACAGGGAATTTAAACACCATATAAAGTTAGCGGGAGAGAGCATACACTATTTCAAACATCACAAGTATGGAATTAATAATTCAAAACTTTAATCGCCTTATGTTCTCTGTGTAAAAGTAAAATAAACATTAGGGACAACAATTCTGGGCACTTGATTTTGTATACTTATCTTGGTGTGTTTTAATCAGTCCAGTTTAGAGACTCCCAGAGTCTGTGACAGCTCAGGAATTAGCATAGGCCAAAAACATTTTTAATTGGCTATTGACATGAAGCTACCCTACGTGTTGACAATGGGTATGACTAAAGCTATTCTATGCCAGCACTAAAGATCAATTAATGCATCCCTAGCTTGCTATAATAAATGTGCCTAAACTAGCAAGAAGTTAAAACATGTATTTAAACTTCTCCAAGATTCCGTTCAGATTTGAGGAGTTTTGCTGCATTTTAATGCAGGACTTGAGTACACACTGTCCACCCAGTTAGCTAAACCCACAGCAAGGAGCCACTGTGTCTCCAGAGTTTGTGTACATATTTAAAGTTTACATAAACACAGAGAGACTAATATGCAGACAGAAAGTACAAATAAAACTTGTTTAACACAAAACATTCAAGGTGTGTTTTTCTATATATGTCTGGCAATATTTTTCACCAAGGATGACTTCTGTTCAAGGAAATTCCTTTAAACTTGGCAAGGAAAGGAAACATAATGAAACTTTGATGACACCTGGACCAATATAGCAACAGAAAATCCCTCATGATTTTTATGGCAGTAGGAGGGAACAAGGACACTGGAACCTAAAGTAAGCTTGACAGATTTGTTTGTAGTTGGTTTTGGTTTGGATTTTTTGCACAAAAACATAGCAAATGTTGAGGAAAAGTGCAAACAAAAATGATGCTATGATCAAACTCTATTTTAAAATAATTAGAAACACAGAAAACTTGTAAATGGTAGGCTTACATCTGAAGATGAAGCCCTTAGCTTGAAAAAAATTTTGCAGTTCTTGGTGAGCTCTCCCCGAGGATGCATAAAGGACGTTATGTTCCTGTGATCTCTGTATTATTATTAGAGAAGGTTATTATTTATCAGAGGAATTGCATACACACACAAACATACATAAACACACACAAAGAGCTTAAGTCTCCAGGATTCCCAAAATAGAAGTTTAAGCTCCAGTTAAATAAACTGTAGAGCACCAAATACCACTTTCCTCACATACCAAGGACCTGTCGCAGACTCTTCTCTGCATGTGCTCAAGCGAAGAGGGGATTCTGACAGATTGATCTGAAGGACTCTGCACCTGACTTGGACCAGAGGTAAAGCTTGTGTAAACTATGGAATCCCTCTGTCTCTGACCTCTGTTGTGAGTGCCTCAGGGAGTGATATATGCCAGACATGAAAACAAGGGAGTCCTCTGAAATAGTAAAATACCAAATATTTTAGAGCTTCAGCAATCAAAATTCTTTGGATTCAATCAGGAAATCTCAGGTTCCCACTACACACCATGAAGGATTGTGAATAAGGAGAAGGTAAGGCGATGAATCTGAGATTGCTAGAGAAGATACATTTGATATCAATAGCTCTTCAATTTACATATGAGTGCAAGGTCAAAATTCTGGAAGCTGGTGCTGATCTGTAAATCAAACAAAAAACTCCAAATGATGGAATTAAATGGGAAAACAACAAAACTCAAGAATGTGGTTGGTTCTCCCTCTGTGTAATTTTAAAATCTAATTGAATAGATTTTAAAATGTATGCTCTGGGTCAAACAGGAATAAGCTAACTTAACCATCTGCAAAAAAAATATAGTCCTAACAGGACACAGGGAATCAATCTATAATCTCTGGAGAGGGACTGGAGTCCCTAGGGGGTAGTTTAGCCTGTCTTTCTCCATGAACACTGTGAAGATAAAACCTGTATTTCATGCTAGTATTATTTGAAACGAAGGTTAAGAAACAACTTTTTAATCCAGGAATTGAATACTTTTTCCATTTGAAAACCAAGAAATGTTTTGATACAGAAGGTGTATTGTAAGTAAGCTCACATGTTTGTAAACCTTCTTTCAAAACTCCGAATCTACATCCTTTCAGATTTCACAGTCCCATAACTTTCTTTTTTTTTTTCAGGCAACTATTTTATATCATAGTAAAATAAAAAAAAAAGAAAAAAAGTAAATACTAAAGCTCAGATATGGCTACATTTGCAACACATTGCAATTCAGAATGGCCCAGAAGACCTTACAACTTATCCAACTGCATTCCAATATATTTTTGTTAGGCATCTGAGTGATTGCGCACTGTTTCTAACTATGGGAGTTCATGTTGTTTCCAGTGACAGCTCTTTCTGTAGTATATTAATCTTAAGCAAAAAAAGTACTATGATTTTTCTTAGAATAGTTAAAAGATGAATACTATTGCAATACCTTTTTAATATATTTTAATCTTCACCAGTTTGCTGTCATCATAGAAATCAGAGGTATTTTTGTGCATCACTGGCACCCTAGTACTCACAGTGAATTGTTCACTTTGAAAGCTGCAGATTCTCCCTGGCTAGTAGGCAAACAGACATCAAATAGACCAGTCAAGCACTGAGACAGCAGGGAGGCCTTGAACACTTGATCTCAAACAATCAGAGGAAAGCAGTAGCTGAAAGCATAAAATTAGGCTCTTTAAATTAAAGGATAGCATTTCTAGTGAGAGATACAATTCCAGTTCTGGTTATTCATGTATCAGAACAGTCTACACTCAGAATTTAATTAGAAGATATGGGGCTTCCTTTCAGTTTAAGAGTCAGCATTTAATCTGATTGCAGGATCAATGCTATCGTTTGCATGAGTCTCTGGAATCCAAGCAAAATTTACCGTAAGTAAAGTTGTAAGTTATTGAATCAGGAGAGAGTCTATGTCATATAAAAATCTCCACTGACTGGAAAAATAAGTTTTCAAAGTAGTTTGCTTATTTGAACAATTCTCTATTTGCTCATTCCATCTCACTATTGGCCTAATGTAAACTTGACATGGAACAGTACTGAAAGGACTGAACTTTTTAGATTTTACAGCCTAAGATTTTTTTTTTTTTTTTTTTTGTGCCTGTAGACACCTTCAATTTTGACTGGGGGATGTCCACAATTCTTCTTGATTCTGAAGCACACAGAGAAGTCAGGTCTGAAAGATTTCTAAAAAGACATTTCCCATATCATCCTTCAGAGATTTTTGGAAGAAATAGAACTTCAATGAGATTCATATGATCAGTTGTCTATATCACCATGATTGCAGGGAAATCTTACAGTTGCACTTACAGGGAGAGACTGCAATGGAAACAGTTTTGTTCTTTCATTTCCTACCTTTTATCAACAGAACTAAAATAAATACTTACACAAGAATGTGTAATATGCTGATGATTGCTACTCAGAATGGAAAAATACAGATAGTTCAACTGATCATTGTGTTGCCAGAAAGTGAAGAGTTACTGAATTCTGCTAAAATGCCCTGAAAACTCACAGACTGGCTAAATCATGAGAATTTCCACAGAAAAGGTTTAAAAATAAACAATATAAAGGTCTGTAAAATTAGGTCTACTTTGCCTACATAATAAATATTCTGAAACCAGGCTGAAGATGTAAAATATAATGTAGGCACCGAAAGGAGAAGAATGACCTACTAAACTGTAATAGTACATGCACTGTTGTGTTATTCTATCTAAAAGTTTCCGGCAAATGCAATAGCAGAAATAGCATTTCCTTTATGATTTGCATGGTTTTTTGTTAATCTCTAATGAGCTATTAAAAATGAAGACACAATGCAATTAATAGCAGCAATGACAATAGTACTTAGTTGCCATGTAGCATTTTTTCCCAAGAGATTTTCTGATATTTAATTAAAGTAATCACAACAGTAAAGGGGCTCTGTAGAACTAATCTTACAGTAAAATCTTATACTAATGTAGATTACTGTCAAATGAAATCCTGACCATCAATCCTTAGGAAGCAGACAATAAATTGCATTGATTCTTTCAACCTAATTTTAATTTTTCAAATGCATGAAGCAAGGGGTACAGAAATAGCTCTCTTAATCAATAAACTGTTTTTGAAGGGCAGTCCCAAATCCTAATAACTGATTGCCCTAAATTGCACTGCTATTCTTCCTCTGTGAAAAGCAATGCAACTGCTCTGGATTT
Source organism: Brachypodius melanocephalos (assembly GCA_013398615.1). Taxonomy (NCBI): domain Eukaryota; kingdom Metazoa; phylum Chordata; class Aves; order Passeriformes; family Pycnonotidae; genus Brachypodius; species Brachypodius melanocephalos. The sequence goes on from VZSR01001685.1 coordinate 30,519,170, forward strand.
ACAACCTGCGAGTGCACAAAAGGATTTGTCCCACTGATTACAATATTAGTTTCATCATGACAAAGACTGAACATTTTGGGTACCAGCCCCAAGCTACAGATTTACACATGAATCGCAGGATCACGGAGTGGTTTGGGTCAGAAGAGACCTTCAAAGGTCACCATGTCCCTCCTCTGGCATCCACAGGAGCATCCTCCACTATGTCAGATTGCTCAAAGCCCCATCTACCCTGACCTGGAACACCACCTTGAACTCAGTCTTTAAATCCAGGGGCTTTTTCAGGGCTGTTTTTAATTTCTCTGTTAATGCCACAAAAGAAGCACTTTCTTTTTTCCTTCCTAGTTGACTAGCACAATCATAGATCATTTCCCCATACCTCACATTTTACTTTGACAGAAATGCAAACAAAGGGCAAGGAGTAGTACAAAAAGCTGGAAAAGTGACATGGCTGAGGTAGTTTATGCCAAAGATGGACTTATTTACACCTCTAACACTGTTTCTAATGTATTTTAGGTTACATATTCCTTCAAAAAGAAATCAAGGGCAAAATTTAGCCATCTGGTCTTCCTTCAGATGCATTACTCAGCTTATCAACTACACTGCTGGGCACAATAATTCCTGATGAGCAGAGCTGGCATCCAAACAAGCAATGTCACCAAAATGCACTCGAATCTGGAAACCTCAAGATAGCCTATAGTATTTCCATTTAGTTTGTTTTGTAATAACATGTAAGTTTCTTAAATTCTATCACGTCTGTAATACCTCATTCTGATGTATTTATTGTTCTCAAAATATATTTCTTTGTTATACACAAGATTAAAGAGGTGAAACAATGGCAATCCAAAGACAAGCTAGAGACAGACTGCAAAGTATGCAGAGGATCACCTATTGCTCTGCCTACTAGGCTGACACATTTTTTCACTGAGCTAGAAATTATGTTTAGTTCTTATTTGTGTAAAAAATCTATATTTCTTTTCTGTGGAAAAACAAAAAACAGCTGGAGAAAATGTGACCTTGCTCTGGAGATCTCATGTCCCAAATAGGATAGCAACTGTCTCAACACTGGCTGGCCAAATTTATCAAACCTTTTGCCTCTCTGAGTTTTTCCTTGCAGGTAAATGAGGATTAGATTGCCAAAGCATCTTCTGCTGATATTTTACCTGTCCTTAATAGTTTCTAGAGACCATTTTGCCTTTTCCACTTGTGTTCAGTTAGATGCCCTGCAATGTTAAATACACTGGTGAAGATACATAGGAATGAGCACTTTAGGACCACCTGGAAAAAGTCTTAAGGATGTAATATGTACAGCAGGACTGGCTATCATTACTGTCAGAGTACACAGAGGGTTTTAATTCTGGGATGTGCCCAAACAACAGGTGCTTCCCAATACAGTCTTTGAACAAGTTATCCAGTAGGTAAACCAGAATATGGACTTTCAGCAGTGTTTGCTCTTTGATATGAATGCTTTTACTACAGCTAAACCAATTCAGGTTATACAGCAACTGTTCTCCATGTTACTCAGGGAGCAGTTTTGGAGACCTGCCATGCCAGTAAATGTCATCCTGGAAGGAGCAGCACTCCAGAGCCTGCACAGCCATTCACTTGAGTCTGCTTGAACTCAGTATGATGAAATATTAAAAAGCTGAGGGACATTGGGACTTACTGTATACAGAGAAGAAGCCAAGCAGAGAGATAACAGCATGTGCTGCATTGTACATTTGGGATGTTCTCCTCCACCATAGCCAAATAAAATGCAGTTTTCTATTTGCAACATAGATTTTTGAGCCATTATCTTCAGATTTTAACCTCTATTCGGAGTTACCTAGCAGATAAGAATTTAAAGTTAATGTTGCACCATTTTCTTTACACTCACGAGAATATCTTTGCAGATATAATAGCTTTCTGCAGCAAAAATACACAATATTGTTAATAATGATACCTCTGGCACAATTGATTTGCCCAAAGAGAGTCTTTTATCATTAAAGATCCCTAGGATTTCGCACCTGGTCTTCAGCTGTTCTTCCAGAGTTTTCTGGAAGATTTGTGGGACACAGCTAGCAGTGTTGATATCTCAAATCCCCTAATGCATCTCAGCTGACACTGGAATAATCAGTCTGCATTTATTGCAACAAAATCCATTATTGATCATCTGTCAAAATACGAGACACCACAGATCCATCTGTAGGTAAACAGACTTCCATAAGTCGTCTAAGGATAAAATATTTTATGAACAGCTGGTCCTTCTGTGAGGATTGTGCCAAGCCTTCCTTTGCAGTCTTAAGCTTTTGAGGCATCTCCTTCATTTTTTAGCATTCACCTAAAATAAACCTTGCTATCTACTGCTACTGCTGAAGACAGTTAAGTGAAGTGCAAAGTTCTGTGTAGTGGCATTTCACTCCAAAACAAGTGACATATGTTGTGTGTGGTGCACCATGATCCAGAAATCGTGATTTAGCTTGACGAAGCTGGAATATCTGCCTGTGGATAAAATTTCCTTCTTTATGGGGTGAAGGGGAAAGTACAATTTAAAGGTTTCTATTAATCCATTGTTATTGACAGAAACTTTCCAAAAATAATAGAGAGGTAAGACAGTTAATACTGCAGTAAAAGTGCAGAGATGACAATGTAACAAATCAATCCCCTAAACCAAACAAAACCAAACCAAGCATTCAGAGTGAATTTTAATTATGCCGCATTTTCATTACCATATTGAATTGACATATTTCTAATATTGATTCTTACCTTACTGCTAAGCCCACAGATTCTTGTTCTAACAGCTTGTTTTGGCAGTGAAATGAAATCCTAAGTACTTCACTGACTAAAGTAGGTATTAACATGTGTATGCTAAACTCTAGGCTTTGATATCCTATGCACTAGTTTGTGTGCTTAACATTTTCAATTTAATTTAAAATGATCACATATAAAAAGCTGGCCCTTGACTATGAATGCACATAACACATGGTTTTGATGGGATGACAGAAGAATCCAAGAAACAAAGAATATTCCATCAACACTTAGAGCAGTGCCTTTGCAGTGAAAATCTATTCTGTCCTACCATCCACCCCAGCACTGATAACTGCTTCTACAGCAGCTTGCTCTGTTATTGAATGTCACAGAGCCCCCAGTGCCTTGGAGGGTGCACTTGGTTATGGTACAGGCAGCCTCCTTCACATCCAGCCTGAAGGGTCAGCACTCACTGGCTTTGCACTAGCTCCTGAAAATGTCAGTGCAGGGCCTGTGGAAAACTCAGCACTCTGTTAATCCATTTTGACCATTTACAGTTCAAATCGATGAGCCAGCATTTCTCTCTGTCTTTTCCTGTCCCACTCTGTGCACAGTCTGCTGTTCAGTTCCTCTCCAGAAGCAGCTCTGGGGTTTTGCTCTCTGCAGGAAGTGACACATAGCTGACAGCAATGTCCTCACCCAGCTTGTACTCTCCCAGGTGTTACAGCTCCATAAGACATTTCTAATCCAGACTCTGATCTCTCAGGAGACGTGTTTGGCCTCACTGTCTATCCTTGGCTTTCTGTAGACCTCAGGCACCTCTTCTGTGCATTCAAATGCTTTTCTTGGGAGAGTACTCCTTGACATCTTCCAGCTCTATTTTCCTCACAACCTATTCTTATATAATGATTCCATTGCAATAAGCTAAAATGGACATTATTTACTGTTGTCAGTACTACAGCAGCTGCAGCATAGAACAGTTCCTGATGGGAATCACCAAGAACCTCCTAGCTAAATGACTAGTTCCTTACCTGCTGTTTACTTGCTTGCTTGTCAAGAGTCTGAGTTTACAAAGGGGAACAAGTAAAGCTTTCAGATAAGAATCCACAGCACTCCTATGAGCAGCAAACTGACAACCCTTCTACATGTCTTTTCTCCACAATTTGGCTCTTTGCCAGACTAATAATGTGTGACAAAGGGATTTCCTATATGACCTTGTAAGGAGTCATTCAGATCCACAATACTGTACAAAACCAAAGTGTTATAAATAATAAGGAAAACTGATTCAAGATGAAAATTGTTGTTCTCCAGATTAGAAGGAGCTTGATTATAATTATAGCTTTGTGGTCATGTTGGTGTTGGTATTCTCCTGGCTAGGCAGGAGAAGGGGCTTCAGATACAAAAGAGGCTGAGAACTTCTATGCCAAATAAAACAGCCACATTACTGCTTCCCTCAGAGCATGTCAGATGCAGGTCCTAAAGAAGATTTATAATCTCCTTTTTCACAATCTCTGCACTTCTTTTTCTGCCTTTCACCGCTCTTTGAAGATCCTTGTTGGACTGAAAAATACGTACATATGTAAAAGTATTTTTTCCCCACTGACCTAGATCTGTCCTTTCAAGAACAGCACCAATGTATTGGCTTTGGATTTCGGTCTTTGCTCTGGAGGGAACGGCCCAGTGGACATCTGGAAAAAGTGGACTTGACTGTAAGAATCTCAAATCCATATAAAGGGGCTGTGTTTGAGAAAGGATCACAGGACTTACCTTTCTTTGCTTCTATGACTTTGATCTTTTTCAGATCACTGACAATCGAAAGTTACTTCTGATGGTTCTATGAGAGCTCATGAAAGGGAACATGGCCTGTTTATTCCACTTATCACTGATAAACATAATGCAAAGCCATAATTAGCAGCAATGATTAAAATATCAGTAGCCACAGTTAATGGCTGGTCACTGAACTGTCTATACATTATCCTGATGTGACAATCCTAGACCATATTGTTGTCTCTGTTCCACAGGGGGATTAACTCACCAAGATTGTTAATCAACACATTTCATAGGCCCTTTCTGCCCACACAATTCCTCTTTAATCCCTTGTTCCAGGACTGACAGTCTCAATAGCTGCTTTTAAAATTGGAAATCCAGCTTGTATGAAAGGCAATTTTACCCAAAGGCAGTGCTGCTCTAAATGTCACTCTCTCCACTCTCAAAGTAGTTGATGGCTGCTTACCACTTCATATCAACCTGTCAGAAAGAAAGAAAGATCTTTCTTTCTTTCTTTCTTTCTTTCTTTCTTTCTTTCTTTCTTTCTTTCTTTCTTTCTTTCTTTCTTTCTCAGAAGTTTAGTTTCTGGAATTAGTTTATTTGATTATTATATTAATTTCTTGAATTGTTTAACTCATCATATAAAATAAGTTGTTCTTCATAATTTCAATTTAAATCAAAAAAATCTTGTGGTTAGTTTACTCCAGAAGGACTGTTATTCTATCTACTCCTTATGAAGTATTTCTCCATTGTTTTCTCATTTGGAGTCCATCCTTTGGAGTATTTGATCTTTGTTGTTTTCGAGTAAAGTCTTGAATTTTCACCATGGTGAATTTGTGCCTTTTTTAATATTAAGAGATTTAACATGAAGTTATCCATTATCAGAAACTGACAAATACAAAATGTGCATTTAGTTCAGTAATCAGGTGTGGATGAATGAGGGGTGTTACATGTTCATGTCTTTTTTCTTTCAAGTTCCAGTCAGTAGGAGAACAATGTTCCATCAACAAATGTAGGACAGAGATGTTTGCTCTCCTCCATATTTTTCATAAACCTTGTAAAGAAAATCCTCTGAAGGATCTGAATTTCTATCCTGCTGAGCACAGAAAGTGCTGACGAGTCAATGCAAAACTTCTACAAACTCATACGAACAAGTCTGTTCTGGGATTGGAGTTGAGGATGCATAGGCACAGGCACACTCAAAGCATATCCTGGAGTTTCTGGTTGCAGTCTAGTTGCAAGGATCTTAACTTTCCTAGGGGCTGCCAAGGGTTCCATCAGGCAGATACATTTGCAATCATTAAAAAGAAGAAAAACCTACTGAAAGCCATGCCACTTCAAGTGCTCAGTGTTTTGGGGTTGGCCTCATTTTTATTTCTAGTAAGAATCATGATAATACCAGTGCATACAGATTCCATCTCAACTACAAAACGTGCCCATGACATAGTGGGAAAGAGGTTAGAAGTTTTTGGCCCCATTAGCACCTTCACAGCTCCCAACAGGAAAGTGATGCTCCAGTGCCGCCTCGTGGCTTCCTCCTCCACAGAGAGGGGCCATCCCAGCAAGATATGGTGCCGCTGCTACCTTGTGTTTGCTTTGTGTATTGAACTATTCCTTTAAGTTTGGGTTTTTGTTTTGGGGTTTTTTTTAGTATCATGAACACAGAGCTCCGAAAAGAGTTTGTGAATATAGTTAGTGCTTAGATGTGATGAACAACTCTGGGCCAGTCGGATCTGCAGCTCACTGAACTGCAGCTGGTGCCTACGGTTTGGGGTGTCTTGTCTGGTGAAACCTGTTCTGAGATGGTCATAGGGTTAGTGCATAAACATATCCTCAGCCTTCCTTTCTGTTCTCCAGCCAGGGCACCTTCCCCAGAACTGCCAGAAGTCACCTCCATTCACTCCAGACTGATCCTTCTGTTAGGAATAAGCATCTGCAAATGCCAAAAGAGGAGGGAGAGGCAAAAAGGACACCTCTTGCACTTAAATGTAGGCTACCACCTTGCACAGTAGTGCTGAAGTGTCATAAGGAAGCCTCAGTACTGATGAATGGGGACAGGCAGCCTGAGCAACCATCCCTACTCTCTCCTTAGACAGGGCCATGTTATTGAACCACATACTTTTTACAGTCTCCTCACAAACCACTTTATTTTCTATGTTTAGCTGAAACTGCTGCAGCACACATCACCTCACACAGACCCTGCTAGCTTAGGATAGTGTGGGATAGAGCAGCTCCATGGGGCACTCTGCTGGGAATGGGGAGAGAAAGGGACACTCCTTTGCTGAGGACTAACATGCTGAGCCCAGGTCAAGGATCAGCTTCAATCCTCTAAAATTTTCCTATCCTGAACTGGGACTGAATGAAGATTTCTGAGAATTTCAGACTGTGTGAGGCTTTGTCCTACTTCACTTCTACTTTTCCAGGTACTTGGCAGAGCAACTCAAAATACCCAGACTCCAAGCACAAATCCAGGAAATATCAAACACTTCAGAAGAAAAGAACAAAAGGTCAGACTTGATGTTATTTAGACTAATGGGAACTTATTAAAAGAGGAACCAGAGATGTGGTAGATACCTTATGCCTGGAAACAAACATTCTAAATTTTGAACTGTTTGTTTATATTGTGTCATTATATGTCTTATAACCAGCCTTTTTTTAAATGAACTTGGAAAAACCATCTCTCTTTGATAATGTCTGCTGGGAAGATGGGTTTGAGAAAAACTGCTGCCATAAGCATTTTCAGGGATTTAATTGCCTGCTCTGGCAGTCAATCTAAAGTCTTGATTTAATTTCTTGCATTTTGACAAGGTTATAATTAGCTTTAAACTTGTGAAGATCTGCAAAGCTGAGGTAAGCAAGTTGTCTGTAGCTGGGACCAGAGTTTTGCTGGGTATCTCATTCCAAATCCTTCCAAGGACCATTCCTATATGGTGTCTTATGCTGATTTTTCCTGTGATAAATAAAAAATTTACAAAGGCCTAGCATCAATTAGTCACTAAAACATCTACATTTTCCTTTAGTTTTCAGCTTTGAAAGATGTCCCTCTAACTTCCAACATAGATATAGCTTGATTTTAGATCCCAAGATGATAAAAGCTGTCCTTCCCCTTTACTATTCACCAGCATTTGTAACCTACTTGTCTAGCCCCAAACTCGGCACAAGCACTGTATTTAGGAGCTGTGAATTTCTCTACAGCTCATTTCCTGCAGTCTCAGACAGACTCTAGGACATGGAGCTTGCTTAAAGCTGAAGTGGATATGTTTTATGTCAATATGTTTACACATCAAACAAAACTGAAATGCTACCTTACCTTGGAAATATATTCCAACTCAATTTACCAGGGAAATGTCATGGGTAAATATCACAGCCCAGCCTTTACACAAATGTACTCTATTCCTTCCGTGACATGTTTGAGATTGAGCATTCTTTTGGGAAATTGTATTTCTGGATACACTTAGGGTCTAGAAATTATGCTTCTTGTTAAGTAGTAATTTATTTCTGCTGTTCATCTCTGCATTTCTCTTAAAATAGGATGCACTATAGAATGGTCTTCTCTGTGGTAATGTTAAAAACAGGAATCTGCTTACAGACTTTAAAAAGTACATTTTAAATATAACAAAAATGATCTAAGTCATGATATTAACAACATAAAATGTAATTGAAGAAATTAAAAAGGCATAAATTTCTTCTGCTCTCTTTCTGGTTATGATGTGTTTTCTATTGTTTAGTTACTTTGGCACCATTTCAAAATGACACCTCTGTCAGAGACCTTTCTCCAAGCAACACTTAAGAACCCACTCTGACATCTTAATCAGAATAGTTTCTGTCCCTCTAAGTATCCTGTAACAGTGTGCTAGGATTATTCATGCAGTTCCAGGGTGAAAATTAGGAATAAAAGTATCAAAACTCTTTTGATTTCTCTTTATGTTAACCTTTGGTGCTACTAAACACTGTGAGTAAGGAGTCTTCTTTTATTTCATATCTTGACAATAGGAAAGAGGAGGCTGAGAAGAACACTACCTTGGGACTTACATACTTCTGTCACTTTATGTCACAATGTTAAATTTATTTGAATGAAGTGTGTTATGCATTCATGTCTGCCTAAAACAAATGGGAAAAGACATGAAAGGCAGCAAATTCTAAAGCATTAGACATTTCTGTAGCTAATGAGCTCACTATTAAACTAGGAAATATAATCTGTTACATTAAAAAAGATAAACACAGCTGCTTTATTAAAAAAAAAAAAGGATTCTTTTTGTCCATATTAACCAGTTGTAAAAATTATCCATGTTGGTTAAAGGTAGATAGAAATGTTTATTCCTCCTCAGAGTTTCCCTGAAGAATTTCCTCCAAAGTTTTTGGCAGAGAAGACACATAAACTCACACAGGCACACAACATGCTCCAGCATAGCTGATTCCATGCTGTTGCAATTCCTTGCAAATGGCATGAGGAAATTTCAAGACACTGGCCATATTGTTAAGGCAGGAGATATCTTAAGTTTCTGAAAACACAGCCCTGCAGTTTTACCCTCTCACTGAAGCAGTGTGTACAGCTGTTTCTCGAACAGAGAGTGCTGCATGATGCCATTCAGTGTATGTTATAGTTGAAGGCCTGCAGTGTTAGCAATTCTTGACTTACAATGTCTCCTTCTATCCTTCCATAGCAGGGAGCAAAGGGAAACACAGAAAGACAGCTCCCCTCTACTGGCTTTTAACTCAAACAAACTGAAAGGGGTTACAGAATCATATTGCCACTTTTACTTCCATCCCACAGAAAGGAGAGACACCTGCTTCCCAGGGATGGTCTTTATCCCCAGATAAAAAACCTTTTAAAAACCCAACAAAAACCAACAAACGAAAGCCCTACAAAACCCAAAGTGAACATAAAACAAAATAAACAAAACCCCCTGCCTTTGTTGTTGAGTGCATAACAGAGTGAAAGACAGAACAAAAGGATAAGGAATGGGGCATTGCTCAAGGTTAGATTTTGTCCTTCATTTAGAGTCTGAAAGAATCCACTCAGAATTTGTCTGTGGGATAAAAAAAAAGCTAAGTAAAAATTTTAAACTTACTACTACCCAGGCCATCATCCTTATGGCTTGTTGTGACATGTTACATTGGAAAAAGGTTCTGCTGTGAAGTCGTATAAAGATACAGAAAAATATTTTTCATTTGATGATCTATCCGCTTTTGTTTCATTCTATATTTCATATTTTATTTTCCCCTCAGGAATATTATTTTCTTCATGAGGAAGCCAATTCATTCTTCACCTGGACAAATAAAATTGCATGTGTATGTATGCACTCGAGATTTTTATATTGCTCCATGAGCCATTGCACACTTTTCAAGCAACTCAGTTAACATATTTTCTTTATTAAATTTTCTTTTCTAAAAATAATTTTGCTTTATAAATCTGCCACCTGTAACACCACTTGTTTATGGTGAGGGATTTCAGCATAAGCAAAAGGTGACTCTAATATTTCATCCTTCAGCTTCATCTCTCTCCTTGATAATTTTGCATCAAAGAGCTAATAAAATCTCTCTGCTCTTCATTATAGACTCAAAGACCACAGAGCTCTCTTTCTATGTAATCACATTGCTTATTCTTTTAAAATAGAATATGTACATTGTATGATGCTTGTTAATCTGTGAAAACATTCTGGTCTACTGCAAACTTCTGGGAACTGTCATCTGTATGCACTTCTAAAAGAGTAAGAAGCATCATATGATGCATGTCCTTTCATAACTGCTTAAAGAGAGAAGTTGGTGCATAGACACAGCATAGGTAGAGCTATAAATGTCACCCAGCTCCACTAACCTGGCATTGTTAAGGCTGTTAGCAGTGTTGTCTAAATATGTCCTCTAGCTAATCTCCCCAAGTCTTGTTCAGTGTCTCAAAACAGATCAAGGACTTTAGGTTAAGCTAAGAAAGCACCCAACCTTTTCTTCTAGGCACAGCATTTCCCACCCAACAGTGCCCACACTTTCTGAGGTCTGGAATAGGTATAATTGCATCAATTTGATGTATTTCATTGGTTTTGAAGGCATATGCTCAATTTTTTTAGGTACACTACAGCTTGAGATACAGACCTCCATCACACTGTGTGTTGCAAGATATGGCACAAATGAAGGTTGGTGCTGTCAAGGAAAGAACATTTTATTTATCTTTCAGAACAGCTAATGCACTCTTTTAAGGAAACTTAGAGGTGTTCTGTTCATGATGCTTTACTCCTAGGAAGGATTCTCCTGCAACTTGAATTTTAAAACTGAACAGAACCATTTAGGTTTAATTCATTGATAAAATAAGTTCTCAGTGGAAGCATTTCCTTTGAAGTTTCCATTGTTTTCTAAATTTGAATTTCCAGTAACCATGAAATTTAAGTTCCACATGTGAAGATTCCATTCTGTGAAGATGTACATTTTGGCAAAAAAAAACAACAAAAAAACAAAAAAACAAAACAAAACAAAAAAAAAAAACAAAAACAAACTAATAACTGCATCATGTTTCTTATTTGCTACATGACCTCTGTGGCTCTCACAGACACATTAGTTTCTCTACATTTTGTCCAAAGGAAATAAAAATAGATCTAGTCTCTCAGAGGCATGAATCAGTGCAGAGCCTCCTCTGAAGTCTAGGCAGGATGACATGCAAGATCCACAGTGTGTCACCTCCATCTGCAGGGACACAGAAATAACAGCTTTGGTAGCAAGCCAAGGGAGCTACTCACTAAGCAAAATCTGAAAATTCTATTGTTTCTTTATTTTCGCACTTCTTTTCTTCAACTCCCATCTTTCACCATGTCTTGTGATTCCCAAGCCTATTAACTACTGAGATTGAATATTATTGCATTTTTACTACATTTTTACAATAAGTTCTTCTGCAAAAGGAAGTGTTTGTTTTGGTCTGTTTTAACAAGGAAGAATATGAACAAGATGTACAAAAAACTGAAGCACCAGTAAGTACACACACTTCCTTCAGAAAGCACAACTGTTTTACCATCCATGCAACTCCTGTGGTATGGGGCACCACAAAACTTGGGGAAAAATTTTCTTGAGGAGACATCCAAGTCCCTGAGATTTCAAATCAGAACTATGTTGTTTGCACTGGTGCTTCCTTCATAGCAGACCCCCATTAGGATATATCCTTGCCGTGTATTATTTTGAAGGTTTGGCTTCAGCGTGGTCTATCCCTTGTGACCTGATCATAAATATTCAAACCTCTTCAAGGAGGTAATCCACACCACCAAACTCCCATAATAAATTTCTCAGACTTCTTCTCAGCAGCAGTGGGGTGGTAGAGACTGAGCTGTAACATGGCACTCGGGCTCTACCAAGCTGGGAGAACTTTCCAGCTTCCTGCTACCACCTGTCTCCAGCTGATCCAGGTACCAGGTGTTTGCCTGTTCTGTGTTTGGAGACAACACACTGCTCTGGGGGACATCCACTGACATGCCTTTCCCACCCCAGAACTCCCAGATCAAGGCAACAAGGGCACAAGCTCCCTGTCACCTCCGAATGACAGACAAAGGAATGCCTGGGCATTGCCCTGAATAGTGGGAGGTTTCTATTCTTTTGTTGTTTCTTTTTTAACCTAAGAATAGTAAACACATGGAAATCAGCTGTGCAGTTCAGGCACTCTTGGAGCATTATAGATGGTTCAGACACTGAAAAATTCAAAACAGATATAAGTTATTTACTAGGACCATTTTTTAAGATGGCAGAAATACATGTTTCCCCTATCTAGAACTTATACAGTGGTTTAAGCAGTCACAGATTTTCAATGGGAGTTGACCTTACTTAGCTTTAATTTTGCATCTTTCAGTTCTTTCTTTGTAAAGCAAGATGTCTTTTGCCATATGGTAAAGTTCTTCCTCCATGCCATTGTTGACACTGATCTGCTCAACACATCTTGAAAACTCTCTGGAGAGGGCCTGGCTTGCTTTGGGGTGGTGGGAGCTCCTTACTCCTGATCCTCTTGAACTAAGTCCTTTCCCTAGGTCAGGTAAAGTTCTGCTTCATTGCCACTGTGTTTTGTACATGGGTTCACAATAGTACACTGGAACAAATTTCAGGATACCTAAGGAAACAAACTGATAAATTTTATTGGCTGAATTATTTTGCATGAGCATCTGAGCCATCCATGCAGAAGGGATCAAAAAAAACAAATGCAAGAAAAGGATAGGGCAGAGAGCTAGGGTAAGGGAGTACTATTGCAGCTAATCTATAAGATGTTTTTGCTTGGGAATATGAGACTCAATTCGTCCACTCTTCATTCTGGGAGTCACAGTTGTGTTTCTCTGTCGTACCTCTGCTTAGTATTGTCCTTTCTAGTCTTGGCACTGCAGATATCTGTTGCCAAGCTGATGTCTTATTTTGTAATACCTCAGCAAAAGTAGGCAGTTGTAGAACTGACTCTGACAATGATCTGTTAAATGTCTGGCAGCCCATAAGGGATTGTTCTGCTTTGGAAGGCATAATTAATCCTACTCCAAATGTGTGGGAGGTGTTTCACCTTCATGAATATATTATGACTTATTTTCACATTCAAACACATATTATCAGTTTCTGCCTATTGGTGGTGTTTCTATCAAATATTTCCCATCAGATCACATGTAAAATAAGTAATTCACTTTTACTGGTATTACAACATCCTTTTTAATTCCCCTTCTTTCACACAGTTTATAATCTTCTCACTTTTGCCCATCATGACAATTTTCCAATGAAGCTCTGGAACTGGATTTAATAAAATAAACAAGTCATTCAACACAGAATAAATGTCACAGTATTTATGAGAGTATTAGTGTGTACCAGTCTCTGTCTACACAGCTTTGCTCTGCTTCAAATCCTCATTTTTCTTATATTTGCCTTGCTTAGGCTTTTAGGATACCAATCCTGATCTGAAAGAACAATATATTGTCAAATCAGTGAGGTCTCATCCTTACAGTTAATTATACATTTTGTACTTCTGAAAAAGTGTAGGCAGTGGTGAAAACATAGAAGTCTAAATAGAGAAAAAAATATGGATTAACAACTCATGCAGTACAATCAAGGTAATGAATTAGGTTGTTCTTCAATATGAAGAAAGGTTTTCAAGACTGATAAATTATAGGGAAGTAACAACCAAATAGTCATTTTATAAGTTCTTTGCCTTTTAAAATCATTCAGTAAATATATTCTGATGAAAGCAGAGAACCCAAAATCACACTTTTCAAAATCCTTAACTGAGTACTCAGATTGCAAGTAAATCAGAAAGACATAAAATATTTTGCAGAATGTGATATGGACTTTCCTGAGTCTTTTGCAGATGTTCATCCCTGTTGCCACTTTTAGGTCTATAAAGTCTAACAGAAAAAGGTTTTCTGTTTCTTTGGTAGTAACAAGGGCTTTAATTCATCCAGCTTCCTCAAGCACTGTTAGAAGAGGGAGTACAGGAGAGCACTAAGACTTGTATGATACCTCAGCAAGGTAAATGAAGATCACAGACAAAACATGTACAAAGTCATTGTACTGTGTCAGAGTGAATGTAACACCTTGACTTTGAGTCCTGTGCTCCTGCTTTTTTGTTTGTGCCTGCCTCTTCCCATTTACCTCATCCCACAACTCTTCTCAAACCTCGTTTCATCACACTTGAGATCTGAGCACTGTCTCTTCCCTGTCAGTCAAAGCTAACCCCAGTCTGTTCTTATCCTAAAGGTAAAAGGTCCATTGAACTCTATCTACTGCTGTATGCTATAGCCCAAATGTACCCTGCAACCTGCTTTATACTAATCCAATGTAATCCTCATAAAACCCAACCCTTCTTGCAAATTCCTGTTCTCTTGCTCATGTGATTGCTAATCCAAAATCCAAGAATGTCTCTGCTGTCGTTTAAACCTCTGTATCGTTTGAAATGTTTTCTGTTCTGACCTGCCAATGAGATTAGTTCTGGACTAGAAAGGAATTAACTCTTTGGCAAATGGTAGTTATATGGTAGTACTGGAGTAAAGTCATACTGAGGAGGGGAGGCTTTGCCTATGGAGTGTTTTTGAAGGAGTATGAATTAGCTTTAGGCTACTTGTTTCTGTAGAAAATTGTGTATTGCTCTTTTGAAACATGAATCAAAACCACAAATACGTTTATATTTAGAACTTAGTGAAGTGGTTGGGTATCAGTGGTGAGTACTTCTCTCACTACTGTGTTTTCAGCAGTTCCTGAACTCTTCTGCCGAAGCAGAAAGTTCTCTCATAGCCCAATGAAAGCACTCTGACCAGAATCTCTACAGATACCTCTGCAGCAAGGCCAGAACTCAACTCCATCCATAGCAGCATGACAGCTAGAGTGAAAAACACGTTTTATGGCATCAAGAGTTCCCTCGCTCTCAATGACACATTTCTCCCTTCTACTCCCAAAAAGCTTCCACCACCTCTGCCCCTCTTTGAAGGGGCTCCAATATTAATCACTTGTTTCCACCTAATTTCTGTTAATCTCATTCAAAAAATTAGTTGAAATATTATCTCTATGATGCTTACCTTAGACTGACTTCTTAAGTCCAGATTTGACTTCTCATACATCAAGTAAAAATATATTGTTTTTCTGACATCTTCTCGTGCTTTTGAAGAGAATTCAGAAGGCACTAGAAAAATGTAGAATTTCATGACATTTGTTTTCTGTTTATTAAAGTCTCTGGGTTTTCTTGTGTGACCAGGGATTGTTGGGTTCATCATGTCACCCCATGGCACAATCCCAGCATTGCTCAGGTACTCCTAAGAGAATGAGGAAGCTGAGGAGGGCAGGCAGGAGGCAAGGGTGTTTATTAGATTATATCAGTGTATACCTGAACAAGAGGCCTTCTTTAGGTACATCATGCAGTACAGCTGTTACTTGGTTCTAAATAAGAAATTGTGTTCAAACTGAACAGATTTGTGTGACATATGTCTGTCCTTTCATTTTACTGATTATATATTTCAGTTTAAATATTAAAAAATAATCTTAATTTTCTAGTCTGTTGAGTTTTATAGTTTAATATAACTGGTGATGCCCAGAATTTGAGGGTCTCCTTTGAGACATATACAAGTTATAGGCTTTCTCTGGCTTAATGAGTGTTTTAAATACTGCATTTAAGGTTTCTCTCTATTATGCATATCTCTAGTAGTACTAAATTAATAATATTTGTTAATAATAGTAATAATAAGTATTTTTCTCTATTATTAGTATACTCTTTCCTTTGCTGAAAATTTTAATTGACCCAATGATTCCAACAGACTGAGGTTTTTTCTGGTAGTATATTCATTACAAATGGTTAATTTCTCTCAGTATATTCACAAAAAAGTAAGGCAGAAGCAGACCTGGCTGAGGGAAAAGTGCAGGAAAGACTTTAATACTGCTTTATGTTGTTGATGCTGAAGAGCATGCAGATAATTTATTTTCTTTCTGTTAGATGTTTGCATTTAAACCACACGTTCCTTAGCAGGCTCAGATCTCACACTTTGACTGCCTGCCTTATCACTCCATCACCAACTCCTTCCTGCTGAACCACTGTGCTGAACCTTGACCTGCAGAGATTAGCTCACCCTAGAGAAAGGGGAAAGGGTACTTTGGTCTCCCGGTGCTTTTGATCTAATCTTTTCTTCTCAGACTTTTCAGGTGGATTACCAGAAGGTGTAGTCTGCTACTATTTTGGTGACTTTTCTGTATTTGATATTTGTCCTTTCCTCCAACACAAGAGTATGTAAAATGATACCTTCTGGAATGTGGAACAGTATTACTGGATTATAACTGATGATATGAAACTAGAAGATAATCAGCTGTTGTGGAATCTATATAGTTTGTTAAACTGATGGCAAAACTACAGAAGCAGTACTGTAGATTCTGAAGATACTTAGTCAAAAGATGCCAGAATGACTGAGGACTTTAAATGCAACAAAATTGCTTTAAAAGGCTGGTGCAGACAATAAAAAGCCTTTTATTTCTCCATCATATGCCTAGTATTACAATCCATTCAGACATCAGTTATTCCCTTCTGGCTACAATGGCACACTCTTTGATGTTCAGAGGTACTGGATGAAAGGATTGTAGTTACCACCAGCAGTGGCAAGTACTTTGATGTAACACTTTTGCTCAAACCTGCACAAAACCATAATAGAGTAGCACAAAAGTAAATTAATTTTAAAAACTCAACATTCTTTAATGTTGTTAATGTCTTTAATGTAATTAAAGTCTTTAAAGTTGTCTGAGACTCTCTGGAGTCCAACTGTATATAAGATGGAAAAATTAGACTTGTTCTGAATGACTTTTATATAAGCATTGTGGGATTTACAGAGAAATTATACTGAACCCTGATGGGTAGAGCAAAAGTGTATGCAGTTTTCTCACTTTCTTGGAACACCACAGTTAAGTTTTTCCAGATTTCGTTCACCAAAAGGATAGTTTTACTCTTTTTTTAAAAAAATTATTTTTAAATCCACTTTTGATTCCTATTGTGATTACAGGTACGCAGAAAAAGTAGAGTTTCAATAGGAACACAGAAGGCAGAGAGTTCTAAGGTCACATAGGATATCAGTAACAGAACACAAGGCAAGGCCTGCAGGATCCAATTGCATGCACACTGTGTGAACCAACTCTGTATTAGAACTCTGACATTCTTTCTCTGTAGTTTCCTAAACAGTGAAAGCACAAAGTGCTCCCTAGCTTCTCTGTATTGCAATGCCTATTTATCTAATCTGGATATGCTCAAACTGATGTATGGTCCTCTTAAACCTAATAGAACATTATTCAGGGCTGTCCTAGCCCAATACCTGCACATGCAGGTCATGCATTCTGTTAAATCTTTCTCACCTCATTACTCACCTAGGGCTGTTGGTTGAAACTCTACAGATCTGAAAGTTACAAAGCACCAAACATATCCATTTGGCCACTTGCCCTTTTAATCATGTGAATTGATTATCTCATTTTGACCTCAATAAGACCCCTGCAGCTGTGAGCCATCACAGTAGATAGTGCAGGTGGCTAACTCCCACTTTCTCAGGTGACTTCTCATATGTCACAAACAGACAACACAGTTTATCACATCTATTAATGTACAATGCATTTTTTCCATCAGTTTAATTATGAAAAAACAAAACATGTTTTTGGGAGGTGTTTGGGCCCTTTTAGAATTTGCCAATTAATTACATCTGCGTGTACCATATTGTGGTCTGAATTCAAACATCTGCTTTGTGTTCTGAAAATTGTTTATTTTTAGATTGTATGTTCATCCACTTAATTAAATGCAATGCCATGTTAGGACTCACATGCTTCACATGGTTCCCAGACTTTCAGCTTTCTGTCAGGACAAATACATACATGTCCTCAGGATCAACCTTTTGTCGAGCACACTCTTCCCTTTAATAAGGCTCTGAACCAGCTGACTTGACAAAGCTAATTGTTAAGTTTCCTCTCCACAAATAAAACATTTTGCATTTTACTTTAGCTACAGTATTGCCCAGTGACTAGATGTGAATAGCTGTCATAATAAGCCATTATTTCTGCAGAGACTGTTGGAAATTTATCTTGTGCAGAACACCAGAACAGAGAGCTGCATGTGCTTTGTTTTACTAAAGCTTTTAAGTTGCTCAATGAACTGTGATCTTTAAAGAAGCCTGACTTTGATAGCTTTATGTCCTATCAGATTCTCATCAAAACCAGTGCTAAGCAAGGATCCCATTACTGTTCAAAAGCTTTGTTAATGAATTATAAGCAATCGAGACGACATGGCTGTGTCCCGCCATTTTCCCTACTCTTCAAAGCTCAGTCTTAATTCCTTCTGCCAAAGCCCATCTGCAACTCCAAAACCTTTGGTTAGGGAAGGAAACTCTAAAAGGCTGCCACAGTCTTACAGTCTCTTGGATTCACCCACAATTTTAAAAGACTCAGCCTCTGGCCAGCAGTGATACCGATTTATACTTGCATTTGCAAAACTGACATTGTAGAGTTTTTGCAAGTAAAGAAGTTCCTATTTGCAACTGAACTTTCAGTGTGCTAAATTTGATAGAAGGCAGCAGGATGAGATGGATTCTTGACCTGTCTTGCTGAATGACTAGACTTCAATGGCCTTTGATTAATTTATCTATAAAGGGCTATAAAAGTTTGAAAATGGCACTATAAATTACCAGGAATAGGTGTGCACGTGTGTATGAATGGGAGGGGAAAAGATATAAAATGCTTCAGAACATATTTAAACTGCAGGGTTAAGTTCAAAACCAAAACTGGTGTGTCTAATAAAAAGAAAAAGACCGTTTAAAAAAACCCAACCCAAAACGACAACAACAATCTCAAAAAAAATAGAGTTCTTTTCAGTCTTATGTTGGTCTTTAGGGCACAGAAGGAAACTTGGAAAGACCATAACAATAATATCACAGAGTTCACTGACAAGCATCTATGACTTTGTAAAACAGTCTGCTTTCACTGGTGAAAGTCTTCTATTTTGATTTATCACGATGTAAAGGGCTCCATCCTGTTCAAATACAGTGATTATCAAAAGTACAGTTCTAAGATGGAGTTCCATAGTGTCTAGCAGTCGATAGTACAGGGTCCAGGCATGGCTTTTCCCTCTTTATTACTGCCAATGGAAGAAGAAACCAGATGCTGGGACAAGTATTCTCTAGTGTTCAACAAAAGGGAAATTTAGTAGATCCAGCCACGACCAACACATTTTATTTGTAATTTCAGAAGACAGCTTTGCACTTTTGTCTGTTTGCACTTTGCACTGTTTTTTTATTTTTATTTTCAGAGGCCTTCCAACAGATTCCTTCCAAGAAGCCTTTTCTCAAAAAGCTTCAAAAAAGTGCTTAAAGAGCGATCTAAAAATACTGAGCCCAGAAAGTCCTATCTAGAATAATTTAATATAGAATCTTTCTAACACTCTCGTCCTTGTCCAATTCAGTTGCAAATTTCTCTATACTGTAGATTGCAATAGACTGAGTTATCCTTTAATGTACCCATTCCTTGCTCTAACACTCTCTTCAACAAGTTGAAATTATTTTTGATGTATTTATTAGACAAAATTATCTCAGTTGCAAAAACTCCAGCCTCAGTGAGAAAGAAACACACTAGTGTTAGCCAGGGCAGGGATAAAGATTTTAGAGTATATGATAGAGTGAAAATTTAGTGAGAATAAGGGTCTAGGTTAAAACACAAACCCAAAGACAGGTGTCAAACTCAGTAGAACAAAAAACCCCTAGTTTCACTAGATTACTGCAAGTGCAGATCACCTTCTAATCTTTCTATCACTTGGCTAAGCTGTATGGCTTTCTCTCTAATGGAATATTAATCTGGTTAAGTTGTAATTGGCAAAAGCATTTGTCACTTAAATGACAGAAGCCAGACATAATTCTCAAAAAGATTTGCATGTGGTGTTCTAATTACAATTACAGTTGCAAGTGAACTTGCACAGATCTCCTTTATGGTGGCTGTAACTATTACTCAACAAGGTTTTAAAAAAACATTAACAGGGAACACATGCACACCATCAGCCATATTCACACTCATAGGTACAGCCTGAAGGTCACTTGGAACATCAAGTTTGTTTTTTGAGTCCATATCTAAAGGACATATAACTTGTTGGCTGCCCTAGCAGCTGCTCTAGCTGGGGTTGTGCTTTATTCCTGTGTTCTCCAGTCTGCCTCATGGTGAAATCAGCAACATTGCCCAGCCAAACCCAAGGAGTGCTGGATACCAAATATATACTCAGATAGTTTTCTAAACTGCAAGAGGCCAGCACAGGAACCCTGCATCTTTTTTAAAAATTTTATTTTTTCTAGTTGAAGCATACAAATTGCTCTCTTAGCAATGATGAGCTTTTTATGGCTTAAATTGATTATTCATTAGTCTCTGGAACTTAATAGATAACATTTATTATGCATTTCTATTATTTACTCCTTTCCTTCTTATCACAACTTGTCAACAGTGACCACCTCCCAGAAGAGTGCTCTAGACATTCAGCAACACAACTCTTACACCTACATTTTATATATCTATATATCTATATATCTATATATCTATATATCCTACATTATTTGCACAGTGTCCCATAAAATTTACTGCCTGAATAATGGAAATATTGCATATGTTCACTAGGGTTCAGTTTAAATCAATTCTATCAATACACAATTTCTCTGGAAGAAGTGAAATATTAGTACAAAACCTGAACTAAAGCCTTTGAAGAAATTTGTCAGCTTCTCCCATGCCTTGTGCCCAGTAAAAAATAATTTTGTTACTTTGAATGTTGATGTTCACATTAGCCTTGGAAAACTAAAATTCAGATTGCTTACCATATTCCTGCAGACATACTCTTCAATACTGCAGTCCAGAAGGTACTGAACATAATTTTTTCCTGCTTTATGTATATTCATGTATCTAAATAGAAGAGAGATAAAAACAGTGGTGAAAACCTACTGTATGTCCAGAGCTCCAATCCTACTGATAAGTTTTTGTTAGTTGTATTAAAAATTCAAAAGTAGCTACAGCTCATTGCCAGGTTTCTGCTGCTTAAAAATAAAGAAAGATGGCAAGAGGCATAGGAAGGAAGAGAAGGAAGGAGGAAGTAAGGACTGTACAGTGGATCAGAATAGAATAATTTCTGTGTTAGGTCTTCCTATTGACAAGTAACTACAGATGACTGGGAATATTTCCACAAAAGAAAATTTAAAATTTCCCCATATCAAGCATCAGAGACTTTGCTCAGATACATTCATTAACTCGTACGTGATGGATTTTAATAATTAAGAAACAGGTTGTAAACTCTTTTGGCACATGCCAAGGAAGATATTTGAATCCACCACCTCAAAGCGTGCCTGGTGTGCAGTAAGGGGTGTGCAGTAAGGGGTGCTCAGGTCTGTGTGCAGTAAGGGGTGTTCAGTTCTTATTCCAAAGTCCGTGGCTTAGGCTCACATGTGCTGAAGAGTGTGGTAAGAGCAATAAAATTCCCATAAAAGTTTATGACATACTCTTTTGGATACAGTGAACTTTGGTACAGGGTGACAGTAATAACCTGTTCCCTAGGCCATGCTTTACTTTCCCGTTTGCTCATCTCACTTTTTCCTCCTCCCTTCTGGAAATGCTCCAATAAGCATAGTGAAATGTGTTCAGCGACCCAGTGTGAGGATGAAAAGAATTGACTCGAGATATTCCCTCAGCTACGGAGAGAGAAAAGCTGAAACATAGGAAAGGTTGTGGCAAATACAAAGCATTCCTACAATGCTATAGATTAGTGAGATGGATTTTGCAGAGAGCTGACATAGCACAGCTTTGCAGTGAGATCAGGAAGGGCTGTCTGGGTGAGCAGCAGCTGGGTGCAAGCCCTCACAGAGAAACTTCTGCTGGAAAACATTTTTACCTCTCTTATCAAAGTGCAAAAGGCATCTTAATACAGATATCTCCAGTCTGTTGACCTGTAGTCCTTTCCAAAGCCTCTTCTTTCAGCATGAAAAACTACAGCTAAATCTGCAGAGAGCACAGACCTATTCTATTTTATGCTTACTGTTCCTAAGAACAAGTAAAAATCCCAAAAAACCTGAGATCCATACCAACATTCTGCTTTGAGAAAAATGAGTTTAACGTAGATTTTCTCTTAGTTTAAGGGAGGGGGGGGATGTTGATGGTGTTTGAATCTAGGTAGCTACAACTTACAGAGAGATGCAAACTAAGACACAGTTTAAAGAGGCGGAGAATTGCTATTTCTTTGATATATTAGTATTGACCATGCCTACAGAACCAAATTATCTGCTGTTTCACACAGTTTTACAGCTTTAACTGAAATTATGTGTGTAAAAAACATTTCTCAAGGAAGTTTTTCTCTCAACGCTCTTTAAATAACCTGTGGCAACACAGTAAACCCTCAAGAATAAAATGGTAGTGTTAATAAAGACTGGCATGCTAGGAATAATGATAACATTTTCCTTAGTATCTCTGCTATTCTACTAGAAGACAACAGATTGTTGTGACTACATTAGCAAAGCATGATTTGAAGGGATACATCTTTCTTTTAGACAATAGACATAATTGGGGGAAAAAACCTCCAACCAGCCAAACAGGTATACTTCAGAACCAAACTGCAACATTCAGTTTAGCACAGACTGAAAAAAATCCCTGCCCTGAATTTTACTACGTTATGCTAATGACCTAGACAACCTGAAAGAGAAGATACTGAAATCTATAGAGAACAACGGAGTTTAAGAGAGGATCTAAGAGGAGAAATAGTAAAAAGTAATGATTTTCAGTGGAACCTTGAAGTGTGGTCAACAGAGAGGAGGTGGGCTGGCTAACATGTACCATTGGAGCAATAATCTTCCTCTGGGATTTTATTTCTTCCTAGATTCATCTATGGAAGTTGCCTGTCCCCTACCAGGATGAGAAGTTCTTCAGATACGCTG
Source organism: Brachypodius melanocephalos (assembly GCA_013398615.1). Taxonomy (NCBI): domain Eukaryota; kingdom Metazoa; phylum Chordata; class Aves; order Passeriformes; family Pycnonotidae; genus Brachypodius; species Brachypodius melanocephalos. The sequence continues at coordinate 30,542,047 of VZSR01001685.1, forward strand.
TGTTTTCTCTATGAAAAATGCAAGATTTTATGTCACAGTGTTTTTAACGCATTAGTTATCTCAACTTTTCCTACTGGAGAAAAGCCTCACCAAATAAAATCAAATTCACTGATAAATGCTCTGTCTGTTAAAAAAATACTGAAATAAGTCAAATATCAAATCCAACATGAGGGTGTGATCCTGGGGATTGATCTATCAATGCAAATGGTTTACTGTGTTACAGCTGGATGGTTATTTTCACAGTATCTCAGTGATATGATATCTCTGTCTACATTATACTCTCTATTGAGTAAATACTGGCACAGAATTCACAGTGAGTACCCAGCTCAGCCAGTTAGAACTGAGTCTGGGCATGGCAGCACCAGCCTGAAATGACCACAGTTACCCTACCCTGACATTGCAGTAAAACCTGTGAAGAATTGCCTTGCTTGGTACACATTTGGGTGGAGAACATTTTTTCCCTCTTAAAGTGATGTTAACTAAGAACATGGTTTCCAAAAGTAGCTTGTGAGAGACAGTCCTCAGTGACCCTGTGGCAGAATAATGGGAGCCATATTTAGCTGCTTGAGCAGCTTGAGTCACAGGGAAGTCACAGGGAAGTCACAGCAGAAGTGTGACAGTGATAACAATCTGGCTGTGCAGGGAAGCATGGAGTGGTACCTCTCTCAACAGTTTTGCAAGTTCCATTCAGGAAATAACCACTCTCTGAGATGAAACACCATCACTGGTTGAACTACAAAGTCAATTTTCCAATAGAGTGCCGGATATTCTATACAAAGATATCCTGTGGAAGCAGGATGAGCCTGAAAGAAACAGAGTAAGCCTGAAGTCTGCTTGACTTCACCTTGGAGTTATCCTTTACAAAATATTGCAGCTCAGAGGATGTTTCTAATGTGCTCACAGGAACAACCAGTTCTCTACAGCACAGTATTTAGGGAGTGATCTAATTAACCTGTATATAATAGAAAATACTCCTTCCAGTGTAACAGAAAGGATTTATAAACCAATGCTACTTATCATCACCTTCACAAGGAGTATGTTTTTGACAGGTATTCAAACGTGCATACATAAATAGAAACATTTGGATACAAGCTACTCACTTTCAGCAACTGAATAATCTGAAAGCATGGTATTCCTGACATCCTAAAAATAAAAACTGACATTTAACATTCCCTCCTTTTTTAATTTTTTTTTTTTAATTTCCCAGGAGTTTGTTATAGACTCAACATCTCCACACACTGGTAATTACAACTAAGAACAAAATGTACCTTTCTCTCCCCTTATTTTTCTTTTCTTTTTCTGCTAAACTGTTTTCAAATAGCTAGTAACATGTCACTTATTCTTTTCATCACATAAATACTTGCTCTGCTATGCCATATTTTAAAGTGATTTTCTAGATGAGTACCTTGATAACAAATCAACATCAGCAGGTTTCCTTTATGGAATCACTGTCATACTTAAAACACAATAAAACTGGTGAGATTTAAATAACAAAATTTTCTTAATGAAAGCAGATTAGGTGGATATTTTATTTGTGTTTTGGGGGACTTTTTCAGCTTTCATTTGTGTATAAATTTTTCTGTGAGAAAATAAATTGTCCTGAAATAAAGCTATTGTATTCTTTCCAGGTCTCAGTCTGCTGTCATGGTGTCAATTTGAAAGTAAAGTACAGAGGAAATTTTTTCTAAAACTCCTGTTTGTCAAGAAAACTTTCATAATTATATTAACTCTTGTTTTCTATAAGAAATGTGGGATTTTTTTCTGACATGATGTCTGCTCTGAGAAGCAGCCAAGTGGCTGAAAAGTGCCATCTGCTGCCTCCAGAGGAAAACTGAACCTGAGCAAATACACCATGTCTGGAGGAGCGAATGGAGTCCTGCCTCTTCCTTTTCAGGCCACTACAGGAAACACTAGGATCCTAGGGGAGGAAAATAACATTTTTTTCCCTTAATTGTTTGAATCATACAGTCATTGAAGTTGGAAAGGACCTGCAAGATCATCAAGTCCAACATTTGACTAAACACTACTGTGCCAACTAAAACATAGCACTAACTGCCATGTCCAGTCATTTCTTGGACACTTCCAGGGCTGGTGACTCATTCACCTCCCTGGGCAGCCCATTTCAATCCTTGACAACACTTTGCATGAAGAAATTCTTCCTGGTGTCCAGCTTGAACCTCCTCTGGCTCAGCATGGCCATGTCCTGTTGTCCCATTGCTATTTATCTGGGAGAAGAGCTTGAACCCTGCCTGGCTACAGCTGCCTTTCAGGTGCTTGTAGAGAACGATAAGGTCCCCCTGAGACTCTTCTTACTCTGGGCTAATCACCCCCAGCTCCCTTAGCAGCTCCTCATACAACTTGTGCTCCAGACCTTTCACCAGCTCTGTTGCTCATCTCTGGACAAGCTCCAGCACGCAAAAGTCATTCCTGAGGTGAGGAGGCCAGAACTGAGCACAGGATTCAAGGTGTAACCTCATGTGTTGAGTACATGGGAACAATCACTGCCCTGGTTCTGCTGATCACATTCTTTTTGACACAGGCCAGGATGCCAGTGATCTTTTTGGCCACCTGTGCTCACCCCTGGCTCATGTTCAGCCACTGTTGACCAGTACACCCAAGTCCTTTTGTGCTGGGCCACTTTCCAGCCGCTCTGCCCCAGCCTGTGGAGCTGCCTGGGGTTGTTGTGACCCGAGTGCAGGACTCAGCACCTGGCCTTATTGAACCTCACACAACTGGCCTTGGCCCATTGATCCAGCCTGCCCAGACCCTCTGCAGAGCCTTCCTGCCCTCCAGCAGATCAACATTCCCACCCAGCTGGTGTCATCTACCAACTTACCAAGGGTGCACTTCATTGTCTCATCCAGATCATTGATAAAGACATTAAATGTGACCAGTCTCAGTGCCAAGCCCTGCTTCGTAGAAGCAATACGATATTTTGTTTTCAGAGAAATGCACTTCAGCAGCACTGGCCTTTTTCATTATCTGGTACATCAAGCCTAAGGCTTGAAAAACAACTGATGGATATATTTAGCCCTATTTTGTGTGTGAATACATACCTAGATCATCCACTGGGTTCCTTTTTTGGCCTTGGCATACTGGAAATGATTTCATATGCACTTACTTAGCACAGTTCAATTTAAATCAGTTGTTAAACATTAAAATTATGGATATAAAGCTGATTTCTATATGTGTTTCTTTATTCATTTTTTTCTCTCAAACTCCTTACCTCTAATGACTTTCAGACCCCATTTCTACACAGCAGACACAAAACCTTACCTTGTATCCCCTTGAACTCCAGAGGAATTATCCTGGTATGGATGTCCCAGTTCTGCAATTGTTCCCTATCTGCAATTGGTTTCGTTCTTCTATTTCTGCTACTGTACTGACATCCTAAATCTGTCTAAAAATGCTTTTCATCTTAATCCAGGATGAACTGCTATCTCCTAAAATAGAAGATGTATTGCCTGCAGATTTTATGAGGACTGGGTGGCAGTGCACTAAACCACTGCATTTACACTGATCTTTTCCAGCTCCTGGAAAGCTGGTCTTTCCAATTCCTAAGGATGAAAATGAGAAGAGAGGGATGCAAAAGTAGAAACAGAGGAAATGTTCTGGGTGCAGCATTGCTGCAGGACCTAATAAAGGAACCTGAAGGCTCCAAAATAGACATGAAAATGTTGAAACAGATTTAAATTTTTTTAAAAAAGAGAAATTATGAACTTATGCTTTATCAAAGATTTATTTTTACTGGCTTTAAACATACTATGTTTCAAATAGATACGATTGACCATTAGCAATGTATTTATTTATTATGTAAATAATAAAAGCAATGTATTTATTTATTATGGGGCACAAAGGGTCTGGAAAGGACTGTCTGGATGGAAAAAAGTTATAAGATTTTTTTATTTTCTCGTATGCAGAGAAAAATCAACAGCTGCTTAGATCTTGCTCCAAAATTTGGTGAGAATCAAAAGTAATGGATTACTTTTCTCATAGGAGCATATGTATATTCAGTTAAAAGAAGCATGGGATGGCCCACATAATAAAACTTTGAAGTCTTGAATACATTGGACAGGCGGTTCCAAAAAAAATACATCTTTTTCTCATTTTACCCCCGCATATGATATTTTACATAATTCACATAATCTTCTTGAAAATGGGCCAGACACAGAAACTAAAATAATGATGTTCTCCAAATTACATCTGTTGTCTTTGGGCATCCCAGCTGAATTCAATCAAGACTTCACATCCTGTTAAAGACCCTACTTGTACTTGGGGCACCACTGTCAGTCAGTTCAGCCTATTTTTCCCACAGTGTTTGAAGTGAACTTGATCTGCCTCATTTTGGAAGCAGACACTCAGTCATTTACTGTCTTTTAGCTGAATTTCAGTATTTGCTCACTGAAGGGGCTGGGGATTCCAAATGAGGACACAATACTTTAAAGCATTTTGTCTAGTTTAACTTGCAATCACACTTTCAACTAAATGGAATATTACATAGAATAGATAACCCTGTGGGAAAAGGTTTGAAGTTTAGTTGATGGCTACAACAAATTACAGAATTACAGCATTATCTGTCTGATACTTACTACTGAAGGAGATCCTACAGTACATAAAATTCAATCTGTGTTCTCTTTAGAAGCTGAACTGTATTGATTTCACCACCACTCCCCCCATGATTTTTAATGTTTTTATGTACTCAACATTTCTCTCAATTGCCTAGCTTGAAAAGTAAATTTAATGTGATTAAAGTTTACAACAGAGAGTAAAGGAAAAAAAATTTTTTAAGTATACATTTCAATCTGAAAATAAGTTAGAGACTCTTTTCTCAAGGAACTTTTTTTTCTTTTGTCAAGGAGTTAAATCAATAATGATTTCAACTGATAGATTATTTTTATTTCCTTTGTGGCAAAAGAAAAGATGTTTTTATTGATAGAAGTTGCTGAAGTCACAACATGAACTACAAATCCCTATGAAGTCTAAAGTCATTTTTGTTTCTTATCTGCAGGGTGTTTGCTACGGCTGTAAAACACTTAGTAGCTCTCAACACCTGAAGAACTTTCTCCTAACACCTGAAAAGTCAAATCACTTATCTCTACAATCCTTTGTATGAAAGTTCCTAGTATGTTGATGGATATAGGAAATTGTTCATTACACTCTTTGTGGGCACCAAAAAAAGTGATTATTTTGTCAATATTCATAAATAGACTGCAAATTAAACTAGAAAGCAGATATTTATGTTAAAAAGGTATTTAGAAGTACACTCCCATATCATTATTGTTATTATTATTGTTATTGTTATCATTATTATTATTATACCATTTCACAATTTGGATCTGAGCATACAGTCACTGAAAATGCTGACTGGGAGAGATTTGGAAAGAAGTTCATGAAATATGAAAGAGAATGGACATTTTTCCAAAATAAATCTTTCTTTTTGATTACAAATGCCTTTCCTCACTCTTGAGGAAAAGAATACTCATGGCACTTTGCACAGTGCCACAGTGGGTTGTTCTGGAATCACACAACTTAGGGATGGGAGCAACTGTGTCACAGCAGACAGGAACAAAAATATATTATTAGATCTTGGAGAACAGTGTACTTAATGACTGTCTTGCTAGTTTCCAGGCCCAGCTTGTGCAAGCCCAAAATTAACCTTTGAAAGGCTACATAATCCCTTTATTCAAAGGGACAAAAAGATCTGGCCTTTTTCAATGTGTCTTCAAACACTGTGGACCAACAAAGTTACAAATAACATAGCCCATAGTACTGAAAACTCAGGACAATTACAAATAAGCATTTCTAAAAACATGCCATTAACATATGAACTAATGCACTGTCATTTCCTTCCCATGGTAAAAAACATACCACCCTTTGTCAGGTTTTTTCTCCGAGTATCTCAAAGGTTTTATAACTGCTTGAACCCTACAGCCTTTTGGAAGGATTAGGGATGGAGCTTTGTTCTCCTGGCTTCAGATAAAGATACATGCTTCTCATCCATGTGTCTTACTTATTGAGTAAAATGAAGACATTAAATTAAAAAAAAGAAATACACACCCTTCACAGAAATCCAAAAAGCCCAACCACATTATATTCCCCATATGATACAGAATTCCATTGTTTTTCAGCAGCTAAAAAAAAAATAGAGAAATAAAAATCAGATTAAAGTCCCTAATGTTATTCCTTGGCATTTTTTAAAAGCCAAAAAGAAATTATTATAGCTGAAAACTAGATTTCAAAGTCAGAGGCTCATCTGGCCAAAGACTGGTCATTTTTAACACCCACACATTATATTAAAACAATTCTTTAGAACAGTTTGAGAGACAGTCTTCATTCAGTCATGCTCAAAGACACAAAGATTTTACATATTCCTGCTGTCTGCCTCATACACTATTGGGGTAAACAATTAAGAATAATCTTTTTGCATAATTCTTCCATCTGCATTCTCAGGTAAAAAGCATGTCAGAAATTAGGTAAAAAACCCCATGATAAGTGAAAGAGAACATCAATGATTAGAAAAAATTGGTATGAAATTACTGTAGAAGACATCTCATAGTGAACAAGATGTTCTTTCAACAGCTTCGATGAAAAAGGAGAAAAATTATCTTTGTGTTTCTGTAAAGCTTCTGAATGGTTTTGCATCACATGTTCTGTGAATATAAAAAAAAATCTCTTCCAGATTCTTCTAACATATAACACTCTACCCCCAGAGAAATCTGCTTCTGCTTTCCAAAAATTATAAGTCCTGAATTGAAATGTCACATTGAAAAGTTATTGAGGATTATTTTGAACATCCCAGCACAGAAAGCAATTGAGCATTTATTGAGTCCATGTTTATTATAAATGGAAACCTGTTGAAAACATATTTCAGTGGTCACACTAAAAACTGCAGCTCTATCTCCTGAGAAGACAGAAACATAAATAAAAAGTTTTCGAGAATTTGTGGTAGGGAACTTTTTGGAACAAAAGTGTTGCCATTGGGTCTCATGATCCCAAGACTGGAAGAGCACTAGGACTGCTTAGGGGCACACTCTGGAGGTCTGGCAGTCAAAGGGTGATAGCAAGAAGGAGCTGTTAGTCTGAACACAGACTCTTGTTTCTGTTGCTAAAGGAGGCGCAATATCCTGAGAGCTCCAGCAATGGCACATTGACAGCAGCAAAGCCTCAGGTAGATTTGGGAGTCTCCTAGGAAGAAAGGACCAAGAACAGAAGATGAAGAGAATGGAAGAGAAAATATAGGAGTAGAAAAAAAAGAAAATTCTGAAAGAAAAAAAAAATCAAATCTAGCAATGTGATTAGTCCTATCCTTTCCTATCCATGCCTGAATCTCACACTTCACATTTTCATCCCTATTTTCTTTTATAGACACGCATATCATGTTGATTATATCCCATGGCAGGTGGTGCACCACAAATCTATCCAGTTTCCAACCAACTTCAGCCATGAGTTTCTGCTTCTCCATGGGCTTTGGTGGTGCGTCACAGTAACCCTGGCTACAGGGCAGCTATTGATTCAGAATACAAATACAGTGTGAGAGAGCTTCACAGCACAACTGAGATGGTGTGCTACTGATTAAAGGCAGAGCTATGAGTTAAAAATTTGGTTCAGATGAATTCATTCCTTTGAACAAAAAATTATCTGGACAAAAGCTATTCTGCAGAATGCCCGTGATTATTAAAATATTAATACTGTGATTTAGGTATCTTTCTACCATTTTCCACTACCATTCAGTCAAAGCAAAAGCATTCTACCTAAATTTGAGATGTGAGCAAAAATGCAGAGCAGCAGAGAGTAATCATGGGAGCCTGTGTCTTCCCCTGTCCATCCAGACAGGAGCAGCTTTCCCCTGTGAGGAGAAAGTTTCCTCCTGTTTCTCCCAGGTCCTCTCAGTCTGGCTCCTCACAAACAGACACAGAGGCAGCAGCAGTGACAGCAGAAGTGGTGCAGCATCCAGGGGGATTTGTGCGTGTGCACCCCTATGCAGGATCCTCCTCCTTAAGCAATGGAGTCAGAGAATGGTTTGGGTTGGAAGGCACCTGAGAGATCATCTAGTTCCACACCCCTCACACACACACCATGACAGGGACATTTTCCACTAGATTAAATATCTCTAAGCCCCATCCAGCCTGGTCTTGAACACTTCCATGGATCAACAAGACCTGGGACTGTAGGCAGCTGGATTTTCATTAATTTTCCATTCCTGATGCAGCACTCATGATTTGGGCATAATTTTTCAATAAAGTGTACAGAAGAAAAGATAGTAACTCATATAATATACCAAAACAATCATATTATTATTACAAAATCATATTCTTTCTTACACTTGATTCCCCATATTCTTTTCTCCCTAAAAAAAGTTAAAATCTGATATGATCCCCTTTCAACTCTCTGCGAATTCTTCCAAGATTCTTAGGGAGTCCTGACCCTAGTAAGTGTACATTTTGAAATATTCCAGCCAATTTCTTTCCCTTTCTAAAAATATAATTTCTTCTGGTGAGTGACTCTATAATCATCTATGAATGAGAAATGTAAATGTATGTTATTGTGAAATTTTAAGTACTTAGTATGACATATTAGACATTCTTGTGATAGTTAAATGATGTGCTTCCTTTCTCTGTTGAATAAATGGGAGCACAGACTACACATCCTCATTCACATTATAAGGACTCTATATTATGTGTGTAAGATAATTCTCACAGGAAGCAATGAATGTTTAATTTGCTACTTTATTAAGTATATTGTAATTAGTGTAAATGACACATAAAGATATCAGTACTACATGCTGAAACTTCAAAGACTTGCTCATCTTTTCCTTTTTTCTAATACAGTGAAACACAAAACCACAGGATAAACTTACATTCCCACATCTTCCCATCTTGCTGGATCCCTTCTATGTGACCCTTCGCTTAACAGTGTGAAGTCAGAACAAGAAGATGTATACTTATTGCATAAAATGTATTTTGTAGCAGATGTATTATCAAGCCTGGAAATGCATTTTATTTAAATGCATAAAATTTCCAATAGCTAAAAAAGAGAAGTGGCACTGCATACTCCACAATTTCATATCAACCACAAGTATCTGGTTGGACTTGTGTAGGAGGGGAGACTCAGGAAAATTCTCAGTCTTCTTCCTTCCCCATATTCTTTATTCTTTAGATTCACTAAATAAATTAGAGTTTAAAGTACTCTCCAGGATCTTCATGCTGCCCTTCCCAAGGCAGCAAATCTTGATGCTGGCTTTGTACCATGAATATGACCAGAGTTTCTAGTACAGAAAGAGGAGAGAAACAGATTTACACAAGAATCCAGAATTACTAATATCAAATAAAACCACTGATCCAAACCCCACAAATGCTTTAGAAATACTTAGTCCATTTGCATCTGAACAGGAGAAATTTAAATGAATTTAGGAGTAAAAAATACTTTTTGACTACTCACTCATACTCTTGTCGGTTCTGTCAGTTAATCCTGTTACTTGAATTTGAACAATAAGTGTTCAGACATTGTGACTGAGGTTTGAAAATACTTTCAACAGTAGCCCTATTTTATTTCACTTTAAATTCATGTTGAATTGATTTGTTTCATTGTGAAAAGGACACTATGAACATACAATATTCAAAAAGGAAATAAAATAATTACTAAATAACAAGTAATGAAAAACTTAATAAAAATATTATGAACACACTAAAAATCCTTACAGTAAAAATATATATTTCTACAGATAAATAAGGTTTCCTATCAAGAAAAGGCCACATAGAAGGTCTTCAACTCTTATACAAATTTTACCACAAAGTATTTTCTGAAGAAAATCGGGAAGTTGCTATAATGTTTCCAGAATGGAAAACTACAGCCTGCTATGTTCAGAGCAGTATGGGAAATAACCAGCAGGAAGAAAATGGAGCTGGGATTGTGCCAAGTTATTTTGTTGCAGTAATATCAGTATGCCCTAAAGCCTGTTCTGTAAATGAAGGGCTTTTATCACAGTTAATGTAAACATGATGTAGGAGGCGAAAGAATTCCGATAAAATCATTTTTATCAAAATGATTTGGATATGGATTTTGATCTTCATGTACATTTGGGAACTGACAGTGTCCAGGTGCAAGCTTCAGTGATTCTGCACATCTGTGCCCTCTGCTTTGAGGCATAAATTGTACCACTGAACCCTTAAGCACAATTACTAAACCTACTGTCTACACTGGGGGTCTTGTTCTAATGTAAGTGATTTATTTTTACTTGGAACTACATGATCAGGCAAGCAAGAATATACAACCATCTTAATGGAAAATATTTTAGGAAATATGACTTAACATGGAGTACTGAATGATGAAAAAGACTGACAGGTACCAGAGTATATTAAAAACACCACATATTCAAAAGTCAGTCAAAAATTTTATCATCAATCATCGCAGTTTCAAAGGTGTTTACTCTAAACTACATTTGTAGTGAAAACCAATAAGTATTAATATGTGCATAAGTATAGGCATCATTTTGTGCAAAGCCAGACACTCACAGGACAGCAAGAGTGCAACACCATGCTGTAGACATGGAAATCTATCAAACATCTTGGTGAGGAGCTTGTGTTCTCCAATATGTCTGGGTTTCTATTCTACAACTTATTTAGAACCTCCAGTTCTGATTCAAGCAATCAGGTTTTTTTCCAAAATGGCATATGTACAGTGCAGTGTGATAACTCTTCCTGAGGACTTTGAAATTCACAACCTTAAATCTTTAATTTAAAAATATACTGCAAGTACACTTATGTTTTCAACTTTTCTCCATTCCAAGGTGATACTCTGCCTTGTTTATCTAATGTACCATGTCTCGGGTGCAGTTTTTAAACACTTACTCTGGATTTTTTTTTTTTTCAAATATTCAAAATATCTGAAGTACTTTGTTTTTTAAGAGCTGGGATCACTTGTGTTATACATAGCAACATATTTAGTAGTTTTATCTCTCTTTTGATAGAAGAGCCCTTTTATAAAATTTAGTTCATACAACAGGCAATAAGTGGAATCAGTGTGTCATGAATCCTAGTCTACCAATTAGCAAGTTGGACTAGAGATGTTGTAATTATTTTATTGTCATGTCTGCTTTCTCTTCACACTTAGTAAGTCATCTGTTAATATTAGCATTAATATTCTTAAATTAGGATAATGTATCAAAAATGTGTATATTTTCATATCCCTAAACCCATGTATTGTGCTTGTAAAAAGAATGCCACTGAATTGCAATAAAAAACTTTAGGCACCCAAATACAAGGAAATAATTTTGAAAAGTTACTTAAAAGAACTGTCACTGTGTCCTTCATATTAACGTAATCACAAAGAAAACTATCTATTCTATAAACTGCATTTGTAGCAGTTAGATGTAAAATGGATTATAATAATTAAAATTAAGAATTGCTGCTATTTAGTAAAGGTGATTACAAATCTTTGTTGATTAAATTTTGCAAGCTGCTATGTCCACTAATGAGCACATAAGCTGATTTAGTAGAATTAGTCCTTTGTATTCGGTAGAGTGATACATCCCTCTTTGTGTTAAAGGGACAAAAGAGAGAAGTGTCATCAGGAGCTGTCTGCCTGCACACACAAACACACTCTATAGAAATTGCCATGGTATTGGAGGCATGGAGGAATGCCACTAGGAAAACACAGGAAACCCAAGCCAAGATTTGAGATAGCTAAATTCGTTTATCAGGCGTTTTCATTCAGATTTGAGAGGGATGCTTCAAAAGCCCCTGCTTTGCTGCTGCCCATTAAAAGTGCCTATGGCATTTTTTATGATTATTAGTGAAACAGAAATTAAATAGCAACTGACCCGTGCAGAGCTCACTGCAGTCACGTGTCCTGGAGACCCAGATACTGGGGCTGCATCACACTGTGTGATGAGCAGCACGTACAGACCCACTTAGGATCTGCTTGGGAGTGCCAGAGCAGATGAATGAAGGAAATTTGATGAAACTTCCTAAAGTGATGCCACGTTAAGAATGAATGTTCTTGTTTTCTGTTTTAAACAATATACGACTTGTTTGCAAGCTTCTGTTCAATTAAAAAACCCAACTGATGATGTCTCAGTAATGTTTACTAGAAATAGATTAATAGAAAGACATTCCTGAAAGATTCAAAAAGTCTCTTAAAAGAAGTCATAGGAAATATAGCATTACCATTTAAGTGGATATAAATGGACTACCTCAAATATAGAAAAAACATAGCCACGCATTCTTTAGCATGCAAAAGGCACATCAGTATCCTAATGCCAGACAACATTAATTTGCTAGCAGCGTTATGTAGGAAGAGCACTGTTTCTTAGGCAGAATATTTTGAATTATTTGAATTATTTGTAAAAAAAAAATCAGTGCCATAGGTTTTAACACAAACTCAAACTGCTGACAAATTGTCAATGACACTGGCCCCTTCCTCTGTTTTCAGCAGCAAACTATACATTAATTTCCTGTTGTTCTGACTCAGGCAGCAATCTACCCTTTTGTAGAATTCTAGAAGCTTAGAAAAAGAAGTCTGTTGCTTGAAGATGCCTAGACATTGAAGTGTTATTATTAATAATTTCTGCTATGTTTAACTGGCCAAGTGTGCTGAAAGCAGCCAAAGGTTATTGCTTTTCTATGTGTATCTCTTCTGCCTAAATACATGCTGTATGTCATATGTCATACATAATGTATGTCATAAGTATTCATTTCATCCAGGCTTTCCGAAGTATATTTTTTGTATAAGATATAAAATGTGGGTTATAATTTCCTCATTTCTTAATGTTCGCTAATAAATGACATTTGAAAATGTTCTGTGGCATTTGTTATCTTTTCTTCTTCTTTTGCAGAAAAATGATATTTCATCACAAATAAACCAAGCACATGCAGCAGATCTGGGAAGAATTAGCCTTCAGCTATTAGTTTCAAGCTCTGGCAGTAACTCAAAACTTTGCGTTGTTGCTTTATAAAAAAAAATAAATAAAATTCAGGTTTCCTGATAAGCTGATACATGGCTGAAGAACTGCCTGCACAGCTCCAGTCTCAACTTTATTTTCCCAAAACTATCCCTCTGCAACTGGTTTTCACCAGCAGATAAAAGTTTCCTGCCACTACTTCATGTAAAACCAAGAAAACTCTCTAAAAGGACCCTTTCTGCTTCCAGGGATGTCCATTTCTGAAAAGCTGAGTTCAGCACTTGCCTCTGCAGAGCCATCCTAAAGATTTTCTTGACCCAATAGAAAAGGGACATGTAGAAACCAAAATCAGATATGTGTTGGTGAAGGTCTTGAAAAGCAGTTGAACACCGGTCAGGCATGAGGAACTTCCATTAAAATTTTGTGAAGGCCCTATTTAAAGTCTCTGCACGGAAGCTCAATATTGCCATTGTTCAGTAGGATTTAACATTTTTTTCCCTATTGGATTAGATGAAGGAGATGGACATTGGACCTCCCTACACCAGACAAGCTCCAGTGAAGCCTGTCCTTCTCTGTTACCATCAAACTTTTCAAAATGAAATGAACCTAAAATATAACAACATCTTTAGGCAGACAAATGAGAGTCTGGCTATTGAATTTTCATTCATAGAGGCTTGTCCAAATAATAACCCTCTGTCTGCAGTCACTTTCTTATGAATGACTTAATTTAAGATGATTTCAGGGGCAGAAAATTAAATCATTCACAGTGAATAGATCCTCTAATAACAAGACCCTTTAATCTCACAGGCAGCAGTGTTGTCAGTACTTGTGCATAATTGGGACTAGAAATTGATAATTTTGCTGTAAAGCAGCTAACCCAACAATGGAGACTTTTAAAATAGACTTAATATTGACCCAGGCTGTTTACTTGAAAACTTTCACCAGCTACGTGACATTTTGCTTTGCTGAGTATTGATGGGCAGGGGGTCTTCACAAGGAAAATCTTGTTCCTTAACCAGGCACTTGCCCTAGTTATTCATACTCTCTTAGTTGGATGGTGGTGGAAATTAATCTGTCTTCTGGGATTTTAGAAAACTTGCCTTAAGAGAATCCCTAATGCAATACACAATCCTATTGTAACCTAACCATAGGGGAGGGTAGTGTGGGAAGCTATCGTTTTTAGTAAATAACTGGGTACCATAAGAAGCCCATGGGAATGTGAACAAAACATTTTAAAAGCAATATTAAATGATAGAAAGGTCAAAGTTAAGATCAACATCTGAAAGTAAGATGCCTCAAAGTGTCACTTTGTCAGTTACACTTCTAAATGGTGACAGTCAGCATGTCCCTCTAAAATGTGTGTCTTTTAAGCTTTTTCTCTTCAAGATGAAACAAGCATTGGAATTTAGAATTTCCTTTGAATCCCTTCCCTCGTCATGATTCTGTTAAAGGTGTTATGTTTATCTTGTGGTTCATAGGCTATTTAGAAATATCGTTAGATCAGACATGAGACTTCTTTTCTTTTTTACACCATAATGTTACTGCAGGAGGTACAATGTAGTAAACAATTACTAAAAAATGTCCCAAGTCATTCATAGCCTCTTGGGACCTAGGAAACCATGACACTAAAAGAACATAAGGTCATTGTTGGTTTAAACCCTGATTTGCAGACATGATTTTTCACATCCTTTTTTATTGTTACTCAGACAAGTTTCTGGACAGCTCCTTCCGGAGTTCCTTCCTGATCTCACACAGAGAGAGGTTGGCCTAACAATAAAATTGTATCATCCATATTGTCCCCATTTCCTAGTTTGTATGTCTTGCTTTTATCTTCTGATCAGCCATAACCAAAAAGAAAATCAGAAATCACCTATTTTTCCTTTTCTAGTTCCTTTTCCTTATCAGATATGTACTGTCTTTTAGCTCACTGTTGCATATAAATAGAACAAAGAGGACTATTTCTTATGTTCTGAAGCAAAGTAGGAGCACAATAGCAAGATTAGCTGAAGGAAAAACAATGCATGAAATGTGACAACATAACTGTTGCGTTTCATCCTTTCTTTAGAGACCCTTCCACTGGAGATGTTACTCTAGATGATCCACCAATCAAGTCGAAATTTGTATAAAAATAATCAGAAGGATTAATTGATGAAGAACTTCAAAAGTTGTGTTAGGGATGCACAGGCCTTCATCCAAGCTCTATGTCAGAAATCAGCAAATTCATGTGCCAGTGGAACCTCTGGTACAGATCATATGATGCTGGTTGAACCAGTACTCATTTGGTCAGTGTGTCCCAATAACAATGTTGGCTTTGAGTTTTCGTTGGGAATACAAACACTGAACCTTTACTCACTCCCAGAATTTGAAGAAAGCAGGTTAGGGATGTGCAACCGTTCTCTGCAGGTGGTTCCTTTTTTGTTCCATCTGAAAATTTTGTCCGAGCATAAAAAAAAGAGGGCTTTGTTTGTTGAGAAAGCCAGGCACTACAGATTGGAAGCAGTTTCTCTGATGGTGCTACAAACTTGCTGAAAATCTTAGATGTACAGCCATAGGCCTGTGATGGCTCTGCACCCCAGGCTCAGATTTCTCTGGACTCACTGAGCATCTGTCCCTTTTTTATAAGCACTAGGTCTGACACACAGAGAACATATCTGATTCTGCTGGAAGTGTATGTGCAACCTTCTGACACGTACAAAATGTGCTGGATCCACCCTCCATGTCCTGCACAGTGTGTGTACCCTCACTTCCATCCGGTGTGAAAGAGCCCAGAGTGGGTGATCAGAGACATAAAAGAGGAAGAAACATAACAGAGGCTGCTGTGTAAGCAACCTTATTTATGTAAAGCAGAAAATCTTTAGACTTTATAAAAGCCAAAGGTATTGGGGGAAAATACTAACAGTACTCCATTCTCTTGAAAAACACTCTTCAAACACTGATCTCTGATCCTGCTTTTAATTGCACTAATTGACCTATTAGGCTGGAAGAGGAATTCGGCTGTTTACTGGCGTTTCTTTTTCAACCCTTATTTTTCTAGTAGCCTGAAACCAAAGGTATTTAAAATATATTCTTTTGAAGATTAAAATGATTTAATATAAATTGTATGAATTTTAGTATTTCATTATCTTCCTCAGTTATGAACATTTAATCACTTACAGAAAGTAGTAATTTTTTTATACTTTTAACCATGCACATCATAGGATATGACAGTCAGAATGTGACAATACATAGTCATCATTTACTTGAGTATCATAGGATTTTGACATTTGCAAGTTGTATAACAAATAAAGCCAAATAATTTAATAACTAAAACCCTATGATTTTTTCTTGAAATTTTAGCCCTAGGTTGTAGTCATGATGTTACAAAATTCTTTAAGTTTGACAAGAGTCCTGGGGACTATCTATTCTGAAACCTTGCTTAAAGCAGAACCAATTCTAACATTAGATCAAGTTGCTTCAGCTGAGTTTTTAAGATCTCCAAGGATAGTGTTACAAGTCAATTTGGTGGGATAAACACAAAAACATATATTTCTGAATACTGTTAACAGGAGGGATGTAGCATTTGATGAATGATTTCTGTTCCAAAATATCTATTCTGCCACACGCATTCATGACACACTCACAAATCAGGTCACAATTCCTCTGGGCCAGCAGCAGAGCCCTGAGTCATGAATGAGGGGGAACAGGCAATCACTGCCTGCTCAGTGTTGGGGTGCTGGCTGGCAGCTTGGCCATAACTCTTCCCCTCCAGGCTCTGCCTTTGCCATGCTGGAGCATCCTTTCGTGCTGTTTCCCTCTACCCACCCAATAGGGACTACTGCCTTAATTATTTATTGCTTTCTAACTTAGATTGCAAGCATAAGCTGTCAATGGCCTTGCTAATCACATAGCTCCAGGCAAATCTCTTTGACTTTCTGCTGGCTAAGACCAATTACTAATTGTCCCCAGGGCCTCTGTCACCCTCTGGTCTCCTGCCACCAAATGTTACAGAAAGTGTGAAGCTAAGCAGCAGTTACATAAGAAGGTTCATCTGTACTTCTTTGTTTTCCAGATCATACTGAACCAACACAGAGCTGGGCAGCTGCAGTCAAGGTCCATTTTGCAGTGATTTTTATTATAATTTTAAATTGTTGGCTTTTTTTTTCTTCCTATATCCAGACAGAATTTCTCTTGTAATTTGTAGCATTGTTTCTTGTCTTTTATTGTGCACCTCTGAGAAGAATCTGGATTTGGTTTCTCTACAGCTGCTGTAAAGCAAAAAAGGTGAAATTTCAATAGACAGCATTATTAACCCAGACACGTCTGCCTGAATCAATTAGAGTCAGAAATATTAGAATACCGCAACCCTCGTGTTTTTCAGATGTTTTCAAAATTTACTGTTTAATGGAAATTACTCAGGTTGCTAATGCATCTCTCCAGTGATGGTGGTAAAATAGGTAATTGGTTACAGGTGGGAAGACTTACATATACAGCAGATTTCATAATTATTCCCATGTGACCTCATCAAGCTCTTTTAGCTTCCTACAAAGTATTTTATCTCATTATAAAAAAGAGTTGCTAATAGTTATTGTGGCACTGTGAGAAATAAATAACTAAAGTTTATTTACTAGTTTTGAAAACAAAAGTTGCCATTTAAGGGCTAAGTATAAATGTATAGGGAAATTGCCCCAATATTTCCTCATCCCTATCATTAAATCTTATGGCTGACAGCAAGAAATAATAAAATTTTCTTTTGCTTGAGTTAATGAAGCCAAGTTTATGTGCCAAGTTAACCTGGAAAGACAGTTCTGAAGACAAGTCACAACAAGTCACAGGATTTCCATGAGAAGAATATGGAAAAAGATTTTTCACTAGAAAAGTTTTACCTTGGATCAAAAAGGTTATACCTAAATAGCTATGTCTTGAATCAACATGTTTGATAACTACAATAAATTAAAGCAATAAAGTAATTTATTTTTAATGAATTTATAGTGTAATGCATGATTGAGTGCGAACAATGATTAGGACCATAATTACATGGAGATAATCAAGAAACTAATTTGAAATACATTTGAATTAATCAGAAATACAGTCTATTCAAGTTCTGGGAATGGAAAGATAACATTTCAGAGAATTATTTTTATCTCTCCAGGAACACTGTAACTGAATGAGATATATGTTCCCCCTAGTCCTCCAGCAGTGCCAGAATCTGACTGTGGAATATATTTCTAATGCCTCCTGTCCACAGGAGATAGCACAAACAGACTGTTTGTCTGTAAGTTGTAATTTGAAGCAAGGTATATAGATTTTGATTTAATTTTGATTTATTTTCAATTCTTATAAGAAATAGTTTCTTCTTTTACTTTGTGATGTAAGCAGCCTAAAACAAGATTCATTTCACTCATACAGCAAACTGAAACTTCAGTCGTTCACTTATCTAAACAACAGAAAATAGATATCCCAAAGAACAATCAACATTTAGAAGGCAGAAAAGAAGACTTAAGATGCTCATTGAAATTTACTTTATACAGATATAATTTAGTGTAAATGATAACATAATCATTACTGAAAAGAATAATCATACCATGCATGCACAATCACATAAATGCTTGTACAGATTTCTACATGCTTCTCACCTCTGATTACTACTGATTCTAATAAGAAAATCCCAAATGTCTAAATCATTAAAAATTTTTGCAATCAGTTGTGGAGTCCTGTCCTGATGTGTTGGATGTCTTTTTGCTTGCCTTGAAACCTGGCATTTAGTCATATCCACAACACAGTACAAGGAGGATGAACAAATGTTTAGATTGAGTATTAAGAGCGAAGGAACTTCGAGTGCATGGAGTTTTGATACAACTGGAGCCCTCACTGTGCTCCACTGAAG
The DNA here is from genome assembly GCA_013398615.1 of Brachypodius melanocephalos. NCBI lineage: Eukaryota > Metazoa > Chordata > Aves > Passeriformes > Pycnonotidae > Brachypodius > Brachypodius melanocephalos. The sequence continues at coordinate 30,560,808 of VZSR01001685.1, forward strand.
ATACTTGATGACTGAGCTTATTTATGCCTATGTGATGCACAGTTCTGGAGCAGAGAAACAGAGAGAACATTAACCTATCTCGTGAATATTGTAACTGGCCAAAGTTCAGTTTCTCAGCCTGAATATTCTCCAAAGACTTGAGGCAATAAATGTCTTGAGACAACAAGAATGCATAAAAGCACCAGAAAAACTGTCCTATCAGTTGGTCATAATTTATAAAATTCAGAACCACGTGCCTAAATGCCATATCTACAAGTGTTTTAAATATCTCCAAGGACAGTTGCTCCATCACTTCCCTAGGCAAACTGTTCTGGTGCTTCACAACCCTATGATGAAGAATTTTTTCCTAATATCCAATTTCAACCTTACCTGATGCAACTTGAGGCCATTTCCTCTCCTCCCGTCACTTGTTTGGGAGAAGAGACTGACCCCACCTTGCTCTAACCTCCTTTCAGGTACTTGTAGAGAGCAGTAAGATCCCTTCAAGCCTTATTTTCTCCAGGCTAAACACCACCAGCTTCAGCCACTCCTCACCACGCTTGTGCTCCAGTCCTTTCACCAGCTCTGGTGCCTTTCTGTGGACCTGCTTCAGCACCTCAATGTCATTCCTGTGGTGAGAGGTCAAAAACCAAACACAGGATTTGAGGTTTGGCCTCACCAGCGCTGAGTAAATGTGGACACTCACTCCCCTACTCCTGCTGGCCACACTATTCCTGATCCAGGCCAGGATGCCTTTGGCCTTCTTGGCCACCTGGGCAGACTCTGGCTCACATCCAGCCGGCTGTGGATCAGGACCCCAGGTCCTTTCCCATCCTGCAGCTTTTCAGTACCTTTTTCCCCCAGCCTGTAACACTGCACGGACTCGTTGTGACCCAAGGGCTGGACCCAGCACTCTGCTGTGTTGAACCTCATTTTGCTGGCCTCAGCTGATCCATGCAGATGTCATGAGCCCAAAGAGTTACGTGGATCAAGGTGAATCCAGTTGGTGTCCAGTCACAAGTGGTGCTCCCCTGGGCTCAGGCTGGGGCCAGTCCTGTGTAATGTCTTTATCGATGATCTAGATCAGGGGATCGAGTGTCCCCTCACTCAGTTTGAGGTGACATTAAGCTGAATGGGAATGTTGACCTCCTGGAGGCTGGGGGAGGCTCTGCAGAAGAATCTCAACAGGCAAAGCATTTACCTAAGTTGCACTTAAAGAGAAATATGAAAACATGAAATATGAACCAAGTGGAAAGAAACCAAAGAAGAGCAAAAGGAATGGTAATTTTTTTTTCAAAAATACTACAATAAAATATAAATAATTGCATCATATTAATAGAAATATTTATTCTGCATTTCTGTACAAAATAAGAAAATAAATTCAAATTACAAAAACAGATTTCATATCATATACAAGCACTCTAATAATTAAAAATTCTTACTTCAGAGATAGTCTTGTAGGACTTGCACAGATTCTCTCCACTGAGGTATTGTACACGTGTTATTTGTGGTGTGTTTGCACACAGATGTTTGCTCATGGGTGTGCTTGACTTCTGCACAATGACTGTGCTGCTATTGTAACAGGAATTCTCTTTTCAGGAAGTGATTCAGCTAATTCTCAAACACACAGCCTTCACGTGACAGTTAACATTTCTTCTCATCTCATTTTTTAATGTTTATCCTTAGTGACACTTCTGGCAAGACTACTAGCACTACCTTCAGTGATAAGGAATGCTGACAACTGAATACAGTTTTCTATGTTTTACTCAGTAATTTGTATTTTGGTTTGATGGGTAAGGCAGATATAACCTTACAACCATATACAAAAATTTCCAGAAAATGTCCACTAACTTAAGATCATTCCATCTGAGTCACCCTGAGGTGCATTTTCCAGAGAAAAGTGGAAATCAGGACGCTGGTCTCACCAATGTCATTTGGGAGGCAGTGGCATTACAGACTCCTTAAGCCTAGGAAACATCCTCCATGCATCAGTTTCAAAGATATTTAACATATATAGCTCTCAATATCTACAGATAAACTCAGTTTGTGAGATGGAAAAATGAATAATTATTTTGGAAAATTTAGTTTATATATTGTACAATTTAGAATACAATTTAGAATTGTAAAATATTTATTGGATTATCCAGTTCATCTACCCCAAACTTTTGGTTCTCTGCATTTCATTAGGGCATCAGAAATAGCTGCTTAGTCTTTGTTTTCTTTTTCTAAAGAAAACATCAAAAAGGAATGTGTTTCCGCCCCCAAAATTCCTACAAGCCCCTTTCAAATTTCAATTATAAATCCTCAACTTTACATTCTACAGCTCAATTTTAAATTGTTTAATAAATAAATAAAAAAAAAGTTCAACAAATTCACTATTTTAATGTGTAACAAATCAGGTTCAAATAATTGACAGATAACATACAGTGCTCTAACCAACTGACTTCAGAGGAATCCTCAAAATACTTTTTTGTATCTTTAATTAAAGTAAGTTCTTTGTTTCAATTTCAAAGCAAAATTATGAAATTATGAAGTAACTTACTTAAAATCTAGTTATGCTAAAACTCTCTTTATGAAAAGGTGTGGTTTTATCCATATGAATCTATATAATATCATGCTTTCCTGAACAATTTAGTTGTGCATTTCTTGAGAGCTGTCATTCATAAAAACTTGTAGGAGAAGAGCATAATATTTTAAGAGTCTGCCTCTTGAAAAATCTGAGAAATTTGATCTAAAAATCTAAGTCCTGCAGCATAATCTACCCAGAATTTTAGCGCTATCACAAAGAAATATTTTTATAATTACAGATATTCTGTCAACTTGCTTTCTGAGATTTCACTGATGTTGGGTATTTCAAACTGAATCTGAGTTAAGAAATCAATGTCCTGGCAGGAAGGTCAATCTGTATTGTTATGCTCATGGAAACTTGTTTAAAAAGGAACAGCACAAATGTCTGCTGTGGGCAGACAATAAACAAGATGGACAAAGTAGGACAAATTCCCTATTATTTAATAATCTTTTAAAATGTAGACAACTATGAACTTCCTCAGATATAACCATTGAAGGAACAGAAAGACAGCTCTACAGCATCATTGCAGGCATTAATGCATAATATCACAATTTAGAAGGAAGTTGGTCAACAGAAGTCTGCCACAGAATATAAACTGAGAAGAAAAGTACTGAAGAAATATGTGCTTAAGAAGATTTATAGGATTTGCAGGAAAAGAGAAAGAAAATCAACACTTTATACAAAACAAAGCAAAAATGACAATAATTCAGAAGCTAATAATTTCTGGCATTGCATCTTATTTTATAGTCTTGAATATTTTTGAATCAGTGAGAAGTATTATGTTGTGAATATTATTTCAAAATTATCTGGGGAATAATCAAACTAAATTCCTTAAATCAAAAGTCTAGTAGCAAAATTCATAGACAAAACTAATATACCACTTAGCAAACTTTGATAAAAAAATCATATTTTCCATGAATTTAATTTTAAATTCAAAACAATGCCCAGCTGCTGTCCAGCAGCACCTTTTGGTTACACTCATTTCATATTGATGCACTTCATATGACTCATTTGGAATCAGTAGACTTATCCAAAATTGCAGTTGCAGAAGTAGAGAAGTATAAGCTAAAACCAGTTGTGCTGGGAGAAGGTAATTTTTTTTTTCTGGTAAATTATTCTCTGTGTGTTTGGAATCCTTTCCATATCTAATCATTTGTTCACACATGTACTGATCATGGTGAAAATACTGTATGTAGAGTACCAACTTAAACCTTCTCTATATTTTGGTTTTGTTCATAAACTCAAAGACCAGGAGCTGTAAATGCAATTTGGTCAAGATAACAAATATAGCATATGGAGATTGGAGGGTTAATCAGGCATTTTGCAGTGCTATTTTCAGACAAGATCTTCATTTGTCTTTTATGAGTGCTTGTATACAATCATCACATTTTTTAAGAAAGTCTGAGGTTGAGGAGTCAGCTTTTATACGAGGCAGAAGTGTGCTTGTTATTCATAGCGAGGAACGGATCCTTTACTCTCAGAATATTTGAAGGCTTTCATCTCCACTTATTAGTGACTACTGGTGTGCCAATATGAGCTAATTTATTCAATTAAGTAAGAAAATTATGAATTTGAGAAAGAGGCAAGTCTTTTTAAGTTTCAGAGTTTCTCTGCTTCAAGTCAGACAAAACTGATCTGTTTGCTGGCATTCACCCTTTCTGTAAGGCTGTGAAAAGTTATCAAGTTTTCTTATGCCCTGGGTCTGAAACTTTCAGGACAACAGGTCTTGGATTAGGAGAGCCAGAGATGCAAAATTTCTGGACATTGAATTTGACATTTTGATATTCCCAGCATTAGAGGCACAGAAATCCATGTGCTTGCTCATGCTAGATCAGATCCTACTGCCCAAGTAAAAGGGTAAAAAAATTGTGGAATTGTCTATCCCACCTGTCTCATGGGTCCCCCTATGTATGGAAAATCAGGTCCTGGCACTAAAGAAGGTTTAACATATATTTTTCAGTAAAGGAGTCAGAGTCAGAATATTTAGTGCATTTACATTACTACTACTATTATTTTTCTTTCTGGGTTTTTTTTTTTGACCAAAATATATGACTCTTTACCAGAAAAGATAAAAATGAAAATATCGTTCTCAAATAACCCTTCCCACAATTCAGGTGCTCTTTGGGGTTTGAGGAAAAATGTGATATTAAGAATTTTATCTAACTGAATAGTGCTTAAGTACCTGAATACCTTAAGTACTTGAATTCCTGAATATTATCCTGAAGAGCATTTCTTCTAGTGTTTAACTCCTTGTGGGGATGTGCTCTGGCAGCTCAGTCACCCATGGTGCTGCAATGCTGGTGTGTGGATTTGTTTAACCAGAAACTGAAAAAGGGGCTCAAAAAACTCTATATCTAAATCTCAAAAAATCACAATTAAGGTTTTAAACCAACTCTGCTGTTTTACTAAAGACTGAGGTAAATTTATGGATGAGGTTCCAGTGTGTCACAGAGGGAGCAATCTATCAGCAAAAATGCTTAAATGGTTAGTAGGGCATTTCTTAGAAATGTAGCATAATATAATTTCTGTGTGGTTTCTTTCTAAAATTAGGTTTTATTTTATCAGCCTTTCCAGCAGCAGTCCTAAGTGGTCTTTACTGTATCCAATGGCTGTTTATTTTCCAATCCTTTTATATAACTAAACACTGTTTTGATTCTGTTAAGCGTGGAGGAAATAAGGTAAATAAACACATTATCTGATTTTATTTCTTCCTCAAAGTGAATCAGTATCTCATATATTGCTTTAATTCCCTAAATTAATTGTGGCCATTACTAACAGCCATTTCATAAATCATCAGAGTAGTACATGTTCAGGTATTGCATTCTTGGCCTGAAGCCAAAGAACTAATGTAATACTAAGTAAAGTAATTAATACTAATTACTAAGCTAATGTAATAGGAACAAATCAAGCCATGAACTAAAATGTGTGGATTAAAATGTAAAATAGATATAATTGAATAGTCATTTAAAATCTATCACCTTGACATTTTATTGTGAAATAATGTATCCTTCTTCTGAAAACACAATCTCATAGAAAACATTAATTAATCTTTTGATAAAGAATCATTATTCATGTAGGCATCAAAAGAAGGGTCTCTAACAAAAATATAATGTCTTGAAAAATTTAAACTTTACCACCAATATTTCTCAAATTAATAATCTCGAGAAGCTAGAATGTGATTGAAAGTCTTCTTAATTTATTTCTTAATGTATCTTTATATTATAAAGCAATATACCTCGAAAAGAGATTTTAACATTTAAAATGCAAAGAAGCAATTGCAAAAACGTGCATTCATATAAAATTACATTTTTGAGAATTTTAATTGGCCAAATATTTATGTAACTTGTGGGCCAGAATTTGGTTTTCTTTCTTACTGCATCCACTAAACAAACAATAACAACAACCAAAAGTACCAAGTTGTTACCTGGACTGTTTTCTGTGTTACTTTTTCCATCAACTATAAAACGTTCATGAATCTGAGGCTAAAAAAAAAAAAACTAAAATGAATAATTCCTCATTTTAATAATTCTTAAGAAGTATCAGAGCTAGCAAAACACCTGTCGGAAATGTAAAAAACTTCACATTGACGAAAAATACATTCCCAAACTAAATGCCCCATTTACAATATATATAGATTTAGTTCAGAACATCCTTGGATACTCCGAGCTCCGTGCACAGGAGTTCAGAATAGGAACAGGATGTTCACAAAGATACTATTGCACCACCTAGTGAAAATCTGTAACACATCAGGCTTAAGGCTGGAGCTGAACAACATACTTTTTGAATCTATCCAATTCATGAGGCCAAATAAAATCTATTAATCCTCGAATTCATTCTGTTCATCTCCCTGCTGAAACGAAGCTGTGATTTTGCAGTACATTCCAGTTTTAAGGCTTTACTCATAACCTTTTGAGATGGAAGTCATAAATGGGAAATGGAAGTGCAATGAAGATTACAAGGAATGGGATGTAGGTGATATAATCTATGATCATGTTAGTGTCATGCTAGCAGAGCGCTGCATTTTGAAGTCATGTACTTCTTCTGGCTGTTTTCTAAAGCTGATGAAATTGGTGGTCAAAAATATTAATTGCCTATCGATCTGGGAAAAAAGGCTGTCAGAATTTGCATCTGTGTTTGAAGCCAATAAGATGATGAGGAAACCACTCGAGTGGTGGTCCTCAGAGAGCTGTAAGTGTGGGGAATTAACAGACCACTCGCACTTTATATTGACTTGTTGGTACTTTTTATCTCAAAGTTTTATTATCTTTATTTTGTTTCCAGCTTGTGTCAAGGTTAAAACCTTCAGGATCTCTGAAGAAATCTAAAGATGTTACCTATTGATCGTGAATTTTGTGACAGTTAAGGAATAACTGATCCACGAAAAAATGAAAAGGGTGCTTGTCTGCACAAGATCTTCTCACAAAGAGGAGAGAAAATTAAGATAACTGAAAAAAAAAGTACTGACACTGTGCAGAGAAAGACTTAAAGTCAATACAGGATCTGAATCTTGCCATCCTCAGTAGAATTAGCCAGAACATGAGTCTGAGCAGGGGGCTGCTGAGTTCATGTGAATATCAGTGTCCAAAAGTACAAATTTTTCAGGCCAAAGTTGCCCAATTTTTAAGAGAGCGTAAAAACTTTGTAAATTTCCATCTTCATTTCTGAAAGCATTCCAGAACTGTGTTAGTTTGCTCAAATCTGCTTTTCTCTAGGTTTATACCTACTGGTAATAATTTTCTGCTAGCTTCTCACCACAGACTTACCACTCTAAGTCTCTGATAAAGACCTTTTTATTACACTGGCATGTAATTCCTTGAACAAAGACCAAAAAACCAAAAGGCTTGCTGACCTAAAAAGCTGCTAGATTATCTTTTGAAAGCAAAGGAGGGGGAAAAGGGACCTCTTTGATATTTCATAACATCAGAGAGTGACAATTGTGAATCCAATATCAAAATAGCACTTCTAAAAAGGAACAGTTGTGAAAGATGCATTTTATGTAAATTCAACCAAGACTTAATCAGGTGATAGGAAAGTTAGGGGTGCATATTTGCTGTGAATTCTCTCATCAAAGACAGAGTAAATTGGCCAGGGTGCAGCTTAACACTGGGTACAACATTTTTTTGGCACAAGAGGGCTCCGCTATCAGGATGATCTGCATGGGAATGCATCGTTTTCATGATTTAAAAACAGCTACAAAGCATGGTTGCTGGATTGTGTCTGTCCACATATAGTCTATCATTCTCAATATTCATACATTTTATGAAAATACAAGATATTTTATTTATTTAATACCTTTTAGCTTCTAAGCAGTCACAGATTTAACTGCATTTGGATTGTTTCTTCATGGGTGACAGCAGTTGAACAAAGCTCAGAAACTGGGATAAATGTAATTGTGTTCTCTGTGGTTGAGCTACACTTCTGCTACCTATGCCAGCATACCTGCAGCACTCCAAGGAGTGCCAGGGTCCATGCAGTATCCAATTGTTTGTGATATTCATTTGACAAGATTTGCAGGTACTCAGCACCCCAGAAAGGCTGAATCTCAGTTTACATGTTGCAGTCAGAATTGTCCTGTAATTGTTGGGGTTTTTTTTGTTGTTTGTTTTTTTGTTGTTTTTTTTTTTTTTTTTTTCAGAAAATAAGGTATTTCAACAGGTTACATCTTGGAAAGATTTTTAGGAATGAGTCACATCCATTAGAAATTTAAACTAGGACATTACAGAATTTAAAAAGGTTAGGGAGTTCTGATGTAATTGCCTTTCACTACCAGCAAAAAGATATGCAACAAAAAAACCACTAGAAACACTGCATTCCAAAAATATCTAAATCTGTTGAGATATTATTAAGTTGTGTCAGAAAATTAAAATATTTTTAATCTGAGTAAAGCATATCTTATAATTTTTACTTAAACAATCTGAAAAAAATATCCATTTATTTGGGGTAGGGATGTGCAACATTTGGAAAAACAGGTTTTATTTTTAAAACCATTTCTGATTAACAAGTGAGGGAGGAGCATTTTCCACTGACAGGATAGGAAATTAGGTCAAAAAATCTCCCACAGTCAAATGAAGAGTCGATATACACACAAATTAAGAAATCTGTTTCACCATATATTGAAGCAACATTGTACACTGGTAAGAGTGAATCTGTCACTCATAATGCTAATTATCTTGTAAACAATTGCAGAGGCAAGACTTGAGTGAATTCTGCTTCTGCATAAGCTAAAGCTAAATTTAAACAGAAATCTGCCTGCCTAAGGCTGATATAGATTTCTAAATGAGATCCCAATATGAAAAAAAATTGCATCTCTACATACTTATAATGAAACTAAGAGTAACCTTGAATTCATGTGATTTAGCCAAAATTCCAATGGTATAACACCACTTACTCACTCTTCTGCTGATTCTTTGTCATTTGTTCTTCAGTGTTAACCCTGTGACTAAGAGCTGTTTACTGTATTTAAAAAAATGAGAAAAAAAAATAGAGGAAGTTCAGAGAAAAATCTGTGGATGTAGCCAAAACATTGGTAACACAGAAGGATTTTTTTGTCACTTCTGAGTAAATAATCAGTATATGGAAGATTTATTGTTAATTTTAGATTAGCTGAAAACAGATTCAAAAAATTATATCTTTTTTTTTTTCATGTTTCTTCCCAAGTTTCTCTCAGTGGAGATGAAAAGAACTGGAGTATGGTGGCTGAGAGCAGTGTTATAATGACCTCTTGTGGTTAAGTAATATATGCATTTTAGTTCAAAGTCCCTTGAAGACTTGCAGTATCAAAGGTTAAATTCTGTGCTTAGGGCTGAAGAGTTTTGTGTTTTTAATGTTGCTTAACCTGAAATAACTCCTCCTCCCAAGCACACTATCAATATTTGTTTAGCTCACTGCTAAAAGATTCTTTTAAAAATATCTCAACCTTTGCACTCTACAAATGTAACAGGTGAGAGTATCGTGTTTTCTCACAGGGTAATTTGTTAAAGGAAATTCACAGCTCTACATAAGTAAAATCATTAATATAAAACCCAATACTATTTAATAAAACCATGCCACTGCAAGTGTGAATGAAACCATATAGTACTAGCTACTCATTATAAGAAATAAAATTATATTGATAGATTGCAATGTAGATATTGAATATATATATTTTTTTCATAAAATTTTAGTGCATTAACTAACTATATGCATCGTGTTTAAATAGCTGTTAAAGCTGTCTCTTTTCCTCAGCTTTTCTTTCAACAAAAATCAGAGAATTGAGGATTTTCTGACACTGCCAAATGCAGTCTATCAATCTGGATCAAATTATCTGCCACCTTATCCCTTAGTAGATAAAATCACTCAAGACTTTATCCCGATTTCATCCAATTTCCTGAAATCATTCAAAGTTACACTGATTTCATTAAACCACTTTGCTGAGTGATTATACTTCAAGTGATGGTCCCATCAATATTTATAGATCCGTGGCGGTACTTTCCCACTGGAGGATCACCAGTGGTGGTATTTACACCTGCCAGGCAGTATTAACATGACCTTACTAAATTTAGGATGTATTGCAAAGCCACTTCTGCACTGGCTGTGCTGTCTGAAGCCTTGGAAGCTCATCGGGAGCACAGCCTTGGACGGTCCCCAGCTGGATGTGTGCCATGTTCTGGTAGGCTGTGATTGCAGCTGGGGGAGGCCTGGGCTCAGCTGCTGTGAGCCCCGACTGCTTTATGCAATACACGCTGTGGAGACCTGCAGGTTAAACCTACACGCTGCTCTTAGTGCACACAGCAATTATTATTATTATTATTACCTCTCACCATTTGTTTTCCTTGAAAAGGTGAGAAACAGAGGCTGTTGAGCAAAACACGCTGGAGCAAAGCAGATGACAACAACAAAAAAACAGGTTTAAGTTAAAACGTCGTTGTCGTCACATGTCACTAAGGAAGCACTGGTGGTGGTATCCTGAAAAATCTCTCTGACTTTTGAAACATCATCCACAAAATTCTCCTGAAAAGTTCTTGCATTAGGAGGTTCTGAGCACTGCTGGCATGCAGACATGGGAGACAAAACCAAATTGTTTGTGTGGGGGAGGGAAATGTTTTGTTTCTATTGTCTAATAGGCCTAGTCAGTCTCATTCTTCTTTAGCTGGTTTAACTCTGCAGTGCTAAGAACTGACTGACTTAAAACAATAAACCCAATGTATGAGGAGCAAACTTCAATACTGTTGGCCCCACTGAACTTCCAACTAAATAGAGTTTGCATGTCTGAGCATGTGAGTTTTCAAGGTGTCTAAATGCTGCCATTATTTCCGCTGCCACGGGTTACAAGTGGAGTAATGTCCAGCCTGAGACAATTTTAATTTCACCCTGCAGGTGCAGCTTTATTGTTCCCCTGGCTCAGCATAGCTGCCCAGTGGCTTGTGGCCAGTTCTTGCCCATTGGAGCCTCCCAGCCACCAGCCAAGAAACCAGCCAGCTAGTGACCTTCCTAGAGGAGGTAGGGGGTGGCTGTTTTGGCAGCAAATATGCAGGCATCTTGTGCCTCATTGTGTAGCCTCCCAAGCCTTGCTGTGCCAGGAGCAGTGTGGTATAGACAGGAATCATCTGGTGAGTACCAAGGTGTTATCAGTTTCTCCCCTCCCAGGACAGAGGAGAAGGTCTCATAGTCACAGCCTTGTCCCACTAGCTGCCAACTCAGAGCTCTTGCTGCAGGCACATTTCAGCACAAGGGTGAATAGACTAGCCATGGTGCATGCCTTCAGCCAACACAATACACCAAATGTTCAAAGTCCTGAAAAATGAGTGTGTGTTTTCAGGTGTGGATGGCACACTGGGAGAAACTATGGTTTCGAGGCAAGTCCTGGATACTGACTTCCAAGGACAATGAAAGTCAAACCCTTCAAAGACCTTTGCACATCATCTAATGTTGACACTAATTATTAGAAGGCTCTTATATTTTGTATACATATTTAGTGATAGAGATGAGCAGCAGAAAATTTCTAGCAAGCAAAAATATTGAAAAAAGAAATCAATACAGAGACACTATCAAACCATCTAAGCTCTTTGAATAGGCTATGTTCTGCCACAGACTATTATTTTATTGCAGAAATATTTTCTGCATAGGCATTCTCAGATAATTTCCTGTTTATAATACAGTTAAGAAATGAGAAAGTTTTATTCAAGCTTTGTAATGAGCTTTCTCATTCTCCAAACAGTGCAGAGCATCCTTGCAAGCAGGGGTTAAATCCTGTACTTCCTTTTTGGCTTCTCTTCCAACAATAGTAGAACCATTTTCTGGCTTTGACAGGAGGGAGTTGGATTTACTGGCTGGCAGTTGTGTAAGCATCAACCGTACTGGAACTACAGTAGGAGCAAGAAACAGGAAGAAACCAGTTGGTAAAACACAATCATAGGCTGGCAGGAATTCCGTGACTATTTGTCACTCCTTCCAAAGAGCAGAAAAACAGTTGGTGGCAGATACTCGGTACCATCAAGTACCTAGAAGAGAGATTAAATATCTTTTCCTCCATGCCAGGATACTCAGAGTTTTACTTCAATGTGGACCATGGCTACTTGGAGGGTCTGGTCCGAGGGTTCAAAGCTGGGATCTTGACAAGTGCGGACTATGTCAATTTAGCACAGTGTGAGACACTAGAAGGTAAGTCTGCTGGTTTACTTTATTTAGGAAGAAACACTGTTGCTTAGGTGTTTGAAAAAGGGAGGGTAAAAGACTGAACTACTGAGAGGTTGTCTTAAACCCAGAGATAACCTCGATGTCCTTTGAAGAACTCTTCTCATATTTGAGTTAATAGCTTTCCATAGACTGTGATTTGTGTGCAGGCTCTGATTTGCTAATCAATGCAGATGATGGGACCTTCTGGTTTACTGATAAAGTTTAGAAATCTTACACACAAATCTTAGAGTTCTTACAAAGATTGGCAGCCTTCTCAGATTTTAACCATGCTATAGAACAGTTCAGGCTTGGAACTTTCATACCATTTCAGCTGTATAAGACAGTTTCCAAAATCTTATTAAAAGCTTACTATCTGGCTCTGAGTTTGTATGTAAATATAGATATATGATTTTAGTAATTTATTACTTCCTGAGTTTTAGGGCAGTGGTGGAGACTCGGCTTACCAGGCACAGAGAACTAGACTCCACAAAGATAAAACTTAGGGAAATAGAAGAAAAAAAAAGCTCTTTTCAAGGTGACTTTGCCAGAGTAATAAAGAGAACACACAGTGGTTTCCAAAACAGCTTTCTGTGGCCAAGACTGGTCACAGCCTGATGAAGACAAACTTGTACCAAAGAATCATATGACATACCTTTAGACACTTGGCAGGAAAAAAAATGCAACAGAAAGAAATCGCCTTTCTAAAGGAACATAAAGTTCATTTTCCTGACTGCAAAATGAAAGCTGTGATCATACACTCAATTTCTATAACTTGCAGTCTATTAGATCAATTTGGAAAAGGAAGAAGGAGAATGAATAAGCTCACTCTATTTTAAGCTTTGGTTGATTTATGCATGCAGTACTGGGTTTGGGGTGAGAAAAAGTGAAGAATGGTGATTCCCATATCAACGGAGTTTTGAGTGTGTCCAAACCTCTAATATAAATAATAACATAAGCCTGGAAAGAATGCTTGACATTCATCTCTCAGATTAAAACAACTACATTTGAAGAAACGCATGTAGACATTTACCTGTCCTAAAAATAAAGTTCCTCTTATGGTTAAAGAAGAGATTATGATACAGTCAATAGAATCTAGACTCTATTGAAATGGCCAAGTGCATGTGTCTGCTGCTGCTGCTAACCTGGAGAGCTGAATCAGCTCTCCATTTAATACAGGGGCAGTTCAGACACACAGAACAGATGTATACGATCACTCTGAGAAATTAAATCTATTCCTTATGTCAGCTGGAAAAATCAACAGTTTCTTTACCCTGTTTGTTCCAGCATTTGTGATCTATCCAACTTAAAGACTCTGCAGAAACTCTTGATATTGTATCTAATTGCTTAAGTGAAAACTCCTGCTTCATAAGTGTAGAGACTTTGGAAAAAGGTAACAGCTTCAAACATCTATAAAAGACACAAAGGACAGATTGGTAGAATAATTAAACTGTGTTGTCACTTCACTTCTCCCTGCAGATGAGCTCAATAAATGATGTCATCCAAAGCTTAATGAAGGAAAAAAAAAATCCTGGTTGCTTATGAATAAGAAGAAAATATATGGAGTTAAATACATATAAGCAAAAAGGATTATTTGCATCCTTCACAAAAAGAAAACTTGCTCATGTTAAGTTTAGAATGGCTAAAAACCTCTAAATTTTAAGTCATGCTACAAGGAAGTTATTTAGCACCATGAAGTAGTTTTCAAATATTTCTAAGATATATAAACCTTCAATATTTTTAAGAGCAGGCAGCAAATGGACAGGTAAAAACAGAGGGATAAAACAGTTTCTAATTGAAATTTATAATAGGAAGAACAATTAGTTTTGGTTTTGAAACTTATTTTTTTCTAGTGTTCATTCAATCTTAGAATGCAAATTATTTTATCAATAGAAGCAGCAGCCTTCATCATCCCTCCTACAAGCACATCTCTACTACCCACTATCACTTCCCCTTTTTCTCTATTCAGCTACATCTCTTTCACCATTCTGACTTTTTTCTACTTATAATAGACAGCTAACAATTCCTCACCATTTACCTACTAAATGTATTATTTATAATGAAAATGTGAGAAATAATGGATTTCTGCATGATACTAAGCACACTTATCTCTCTGCACGTGTAGGATGCTGTAATATTGAACTTTCACTGTGAGTGTACAGGGCACCAAACCCACAGACCCCTGCCTCTAAAGTAAATTTCATACACTGTCTTTTATTTAAATCTGAAATATTCAGCAAGAGGATTTGTGCTGTAGTACTATGATATTTGCTCAGTAGTGCCATCATGTCTTCACATTAAAAGGTAATAGATTTACCCTATTCTGCATTTTGTGGCTTAGCACCATGCCACAAAAAATGGCCTAAGTTTAAAACACTATAAATATGCTAAAACAAACAAGCAGAAAACAAAAAACCAAAATCACTCAGAGTAACCCATAAAGAGAAGCAAAAAGATCTTTTAATTTCAAAGTGGTTTTGGATCCCTAGAGAGGAAACCATAATGTCAGTACTGAAGAACCACAAGAAAAAACTGTAGATTAGTGCTTTACATCTGCTTGATAATCACAAAAGAGAGATGAAAAGGAAAAAGAAGACTGCTAATAGACTAATGATACCATTCAATTCAGGGCCATACAGACAGGAGGAGAAGGTTTCAGCTCCATTTAGACATCCTTTTGGTCTTGGTTGAACTACTCTGATTTCCATCGATCTACCCCATGGGCTGCATGCTACTGGTTTGGCCCTATGGCATCATCTGCTTCGAGGGAATGAGGTTCCCAGAGAAACCTTGCTGAATGTTTTGAAGTAGAATATGGGGGTGTGTGGGATGTGGGGGTGTGTGTGTGTAAATGCAGTGTTTTGTTCTTCTCTTGCTTTTTTTTGTGTGATAGAAAGACTTCTGCTCTGTAGAAAGGAGGCTAGGTCACAGAAGGACAAGCATCACAACTCTGCTCCCTACAGAATCACCAAAATAAGTTTGCTTAACTTACCAGAGCTAGGGCCTGCCAGCACATGGCTGAAATAACAGTGTTAACTGAAAGAAAACTGCAGCTAGTTGGTTATTGCTATTAAAGTAAAGAGTCAAAAAATTACAGTGAACTTGATGCCAGGAGACCAGGTTAATACTTTATTAAAGTTCTCACAATATTCTTTCTTTCTTTCTGATCAGGATCATTCCTGTCTTAACACCATTCATCTTAAACTTGTGTCCCTCTGTGCATTAATTCCTTTTAGTCATACTTTAGTTAATTGTGTTTGTTTGCTGTTCAGTTGTGAGTAAACCCATGTAATTATTTAAGGTCATACTTTTCCTATAAGTTGTTTTCCTGCATGTAATTTTATGACACAATAGACAATGCAGATGAATGACAATTGAAATGAATGGATGACTACTAAAACAGAGGAATTGTCTTTCCTAGGGATCTTTAGGGCAAAGGCCAGAGTCTTGTGTAGGTCTCCAAGAGACCCTGAGAAAAGGGGCAGCTACCATCAATAAAAAGTTTTGGTGAAGAGGAATGTTTGAGGCCCCTGTAATGCTCAGCCATCCACTCCTGCTGAGTCACCAAGTCATGTCACTAGTGCAAATGTCTGACTGAGATAGTTCCCAGGACTTATTTATTCCAGCAGCTAAAAAAGGACTATAATTTAGGACCACCAGTTCAATCTCTGAGCTGCACTGAGCTCTGTC
Source organism: Brachypodius melanocephalos (assembly GCA_013398615.1). Classification (NCBI taxonomy): domain Eukaryota; kingdom Metazoa; phylum Chordata; class Aves; order Passeriformes; family Pycnonotidae; genus Brachypodius; species Brachypodius melanocephalos. The sequence continues at coordinate 30,576,697 of VZSR01001685.1, forward strand.
TTGAGGTGAACTCGGATTATGACAATCCTGATTGATATTATACAGTATTGCAGTTTGTAGATGATTGTTTTGGCCAAGATCATGAGCTAGAGTTGAATATTTTTTTCTTACATATTGTATGCATGCTAGCCTTTATTTATTCAGTTAAAGAAATGTATCTATAAAGCAGGCTGTGTTACTGACAGGGTAACAAACCCAACATTCCTGGTTATAACATCTCCTCCATACCTTTTGGGAGATGGGTAAGGCTATTTAATGAATTATAGCTAATATTTTTCTTGCCTTATATTAAGGCATGGTTTATGAAGCCACTCAATCAATCAGAGAACTGAGGAACAGTAGCAAAATCTTGTGAAAATGCCCTTGATCAGCAGGTTTTTGTTTCTGCTTATCTTATGATGATGCTAATCACACTTAAGAATGGTCAGTACCATATTGTGGATGATATTTGGGTTTTACTGCCTGCTTTAAGTAGTTAACCCCTAAAAACTACTGAGTTTGAAAGGCATTTACAGAGTGTGACTAAAGGTAAATATCTGTGGTTCATCTGAAAAGGAATAGAGAAGAATTGGAATTCAGCTCTCCATCTAATAAAGTAGTATTATTTAATCTCAGCATATGCCAAGTATTTTTGTACTCTGCAACAAGAAAGAGAAAAGTAGGAATGAACAGTTTTCACAGAAAAAATGTAGATGTAAAATCAAAATATTAGTGATCTTTTAAGAACTTTGTCTTACATAGTTAGACTAATTTCTGGGTATAAATGCATTTTTATTTATCTCTTAGTCTTCCTTACCTTTCCCTCTTTCTTCAATTGTGTTTCTTTTTTCATATATGGATTCTCTTTCTCCTCTTCCTACATGGGAGTCTATACTGAAACGACGATTTTTCTAAGTGTGTTCTGTGATTTGATATGGATTTGATGACCAGACTGTGTTTGGTGGATAAGGAACTGGCTGAGTGGTTGCATGCAGAGAGTTGTGGGCAATGCTTCAAAGTCCAGAAGGAGCTCAGTGATGAGTGGTGCCCCTGAAGGGTCCTTAGTGGGACTGTTTGATACCCTCATCAGTGACACAGACAGTGGGATCAAGTGCACTGTCAACAGGTTTGCAGGTGACACCAAACTGAGTGGTGCAATTAACACAACTGAGGGATGGGATGTCATCTAGAGGGACCAAGCAAAGATGGAAAAGTGAGCCCATGGGAATCTCATGAGATTCAATGAGGCCAAGTGTAAGGTCCTGCTCCTGGGCTGGGCAATTCCTGATATCAACAGAGGCTGGGACAGGAAGGAATTGAGAGCAGACCTGTGGAAAGGACTTGGATGTCTGCTACTCTTGGACGAGAAGTCAGACATGAGCTGAAAATGTGTGCTCACAGCCCAGAAAACCAACCATAGTCTGGGCTGCATCTAAAGCAAGGCAGAGAAATTGATCTCCCCCCCTACTCTGCCCTTGTGAGACCCCACTCAGAGTATTGTGTCCAGCTCTAGGGTCCCCAGCTAGGAAGGACATGGACCTGTTGGAGTGAGTCCAGAGTAGGGCCACAGAGGCGATCCGGAATTAGGGCTGGAACACCTCTCCTACGAGAAAAATCTGAGCTGTTGAGCCTGGAGAAGATTCTAGGAAGTCTTTCTTGCCAACTTTCAGTACTGGAGGTGGGTTACAAGAAATATAGGGACAAACTTTTAAATAGGGCCTGTAGCAATAAGACAAGAGGCAATGGTTTTAAACTAACAGAGAATAGATTCAAACTAAACATAAGGAAGAAATTTTTAAAAAGGAGAGTGGTGAAACACTGGAAGAGGTTGCCTGGAAAGTTTGGAAATGTTCATGGCCAGATGGGACAGAACTCTAAGCAACTTTGAGTGGCAGCCAAATTGCATAGAAGACTCTATGAAGTTTATCTCAGTAAGCTACAGCATTAAACATAGAAGTCTGATTCACATTGTACTAGTTCTTTTAGTCTCCATGTAGGCAGCTTTATTGCATACTAAGGAAGCATACACATGAGGAAATAGGCAAAAGTAGCTACTGGACTGATAAAATCTTACCTTGCTAACTGCAAATTAACTTTCTTACAGGTACATCCTAATTTCCGTCAGTGGGAGTGTTGTTGTCCTTTTCACTAGTTATCAGTACAAATTTCACATAGAAATCTAATTAATATAAATACCCAAATGGTATAACAGTATCCCAATCTATAATTTGCAATAGTTTTAATATAGCATTTGAACACAATTATGCATTACAGTGGAGCCTTTTCTAAAAGAAAATGTTAAACTGCTTTGAACAGTAAGAACTGATTCAAATCCTTGCTTATGTCTCATGCTAAAAAACGGGTAGCAGACAAAATTTTTCTTATTAATTCTATGATATTGTGAAGTTTCTTTTAACTTTGTGGTCAAAATAACTAATTTTCACCAGTCACCAGGGTTGAGCTCAAACAGAAAATGTCACAATGCCCCAAGTTTTTGGAACAGCTTCTTAGGATTTGCTACTAGCAGCTATGAATCAGGGAAAGCCAAACCAGAAATGCTAGGAGAGTGTAAACTCTCCCCTTTCAAGTGCACCACTACAGAATCAATTTGGAGTCCAGAATGTGTGCCAGGCAATATGTGTTCTCTTCTCCAGGCAGCCTGATAACAGAAGATTATAATCTTACTTGAGATTTAGATATTTCATGGGAATATTTAAGATCTTACCAAAGTTAAAGGATGATTCCTATTAATGCAAAACAGTCCATGAGAGTGCAGCAGACAAAACAACCGGCGTATTATAATGGTGCAAATCAGTGGAATCGAAACATTAAACAAACTTGATGAGGAAGGGACTAGAGACTAGGGACTAGAGACTAGGGACTAGCAGTAAGTAACAGTCTATCTGGTATATCTGAAAATAAAAGCTGATGGTGAAACTTCTGACAAAGGCAACAATTAAAAACAAATAAATTATTTGTTCTTTCCTACAGCATGCAGAAATTCTTACTGGTAAAAGGCAGTACAAATTTGCATCAAATTTGCATTTACACTATATTAGAAGTATGCAAAAACTTTTCAATAGAGTATGATCAGTTGCTTAATATAAAAATGTATTAGAAATTAACTTTAAAAAAAATTTAGTTGCAAACAATATGACAGTTTATTCTCATGATCTTTCCTGAATTTAATTCCAGATCTGAAGTTACATCTACAGACTACAGACTATGGCAACTTCTTGGCTAATGAAACTGGCCCTCTCACTATTTCCACCATTGATGAAAAACTGAAAACAAAACTACTGACAGAATTTCATTACTTTAGAAACCATGCTTTTGAACCACTTGCCACTTTTCTGAATTTTGTCACGTAAGTAATATTACCACATAGCTTACCACACAGTAGTAGAAAAAGCAGTTAAAATAGCATAAATGCAACATATTGGAATTTCTATTAAGTTTTAAAACCACCAAAATTACTTTGATACTATGACATTTGCATACTTTTTTTGCTAATATAAATTCTGAAACTGTACGTGTATATGAAGAGCTGTCATCTTTGCTATTGATTATTTTAAAGAGCAGAAGCAGATTTTTTTTATATATATGAACAGTGGCAGAAGAAGTGGTAGACATTAATTAATTAAAAATGGTTAAAATTTTCAAAGACTGTTTAAGTCCAAGAACTTGAAAAACTACATTTGGGGGGATATGATTCATGCAAGATTAACAATTTCATGACAGGGAAGTGATTTAATTCCTAGGCATGAGGTAAATTGTAGACCTTTTTTAGAGGGGGAATGACAACACATCCTATACCTACCATAATTTTTCTACTATTTGAACCAAATAAATAAAAACCAGGAGGACTTTATATGGCATATTGCAAGGTATTTAGATCCACGAAGCTTTTTCTGAAAGTTCAGCTGCTGTCTGATGCTGGATGAAGAGAAAGCTCTGATCTCAACATCATCATAAATAGATGAAACTTGAAATGAATGGCTTAAACAACTTTAAGAACAGGGATCTGCTTTATAACAGTGTAACAAAATGGATAAGCAGAATACCAGCATGATATTTTACCTAACTATTTATTCCTCTTGATCTTACACTTTTAATATACTTTAACAAGGACTGTTAACTGTTCAACTAACTATCAAGGACCATTTTTATTATAACAGTAAAAAAGAAAGCATCATCATTTTTTTTTTCTGGTCATGTGTAGCTGACCACTCTTAGGCTAATATGTTAATAGGATCTTAAAGGAGGTCCTAGGATGCCTGTGACCTGGGAGCATAAAAAGTTTACATTTTGTTTCAGGGAAATAAAAATTAAAGCATGAAATTTAGGGCAGGTCTTTTCTCACACTCCTTGACATAAATGTATAGATGTGCATGCACAACCTTTGCACACTGTTGTTTTTTAAAATACTGGATACACTGGTTAAAGATATTTCACACAAATCATTGAACTATATTCCACCACATCCTCAAGCCCTCTTCACAGGTTTTGGGTGAGAACATATTAATCTCTGTATGTTTCTAGCTGTGTTCCTAGTCAACAATGCAAACTCAAGACTGGCATTCAAGGGAATAGCGTTTGCATTTCCGAGCCACTGACAAGACTCTTATCAGACTTATCAAGACTCTCTGACACTAAAACTAGTACAAAGCTGATAGAAGACTTCTATTCAAAAGAAAACTTTAAGTAATAGAGAAGATATCTGTAAGAGCCTGTTCTTAGCTTCCTCATGGGAGGTTGTTTAAAGCTGAGTGAGAAGAAAACTCTAAGATTGGACCCTCTGCATGAACTCTGCAGTTTTAGTGCTGAGATGCCCACGTACTTCTTTGTCCAGATGGTATTTATTAAATTTTTAAAAATCCTAAACTAGAAAAGTTGCTAGCTCAGGCGATTTGCTTTGGATACCAGTCATTGTAACTTGTTACACTGAATCTACATCTCTCAGCTGTTCTGTTTATTATAGTCATATGTCAGTACCACCTTCTTTAAAAGTGTCCCTTTTCTAAATCACTCATGTGGTTTAAAACTAGTGCTGTTTATCTACTTGCTGTTTAAAACCTCTGTTTATTTTTGATGAGCTATCAATACATTCGGATACTATTTTGGTATTATTATTTTAAAAAAATTTGGATTTTTTCTTTTCATGTGAAAGTTGATTACAAAAATAATTTATTTTTATTTTTCTTTCCAATACAGATACAGCTACATGATTGACAACGTAATTCTTTTAATAACTGGCACATTACATCAGCGACCCATAGCTGAACTTGTTCCCAAGTGCCATCCATTAGGAAGTTTTGAGCAAATGGAAGCAGTCAGCATTGCCTCAAACCCCACTGAACTCTTCAATGCAATTTTGGTTGACACACCATTAGGTAAAAACACTAAATAATTTCTTTTTTTTCTTTTTTTTTTTTTCCCCTCAAAACTGCTAATCCTGTATTCTTTAGAACAGGATGTTTCCCACTGGATATGCTGTGTTTTGGTAACACAAATCTTGAATTGTGGATCAAGCACTTCTGAGGTGGTGTTCAGGACATATTCTATTAACATTTATTAAGAACTTCAACATCCACCTTGAGTAGCAGACACAGAGAAAACATGCTACATAACAAGTGCAATGTATATCTTTTATATTCAAAGTAGTCACTGATTCAAAACATCTCTATTTTTATTTCAACACCTACATTATATTAAAAGATATATCTTCACTAAAGATCAAGCAGACAGCTACTAATAAATATTAGATGTCATGATAGAACCTAGATTCTCTCTTGACATTTGGGCAAGGTTCAAAAATGAAGAAAAGTCCTATTTTGAATAACTAAATCTAAGAGCAAAGCAGGGTAAAGTTTGGGAATGCCATATTATGAAATTAAGATGAAACTCTGCTCAGTGTGTTGCAGCAGCCAACACAAATAAAACCTAATAGGCTGTGAAGGGCACTGAGAATAAGACAGAACTGGATGGATTTGAATGTATATGAAACCGTTATGTGCTGTTGTCTTCAGTACTGTGAGAGGCTCTGGGTTCTGCTTCTCAAGAAGGTGAGAAAAAAAATCCCACTCAGCCACTTGCTCAACCCTTACTCTCAGCACAGTGAGAGGGAGAAAAAGGTGGAAAAAAAGATTGTGCGTTGAGATCACCCACAAAGAACAGTTGCAGGCAAACCAGACTTAATCTGTGGGGAAATTAACTTGATTTATTACTGATCAACACATGTATGACATAATTCATTACTGATCCAGATATAAGGAAACAAACAGAAAATAATGAAACATTTAGACAACAGGGAAAATGCCTTGCTTCCAGCCTTTGCTGCTTCTTCACTCCAGACTTTTCTTCTCTGCCCCCTGTTATCCCTGCAGGTTACTCTGCATCCCTCCAGACAGGCAGGGCGTGTCACAAGGAGCAGGGAGAGTTTAGAGCCATAGAATCATAGAATGGTTTGGGGAGGAAGTGAGCTGACAGATCATCCAGTTTCAACCCTCCTGCCACAGGCAGGGACACCTTCCACTAGACCATGTTGGTCAGAGTCCCATCCAACTGGGCCTTGAACAATTCCAGGGATGAGGCATCCAGCTTCCCTGGGCAATGTGTTCCAGTGCTTCACCACCCTCACAGTAAAGAATTTCTTCCTAATATCTAATCTAAACTTACCCTCTTTCAGTTTAAAGCCATAACCCCTTGTCCTATCATTACTCATCCTGGTAAAAAGTCCCAGTTTGGTTTTCAGGTGAGTCCCCTTCAGATACACCTGCTTGTCTGAGGGGCTCAGCTGTGCCCTGTGGTGGTCCCAGCTGGAGCTGGCTGTGTCCAGCACAGCACAGCCCTGCTGTCCCTCACAGAGACCACCCTGCCTGGGCACTGGCACACTGTACAGTGAAATCAGAGAAGGGACAGGGCAGGACAGCTAAATGAACAGTGCTGCCATGTGTAGACAGACTAAAAAGTCCAGACTGCATTTTGGAGTGGACAAAGCTCCAAAGGTATGGACGAAACTTGGGAGGTATGGACACGGTTTAGAGATTCCTGAGAGCTGTGGTTTGTTCACAGTGAGTTATGAACTGCTGCTACCAAATCCTTCACGAGACCAAATCCCAGCAGAAATCTAGTTTTAAAAGGTAAACTAAACCACTGCTTTCACACAGCTGCCAGTAAATTTCTGGATTTTTTTTTCTTTTTGCTAAACTAGTTTGTAAAAGAAGAGAGTGGCATCAGTTCTTTAAAGTCAAGGGATAAATTTGTGGGTGATAGATCTATGAGGAGATACTAAAGGGAACTCTCAGAGATACACTTTCTGATATTCTCCATTCAAAATCTGGATACTGGAAAAGCAGGAAGGGATAAGACCACAAAACATGGCCAGGCTCACATCCTCTGTGTAAATATCATCTTCCATTGCCACTGCTTGGGAAAACACTCTGTCATCTAGTACTGCTCTGCCACACTGGGATAGCTCAGGAACAGCAAGAGGCACATGCTGGTTATGAATATCATATTTTAAATGGTCCAGCTGCACAAGTGAAATTCATCTGCTGCCTCCCTGCTCAAATGCTTGCTCTTTAGTCAGTTCCACAGAGAGCCCATAAGCACAGATGGTCAAGGTCAAAGCAAGTGCCCTTTATCAGCTGCAACCTGTTGCCTTTCCCACAGTATATACGAAAAGAAGAAAAGGGAAAATACGAAGGAGGATTCTCTTTAACAATTGCAGAATAGCTGCATGATTTCAGACAAAAATTATTTTTCATGTCCCTAACTAGAAAATCTCCATAATAGCCAAACTTCAGAGAAGATTATGGCTTTCATTAGCATTTCCTTCTGATTCTCTGGAGACATGGACTCTGGCTGCAGCACTGATTGATTCCCCTTAGTGCAGATTCTCATTAAAAAGGAGGGGATAGGAGGATAAGGGGAAAATCAAGCGGATTTTTCTTCCTCTCTGTTATATCATCCTTTCTCGTACAACTTGGATCCTTGTTCACACACTGCTGAGCAATAGACAGGAGATGCATATTATCAGCATGCAGATTTATACTGCTGTGTTATAAACTCTGCTTTCAGCTGCTTTTTTTCAAGACTGCCTGTCTGAAAACGACCTGGACGAAATGAACATTGAAATAATGCGCAACAAACTGTACAAGGCAAGTTTTTGCAACAAAATGATAATATTTGGGGTTTATCAAATGTGTCAGCCAAGCAGGTCAGTATCAATAACCCTGGTTTATGGATGGGGAAACAGAAGTATGGTGAGATAAAGCAAACTGTCTTAGGTCATCTGGTTGATTTCAAGTCCAGGAATGAAACCCAGCTGCTTCTATTTCTACTCCACTGTTTGGGGAGTTTTCAAATTTTAGGTCTGCATCCAAATTCTAATTTAATATCTCGTTAATGAAAATGCTCTAGATGTCAGGCTAATATCCAGATCCAGATTTGTTTATGAATAACTCAGTTATCCACCAAATGCCAGAGAACTCTTAGCTCCTGAGTAAGCCTAGGCAGGCTTTTGGCTAATGTTTATTTACATTAAAAAGATGAGATTTGAAATGGTCTAATGGTTTTGAGTCTAGCTAACATGATTTTTACTTAAGGATTTTGTATAATTTTCTTCCTTTTAAAACAAATTTTAGCTTTGCTAAAGCACAGAGCTGCAAGGATATGCATCTAATATGTGCCTTGCATTTTCAAAGTACTTTACAAATCTTAGCACACAGGTCACTACTCTTACAACAATCTCTTTAAATCCTATATATACTCCAGTCCATTAGCTGTTCCTCCTGGCACAATTTCTTCAAAATCTTTATCATCTTTCTTTTACAGTGGATTCCCTAGATTGCAGGAAGTATTTTTACAGTGATCTGACTGCACTAGGGGGAAAGAAAGTTCTGCTTGTCCTACAAATATTTATAAATTCCAAAGCCAATTTTTAATTCTTAAAACTTTTACTAATTCTGTCATTCAATGCAACATCAATTATGTCTATATATTTTAATTTTTTCATATATTTTAATTATTTCACAGTACTACTATACTAGACACTTTTCCCAATTTGGTAACATACATATTTGATTTCGATATCTTCTATGGATAATCAGATCTTAACACTTATCAAATCTATTTTTTTTTTCTTCTTGCTCATCTGAGTATTAGGGGAACCATTCTGCAAACACTATTAAATTATTAATAGATAATTTCTCCTTTACTTCAGCTGTCAATGTGATCAATTGCTTCTGCTCTACTATCAGATAGCACTATACAGAACCTAATGCATAATTCTATGCAGTAGATCCCCCTTGAGATGTCTCTACTTAAAATTCACTTAATTGCATAGTCAGTGACAGCTCCTAACAAGATTGTGTGAAGTTGTAGCAAATGCATTTTAACACAGATGTTCTCTAACACAGTATTTTGGGAGACTGAGAGGCAGGGAGAACAGCACCTCTGAGATATTTAGTGTCCCTCCTGCACAGGTATTTTGAAATGGGTGCAGATGCCAGAATCCTTAATAGACCAGAGGGCTCTGCAGACCAGTATTACAGAAGCTTTGTCTGCTGTTCTGTCCTAATCCAGGGTTTAGGGTAGAGCAGCAGGGATTAGTTTGTGTATCCTCATCCTGCTGGCCCAACAGCCGTGGCATAAGCCCAAATCCCCTCCTCCACACACTATAAATGAAGAGTTTCCTTCAGCCATCTGCTTATTATGCAGTGGAAGCTCAGTGGAGCTCAAAAAGTTCCTTCTTTAGAGAGCAAGTAAAACATAATATTTGTCTTATTACAATTTTTGAAAACATTTGATCTCAAATTGTAATAACAAGACATTCGCATTTGAATATTTCAATTTTCATTTGAACTAAGTAACTAAGCACATACTTAAATTTAAATTCATAGGTGGAATTATCAAAGTTAATGGAAGTATTTTAAAATGAGGTTCATGGCTATGTGCAATCCTGGTCCAGGTCTTAAGCAGGATTTAAAATATTTCTCTTTTTCTTTCACGTAGTCTTACCTTGAGGCATTTTATAAGTTTTGTGAAAAACAGGGTGGTACTACAGCAGAAGTAATGAGACCTATTCTTGAGGTAAGAAACATTCAGTCTTTATACATCAAACTACTCCAAAATGTTGTCATAATTATCTCACTTTGTTTTTCCTGTTCAATCTCTCTCCATTTGCAAAGGTATCTGTCAAATGTTTGCTTCTCCTCTAAATAAGCTTGTTTTTCTAAGATGTAATGAATAGTGTATTCAAGGATTACTTTTACCTTTTGACTAGAGGAGCAGCTAGACCATTACTAGGGAGGAGCCAGTCTCAGTTAATATTTTTCTGTAATGGAGAAAACGGAATAAATTGTTCACTAATCTCAACCTGTTGCCCTTTAACGTTTCTCTCCATTATCTAGAAAAACCAAAAATGTTGATTGTTGAGTTTGGGATAGCTAAAACCTGGAATTACTGTCTATTTGCTAATCAATAATCTTCAAGCTTCATGGCACTGCTATGTTTGTTTACTCTCCTATTAAAATTAGTGGTTGAGGTTAGAGTTGAGTAACCTTTGGAATTAGTGTGATATAAAAAAGTAGAACATTCTGTTCTATATTTTTTGTCTCAACTCACACAAGTTAAATATTTTTTCCATGGCCTTCAAAGTTCCTAATGTCCTTCCCCCAAAGCATACATGCATCTAGTGGATGATATTTTTGTCTCTTCTATTTTAATAAAAGATGAAGAAATTTCTAAAATTGAATTCTCAACATTCAGGTCCCCTTTTCTTTTTTTCTCACTTAGTCTATCACAATTCTTTGCAGAGGCTGACAACCAGACCACCCACTTGCTTCCAGGAGCCTTTTTTTTTTCTGGATAAGCAATTTTACATCCTGGAAACCAAAAAAAATTCACTGAGGTCTGATGACATCATACTGAAAGTTTGCATTTAGAAGAGAGATAATAACCCTGTGAGCTCATCCCTGAGGGAAGAATGTGTCTGAATTACATTTTACAAAACAATGTAAAAAGGGATTGCAATTTCCTATTTTAATTAAGGTCACAATGTTTCAATTCATGCTCTAAACAAAATGCTCCTAATCAAGTTAAATTGAATAGAAATTAGGTATTTTGACTTTTCTTTACTTAAAAATAAAAAATCCAGAGATTGGCTGGCAGAGATAAAGACATTTTCCATAGCTGATTCAGATTTTTCAGAAAGTTCATTTTTAAATAGAAATTCATGCTCAGAGTAGATTGGTTACTAACATTAGTTTAAATATGTTGTAAAACTCCTTTTACATCAGAGGTAACAATTTAGCCTATGATAAGCTTCTTTAAAATCCCTATCTAATGTCAATCAGCCAGGAGGATAAACTTTTCTATAGAAGATTTCCTTTTCTATAACATCTTATTAACGTGAAGAAACACATGGAACAGACTGCTAATGGTTGGATTCAGAAAAGAACCAAGCTAAATTATTCAAAAGAATAGTTGCTATTTATTCTGTAATCTTATATGGAAGACTACCAACCTGACCCTGCAGAATGAGGCTGAGGTATTCAGCTCCCCAACTCCTTGACCACCACGTGTGGTGCCAAACATCCATATTAAGAGTGCTGATGATCTCTTTTCCACTGTGGATAACACATGCCACATGTTCAGCCCTGAATCTGACAAGAAACTGCAGGACTGCACTGCAGCTGGAGCTGTGTCTGTTAGCATGGCCCCATGCTAAATTCTGAACCTGCAGTCTCCCACATGGAAAAACACACTAAGGAAGTGGTCATCCTCTGACTCCACCTCTACCTGCAGCAATCAGATGGACTCTCACCAAGTAATTGCCTTGCTCTTTATAGAGGACCTCATGTGCCAATAATGTGATGAATTGAGAGGTCTGTATGGGTGGGAATTATCTTGCAAATTTTCTTGAACTGGAACCCACACCTGCTACCATTAGTTGCAATTGCCTCTAATGTTTTTTACCAACAAAATATTAATCTAACAGCTAGATTCTACATGACTTTAAGAAATTAAAAAAAAAGAAAGCATTTGTACTTCTGAAATGGTTTCAGTAGGTCTCATAGGCCTATTTTTATTAATAAGGGAAGTGAAATTTGGCCCTGTTATTCATTAGCTAGAAATCTTTTCAAGCACACTTATTTTCTTCTCACTGCTTATTTACTGTTTACTCCTTTTCCTCCCTTCGAAGTCAGTGCCAGCAGGCAGCGAGTTCCTGTTATTGTGTTACTGTGTGTTCCCATACACAAGAGTAGATGTGAGTATGTGTTTACTGGGTAAAGTGGCAGATTTGTGTTGCAAATGCAGCCTTATAATTCAAATTAACTAACTAAACTAGCTCAAACATTCTCAGCATAAGAAATTTTGTAAACTGCCTAAACTGTGTGTATACTGTATATACTTCACTTGGAAAGATTTTTCCCTCCGTAATCCCTGCACTTAGCAAGGGCTCTACTGCTCTTAAAACATGAAAGTAAGGAATAAAGGAAAGAATTAAAACCGTACTCAATTTAAGTCTCAAGACAGAAGATTGTTTTTGTTTACTATTCCATTTTTAATTCATACTCGAAGGATGGTAAGTGAAATTTTACCTTGTACAAAATAAGAACCCAAGATCTAGACATTGGATTGCCTTTCAGTCTGCTGCTGCAGTGAAAATACAAATACTACAGGCATCAAAACCTGACAGAAGAAATACAGCCTATGATTCTATGTATTAAAATTAACTGTTATTTGAAACATTTAAAACTTTAACTTCGTAAGTGAACTGCCCCCTCTTCCTTATCAAATGATCATTTTAAATATGTGCATTGAGAAACTACTTTTTTGGGGATTTTCATTAAACCTTTACTATGAACAGCACTTTGAGTTATGAGCAGTACTATTGATTCTTGGTCCTTTCCTTTATTAGTTTTGTTTATAAGATCATTATTTCATAATCTTACACGTGAGCGTATGAAGATATTTCTTCTTGTCAACATCCGGGTAACTAAGCAGTGAAATGAGGAAGCAGCAGAAAGTATATTTTTAGAACAAAAATCACAGAATAAAAACTGTGGTTGCAAAATCTTGTTTGATTTTCTAGTTAAAATTTTATGCATATTTGCAAAGAAGAAATTACAATTTCAAAAATAAGATATGTTTCCAATGCTCTCAGTTTGACTTCTTTTAAAAATGAAATTTCCATAGTTTGACTTACTATAAAACCCCAAAGTATGCCCACCCTAATTTAGAATGAGATGTCTAATAACACCTCTTTATTCTTTGTTTTGCATGTTAAGTTTGAGGCAGATAGACGTGCCTTTGTCATCACCATTAATTCATTTGGCACCGAGCTGAGCAAAGATGACCGAGAGAAGCTGTATCCAACCTGTGGAAAACTTTATCCAGAAGGCTTACACCTGTTGGCCAATGCAGAAGACTATGAGCAAGTGAAGTGTGTTGCAGAATACTATGCAGTATGTAAACTCATTTATTAAAACAAAAAAGCCAAAATACAAATACTTGATTAACATCTCCTGACATCAGCAAAATTTTGAAGAGTATATACATATGTTGAAAGAATTTTCGAGAGAGGAAAAAAATCAGCAGAGGTACTGAAGTTCCCATAAAAAAATTGTATGGGATCAAAGACTTTTGATATGAAGAGATAAGATTGAGATAAGACATTATTACATTAGTGCAGTACAAAGTTCCTCTTACAAGGACATTTAAGACCAAATCACATCCTAGTAGATAAAACTGTTCCTACTCCATTAACTCTCCCCAAATTGAGTTTCACTTCATTGCTGCTGCCTCCAAGATTTTGGAGCATAGCCATACAGCATTTTAAACTGACCTGACCAAACAATTCATGTCACGGATTAGTCAAACCTGATTTGTTGCCAGTATACCATAAAAATTCCCTTCAGAAAAGTTTTCTCTAAATCACTAATTGATTCAAAGGAGTAGATGAAAATGTTAATATTGATGCAAATAATTCTCTTATTAAGAATTAGTTAATCTGCAACACTTGATCTATGAATTAACTGTTGTACTCTGTCTAACTATAATATTTAAGCTACCTCTAAGTAGGTACACAAAAAATGTCTCGTCTCTTGCTTTTTCCACAAAAAACCCCACAAAGGTGGAGCTGTGCATCTGCTCCTATGCATAAACAGAACATTTTAATCATGAATTACCATGTTGGTGAGGTATGGAGCAAGACTATTCATGAGATGGTGAGTTATTTAGATGAATTTGGGGCCACTGTAGTACAGCTCTACTACACTCCTACTTTGAGGGAAAAACAAACCAAACACACAAAGAAGGAAATTACACAGAAACATTACACCTAAAAAATCAAGTCAAATCCAGGATATTCCAGGATGAAAAATCAGACTGATGGGTTTGGATACAATATTAATGCAGGTAAAGCAAATCCAGCTGCCTGCTGGAAATAAAAGGAGCAGCCATGTGATGATCAGAGTTCAGTGTTTTGGCTCCCTTTAGACCTCTGGCTCTGATGGATACTATTTGTACAAGAAGTTCAGTGCTCTCTGTCCAAAGGAGTGAAAGGTCACATGTCATTCTACAATAAGTCTCTTTTGGTGCCTTCAGCAAATTACTTTAAATTGTTGGGAATGATGATAAGAAATACAATAACAAATCTGATTTTTTCTTTCTTTTGCTGATGATATGCTTTTAAATTTTGATTTATGTAGAAGTGTAATCCATACAGGAGGTCTTCTATACGGAAAGATTACTTAACAAAGCCTAATTTATAAAGTAATGTAAGGTGTCTGTGCTGCACAGAATGCAAAAGTACCTTATTTCCATGGAGTGGTTGTCTGTGTTTTTAGGAATACAAGGCTGTGTTTGAAGGTGTGGGGAGCGGCACTGGAGAAAAGACACTGGAAGATGCATTTTTTGAGCATGAGGTAAAACTTCTAACCTTAAAATACAAAAATGAGTGTTAGTCACATGGAATAATAATTAAAACAAGAATGAGGTACCAGGCTTTTAATTCTGCTATACTGCTTTCTATTCAAGAACATGGATTTCCTATGACTGTCAACATTTGGCTGAATCAAAATAGAAGGATTTACTTTTTTAAGTAAAATTAATCCTATAACATTCTTCTGAAGACTCTTTACAGAGCTATCAGTCCTGACAGCCTAACCAAAAGCCACCTCATAAACACCACTTAAAGAAATTTCTTTTGAGTAATTTACTAGAGAAGATATTTCACCACTGTCTTTTATTTCCTGTAATATTGCTGTAGTCTATTACCAAAATTAATCCACAGATGACATTTCAATTACATTGATACTCAAGAGATTGCTAAATATAATCGTGGTTGCAAAGCTGCAAGAAATCTTGAACATAAAAGCTACTATAAAAATCCCATTCACTTTCCTTGATATTTTATTACAACACTTGTTTCATCTTTTCTACAGGTAAAGCTGAATGTGCTTGCATTCAACAACCAGTTTCATTTTGGAGTATTTTATGCCTATGTGAAGTTAAAGGAACAAGAATGCAGGAATATTGTATGGATTGCTGAATGCATTTCTCAGAGACACAGAACCAAAATTAATAACTACATTCCAATTTTCTAAATCTGAGAATCTATAATGCTTGAAAAGATGCATCATTTCATAGAAAAGAAGAAAAATCTTGTTTCAAAAATTAAATCTTATCAGATGTTTTAAATTGTATTAATGAGCCTCCTTACATACATCAGTGTAGGGAAAAAAGTAATGAAATTAGAGACATGAGCACTTAATAAGGAAATACTAATGGGCTTATTCACAAATTTGTTGGTATATTTGTTCCCCACTGTGCCTATTTTAATTTAATTGATCAATAAAAACCTCCTGCAAGGTCTTACACATATATTCTTTCTCTTTTGTGGAATCAGGATTTGTATAAATGACATTTGAAAAGCTCTTTAATGGCTTTTTTTAAAAATTAATGCTTTTCTCAAAGGGCCAATTAAACCACTACTTCTGTCTCACGGGGTCTTTCTCATGGCATACAGATTTTATAAAGAACTTAACACAAAATAAGAGAGAAACTCTGAGATGGCCTTTAACAAACCTGAGAGAGGAGCTTCATGAACTTAACTGCAACTCCTCTCTGCAACTAAATGTAAATAAATAACTTCAGTGTCACAAAAATGGTTTTGTTTCTTCCTTTGTGGTCAAATGAGGAGTGCCGTAAGTGCCAAACAATGGGGTTTGATCTAGTCCACAGCAATAAAAGTATCCCCTCCCAGCACAGCAAAGAATTGTCTTTATGTATGCACTGGGGAAGATTATGAAACATGAATGAAAATGCCAACCAAGTCTGTATCAGTTTTACATCAGACACAAACAACACCAGCTCTGAGCTATTTGAGGACCTGGCTAGGATCAGTAACTAAAAATAGAGGGAAGAGTTGAAGCCAGATTGTAGCAGGACAAGATTAATTCTGCCAAAGAAAAACGGGGGATTTTGAAAGCTTTATCAACGTTCTGCCTCCCTACTCTATTCGAAGAATTTGCCCTTTTATCTTTCAAGCAGGTCATACCTTGATTTTCTGCATGACTTCTCAGTTTCAGGCTGCACAACAGCAAATCTCACTCTTCAGCTGACTGTTCCTTCAGTAAATATGATACAGAAATACAATCCATTTCCTGCTGAGTAGACAAAAAAAAATCTGATGTCAACATCTCAGAATTATGGAAAACATTCACACATCATGATTTTAAAAACTGAGAGAGAATATAGCTCTCTCTATAATATGTAAAGCTGCACATGCATTCATACATAAAAAGTAATAAACTTTGTGGATTTTCATAAAACCACACTTCTTGAAATAAATAACACCAAAGGGCCATATTCCAGAACATCCTATACTCATTTAAAGCAGAATTGAGATGATTTTAATACTTTGCTTTATTGTGAATACCAGATAACCTTACATTATTATTACTTTAAAAATAATTTATTTTAGAAATAATTAGTTTTAGAAATAATTTAGTATGAATTTAGAAAAAGTGACTAAAAATTAATAAGTGTATAAGACAAGAATACAAGTTTCTATGTCAAGGCATATATCTTTAGTAGATCAAGCAATTCAGAAAAAAATAAAAAGAAACAAACAAACAAAAAGTATATCCGAGTGTAATCTGTGATCAGCATTTTCCTGTACCACAAACTGTATCACAAACTATTTCACAAACTGCAATGGAGAAAGCAAGAGAAAACATTGCCACAAATTTGTAGATTTTTCTGTATTTGCATTAAAATTACATGAAATTCTACATTTGCATTTAAAAAATGTTGGGAGCAGAAGAATACAAACTGGTCCGGGACACAGAAACTTAATTAATAAAATTCAGCACAGTGCTGAATTTTTCTGTACTGATAAATAAGGCCTCCGTATTCGAACAAAACAAATGAGCTGACTTTCTGCCAAGAATTTTCTGAAGTGATTTGAAGGGGAAAGAATCTGCTCTCCACCCTAAATCATTCTGTGCCAGGGAAGACATGCAGCTGTTGTTGCTACAGTCTGGATACTGTTGGCGCAGAAAGAAGTGAGCAGGAATTGCAGCTTTCATGACTGTGGTGTCAGCAGAACTGGTCTTTAGGCTGTGGAAAGGACAGCATCAGTTTTGACTGACGCTTTTTTCAAAACAAATGTGTAGATATTTGCCAAATGAGGGTGTAATAGACCTCAATTATACTCAATTCAAGGACAAGCAAGCTAGGACTTTATTCTTTTAACTCCTCAAAATCTATCTTTTTCTATAAATACACTCATTTACATTACACCCTTTTTAGTAAAATAGTCTTCATGCTGGTGTATATATAAATATAAATCTATAGCTCTATAAATCTATAAATATAGATATATAAAATAGAATCATAGAGTTTGCTGAGTTGAAAGAAACTCAGTATAAAAAGGATATAAAGGCCATATATCATCTCTAACAAGACCTTATAGTGCAAGTTCAGATCACAGAATCACTACCAAGGGCATCCTTAACTCCTTGATGGTAATGTCAGCCTATAACATAGGAGAACAGGAATCAGCCATTCTTCATCTTCTCCCTTTCACCTCTCAATATGAGCTTGTGTTCATGCTCTTTAATGACTGAGCCTATCCAGAGAAATTTTTTCAGTATGATTATGGTGACTGTGCCCCTTGGGCTGCATCTTTAATGAGAGATGGAGAGTAGGACCAGCAATGAGTTCCTGGTGGGTCTTGAGAGCTGTGAATCTTTCTGAGCTGTAGCTCAGGCTTGATGTGCTTGCCATCTGCTCACACACAGCTGGGCAGCACAGAACTGTGGATGGACAGGGCTGCAGTGTGCAAAGCACTCCCCATGCCCAACCCCTCCCTCCTGCATGAATTACTGTGTTAGGTGCATTTGCTAAGAACTGAAGATTTATAGGATGTATCATATGGTCATAAGACTTTCTCTGGACTCACAGTCAGCTGACAGTAGTAGAATCCCTTCTTCTGGTTCTGTCAGTTCCAGCATGACTTTCAGGAAACACCAAAAACAATCCAGAGACAGCTGGCCAGTGTTTGGATTTGCATCAGATTTATAAAGCTGTTAGGATAAATATTACCATAATAGTTTAAACGAGAAATAAGACAAAATCCATTGATTTGCTGGACAGCTCGATTGATTTACTGGGGAATGTGGAGAAAAATTGTAATATAAGTCATGGAAAAAAAAAAAAAGTGATAAATGGCAATAATATCTACCAGGGAGTTAAAACAGTTTACATGACACAAAACATCTTCTCAAACAAATAGAAAATCATTCAATATGTTGGAATGTCTTCCAAATGACAAAGGAAAAATAAAACAAAATAAAAAAAAAGATTCAAGAAATAAAAAGACAAAGCTCTCAAAGGGAAAAAAATTTATATTGATGACACACTGAGAGAAATATTTGACTATTTGGAATCCATATCCCACACTTATTCTAAGCACTACTTAAGAAAAATGTATTCTCTGAAAGTTAATGACATGTTCTAGCCTGCTACTTATAACATGTATCAGCTAATCAGACTGACTGAAATGGAACAGGTAGAACTTTCAAGGTCCTTGATAAGATAATAGCTGTGTTTTTTTTCCAATCCAAAAGAATTACACATTCTTATGTAATCAATATTATATTGAAGATGCATGTACTCGTTTTTCTTTGTGTCACATTGCATTCTGAAACTTCTGCTTTGCTATATAACTGTGCATGTACCCACACACACACACATCCATATACATGTGCATCAGCTACAGAATTTTCTACTGAGTCACATACCTGCTGGAAACTGAGAAAGCAACCATTGGGTAAATCAACCTAGAACAATTTAAAAGTTGTTCCTTCACAACACCTTTTTTTACCAGTGAAAATGTGAAAAACACTTAAAATATTTGAAAGGTTTGTAATAAATGCATTGAAGCCAAATAAAGCGAACTGATTTAAACCATTTTCTCCATATCATGCAGCCCGAGAGGCAAATGAGAGCACTCAAATAATTACAAGGTTACCAGACCTAAGAATTTAGGGTTATAAAAATTCTTTATACCTACAACAATGCTTCACTCAAGTTCAATTGAATCCTATAACAGTGTCACTTGCACCTCCTGACTATTAGCCAAAAAACCCAAGCAAGCTTGAGAATGGCAGAATTTGAGGACAAAAGCTGTCCCTTATCTGGACAAACCAAGAAAAAAAAAAAAAAGGAGGTCACATACTCTCTGCCCTCAGCAGGGAAATTTAAAAAATCATGCTTTTTAAATCATGCTTTTAAAAATTTTCCCCATTAACCAGACCTTCGACAGAAGTGGCTTTGTGAAGTTTGTATATATATATTTTACCCAAGACAGGATGGAACCACCATATCTGTTACAAAACCAAAACCAGAGTGTTTTTTCTATCATATGTTACATGAAGAGGGAGCATTAACACTGTTGGAAATGTGCAGAAACCAAAAAAATCAAAATAAAACAGATTAAGTCTATTTATAACAAATATTAGGACTTTTATGGATGTACAAAAAACACTAATTCCAAATTAGTCTAAACAATATGTTGTAAAACATATAAATACATATAAAAAATTGTTCTGTGTCTCAAAAAACCCAAACCAACAAAGCACTTAACAAAATTAACAAATATTGTGCCAGGTAGTAACCAGCAGGGTCACTGTGCCCAGCACAGGTCACAGCAGACTGACCAGCTGACTGAAAATAGATAACATTTTCTTAGGACCCTCAGATGAATTCATGTTGATGACTCCTCTTTGGCAGGAGATGACAGCTGAGAAGTTTTGAAAACATTATTAGCACCACTTGCCTCTCTGGTGTCCATGGTCTACAATAGAGAGCTTCTGAGTGGGTGCACTTCAGTTCAGATCCAGAGGTTTGATCATCTGACTAATTAAACAGACTTTCAAAATTTAGCTCATTTTGTTCAAATAAACATGCAGAAACCAAATGGGGAAAGCCACTAAAAGCAGGAAAAGCCACTGCTTTTAAAGTGCTACTAAAAGGGACTGCCTAAAATAATGTCGTGACTTCCATATCAAAATCTTATTTCCGTCATTCCAAAGTCTGTCATTTAAAGGTGTGAGCTTTAATATTTTTCTCTTAAAATCAGCAGTAACAGTTCACAACCTCCACCATGGCAGCAAGGCTGTCACTCTGAATGTCATCATAGCACTGTAACTTTTTTCTTTTATGGTTTTTAGGTCAGTCCTTGCTATTGAATCATGACAAATGATATAGTTTGTAATTCCATCTCCCAGGATTTTACCCTCACCAAAGCACAAGCCAAGTCTTGCATTAAAACAAACCCGTGCCAAAAGTATTAACTCACAAATCAAAATGCCAGACTTTCCAATCAGTCCTACTCATTCTAATCCCATGTGCCCTACATGCTATTTTATCTAAGTGTCTTGCAAATCAAGTGTTTCATTGCACAAGGCTCCAAGAATTGTGGGCCAGACCTTGAACAAACATTCTGTCTAGAGGTCCAGTCTTATTCTTGAAGTGGGCAGTGCCATATTTCTTGGAATTAAGTTTAAAAAAAAAATAGTTACTAAACCAGATCATACAGATCATAGCCATTTATTAAAAAAACCTCCACAGTTCACATATTGTGAAATCTGCAGCCCTTCTCTTGTAGATTTGAGACCTGGCAGGAAAAACAGGAGAGTAAACAGGAAATCAAGAAACTAGAAACTTCTTTCTTATCCTTATTGCTTAGGATGCAAGTTGCTGTATTTCATATCCACTGAACTACTTTACAGACGGCATATGCATTTTTGGGGGTGGGATATTTATATGTCTGCTAACTTCTTAAGGACTGCATACTGGATTAATCTCAGAAGCTCCTTTAGAAGTCCCTAGAACTTTCAACTCCAAAAGAAAATCACTGCTATTAGAAATTCCATGTTGTTCCTAAATATCACCCAAAGAATGGAATCAGAGATTATTTGTTCCTACAGGGGGCTTACACAGTAAGCATCTCCTCGCAATCTGTATTCCCATGGCAGTGCAGGGAGTCAATGGCCATTTTATGAAAAATAACAGACTACTTTTTTTTTAATGGGAGCTCAGAACCATGCAGCTGCCTCATTTTTCAGTGTGAAATACACAGATCTGGTTTAACATCCGAAAGTATTTTTGAGCAAAACCCCTAATGCTGAAGAGTTTACTGCAATTAGTTGTAACTCTGGCTGCATACTCTGGAAAGGCTGGGAACAGGAGTTCAAAGTAATGACAGCAACCACAAAGGTACAGGATCAATACATGTAAAATCTTAATCAGCATTACCTTAATCATGGTTAGATTAGCTTTAGCCAGCTGCTGCTTTTGTTCAAATGTTGAGATTGATAATATGGGGAATGAACCATCTGAGCAGAATGATAGAGGATGAAGTTGACCCAGATCTCTGGCTTCTTTCAGGTTCAACCTATTGCAAGATTTTTTTCTTCCACTTAGCTTTGAACTCTTAGGGAACAAAAGCTATAATGCAGCTCCTCATAAACAATGAGCCACTGAAACGCACCAGACAAAACTTATTTACCAAACAATACTCACTTGTATTCAAATGAAGTGATAGCAGTTGGAATGTAGACACTTTTAAATATGTTCTATGCTTCTATTTCACTTACAAAATAGTTGAGATAAGTAAGTATGTAGATATGTTGTAATTTGTATCACTACAGGTCATAATCAAGATATTGAGTCCCTTCACCTACTGTCAGAACACACAAACTAAGAGCTAAAATCTGTCAGGTACACTTCACAGGGTGCCAAAACATTAATAGGTATCATCTGCACAGCTTAAGCAGATCAAAATGTATCCTGCACTCAACTGAGCAAAGAGATCTATCACTGATCAACAGCAGAGCACAGCTCAGAGCACAGTTACTGTTGTTCTCAGGAGCATAAGTGGGCTATCCAATTCTGGAACAGAAGGCTGCTCCCAGGTGTAGATGCCAACAACTACATTAACTTATCAATTAAATCCCTCAGCAGGGAGATCTTGGGATTGGTCTGTGCTGCCAGAAGCACTTATTTATCTATAGCCAACAGCAAAAGGGTTGAAATAGTTTTGGCAGTCTGATGAACAACCCAAGCTCAACGAAATGCCCTAACCAGCACAACTTAGAGGCATGAACTTGCAAGCCTGAGACATTGGAAACCAGATGAAAGTGAGCCCTGAAACCATCTCACTTTAGGTCTCCAGACTTTTTGCAAATGTACACAGTGACTCTGCATGACAGGAAACAACTTGAAGTTGCATCAGTTCCTGATTTTAAGTGAGTTTAAGCAACTTATTCACTAATTTGTTCACACCGAGACAGGCAAAAGACAGGCAGAAATCCTGCAAGCCAATTGGAAAATTTTAAAGTGAAAATGGCAGGTGAGTTTGGATATTTTGAAGAGTCAGAGGCAGAACAAGGCTTGTTTGGAGCAATTTTAGATTCAGATGCTGCAAGCATGACAGAGTTATGTTTTCAGTGCCAAAGTCCTAATTGGTTTAAGCCCTATAAACAAAACAGAGTGGAAAAATATTAACACATTAGTGCTGGTGGATCAAAGAACAGACAGATCTCCCAAGGCCACTTTGGGAAGAAACAAGAACTGAATGCACATTTCTCAAGTCTTAGCTCAGCATTTCCACCATAAGGTTCTTTTAGTCCAATCCCCCACTGAGAGTAGGTCAAATTATCATCAGAGATAACTACCCTGAACAGACTCTGTTTTCTCTTTCGTTGTGCTCAACTACCTAAACAAGCTGAGCCTCTCTTTGTAGATCACATTTTCTAGATATGTGATAAAATCTGTTTGTTTGCTCTGGACTCTTTCCAATTAATACACATCTTCTGAAGTGCACCAATTAAGATCAGCTTTGGGCACAGCACCAGACACGTTAATGAGAATGATGATTATTAGAAACATTTCAGTTTGTGCATTTACAATGTACACAAATAAGCAGAAGGAAAAATAAATAAAACCTTTTGGAACGTTAATTCTCCCTAAAGAGTTCTGTCACCTACTCAAGGATGCTGGTAAACAAGGTCAGATCATTACTCAGACAGTATTTGAAGTTACAGAAAGAACAAATAGCTGACATATTTTGGCAAAGACCCACAGCAACCAGAATGGGGACAACGATCTAATTCCACTGAAAGAAAAACAGTTAGACAATTTTTCTCTACAGAACTAGAAATTTAGAAATATATAGACTGATACCAAAACCTGCCATAAACATGAAAAATTAAAATTACCTAATCTAATGGTACTGTGACACCAGTTCTAAAGTGTTTAACTTTATAGCACTAGAACTTTATTGTTCTAAAGTGTTTAACTTTATAATACTATAGTATTGCTTGAAGAAAATACTGTATTTATCTCAAGTAAAATATTTCAGTAATTTGAGTAAAAAAAAGAAGCTGTTTTTCAGGAGGAATCTGCTACCATATATAAGGGTAATGCTAGCTGCAATAGGATGATTTTTACAAGATAAGGAGTAGTGCAGATCAAGTTATATTTTGTCCAAATGTGTTTGGGTGCAGTTCATCCTTGGCTAAGAAAAATGATCCTCACATTCAGACCAATGACTCTCTATCTCTAACACAGTAGTTTATGAATCCTAATGTAACTAACACCAAAATTTAGGGAAAATAATCTATCAGTTCCCTGTTGATTGGATCCACCAACTTAATACAAGTTTTGATAGTTTGAAATGGTCATGTATACATATTTACATGTTCATGGTGCAGGATACAGTTGCACTCTTGCCTGGCACAGTCAGGCATGGTCTATTCTTAAGATAAAAAAAAATACGCAACAGTGAAGGGATTGTATCTCAAAAACAAGGCAATACATCAATAAAGTTATTGCTGAGCTGGAAAATACCTTGTTATGTGGCAAATACAACTTTCTGTCAAGACGAAACTTAAGTTGTGAAGCAGAAGCTGAAACACTATTTGTTTTCTTAAAGCAATAGCAAAGACTGTTTATCTCCTCCCTACATAAGATATTCAGATATCCATGGCCTACACAAATGCAGCTGGGGTTGTTTTTTGTCACACTAATGTGTTCCCACTTTCTTTCAGGCTGCAAGCCACATGAAGTTAATTAATGACCTGTTTCCAAGCTGTAAGTGGAAAAGCAATGGAAAATTAAATTTATCATAATTTGTGCCCTTTCTGTCTCAAAGAGAGCACTGGGTAAAAGTAAACTTAGAAGTGTATGTAACTCATGGAAGGTATAATACTTGATGTATTTAAGCTTAATTACTCTTTCTGGCTTTTGAAAGCCTTGTTGGCTTTTGAAAGCTAGATGCTCAGGAATTATACTACCTTGTCAGAGAGAACTACATTAGTGAGGAAAAGCACTCTGGCAAAAGCACAGAAAGAAAAAAAAATGGAATAAACTAATTTTGGGTTGAAATTGTAATTAAAAAACAACTCAAGATACTATTGCTGCACATCTTGGTAATTACTTATAGAAGTCTTCATAAAATTGTCAACATTTCATGCCATCAAGTGGATTACATACATCAGAGAAACTGCAACCAGTCAGTTTACTGGCCAGGTTTAAGTCAGTTCTTTTCCTCAATATGCGAAGGACTGAACTCAGTGGAAAAACTCTCTGCACACTGACTTTGTCTGATCGTCTTTACACTTGCACTACAATCTCCTAACAGTGATGTTCAGAACTTGGTAGTTTGTTTTGGTTTGTTTTGCTTTGCTTTCTTTTGTTTTTAATTATGAGAGAAAAACGCCACCAACAATTTTAGAATTTTATATGGCAGATTTTGCATTAAACCACACAAAACCCCAATGTATTAAACTCCAGTAGACATTCCAGGCCAGTAGCACAAGAAAACAGCCCTTTCACAATCAAAATACTGGCAATGCTAAAGGCCAGAAGAGATTTTAATAACTGACCATCATGGGACAAAGAGTCAATTCTGCTATCTAATTATTAATAAATTATGCTCCGTCATAAAAGATCATTTGACTTGAGTCTTCTGACTGAAGCCTGTCTGGCTTTGTCAGTAATGTTTGTTGCAATAAAAAAACAAAAACAAAAACAAAAACACGTTGGCTGCAAGTCAGTTTTGTTAGCAATTGCTTGTTTGCAGGTATCTCAGTATATTAAAAGTGACAGTGAAACTTTAGAACCCATATATATATATATATATATATATATATGTATATATAAAATTTGTGCTAGACCCGTATGTTCAAGCTTTGCTTTTCGAAAGAAGGCATTTGAAAATGCCTTCTCATTCCCCTTAGAATGTAATTCAGATTGGCTGAATATGCAATTACAAGTTCTTAGCTGTTGTCCAAGTCTTGTGTTTGCTGTTTGGCCACTGTCAGCGCAGCAGGCGCAGCTGCTGAATAATAAAAACAATACCTTGGAAACAGCAAAGGCAAAGTATGTGGCTCACTCTTATGCATAACATTTTAGGAAAAAAATCCATTTCAGTTGCTACCCAGAGGGTAATCTAATGGAACAAGGATAGATTTCCATATCTTCGCAGAAAGCCCAAACAATTGTTTGGTATAAGTGAACTATTTCAGAATAATTTCTGAATTATCTCTGCCTCAAAAGGAATATTATTTATGCAGAAATATATGCACTTTCTTCTGCCTTTTTTACCATTTCTCTTTCAAATAGTATCTGATCTCAAACTTTCAGGAGTGTATAAAACCACTCAGATTCAAAGTGACTTACTTAAAAAAATTGTGTATCCAAAATCATTTGAGTTCTCACTTTACTTCTTTAATATTCTTTCCCTCCCGTTTCATTGAGTTCCACTTTTTGTTAGATTTTGTTAACTATCTTTCTTTGCATTTTCCATCATAAAATAAATAAGAAAATGAACTTGTATACCAAGAAAAATCAACAAAATTGGTCTGTGACATTGCTCAATATGGCAAGACTAGTATGCTCTTTAACAAAGTTAGTGTGCTACATCTTGAGAAAGAGGGGAGAAAATAAAATACTTATATTTGAGAAAGGCAAGTTAACGCTCTTCTCCTAAATGTAGCTTTAAATTTAATTAATAATAAAATCTTTATCATTAGAGAACTTGCTAACTCACATTTTATATTATTATAAATATTTAGAACAAGTTAAAATGTTTTAGCATATTCAGATAAACTGTTATTTTACCTAAAGTAAGTATCCAGAAACTTCACTGAATATGGCTGGAAACCCACTTTTTAATACTATGTTGACTTAAATAGAATAATCAACTGTGTAAAAAGAACTACATCAGTTAATATACCTTTTTTTCCTAGTAATTTCTTTTCGAAACAGGGAGGAAAATGAGTCATGTTTTTGGGGTTCAATTTTTTTTTTTGTAGTTAGAACTGTTTTTAAATTTAACAAATTCCACGCAAATACTACTCCACCTAGTTAATTATTTCTTCCTGAATACCAAAGCAGTATTTTCTTTAAATTCTAGCAAAAATAGCACATCTGAAAAAAGAACTATGCTGGTGTATATTTCATTGTTGTATGTTACATATTGTTTCTCCCTCAGGAGCAGCTAGAATTGTCAGCAGGAATAATAATGACAGTGATAAATATAATGGTTATAATAATAACAATTTATACTACATTAATACTCTGATTTCTGTCATTCAAAAAATTCCATCCTCCATCACCTTTCTCCTTTCAACCCTACTTTCATTTTTCTCTCACCTACAATCCACTGAAAGTAAGAAAACTTATATATAGTACTATTTTCTGAAAGTAGGAACCATCCTGGAGGCCATATTCATAAAGGAGATGCTTTGTGCACAGTCAGTTCTGTAATTCACTCAGTACTTGGTAGGAAGCCAAAGGAGAGTCCTACAGTTCACACAGAGATGTGCAAGATAGGATTCACCCTTTAAAAACACAACTGATCTATTTGGGCATACCTCCCACATACATCTTCCACAACCCACATATATCATCCACATACCTTTGCCTGTAGGAATCTCTGCACATGGAAACTCAGAACTCAGCCTCTTCAAGGTCTTACATCAGACAGAGAAATAACTATGGAAAAAACCCTGTATTTTCTAAACTAAAATTCATGGGCTTTTACTCATGGCAGAAGCTCATTTCCCTCTGCTGTAGCTCAAAGAGCTGAGCAGGAAATACAGACTTAGACTTAGTTGCATTACTTGTGATATTGCCAATATTTTAGTGACCATGTCACAGACTGGCCCACCAAAGAAACAGATGTCATCTAATTGAAGGCAAGAGACAAAAAAGAGGACAAAAGCAGCTCTACTTCAAACATGTTTTTTATCACTCCATCAGATTTGTGCTAACAATTTTAGGTGTTAAGCTGAATGTGCAGGATGTAGAAGAAAAATTGCAATGCATTTTTAAAGGCTTTTAAAGAGCAGCAGTACACTGATTTCTACAGTAAACATTGAAATGTTCCATATTAATATTTAATTGGTTAAAACTCTCCTGTATAAGTCATAAGAAAAATGAAGTTTTAAAAACAACCATTTAAAAATAATATTACTCCTATCTATGACTAAAAGATTTAAAATAGCAAATTACATTTACATAAGTATAAATTTTATATCTCATTTTAAAACACATGACATGCACAAATTGCTAGGGAAATTTTAATAACAATATGTGGACAATGTGTTGTAGTGCATTAAAATAGAATAATAGGGAAATCAAAAGTGACAAAGTTAAACATTTCCCATAACCAGGTTATTCCCATTACCAGTTTAAACAGTCATGGAAGGAATGGTTTACCAAGATTGACATATTCTACCAAGGAGGTAGAACATTGTCCTAAAACTGAAATGCATTTAACTGCATTAAACATTGGGATTATTCATAAAGAAACAAACAGTATTGTCCTGTAAATACTTGGGGAAAAAAGGACTTTCCCAAGCTGTTAAAACACATACATGAATTTATAAATCTATTTTATTACTAGTATACGTACAATACTGTCATTTAATTCTTATGTCCAGTTGAGAAAAAGAAGAGAGGACTTTCAGAGGCAAAAAGAGTTCTAGGGCTTGAGGAAATGAAGAGGGGCTTTTCAGAGATAAAAGAAATACTAAGCCTTGAGAAACAACAAAGATCTGCAGGTAAGAATCCAAGAAAAATCAGAGAGGCAGGTCAGGAGAAAGCTGAGCTTAAAAATCTTTGCTTTTCCTTAGAATAAAAGAAAGTCATGGCAAGAGTTCTGCACAGAAATTCAATAAGCACATAGTCTATACTAAGGAAGAGAGAGCTCTAATCTCTTAAATAAATATGAACACTATATGAACCACTGTAATGTTCAGAGAAAGAATATATGGCTATGTATCAGAAAATACAAATTTGAAGATTTCAATTTCCTAATTTTTCTGATTAATGCTCAGAGCACGTTTAGCAAAAGACAAAGACAATTTGCAGCTCAAAACTGATGTCTGACTATGGTTCACTTAGGCCATGCTCTGACAAAGGAAAAACACAAATTACATTCACTTGATAATTTTCAGTTATGCAACCTAAATAGCGAAATAAAGGAAAAAGGACATATGGTTTCTTACAACAACCAAAACCTTGATTCTCTGACTGTGATCTCTAGACCACTACACTTCTCAACCTTTTCAACTGAAGGAGCACTTAACCTCTGGAAGCAAAAGAAATTCAAAAGCCATCTTGTGCTCCCTGTGCCAAAGTACTCACCATGGCCTTCTTTTAGAGACAAGTAAAAATAAAGGTAAAAAAGTTAACCTAATTTTCATTCTCCTCTTCCCTTCTGCTTATATATATGAGAGAACGTGGCTGTGCAGGAATGTCTGGTTTTGACTTGCTTTTTGAGCTCCCTTTTGATTTTTATTGACCATCAATTACCCGCAGACTATGGGCTGCGTAGCATTGCTTTAGGTAGTGCTGCAATTAAATCACATCACTCAGTGAGCACGGGAACTAATGAAGCTCGGTCTCTTAAAGATTTGTTTTTCATGGTTGATTGACTTTGGTGCCTAAGAATGCAAACTCCAGCTGAAGCCTTCTCTTATGGTAGGCGTTTATACAGGCTGGCTGGTTTATTGTTTACTCTCTCCCTGCTCCCCATTCTCCAATGGTTAATAGTGTGCAATTTAATGATGTAGCTTTTCCTTTGTCTGCAGGCCTTCCAGGGAACATTTACAGAAGCTTTTCTATAATACTCTGCCATCTATTTTCTCAAGGAAAAAGAATTTATCAGATTTACTAGACATGTTTGAATTTGGCCTGTGAACTAAAAAGAGCCATTATGGAGATTTAAGTGCAATTGCACAGACTTGGTAAACATGCATCTTCCTTCCACGGGAATTGAGGATAAAATAACTTGCTACACTCTAATTTTTTTTTTTCCAAAACTCATCGAAAATTTATTGGTGAGAAAAAATACAAAACATTGCCACTGGAATATGAACAGAATAAACCAAACCATTTGCCTTCCCTTATTTAAATGCCCTCCCCATACTTCATGCCTTCTAAACAACCCCATTCTCTTCCATTTTCTACCCCAAGGTGAGCTGTGCTCGCACTCTCTTTGACTTACCACTTCCACTGGGACTGGAGCCCCTTATCCTTCACTACCTGTCTATACTCATCTCAGGCACCTATTCAGCTTCCTCAATATTTGTGATCAACCTCAGCCCTGCTTCCATGCCAAGAGAGCAGGCATACTTCAAAAAAGTAACCCAGTACACAACAAGTGACTTCCAACACTGGCTTAACATTTATCTGCCACAAGTTCAAGACAGAAGTGAATTTATATTAATACATTTCATGTTCTTGTCAGTGGGAACACAGTACTTGATTAAAAGATAATTACATTTTAGCTGTCTTTCAAATACATTACAATATGTTGACATAAAATCTAAGGTTTCTGATTTTAGATAAGACCGTTCAGCACCAGACTTAAAGGAAATTACGACACGATCTCATGACAATATAAAATGAGGTGTACTGGTTTGTAAATTCCCCTCTCCCCCTGCTCCCAAATAAGTCTAACACTGTGCTGCTAAGAGATAGCACAGAAACAACAACTCTTTGACAAGTTGTTGTCATAGTTTTTTAGGATTTGGCACACAAACCTCTAGACTTACAAGAAAAAAACAATAAACTGATCACTGATTCACTAATGTCTCAGTGATGACTAACAGATCTGAAAAGCTGACAATATCAAGGTATTGAAATAACTGTATTTGTGAACACATTTTGGAAGACATTTGTGCATAAAAAAATACCTTTTTGGGAACCGTAGATGAAAATCAATGCATTTTAATCCCTCAATAATTAATTCATTCCTTAAAAATTTAAAACTTTTGAATTAACAATTTTTGGTCTTGGATAAAAGGTGTAGGAAGAATCTCCTTGTAATTCCAAATTTGTAGACAAAGAAACTAATATTGTCTAAATCCAGAGGCAAGCAATTTTATTGATTTATACTAACTGGAGTAAAGTCTTTGCAAATTTTCATTTGAATTTCTTTGCAATACTGCTTTAAAAACCTACTCATTTTAATGTAGACACCAAATTTTCGTGAGGGATCAAGTTAAATTAGGTGTACCCAAGGTGATTATTGTTATCTGTTATTTACACTACTACGTATACAAAACCCTTATATTACAAACTTGAACATGATTGTGCCAAATATTGCATATATAATAGCAGAATCCCTATCTCACACCTTAAATGAGAAGAAACATATTCATACCTTTGACAGATGGAAGAAGACAAATAAATATGAGTAAATAATTGGATGGTGCAGTATCCAAGTTCCTTAACCATTGTGAAACTGGAGACTTTTAATTATATACAGTAAATAGTGATTGAAGTAGGATTGTGCTCTAACTGTAACATCAAAAAACCCACATAACAACATAGAGACAAACCCTTATCCCTTACTTACCATATAAATAGGATATTTTGAAAAGACAATATATGTTTAAGGTATAATTTTGCAGACACAAGCATGCACAGAAGTCCAACATATACATAACTATACTCATTCTGCTTTCAGAACCTAACAACCATGGAATCTGAGAGAGCAATATGAGAAGACTCTGACCAAATGCCAAAAGTGCAGACATTCAGTTGTTATAGGGAGTGTTTATTGTCCTGGAACAGGAGCCAATATTGTCCACTGAAAAAACATTGATTAAAATGTCTGAACTCTGTTGGGAAGCAGGATGAGAAACGAAAACCTCCCAGCTGTTCTAGCTCATGTTCCCTAGCTGCTGAGTTGTCTCTGCTGCACTACTTCAGTGTGCGTCTGCAAAGCTCCACAGAGCTGGCACAGGAAGGATAACCCTGGTCCCAAATCAGATAGCACTAATTGGCCACAGCCTGACTTGGAAAGAGAGATTGGTTTGAGTTTAGAAGGGCACAGAACACAGGTTATTTTATGTTCTGAGTTCTAAAATCATGTCTGGCGATCACCGCTAGCATGTTTCTCCCTGGTTCTGTCCTTGCTGTAACTTCTGTACTCTGTATTGATTTCAGATCTTTTCTGTACTGGATACACCTTTAATCATACTTCCCTGATTCACCCTTCCATGCATCTTAGGTGACATATCACCCACCATCTGGACCCCAAACAAACCAGGCATAAGCCAAGTAGTATTATTTTTTACTGTAATGAAGACATTAAGTGCCTGTTGCCAACGCTTATGGACACTGTGTACATCCACTGGCAGACTTGGGTGTCTACATCTACAGGGTTTTGTGGCTTGTGCTCTTGAAGGTAAAATTTATGTTTTATCTAAACCACAATTCAGGTGCCTAAATGCTTTTTTGAATATGGTCCAAAGAAACTGGTCCAAAATTTTTCTTACTCTGCATGAGTTTTGTATTAATAAATCTCCATGTAAAAAAGATAAAAATAACAACAATTACCAAGGAAACTTTTCCTCTATTCTTATTACATACCACCCACCCCCCGGCCCCCATTTGGAAATTAAGGCTGAATAAGCAATCAACCTAACCCTTTGCAATTAAGGCTTGCATTATAAAACTTTGCTCATTTCAAACAGAAACCACACCGACTAGTTTTGCTTGCCTTTTCTCAGGTGAAATCAGCTTGCATTGGAGTCTATTAAGAGCAGAAAGATTTGGTTTCAGCCTCATCTTTTACTACTGCATTACTGTTAAGGAAGTTGGATTATTACACTTCACTTCCACTTTTCTACAGAAGTTTTTAAACTATTCTGCAACATTCAGGGTTTATAGTTTAAAACAAGGCTTTTGTAAAATGTTAGAGAAGTCAAACAGAAATGCAAATAGATGGTATTCTACAGGAATTTTATGAGCTACAAAAGCCATTAATTTCCAATTGTACTGGTTTACTGCCTATTGAGGTCTACAAGAGTTCTCCAGAAGTGTAAATTAAGCAAAACTAATGTCACTCAGACTTTCCAATTAAAAGCTAACAGAGCTCACTGCCACTCCTGTTTGTGCAGTTACAACAGTGAAACAATTACTGAAAAGGTAAGATACAATTTCAGCCACTGGATACACTCTAGGTCTGTTAAAATCCAGATATTGCACTAACCTGTCCTAAAATCCATGCTTATCAAATATACATTGTACAAGCAT
Source organism: Brachypodius melanocephalos (assembly GCA_013398615.1). NCBI lineage: Eukaryota > Metazoa > Chordata > Aves > Passeriformes > Pycnonotidae > Brachypodius > Brachypodius melanocephalos. The sequence continues at coordinate 30,609,817 of VZSR01001685.1, forward strand.
GCCAGACAAGATCTATTAAAATCTGAGGATAAACCCAGTATATTCTGGAGTCTGTTTTATAGAGATCTGTGCTGAATCCAAGTTCTCCAAAACTCTCCTTACTTTGTAAAGGGTAAAGGGAAAAATGTCAGAAATACACAAGGAAATGCTGTTAAAATCTTTCATTAGTATGTTGTGTATAGAAATACTCTTGTATATATTAAAAAAAAAAAAAAAAAATCTTCATGCAGCCTGTCTTGCAAAATTCCAACTTTGGTTGATTTGTTTTTGTAAATTGAGTGGCTTATCAAACCTTACCTGAGGTTAACTTTCTAAAGGGATAGCAAAGGAGTTGATAAACACTCTTTATTTCACCCTATAAAGAGCAAAGCTCTAAGGTAACAAGGACACCAGACTGCATTAATTTCTGCTAACCTTCAGCACTGTATGATAGAGTCTGTAATCTTTTCTGGCCAAAACAAAGAAGAAAACAAACAAACAAACAATGATGTTTATCTGCAAAACGGAGACAACTGTATTTGCACTTTCTCAGATACAAGTATACAAGTAGAACTCCATAACTTGAATGCCTTCAGCAAGTTTTCAGTGTTTGGCTTTTAACCATTAAATATTTAATACTATCACGGGACTGGAACATGAGGAGGCTCTTCTGTGACGACAGGCTGAGAATGTTGGCATTGTTCAGCCTGGAGAACAGAAGGCTCTTGGGAGACCTTATATCACTTTCCAGTCCCTGAAGAGGCCTACAAGAAAAGCAGAGAGGGACTTTTTACCATGTAGATATAGAGATAGGACAATAGGGAATGGCTTTAAGCTGAAGGACGTTAGGGTTTAGATTAGATACAAGGAAGAAATTCTTTACTACGAGGGTGGTGAGACACTGGAACAGGTTGCCCAGAGAAGTTGGGGATGCCTCACCCCTGGAAGTGTTCAAGAACAGGTTGGATGGGGCTCTGAGTAAAACCTGGTCTAGTGGAAGGTGTCCCTGCTCATGGCAGGGAGGAAGGGGAAATGGATGAACTTGAAGGTCCTTTTCAATCTAAACCAGTCTATGATTCTATGTTTCCGTTACCTACTGCTCTAAAAGTAGTCAGAAATATTAAAGGTTTTATAAAACATTTAAAACCAAACTTGTGGCATTAACAAACTTACGACATTTTGCATTCATTAGGGTATCAAATGTCTTTTAAGATGGAAGAATACTTGGAATGTCACTGTTCCCCGGAGTGAGACAAATGTATGACAAAATTTGTTTTGAAACAGGGAGGAGGCAGGCCAGAGAAGCCCAAAACTTGTGTACAGTGTTAAGTAACTACACACTTTTCATACTTCACAAGGCAAGAAAGAAGCACTTAAAAATTTTAGACATATACTAAGAAATTATGCTCATACTTTTCATGAAGTACCAGTATTAGATTATTGATATTAGTAACAAGCAAAGTTTTATAGGAAAGAAATTAATATCTTCTGCAAAGACCAGAGATAGCATGTTGCCATTTATACCTTCACCCACCCTTTACAGCTGGGAATATAATGCTGCATCTATTTCAATTAGATTGCTTTACACCAGAAAAACAAACAGCCAGGAACTTAGTACCACACTCTGGAAGCGCTACCAAAATATTGTAAAAGTGGTTCCTTGTAGTAAGCAAGTTTCTAATTTGGGACAATCTCAGAACTAAAGAGGGACTCTAGTTTTCTTCAAACGCAAGCTTTAATTGTTGTAGAAAAAATAGTATATGCTGCATTCTGTAAATCAGTTGGACTAACTTGCAAGTTAACTTGGTTATCTTGCAATTAGCAATGAGGTTGCTAACTGCATACAGCTAGTCTTATGCCCATGCCAGATTTTGAGTGTAGAGCCCACATATTCTGTTACCTTTGCTGTGTGCAGAAGCTCAAACCATCACAGTTTTCAGTCACTTGCATTAGAATTATCAGTCAAGGGATGACCAGTGTTTTTTATTCTAGAACACTCTAAGATACTTTCAAAGCCCAACTGTAAATACTGTTTCCTTTCCAAACTATGTTTGGACACTTTGTTTTCCTATAGGTTTTCTAGGAAGAATGAATAGGTTGGAAAGTAGTACTTTTGAGAGCATTCCTTTTATTTCCTGAAGGAATTCACATGCCCAAATCAGATTGCTGGCCCCCATGTTGTTTTTTAAGAATAATGAAATACCAGACGTTGCTGAAAGTTGCTTCAGGGTCTCATACTGTAAGCTTTTGTTCCTTGCAATTAACTGTAGTGCTGGACTTTCTTGGAAAACCACTCAAAGGCCTTGTTTATGCCCGAAAGTTCGTGCTATCACTGCCTCCACAGAGTTATGTTGTACGGTACGAAGACAAAGCTTCCTTAGTCTTCAATGTAAGGCACAACTTCAGCTCCACATATTTCTGCACATAACTACTTTCGGGTTTGTAAATCCGCAGGGGAGGCCTGTGGCTCCCGCCAGGGTAAAGCGCCCGAGCGGGGCTGTCGGAGGAGCCGCCGGGGCGGGCGGTGTCTGGCCGGGCAGCGGGGCCGCTACCGAGGGCTGCGCGGAGCTGCCCTGCCGACATCGGCCAACCCGGAACGGGAGAGGCTGCGCTGCTCAGACAGGGACAAGAGGGCCGGCGGTGGAGAACGGGGACCAGCCAGGGGGACCGCGGGCAGGGGCTGCTGTCACGGCGCCGGCAGAGGCTCCCGGCGGGGCGCAGGAGCCCGCCCTGCCGGCACGGACGGGGAGGGAGGGCGGGAGGCGGTGGAGGAGACACCCCTCTCCTTTATCGCTCGCACCGCACCGGGGTGTGCTGCCTCTCGGCGCCGCAGAGGAGCCTTGTCAGGGGACGGCGACTCGCAGGAGCCCGCCTTATCCTGCTCCAGCAGGCTCTGTCCCGCAGACGCTGCTCCGGGGCTGCAGCCCGGCCCCGCCTCCCCCGAGGTCGATTCCGTGCTCTCGGCTCTTTTCCCCGCCGCGGCGCCCGACTTGGTTCAGCCCGGGGCAGGCGCTAGGAATAAGCCCTGTCCCCTTTGAAGAGCCTCGGTTCGGGCTCGCCTCTTCCCTCCCACCGCCGCTGCGCACTGTTCGGTCCCGACTGGGCCCTCCCGCCGGGGCGGCTCCAGCGGCTCCGGCTCCAGCTCCACAAGTTCCTGCTGCCCGTGCCCCGGGTGCGCGCACGAGGCTGGCCTGGCCGTCGTGGGCGCCGGGCGGGAGCAGCGGGAGCGGCGGCGGGAGCGGTGCCGGGAGGGGCGGGAGGAGGAGGAGGAGGAGGGCTGTTGTGCGGGAGCCGCCGATGCCGCTGTGAGATGGCATCATTCTGCGCGGCGGCGGCGGCGGAGCGCGGCGCGGAGGGGTGAGGAGCCGCCGCGGCGGCGAGGAAGCGAAGAAGAAGAAGAGAAAGGTGGGAGGAAGGAGAAGGAGGCGGCAGCAGCTGTGAGGCTGCGAGCCACGGTAAGGGCACAAACCAGGCTGTGCCGCAGCCGCTTCGGTTTGCGGTCTGGCCCGGCAGAAGGACGGCTGCCGTCCCCGCTCCCCGCCGCCGCCCGGCCGTGGGCAGCAAGGGGGGTGGGTGGATTTGCCCCTGTCACCGAGGGGCGGGGAGGAGGGGAATGGGCGTGGGGGCTAAAATGGCGAAGGGAGCCGTGGTGAGGTCTCGGTCTCTCCTTTCCGGCGCTTCCACTCGTCGTACCCCTCGGGCTGTGCTGGCCGAGGGAGGCGGCTGTTGCTTCTCCTCTGCCGATGCCCCGCACGGTGTTCGGAGGATTGCTGTTTCCCTGCCGTCTCCCACTCTGGTTCGCGTCTGGACAGGGCTGAGGGCCTCTGGGCCCGCACCTGGCGAGGGGAGGGAGGGTCGGGGGTGTGCTGAGCCTGTGTCGCTATGGGGCGGGGGGAGAGGGAAGGGGAGTGTCGCCGGTGTCCGGTGTCAGGCGAATAACCTTGTTTATTCCAGGCTACGGCCTTTGCGAGGGTGACTGAGGGCTGAGTCGTGACCTGTGTCAACGCTGAGTGGATTGCGAGAAGCTTTAGTGGCCAGGACTCAGTGAGGCTGCTCCACGGCCGGCCCTGGCTTGCTTGTATGCGAGGTGAAAGCAGAGGAGAAGGATAATCCTACGTTTATGTTCACCTTCCTTTGGTGAAGCCGGGGAGGGAGGAGGTGAGGAGCCGTGTCCCCTCCCCGGTGCGCCTCTGTCGCCCTCCCGGTGTCGGGGCGCCCGGCGGGGTGTTTTCAGTCTCCACTCAGGTCATAGGTGTCTGCTCGTCCCTCGGGGTCCCTGTGATGGGTGTTTGGCTGAGCAGACTGTGTGAATGGAAGACCTCAAAAGACCTGTTTGCGTCGATTATCTTTGTTTATGTTGTTGCAAAATGCTACAACTCAGTGTGTTTATTTACTTGATTTTATTTGTAGTTGTCTTATTTTTTGGACCCATACCAGTTCTCATTCCAGTTTAACTAGGATGATCTAGCTCTGCTTCCAGATCTATAAATGTTTAAACTGTACATCAAAGAGAGAAAAGGACTTAACACCATCTAATCATTTTAATGGGAGCTCTTCGATGTTTGGGTGAAACTGTAAAAAGAGGTATTCATATTTCAGTTGCATTTTCACAAGGCAGCTGTGTCTTATTAAAAGTAATCAGGATGCCATGCATTAAAAAAACTCAGGTTATGCAAGTTCAATAATACTGGTTTACTAGGGGATGCAGTCACTAACTGCAGGTAGCTGGGTTATATATGGTCATACATGTGAAAGACAGTATGATCTTCATAGTAAAAAGTCTACTCTTAAAATTGATATACTGGTTTAATCTCTGCAGTATAGAAACAAAAGGACTGGTGTTGGCTGTGACAATGCTTTAGCTTGGAGTTGGTTGTATATTTTTAAAAAATTTTCTATGCTGCCTGAGTCCATGTTGGTCAAGGTATAACTGAATAACTATTCATGGTTGAATAGTTAAATACTGATGAAGATTAAAGAAATTTATTTAGAGAAAAAAATCTGAAGATTTTTCATCTTTTTGAGAAAAAATTTACAGCTGTAAAAGCATCATTTGCTTGGATTCATGACAGAGGTGCTTTCAAATGGGGCAACTAGAAATACTTTTGATTGATGCTGCCTGTGAACTTGTGGATTTAGAATCCCTTTGTCACCTCTTTAGTCTGTATTTTGAACTATGTTTTAAAGGTCTAGTCCTTCCAGCTTAGTACTATCTGTAGACTTTCCCCAACAATGCTGTAGAATAATTCCCTTAAATACACAATTATACTTGAAAGCTTGAGAGCTTTGGAACTGATTTATTCTCTTAGTACAGAACACTTTGTTACCAAAAGAATACAGATTATTTTTGTTTGTAAAGTAGTTTACATTTGTTGCTAAATATCAGTGAAAAAAACACTGTAAGTCAGGCAGTATGTTTTTGTTAAAAGGGCTTTCAATAAAGTTTAAATAATCATTTGCCTACAAGTGCTTCTTAAATCACAGGAATACTGATGGAGTTCAGAGCCAACCCCTTTCCATGATTCTGTGGAACCCTTGGAAGAAGGAGATGTGTTTGCTAGTTTTACTGCATTTCATCTTCCTTTTTATCTTTCAGTATGAAGTTGGAAATTTTGATAAGTTGGAATTTCTACCCACTTCCCTGTTGTTTCTCGTGAAAGAATATGTGTGAGGAAAGAGATTCCTTCTGAGTTTTGGATAGGAAGAATCGAGATTAAGGATCTACAACAGGGAGTTGGTATTGCATTTGCTTTCTTCATGCTTCCTATGCCATTAAAATATTAGACTTGAAAACTAAGGTGCCATGATCAAAAACATCATGACCGAAACCATGTCTGTTAACTGGAAATGGCTTCTCTTTATGCACTTAAAGCAAATACTCATGGTTAGCTTAAAGAAAACCCCTTGCAACCTAAATCCCCCACAAAACCCCCCCCAAGTTCATTTTAGAATTGAGTTGAGATAATGAGGTGTGAAGGCTAGTTGAGGTAATGGATGGAGTGATAAAGAAAAATAAGTTCTTGCTGCAAGCAGTCTTTAAGTGGTTCTTGTAAGTTACTTTTAGCTGTGTTAAAAAGACTCTCTGTAAAGACTGTAAAGGAGTGAAGCTACTGATAAAAATATTTTATCTTTTAAATAAGCATTGCACTGCACTTGCCTGCTTCTGCACAGTGTAGCATTCACCTGCATTAAAAAAAAAAGAAAAAAAAAGCTTTTCTGGCTCTGTCAGAAAATCAGTTGCATAGTGACTCAAAATCAGAAAAAACTTCTCCAGTGTGCCTGTAATAAAGTATGTAAACTGGGGCAGGATTCCCCAGTTTCTATGGTAGTGTCATATTAGCAAAAATCCTGTTATTTTTCCTGTCCTTGCGAAACTTGTAAACCAGAACTGCTGAGCTCATCCTTTAAATTTTGAGTTATGCAATACACAGTGCATCTAAGAATCTTCTAGATTCTTAGGTCTGTGTGCCAATGCAGACAGTGGAAGCTGGTTACATCTAGGTCCTTCTTTCAAAGTTTGCATCAGGAGGCCACTTTCTGTGTTGGTGTTCGTCCAGATTTACTGTAATGTGCTGGAATTCTGTGGTTACATAAAGTAGCCATAGGTAAGGATCATGGGAAGTACTGGAGGTCTCTCCTCTGTTTTCTTGAATTTTGTTTTAATTGCTTTTTGTAAGTGAAAAGCTCTGATTATTGCTGCTTGGAGGACAGGGTACTACTGTCTTTGACGACCTGCTAGTTTAATCAGAAGTGTATTGGAGTTTAGCTCTGTTTTGCACGTGTAGTGTTGCTTTACAGAGAAACACTGGAGATTCCAGGGAAGCTGTCAGCTGTCAGAGTGGTTATAGGATGTCAGAATTGTTTACAGGGGAGAGTGCTAGGTTTGGTTTGGTTTTTTTCTTTAATTTCCTGGCATTGCAGGGAAAGTATGTCAGGAAAACCTGTAGGTTTCTGTTACATATAGACCTTACTAATTATTGCACGTATAGTAAGAAGCAATTAATCATTGCAGGTTTACATGACTGTACTGCTGTAGTTCTATAGCAGCCTATGCATGGCAAAGAAACAATTATATTTTAATTCCTTCTCTCCTCAGTCAGTGCTGAGGATTGTGTAAATTGTTAATCTAATGTACAGTTTGATAATTCAGTACTGTCAAAAAATCACATATAAAATCCCGTTAAAAGAGAGTATGGCTTTGGATTTAACTTATAAATTCTACTGATTTTTTAAGAGTCAACTGAAATTTACTGAGCTGGTTGTGTTACTTTATGATGGCTTTTGACTAAGATAAAGTAATGAATAAAATTGGAGTAAAGCATGTGTTTAGCAAAGCAGATTAGTGAAGATTCCAAAATTTTTATTAATCACCATTTTTCTTTTGTTGGAGTATGTTAGATATGCTTATGTTCTGCTTTAAGTGGCTAGCATCTGAGCATAGTTAAATGTAATTGGTTCAAAACCTGAAGACTTTTTTTTCCAATAAAATTATCTGTTGCACGGTAGGACAATCTCTTGATTTGTCTTATGTGTAAATGGCATTGAGCGTGCAAATGCATATTAGTAACTGGCCACTCAAGTAGTTCAAACAGCATAGAATTATTCCTGTCTACTTTGATTCCATTGGGATTTTAGGCTTATTTTGCAGGAAATTGTCTTGAAGATAGAAGAAAGCAATTTAAAAACTGATGGGAAAGGAAGTCAAATTCTAAAGAATAGCAGCAAAATAATTCTGCTTTATGCATTTAAGTATCTTCACCTTGCAGCCTGAAGTGGGCAGAGGAGAGCTCTCATCTGTGCTTCTGTGAGCATAGATAGCAGTGAACAGGATACTCTGCACACATTTCTCATTACTGGGGTTTTTAACCCAGATCTTTTGCTATAAGCTCTAAATGGAGCAGGAGATTAGAAGAAGAATGCTTTAAAAAAGGAAGCAACTAAAAGCTTTTATCTGTTCCTCATATACATAGGTGAAAAATATAAGAGAACTTTGGATTGTATGTGCATTTCAAGGTAGCCAGCAATTTCCCAGTATAAATCAAATTAAATGAGTTGTAGTTTTAGAGTGGGCTAAAATAAACAGGAAAGATAAAGTTCATAATCTCTAAAATTGCACAATATGCTTTGGCATTAGAACTGAAAAAATAACGCATGCCCAGTTTTGAAGCAGAGTGCTGTGGTAGTTCTTGAGAAATTCAGAAAGACATTTTTTGTTTGTTGTTTGTAAGGATTCATCCATTCATTTGTTTTCTGCTGATCAGATCATGATACTTTAGTCTTGAAAGCTGACCTTGTTTTTACTGACTGGTGTACTAAAATTACATACACAATCCTCTCTTGTATTTCCTAGCATCTCTGATGACATAAAATTATGTTTGTAAACATAACAGTTAAAAAACAAAATAAAATATAAGAGGAAAGCTCAACAGAAGATGGAGAGTAATAGGATTGGCAAACTTCCCTTTTCCGCTCAGGTTAGAAGTGTGGAAGCCGCTGCTTCTTAAATTTCAGTTCCCTTTTTTCCTCCATTCTTGGCACAATTTATTTTCCACTTCCAGCTATCTTTGTACAGTGTATCTTTTTAAAAAATGATCACTTTTCTTACTTAGTAGCTGAAAAGATTTTGAGCTTAAAAAAAAAAAGGAAAAAAAGTTGTATTTTGACTTCAAGATGCCAGTTACAAGGACAGCAAAAATTCAGTCAGTATTGAAAATCTGGTGGAAGACTGATGTCTGTATGTCATTCCAAAATAAAATAAATCCCTGGCTGAATGTCTTGTAAGAGATGACTGACAAAATGTTGTCATGGGATGGTGAATTAAACTACATTGTTAAGGGAATAGCTATGGGAAAGAAATCTCTTTGGAATATTAGTTCATAATGAAGCATGCTAAAATATCTTCTGCTAATGAACTGACAAAAACTTTAGGTAGTGAAATTGCTTATTGAGTAATGAAAGCTGAACCTTCGGATGGAAATAACAGTGGATAGTGTAATATTTGGTGATGGGTACGTTTTTTGTGTTAACATAGACCTAATGTGTGTTGGAAAGAATGGCTACAACTGTTCCTCAAAATTATGTGTAATGAAGTATTTGGTAACAAGAACCAAACATTGTTTTATAAAAATGTCGCATCAGGAATGGAGTGAAAAACTAAATGTTGGAATGTATTCAGAATATAACATATATGCGCTTACATGCTATTTTTATATTACTTATATAAGCATATTTGTCACTACTTTATGGTAGATGGTTTTGAGAATCTCCCAGATCTTTTACAAATGAACCGTTGGGTTTCTTTGCTGTCTGTATTCAGTCTTTGATCAGGAAGATATAACTGATTGAGGAGAAAACTATCAGAGTAGTACAGCTTCTGTGCAAATAAAATGAAAAATGTTGTTAATTTTTAACATTAGGAAAAAAGTGAAGAGAAGCCTCTAGCAGAGGCCCACAGAATCCTAAATATTAAATATATTAAATATAAATATATTTAATATATTCCAGCATGTGCTTTTAATCCTGTGTCTTACAATTAAACAAATAGATGTTAGAGCACACATTGAAAACTCGAGGAGGGTAGTCTGTCGAGAAATAATTCTTACACAATTCAGTTGAGATTGACTGATGTGTGATTCAAAATAAGGAATAAATTGTTATACAGACAAGGAGAAAGTCCATTGCTAAGAAACGGGGATTTTAATGAGAAAGATAATACAGATTGTACTTTAGTGCGTAAACGAAATGCATTTTAAAATACTTTCTAAGAGCAAGTTAGTCTAGACTGCCCACTGTAGCCTTTTTTGGTTATAGTTTGTTTTTGTTTTGGTTTGGTTATTTTTTTTTTTTTTGAATATAACTGTCAGGGATAGCCTACATTCAGAGTTGGTTGCTGTTCTTGTCTCTTGTATAAATCTGTCATGCTGGTTGCTTCAGTTTCAAAGCTTTAGAGGCCATAAGAAATCAAAATTGATTAAATAAGTCTTTATTAGCAGAGACAATGCACCTTGGGCTTATTTTCCTGTATATTTGAACATTTTGTGTTTCAATCCCTCCCTGATAACAGAGGGGAGCTAAGAACACTTTTCCGGATGTTTACTGACACTCCACAGCTTAAAAAGGTTGATATAGAAGATGTGGGAATAAAGAATAAAACAGATAACGTAATCATGCCGCTGTTTATGTGCGCAGTGCGTTCCTAGCTTAAATGAACACTTTGTGTATTTTTTCACCTTTTTCTGCACTGGACTGAAAACTGTGCGGTACAACTGGAGAAGGCACAAAAAAGGACAGCAAGAGGAGGGGAGATTCATATGGAAGAAGACAAAGTGTGTGTTTTGTAGGTAAAGGATGCTGGAGATGCTTTTCTCTTGTTTGTCTTTCCTCTAATATCTACCCTCAAAAGTTCCCTTGAAAATCAACCTGAATTAGGGGATAACTTTGACATCCTTCTGTGGGAAGCTGATCTTTTCTATGCACTTCTTGTAGCCAACTGGTTTCAAGGCAGTGTTGCTCTCAAGAATAAAGCTGGTAGTCATTTTAAGTTTTATAACTTAGCCTTTAGCTTTTCACTAGAAAGGATAGTGACCTTCATGAAAGTGTGTTTTCTTTCACTGTCGCTTTTGTAATAATGTGTTAAACTTAGTATGCAAGGTACTACTGTGGTCCAGCATTGGCCCTTGAGAAGTCAAACTTAGAGCCCTTCTGGTAAGACTTGTGTTTTATTATTTTTTGTGTTCTCAACTTATGATTCTTTTTGTAGGTAAACTTTGGAATCTGATTAACACAGATTAAAATTGTATTGGGAAATATTTAGCAGACACAGGCAACTCTTTGTTTTAAGAAGTGGGAATTATTCATCAGCTTAGAGCCTTGGTAAGGATCAGGTTGAATTCTCTAGCACTGAAGGGCTATTTTTGAAAAAGTAAGTGACAATGCTTGGCTGAAGGCTCTCAGGTAGAAATAGGTAAGATTAGTGCAGTCTGTGACTGGAAGTAGGGCAGACGTTTTAGTGTTTTAACACTGCTGAGATTGACAGCTGGAAAGAGCCTTGCATAGCACTTTTAAAAAATCAAATATTCAGAGAAAAGAGAGTGAGAACATGCAGTGAATTCTACTTATACCTCTTTGAGCTATTTTTTGAGATAAAGTTACTGGTGAGAGGTGGCTCACATCAAATGTCTTACTGACGAAAATTGTGCAAAACCCTTTCTGCCACTTTCTCATAACACTGAGTGGGCTTCTCTTCCCCTCTTTGAATTGTTGTTTTTTATGACTTACCAGAACAATGGGGAGGCTGGGAAACTATTTTGTGGAGCAGTAATAATGTATTTCCCATTACTGGTATTCTTTAGTCACCTTTTTTTCATATCCCATAGAAACATAGTGGGGGGAATGTAACAGTAACTGCAGCACTCTTGGTTAACATCTTTAAAGTTGTTCCATGTTTGCTGATTTTGCTGTGGCTGCAGTAGAGATGTTTTTACACCAGTCAAAGGTATTGTAGCTAATAAGATGGTGCTGACAGGCACAAATTCCTGTGAGTGGATTTTATAAGCTATCTGGGCACTCTTGGTATGTGCTCAGGCTCTGTGCCTGTTTGGAAGCTCATGCTTCTCCATTTTCCACGTGGTTAAAATAGGTTACCTATATAGTTTAATATGGAAGTGCCTGTATGGAACTAGGTGGTAAGGTTTTCTGTTTGCAGTGTAGGTATGCTAAAATCTGCCCATATTTTAACAATCTATCTTAATATTTTGCTTTACACTGCTCTTGATGCAAGTCTGATGAGAAAAAATTTATACCAAGCATTAGGATTATCCACAACAGAAGACAATCCAGAAAGACGTGTGTAGCTAGCATATTACAAGTTCTGGCAGATATGAGAACTATTCAGCTAAATATTAGAATTAAGGAGAAAATTTTCTTCCCTGATTTCTTGACATATGTGTTGGCCTTTAACTGTCATTGTTCTGTTCAAGAGTCCTGGAAGTTGCTTGCTCTGTTTGTTTCACTGTATGTGTGTGTTTTATCTGTAAGAGGAGGCATTGTGGTATTTTTCATTATTTGACATGGTGGTAGGACCTAGAAGCATCATTGTGATTAAGATTCACAAGCAGTGCATATATTGTAAATATTTTGCTGTAAGTTGCTCTGTAGCAGTCAAACTAGGTTCCTTACATTCCATATACTTTTCTTACAATTACAGTTCTTTACTTCATATGCTGTTCCAGACCTTTCTTACTTGTAGTAAAAAAGGCACCATGCGCTGCTGCAGCTCAGACTGATTCAGAGCTTTCTGTGGTGTTTGTGTAGCTTTTAAGTCAGGTAGCTTAGAGAGCTCACGCTGCAGCCCTTTGCTCAGCAAGCACACGAAATCGTGTCTCTTGCCTCTGCTGTGCTGTTGAACTTTGTGAAACTCATGGGAACGTAGTGTTTCAGAAGATGTTACTTCTCAGTTTATTTTAACTGAATCTGGTGGTGAACAGATTTGCTTAGAGAGATGGAGATAAAAGGAAGAGGGGGAAGAGGCAGTGGACAGTATGAGTCATGCATGTGATGATTGCTTGGGAAAACAAGGCTAAAAAGGTCCAAGTGTAAGGCAGAACAGAACAAGCAGATGTGTGCAGTGGAATCATAGTCATTTGTCTAGGCCTCTTGCATAACACTCAGAAATGCAGTTTTTTGTAAACTTCTGCAATGGTACTATATTTTTCCTTAGACCCTTAATAGGAGGCCAGTAATATGTTATGGATAATGCACCGATCAATTCCACAGCATTTGTAGCAATGGTCAGTGAATGTACTTGAAAAAAAAATGCAGAAAATACTGTTTGTTTATAGCTTGCTCTCCATATCAATAGGAGTAGATGAAGATTTGGTTTCTGAGGTGGAGGGGTGGAAAACTCATATAGCTTGGCTTAAGAAAGGTAAATACAGTAATATTTATGTCAGACCCAGTGTGAAGATTGTTAGAATTTGTCCAGAGGAGTAGAGAGCATGACTTCTGAGGAGCACCTCAGGATACTAATTTTGTTCAGCTTAGAGAAGACAAAATGGAGAGATGGCGTCATTGCTGTCTGCGACTCCCTTATGATGGGGAACAGATAAGGAGGTGCTGGTCTTCTGGTGTCCAGTGATAAGAGGTGAGGGAATTGCTTAAAACTGTTTGGATTTGATTGGTTAGTAAAAAGTTCTCCGCTGAATCATGGAATGGTGTATGTTGGAAAGGATCTCAAAAGTGGGGTCAAGCACTGGAACAAGCTCCCTAGGGAAGTGATCATGGCCCCAAGCTGTCAGTTTGCAAGAATAAAATAGAGTACAATATTTCAATTGGCGGGGACCTACAGTGATCATCCAGCCCACCTGCCAGAGCAGTTCAGGGCTGACAGCAAGGTAAACTGTGTTAAAGGTATTGTCCAAATGTCTCTTAAACACTGACAGGCCTTGGGCATGGACCACCTCTCTGAGAAACCTGTTACAGTGTTTGACCACTTCCTCAGTGAAGAAGTGCTTGCTGATGTCAGGGCTGAGCTTTCCCTGACTCAACGTTGAACCATTCCTACTTGTCCTGTCACTAAATAACTGGAGAGCAGATTCATGCCTCTCTCCCCAGTTTCCGATCAGCAGATTTGCTACAGGTGCAGTCAACTCAAGTGTCCAGATCACTGATGTAAATATTGGACAGGACTGGCCCTGGAACTGAGCCTTGAGGAGCACCACTGGGACAGGCCACCAGTCAGGTGTAGTCCCATTTGGTACAACCCTCTGAGCTCTGCCCTTTAGACAGTACTTCACCGAGCACATCATGAACCTGCTCATCCCACAGTTGGTCAGCTTGTCCGGAAGGATGTTGTGAGGAACAGTATCAAAAGCCTTGATGAAATCCAGAACTATACCCACCACCTTCCCTTCATCCACAAGGTCAGTGGCCTTATCCCAGAAGGATATAAAATTAAATAGGATAGCTTCATGATCACAGCTGCCAAGACAGCAACCATGAGTCCTTCTGTATTCACAAATAGCAAGTCTGGGAGGGCATCTTTTCTAGTTGGCTCACTGAGCATCTGTGACAAGAAGTTACCTCCTACAGACTCCAAGAATTTCCAAGGCTTCCTCATCACAGTGGTACGGTGCTCCTGGTTGATATTAATTGAAATCTTTTATAATGAGAAGTGCTACAAATTCAGGGGGTTCCCTTAAATTGCCGAGAGAATAATTAATCAATGATTATATCCTGGCTGGATTATCAGTCGTAGACACCCACTGCAACAACTCTTTTTTTTTTTCCACCCCCCTAATCCTCTCTCAGGGGCTATCAATCACATCATCACTAATGTAAGGGCTGTGCAATTAAACCCTCCCTCACATGGAGAGCAATTCCTCCACCTTACCTGCTCTGCCTATTGCTCCTGAGGAGCTTGTAGCCCTCCATCCCGGTGCTCCAGCCACGGGACTCATTCCACCAAGTGTTACAAACCCCAGTAATATCATAGCCCTGCGAACTGACCAATCCATCCTGTTCACGAAGCATTCCGAGTGCTCTTAGATACGTTGTTTGACTTTTACATTGCACTGTGTGGAGTCAGGAGTTGGATAGGATGATCCTCAGGGGTCTCTTCCATCTCATGATGTCCCGTGTTTTAAGAAGAGTTACAGTTTGCTTTCCAGTTCAGTTCCCTGTCTTCTGCTGCAGGGTTGGCAACTTGGAACTTAGTAACAAAATATTTACATTGTATCAGGGACATGGAAGTATCTCTGGAGAAGCTGTTGGTTTGCTGTCAGGGAGAGCTAATGCCGTGCTTATTGTCAAGGCTTCACAAACCTTGGAGGAGGAGAGTGCTGAAGCTGAAATTCTACTTCTGTAAAAGCAGATCCTGAGGAAGCCACCACTGTGTCTATACCCACCAGTGTGTACTGTAGGGTTGGCAAAAAGATGAGAAATTAAATGCTCCTATCCTGTTCTCCCTGCCTGTTCTAGCTGGTCTGAAGATTCACTCCCAAAAATTTGTCGATGAAAACAGAAAGTATGAGAATATTCTCATAGCTTTCTTCTCATTTGATTTGTTGGAGTACTAATTAACAAATCTGGGTCCTTTTCTAGACATCTCAGCCACAGGTAATTCTTGTTTTTTGGGGGAATACTTGTAAGCTGTTCTTAGATAAAGGAGTGAGGACTATTGTCAGTTGAAGATGGGTTTGATAGTACTTTTGAGTTTTAACAGGAGAATCAAAACATTCTGGCAGAAGATATCTGGGGGTCCTGGTGGACATGAGGTTGAGCAGGATGCAGCAATATGCCATGGGGGTGACTGCTTCCTGGGCTGCATTAGACAGAGAATCTCCATCAGGTTGAGGAAGGTGGTCCTTCCCTTTTATTCAGCACTGGTGATGAGGCCACACCTGTAGTGCTGTGCCCAGTACTGGGCTCCTGGGTACAAAGGAGATGTGGATGTGCTGGAAAGGGTTTAATTAAGGGCCATCAAGATGATTAAGGCACTGGAGCACCTCTACTTTAAAAAAAAAAAAAGTTTCCAATATTCACTGTTAGCATAGAATATGTCCTGCAGTTAGAAATGTTTTGAACAGTACATTTTACTGTCCTTTCAGGTTTTCCAGATTTGTTTGTATAGGTAATATTTCTGTGCCTGATGGAATAGTTATTTTTTTAACATATATATTTTAAACTGAAGAATTGGAGAAACTATTAGTAAGAAGTAAGTACTAAAGGGATCTGAAGGAATCTTATGATCTTGATAAGTAGCTAACAATTCTGTTGTATAGTTTCAAGTTTTAGCTTTGCATCTTTATAAACTATCCTAGATTTTTGTTTAGGGTACAGACCTACATTTCAGTCCATCAGTATTTGTCTGATTCAAGTTTAGCAGTATATACCACAGAAAATAATTTGTGGCCCAACAAACGATGGTCTTTACTACAATCCTAGAAGTACTGTCACCATGTGTTTCCACTGTGTGAGAAGTAAAATCAGTGCTCTTAGCATTATTTTAAATGATCAGGGAAAAGCTGATTTCCATGTCTAATATTTTCTAAGCTATTAAACAAAGACTTAAGCTACTATTTATAATACTTTTACAAATGATACTTCATAGGTGAGGAGACTGTTCAGTACTACTCACTGTATCTTACAATTTTACTGGCTAATTATTAAACTTACTGTATGCTTTATGATTCTGAATACATTCTATACCATCTTTTGCATTCAGTTTTAGCATGGAACTGTTGCTTAAATTGCTTTCACAGGGATTCTGAAAGTTAATAATCTTTCCTTCCTTGAGCATACTGTCACAAAAGTTAGGATGTTTCAGGTTCTTTAGCTTCATGCATAATTTTAAGACATAGCTAGAAAACCTGATGGTAAGCGTGCATACTACTTTGTTCCATTCTTAAATATTCTTTTTTTTTTTAACATGTGGCTTTCATGTGTTCTTTTGTATTGAATAATTAAAATATCTCCCAGAAAAAAAATTAAATTATATAAGTAGAAAATGCAAGGAGAAAAATATACATAGGACTGAAATTTAAAGAGGCTTAAAAAAAATAAGGGGTTTAAAAAACAGGAAGTGTAAAAAGGTATGGGAATTGGCTGCTTGGGGCAAAAGCAGAATACCAGAAGACATGGAACAACAACAACAACAAAAGGTAACATTTCAGTGTCATATAAAGACATCTATTAAGTTAAATTGAAAGAATCCAAGACTTTCAGGATAAGGCATCCAAACTAGAAATCAAATGTTAGAGCTGTTTGTGTAACTCGAACTTTGCATTTCTCTCGTATGTCTAGCAGGAGTCACACACTGAAGCACTGTTTAATGGGTTTTGCCACTGAACCATTTCTTTCTATAAGAATAACAAAAACCCCACCTGCTGCTTAATGGTGCTTCATTACTCCATAGTTCTTGTTCATTTACTTAATTTCAATTAATGGAAGCATGTCAAGGCTTTTATTTGACATTGAAAAAAAAATCTCTTTAATGCTTTTGCAACTTCTGGTAATTTTAAGTGGGAATTATTGCCTGCTTAACTATTACAATATATTCATTTACAGCTATAGATACCCCTTTTAAAGTCCTTGCTAGCTAGGAAGATGTGTAATATTAAATAATTAAAACAATAGTATAGCTACGCAATATTTTCCTTTTCTTAAGGTTTTTTCTTATGTTCAAACAATTTGGTTCCTTAAGAGTGAGTGTAACAGAGTCCATATGTGAAAGAGTTCTTCTGAGTGGCTAAAGCATGTCAAGGTGCCATTTTTCCAGCTTTATGAGTATTTTAAATTCTGGCATTTTATTGAAAGGAATCAAACCAGCAAATATTTTCATTAAATGTATATAAGATGTCCATGAATATAGTTTTTTACCAGAAGCTAATGTTCATGGGAGTAGGGTTGCTTTTCCTGCCCCCCTTCCCCTGTACACCAATTAATTGCTGATTAATTAAATCTAGTACCTTGGCCTACATAATGTCTTGTCTGTATCCCTAATCCATTGCACCTAAACCAAAGTTTGGATTGGGCTTCACTGTGTATTCCTGGTTCCCTTATATTAATGACATTTTCTATTCTGTATTAACCATATAGAATAGAGAATGGAACTGCAGACATTCTGAATGGGCCTGCAATAGGAAAATTCCTATTAAAGAGGAAGTAAATATCTGAAATGGAGGAGGAGAGATGAAATTTTTGTGAAGAACAAATTAGTTTTGTCTTCAACATGAAGTAAATGTTCAGTGATTCTCAGAAGGCCCTACTGGTGTTTGTGGAAGACATCTTTAATTGATATGTATTTCCGTTGCTTCTTGAAGTGGCATTTGGTTTGTGGTAAGGTTTGTGACATTTGAGGAAAGAAATCTTTAAGTTCTCTATTTGCCTATGTGTAAATATTACTGTAATTTTAACTTCAGATCATCAAAGCTATAAATATATAAAATGCCAAGTCGTAGGTGTTTGGTTATTTTTTTTTTTTGTTAGTATTGTGGAGGGCAAGAAGAATTGTAGAAATTACTCTGCGCACTGCAAGAAAAGCCAACACATTTTTGGGTCTACAGATACTTTTCCAGATCAGTTTCAGATCTGGTTTCTGTTTCTGCATATTGAGTTACTGAGCTGAAAGTTTCCTGATGTTACAGGGAGAAACTCTTCAGTTTTTTTAATGATAATAGAGTTACTGGTTCTCTCTGGAAGTAATATAGTTTTGGTTCTTTTTTAAAAAAACCCAGTTGAAATGGACTTTTCAGTCAGAA
Source organism: Brachypodius melanocephalos (assembly GCA_013398615.1). NCBI lineage: Eukaryota > Metazoa > Chordata > Aves > Passeriformes > Pycnonotidae > Brachypodius > Brachypodius melanocephalos. Next base: position 30,628,053 of record VZSR01001685.1, read on the forward strand.
TTGTGTTGAATAAAAATTCTGGATTTTGAAAATCTTAATGGAAAGAAATTGATTAAGAAACTTACTTACATCTGAAACAAGAAAAGGCATTCTTTCCTTTTCTTTTTCTTCTTATTTTTACATCAAGAAACTTGCTTCTGGCTGTATACTTGCTGATTTTCCTCGGTGTGGTAACTCCCTTCCCCCTACCCCAGCCTTGTTTCTTTGGTGGAAGAAGAGGGCCTGGAGGCAGGACTAGAAGTGTGGATGATTTGCTATGCTCCCCAACAAATTGGAACAACTGTCTTTTCCTGAAGGATGCTCACCCAGTGTTCCTTTGTCACCCTGCGTGCTCTACCATGGGCAGAGTTTCCCTGGAACTTTTCCTTCCCATACCTCACACCCAGAGGATCAGAACAGCTACAGTACGGAGATTCTGACCCCCTACAGCCTCCTGAAATCACTGTTCACTTCTCCAGCCTTTAGCATTAATTGACCTTTCTACATGCATGAATTAAAGTGGGGGGAAAAAAAACCTGTTTTCTCATGGGATTGAAATGGTTTCACAGGTAATTGGACCATACTATCTTGGTACTTTTTTTTGTTTGGCTTATTCCTGGCTTGACTCTTGTGGTATCATATGAGCAAGGAAATGGTTGTCTCTCTTGGTGGGTGCACTCTTTTATGTCTGAGTGCCCTGGTTCTTCATGAAATAACTCCTCCTTACTGGTTCACAGCATCAAGCAATTTATAAATGTGTGTTTGCTGCTCCAGTGATAATTTTTAGCTTTGAGCTTGACAAGAAATACCTGCACCAAGTACACTCATTACCAAATGAGTACTGGAATTTAAAATGTGCCTGCTTAAATTCTGTGGATAAGTAATTATTCTACTAATAGCTGAAAAATAAATAAATTAAATATTCACTCTTGTTGTTCCCTTTGATTTCTGACATTTTAATAGCATTTTGAGATTTAGAGAATATTGTTCACAGGAGTGCAAATTTTATAAATGTTGTTACTGTTAAGGAGACTACCATGAAACTGTTGGTTCACATGAATTGGAAAATGATCCTTTAATTCTTGTAATAGACTTCTATGTTGTCCATTCCATGGTTTTGCTTGGGTCTTACTTTTTCCTAATCAATCTGTAGTTACCCAAAATAATAGACACAACTGAAGTATTTACCAGCTGTAGGCGTTAATAATTAGATTGTACTCTTCCAGTTGATGTAACAGTTCTGTATGATGAGAGTGGTTTAGATAGAAGGGCTATGATCACTGTGGTCTTCATAGAGCTCTTCAGAGTCTCTCTGTGAATTTTTGTTGTCCAGGAATTTTGAGGGTGGGGGTGGTATTTGTATATGTTGATGACACAATTCTGAAAGTAAAGCTTCGCATCCTTTAGACCAATGAAGTTTAACCTAGAGCTTGAACAAAGAGGTGTAGCAACTTCATATTTGGGAATGTGTGGTGATTGTAGCCCCGTCAGAATTAATCCCCTCATTTTCAGGAAGATTATAACTACAAAGATGGTGACTTACATTGCTGTATGTAATCCTCTTTTTAGGATTATGTAAAGATAACCTCAAAGATTTTTAACCCTTAATCAACATATTCAGGAGCCAAACTTGGCATTTATTTTGAGGGACAAAAAAAGAAGATTTAGGGATATGGAAGAAAAAGTTTGTCCATAATGCAAGAAAACAGTAAATAGTGCCCCTATGGCATGGTGTTCCCGTGTCCATTAGTGGTAAGGACTTGCATTATTTGAAATATGACTTTTAAAATGGTTTAGTTTAAAAAATCCTCCTCTTTCAGTGTTTCTTCACAATCTGTTTTTCTTTCTCATGGAGACTTTTTTGTAAATTAAATCAAGAAAATACAGGTATTTTGCTTTTGACATTACTCTGGATGTGAAAACTACTCAGTCCTTCTAATGAGTATTTTCACTTCCCTTGGTCTAATTGCCATTCCATGCATTTCTGGAGATCAGACAATGTGTTTAGTTGAAATTTTGTTTATTTTTGGCCCTGTGGATATAATTTCTTCTGGCTCATCAAAATGGGAGGTTGCTAGTCCTTGAAACTTTCAGATTTTTGGTATTGGAGGAATCTCTACTAGAACTTTGAGAAATTTTCTTCAGCTTGTAAAAGGTTTCACTTCTAATAAGGTAAAAGAATGATGGTAGTCCCATCCTCATGTAAATCTGTCAGTTCTTCTACTTATGTGACTTCTTTATTGTCCCTGCTTAGTTTCATTCAGTATATGCCTGGTCTCTCTGCAGCAGCCTTGTCCCCCAGAAACCCAAGATTTTTGGAAACATTTATGTCAACACTCTTTACTCCCAGTCTTAGTTAATTTTGAACTGCTCTTTCATGGTCTATTATCCCAAGAGAGCTTTGCATGTCTTTTTCTTGAGCATGACAATCCGTACTAGTACCTTACAAAATGTCAATAATACTGGTTTTGTCAGCACTGCAAACAGTTCCTGAACAGTTCCTGTGATAGTGTTCTCATCCGGTGTCTCACCTCACCTCTGCCCCCTGCCATGTCTGCATCAGTAATTTTCTTGTCAGGGGTTGAAGGGCCAAGTTTTGGATGATGCTTCTGTTTTTCAGTTGTGCAGCAGCATTTGTCATATGTTCAGACCAGCCTTTAGGGACTGACTAATAGGCATTTGAAGCTCTAGGTAAAATTGTTCATCTTTTACAATCTAGTTTGGCTGACTTTTCTTCCTGAAGGCTTTGTTTACCTGGAGTAAAAACATGTTTGACTGGAAATGAGTGTGACCCAGTGTGCATCAGGCGTTGAGGACTCTTTTGTTTGTTTTTTTAAAATATGAACATTAGAGTAGCTTTTTGGATCTGGAATGAAAATGCCAAACATTGTCACGTGAGCAGGCTGTCTTGTGAAAGAACCAACCTGCATCTGAGCTGATCAGGCACTAACCTGTTAATTTAAAAATGTCAGTAGCTGAGTTTGGATAGTTAGTGATGAAAATAAGTGATGACTGAAGCCTTAAATAAATTCAATGTTTCCTTTCTCCTTAATTCCTACCCAGTTCTTGATTTCTAATAATTTAAGAAAGAGTGAGTGGGCTGCAGCTATTAGAACCTTTGGAACATGATGAAAACAGAATCAGTCAGTTCAACTAATTTGCTCTGTTCAGTAAAGCCCTTTTCAATATAAACTATGACACAAATCTTTACATATTGTTGGTAAAAACCTATGTTTATTCTAAAAAGTTTAAATGCTTTTAAAAAAATTTTTGTATATTTTACTGTGTTTTTCTAGATAGTATTTGACACGCGTGTCAGTAATTTGTTTGCAACATACTGAAAATGGGGAACTGTAATCATTGCTGTGTAAATGCACCTAAGTGTACCATATTGGTAAGAATATAAAATAGATTTCTGTTATAGAAGGATGTTAATTCAACAGGGTCAGAACATTGGGACTGTTGTTGTTGGTTGCAGTCATGCAGTTACAGCTCCTCAGCCAACCACATGCCTAGCTTTGTTTCATCTCCATCAGCTATTGAGATCTCCCTCACAGTGCGGTAATTTCTCCCATGCATTGTGGTCATTTTTTCCTTCAAAAGGAAAGATTCAAAGCTAAGTGTAGTGAATTCTCGCTCCCCTGTTATCAGAAGACTGGCAAACATGTTTGGCAAATGCAGTTGGCAGCTTAGCAGCTAGCAGAGCCAGAAACTCAGGTTTGGGCAGGTGGTATTACTTGCAGATAAATCAACATTGTGAAGTCTGAGGAGATTATACAATGAACTGTCTATCTGAGGATTCTGAGTCTATTTATTCATTTATTTATTTCTGTATTTGTTTTGCTTTGTGAATCCTTGACATAAAGTTTAAAATAGCACAAAACTCATCCAACCAACCAACCAAAAGCCAATTGCCCCCCAGCATTTTACACCTGTGCAGGTTAAACAGGTGGAGGAAAGAAACAATCATAATTTGTCAATTACAAAAGTATGCCTAGACTAGTTTTTTAATGTATGTTTTGAACTAGATTACAGACCTTGGTTTCTTGTGAAGAATTTGAATTTATTTGCCTCAGAATTGTTTGAATGTGTTGCTTTTGTGACATTTTTCTTATCAGTGGCCTCCAAAGTCAGGTGTAGAACGCTATCCAGTGAAATGTGGGAAGAAAATCTAGGACTTATATTTTACCTGAAAAATAAGAAAGAAATTAAGCTTTATTTAGTGTGTATATTGACACTGGCACCCTCTGTATGACACAGACCCACCTAGGTCTGTATGTCAGATAGTCTTGTGTCAGATTTGGTTTGTGAGGTGTCCTGAAGACAGATTCAGTATTTCACAGTATGATGGGGTCACAGTAGCACCTTCATTTGTTCATTCACTTCCAGTGTGTTGTAATGGATGCAGTATATTTGTGCCCAATTAGGAGGATTCATGGATTATAATATTTAATTTTTACTAGGCAAATGCTCACAAAATGGGCAAGTGGCTTAAAAAAATTCTTTCAAATAGACCATGGATTGAAGATGATACTAGTAATGTGAATAATAAGAACATGGCAGAGCTGATGCTTCCAGCATGAACTCTTGGTCAGGTGTATGATGAGATAAAATCATTGGCAATTAGATCTGACAAGAAGTCAGCCAAAACAATTTGGTTTATCAAGAATGGTATTTCAAATGCGGATGTACATCCGCTATTGGAAATGGTGAACGTTGTTTCTTGGGGTATCAGCTAATGATAGTATGAAGCCATCACCATTAGCAAGGCATTTAAAAACTAAGCACCCAGAACATGAAGAGAAACATCTACTGTTTTTTTCAGCAATGTTGAAGTCATGCTATACTCAAGCCAAGATTTTACAAGATTTTGCTGAACTTAGTGATGGATCATTAGCAGTCTCCTTTGAGATTTCTCAGTAGCAGAATACAGAGATACTGTTGGGGAAACATTTCCTCTTCCTGTGGTAGTACAAATGTCTGAAATCATATGTGGCAAACAATGTGGTGACAAACCAAAACGCATTCTTTTGTCAGCAGATACTGTTGGAAGATGTCTGGAAAAGATTGCCAAAGTTCTGAAGAAACAAATATCAGAAAAAAATTACACACTGGGAGGGGCTTGCTGTACAGACAGTTGGATGAAAGTATAGGTGTTTGTGGTGTGGCTCGACTTATGGTAATTGCTAGATTCTGTGTCCATAATGAAATTCACAAAGAACTAAGTCACTAGGGAAAGATGTACCAGACAAGAGACATTCTTAAGCATAAATTCTAAATAGTGTCATCTTTAATAACAGCATTTTTTTTTCTAATGGAAAAACTGTACAAAAGTAACCACAGATGGAGTGGCTGATTTCACCAAAGTAAAAAAAAAAAGTTCTTGGCTAGGGTTACAAGTTGAGCACCACTTGCAGAATTCGTTCATTGCATCATGCATAGGCAAGCAACAAGGAAGCAGGAGTCGTAAGTGGACAAAATGCTGCAGGATGTCATCATTGTGGTTCATTGTATGAAAACAAAACCTTTAAATAGTCGAGTATTTTCAAATAATCTCTAATGACACTGGGTGTGACCAGGAAGATCATGTGTCCTGTGCAGAGGATTGCTAGTTATCATGGCAAAGTGTAAAACTTGAAGATTAATTACATGTTTTATCTCACAAAAAGACAAGAGTTGCAAACTTCCTGACCTGTTTAGTGATAACAGTCAGCAGTATGCTGACTATCAGTTATTTTCAAAAAATAAACACTTAGGGCACCTTCCCTTGAAGGTGAAGATGGTATTTTAACAAGTAAGAAACCTATTGCTTTTTGAAATAAAATGATGCTATGGAGAAAGCATTTTGAAAATGGATGTTTTGAAATGTTTCCTTGTGTGATTTTTTTTTTTTGCCAGAAAAGATGCGTCATCTGTAAAACTTTCCATATTTGTACACTTAAACTTGGAAGCAGAATTTCCTTATCTGCTTAAAAGTCCTCCCAATTAAGTTTCAGAATCTGAAAATTTGATAAAAGTATAAAAAAGCAATATCTTTATTTGGTTTGCAATAACAAGTGATTGATATCAGGGAAGATGGAAATTTACTGGCCAAATTTCAAGAAAAACCTTTGCATAATTTGTGGATGGAGATGCAAAATGAGCATCATGGTTTAGAAAGTGTAGCCAGTGATGCACTTTGATTTGGATGTACATATCTTTGTAAATTGTGTTTTCCAGCTATGACAGCCAATAAACTGAATTTAAAACTGGACCTTCAAATCACTGTATTAAAAAGTGTTAAGTCAGCATTTTAAAAAAATGTTGGAGCATATTCAATCATATGGCTCTCTCAAATTTTTTTTTTAGTAAGAGCAAAAGGGTTTTTTTACCATTAAAATTTCTTTTAAAATACTGTTTATTTCATCTTCTTTCATCCTTTTTAATTTCTAGTTTAATACATTGTATTATATATGGAATGTGTTAGTAAAGTGGTGCATATATTTAATTTATAAATAAGCACGTACATGTTGGGGGTATGTACTCAAAATTTTCATACTTACAGAGGTGCATGATCAAAAAAGTTTGGTGACAGCTCTTCCCATATTGTTACTGAAACACAGTTGTGTTCACAGAAACAAATATGTGCAAGTTCATCCAGATCAGGGAAAGTCTATGTATATATTCTTTTTTTTTTTGTGAAAAATAGTTGTCTGATAGAAACAGAATGTTTTACTTCTAGATGTGTTTCAAGTGTAGTGATTCAGGAGGACAGGAGTGATGCTGTGTGCATCACTGGGATGTGCTGGGATGGCTCAGCTGGGAACTGACACACTCACCTTTAGTTGCTGAGTGGTGAATTGGGGCGTTCTTGTAAAGTCCTTCCTGTCTCAGTAGATGAGAGAAGTGATTTGTGGGTGGACAACAGTGGAGCAGAAAGCTGGTGGCAAACTGGGGGATAGAATGCAAACGTTTGTCTGAATTGCTCTCCTTACTGCTTGAGTGAATTGTTCTGGTGACAGCGTGATTTTCAAGCATGTAAATATTTCAGATGTTTTGTTTATTTGAAGTTGTTGCTGCTCAGCTTCTCTGAAATCAGACCATAAGTATGTCTTCTAGAGAGAGAATTACTGATATATCACAACTGAATTTCTATTCTTGCCTCACACAGTTGTTCTAAACTATGTAAATATATATGTTACTGAAGTGTCTTGGCATCCTTAGGGGTGTAACGTGGGACAAATTTCCAAAGTGATTGCTTTTTTTAACTGCTGTTACGAAATAATGTGTTCTGCTGTACCTAAATAAATTTGGTAACTTCTTGATTAGTTGAACATTTTATTTAATAGCTGTAGCTAACATACAGAGATGAGTACTTTTTAATAAGCTATCTGTTTGCCTTTTTTAGGCTGAAGCCTAAACCTCTGACATGGCCACAGCCTCACCAAGATCTGATACAAGTCACAACCATAATGGAAGATTACAGATGCAAGTAACAGGCAAGTAGTGATTTGTATCATAGAGATTTTTACAGGAAAACATATGTATTCTACAAAAGCAATCCTGGAAGTGAGTGTAAAAATTAATTAATGGTATGAGTGTTACAGTTAGTAATGTGACTATAATATATGTAGATGATTTGAGGCTAAATAGAGAATATACAGTGAGTTGCATGACAAGGTTTAATAAATCTTCAAAAAATTTTAAAAAAGAAGGTATTCTGTACAACAATACTGATAATTGCAAGAAATTTTGCTTGGGAACAAGGGGTTAATGACATGTATTCTGAAGAGGCAACACATACTATTGAAATTTTAGGAAAAAGGTTGGTGGTTGTAGTGAACCCCAAGCTGAAAATGGATACAGTGTTTCAGTGAAGGTGGAGAACTGGAGAAGATGACAAAGTTTGCTAGCCCTTCTAAAGATTAAGTTCTTTCATGACATATCAGGTAAATATTTTTTGAATGTAATATCCTTAGGGCCAGAGGTTGGACTAAACAGACATATGGAATAATTTAGGTTGGAAGGAGCCTTTGTTGATTCCCTAGTCCACTCTTCTGATGAAGGCAGGGCTGCCTTTGAAGTTGGGTCAAGTTGCTCATTATGTTGTCCAGCCGAATTTTCAGTATCTCAAAGGCTGTAGATTACCAGCTTTCCTTGTGATAAGCCATGTCATTTGGAATGTTTTTCCTTCTATCCAGTTGCAATTTACCATGTTATCTCTTGTGACTGTTTACCTTTATTCCTTTTGCTCTGCTAGTTCTCATAGTTGAGGCAGAAATCAGCCATCCCAATATCCATGGCAGGGAAACACAGTAGGCTACGAAGACTCCTGGAAATTTCTGATTGTGCTGGGGACACTTTTTCAATAGATCTTCAACAGGCCAATAGATTGTACATTTTGCTACTGATGGACAAGAAATGGTCAAAGATGTGACAATTATTGTCAATCTTAGCTACTCTGTGGGATGGCAGAGCAGCACTAAGACTTCCTTGTAGTCTGAAGATAAGCAAAGTGCATCTGTAGTCTGAAGATAAGCAAAGTGCATCTAAGTAAACAACTTTGACAGCCAATTGTGACAGTGTTACAAGCAGTTAAATGTGCAAATGTTACCAGCACATAGATAAAGATACTGTACATAAATACCCCTACCATAAATATGTGTATTTATGTGTAGAAGTATTATTTTACCATTGATAACTAACTTGAACTTTCCAGGGATTTTGAGAAATCTGGGAATGCTGAAGTAAAAATGGATGCATGGCCAAGAATATATTAAGGCTATCCTGAACAAAATATGGGAAAAACATGAGTAAGATACCATGTCTTAATAAAGGCTGTATCTAAAGAAGGATGCATTGTGCTGGATGATCCAAAGATGACCAGGTTATCTGAGAAAAAAAGTATTGTTGAAGTGTCCCTCAAATGGATATTTTATGAAATTAGATAAGAGAAGAACCTCAAAAGTGATTAACCTTATGTAAGGAGCACATTAATCAATGTGATGAATCATCAAAACTGTTGGCAATAACCAACAGCAGAGATGGAGCCACCTGTAGATTGAATGTATATATAACTGACTGAATGTGTATATAAACTGACTTACACACATGACCCTTAATTTCAGATCTGTGTATACACAAATGGTAATTTTTTATCCTGTGCTGAGCTGCTCCTTATGTAAATGGTCTTGGATTTTTCTAGTACTGGGACTTCTTTTGACTCTGAGAAATCTGGGTCAGGGCTCAAATAGGAAGAAGTCTTTACAGCATTTGTGATTAGTTTCCTGAAGGTTTAGTTCTCTAAATGTAGTCTTTATTGCAAGATCACAGGAATGAATGCCAGTGGCAAGATGATAGAGAAAGTAGTGGGAGACAGAGGAGTGTGGGACTGTAGTATTCCTGGCCTACATTGCGTATTTATATGCAGTTTTGTTTATGCTGCTGTAGAAGCTAGACTTACATTTCAAGAACTGTACTTAAAAAGCACTTTTATAAAGGCAGCAAGTATAATAGATTCATTTTGCAAACAAGTAATTCATATGGAGTGGCGACTTGTTTGAATTTGGACAGATACAACATATTGTAGGCATGCTTTGCCAGCAGTATTTGTTAAAGTATTCTTGGTGAGATCTTGTCTCGTTAGTTTTGTTGGAAGTCTTGCTGGTATTATTACTTATTCATACTTTTTTTAGAAGATGTCCTAACCAAAAGATGATAATGATCTCCTTTTATGTTTGAGGACTCAAAACTTACTAACTTGAAACGTAATCAGAATAAAAGAGGGCAAATGAAAAGGAAGCTTGACTATCATTACTAAATACCTGTGTTTTAATAAATGTTGTATTTTCCATTGGAAAGCAAATTGTGGAGGAAAGAAGTAGAGGTTGTGAAAGTTTAAAAATGTATAATGATTTCAGATGAAAAAATGGCTTGTGTATGGAATGACATATTTTTAGTTTTAGTTGTCTACATTTCAGCTTTCATGATTATCAAGGCTGCAGTTCCCTTTTATGACCTGTGATGCATTACTAAGACTGGGCTTTCCAAATATGAGGGAGTTAAGTTTGCACCTTTTATTTGAAACCAAGTAAAAGGCCATGGCAAGTGCCTTTAGAATCTTGGATGTTTGCATCCCGCTAACTTTTGAATGACTAATGTGTTCTGCAATCCAGAAATATGTCTCCCTTTCGGTTTAGTAAACTTCCACATTGAGTTACCAAGTACTGTAGAGGAAAGGAACAGAGAAGAATTATTTCCAAATGGCTGAAAATACTCAGCCTTGTTTCAGTTTGCAAGTGAAGGGAACAAGAATCACACTGAAGCAAGGGAGGAATGAGAGAGAAGGCACAGCCAGCAGGTAAATATAGTTGAGTCCATTCTTGTGGTCTTTTCAAGACACCGTCTGCCTGAAATAGAATTTAAAATCTTGGCAGTTAGGCTGCTGTTGGTTTTTACAGTGACTTCCTCAGCTGGACATGGAAGAGGGAGAACAGGTTTATGTTCAGGAGCACAGAGGAACTTAGCAGTGATTTGGAGGTCAAAATACCTTCTTTGATCAGTAAAGTTTCTTAATTTTTGAATATTTACCTGAAACCTTTGAGTTCATCTGCAAAGCTGTTTAAATAGGGGAAATCTAAGAGTAGGTTTCTTAATTTTGACGAACTGATGTGTAAACCCACAAATTCAACCATGCAATAAATAATACAGGCAAAGAAATGAGGCTCTGTATACAGGCTTTGCTACATTTTGAAATAGACGTGAACTGCATCGACTTTCATAACATATATAACTAAATGTATATAACTAAACATATGTAACTATATATAACAAATATATAATTAAAAAATAAAGTCTGTCTCTGATAATCCCTCAGATACATCATCAGATGTACTTACACATTTTTTAGTTAAGGGAAGAATAGGGAGAACAGTGAGAAAATAAGCTACATTATTTAGTGTTTATTCCTAAAATAATTGTACTGTCTCTACAACCAGTCCTCCATTATGTGGGGAAAAGAGGATGTGACACTTGGTTTCAACTATCTGACAGAGTAGCTTTTGAAAATAAAAGCTGCCATTTTTGCATTGACTTTCTGTTCAGTAGAAGTAGAGAAGGTGAGGAAAAATGTTGCCGTGCAAAGTATTTCATACAATGTGTAGGTAGCACATTTTCTGGTTGTCAGCAACAGTATGCTGTTACAGATAAAGCAATGTATTTTATTAGTTTCTAGTGCCAAACTGAAACGGAGAAAAAATTGGTTTGGAACAACTTTCTACACGGAATTAACTGCAGATGGAGAAATTAAGAAAACAGCAAAATCAAGTAGTTCTTCAAATCCCAAATGGGATGAGCAGCTGACAGTGTAAGTAGATTTTTTTGGTTTGATACTATTTATTAGACAGACATTGCAGGCAAATATTTACTAAGCTTGGCTGCCTACATAGTTTGCTCTGGCTGTTGATGTCTAAATGCAGACATAAGTTGGTATTTATCTCAAATGATTTTTTTCTGAATCCTTAAAATGTTTTGAGAATATTTTTTCCTACAGATTGTGTTACTTGCATACAGTGGCTGTACATGATGTAGTCTTGATATTTGTTGGCACTGTATTTAGCCCACTTTGCTAGTAAGACTTACTAATTGTAATCATGTCATTCTCAACTTTAGAAGGAAAAACATCTTAAGTGGATAAGTAATAATTCTGAGGGAGGTCACTTCTTCCTTTGAATTTCCCAGTGAAGGGATATGCACACAGAACCTGCGAAGTTACCTTGCCACTTACCCTGATGTTTGACCATTTTGATCTTCTTGTGGTTTAGTTTGGTTTAACTATGCTAGGGGTGTAGATATACCTGAATAGGACTTAATGAAGAACTGGCAATCTTGCATTTGGTTGGAATGCTTTATTCACAAGCAAGATTGTATTGGTTCAGCCTTGAGTCTAGAAGCAGCATAGCTCCTGTCAGGTGGCATTGAGCCTGGGCCAGTGCATTTCACAGCATCTGATGTGTCTGTGTGCAATAGCCAGCTTTGTTAGCAGTAGGAACCATGCTGGATTCCAGTAACAGTGCTGGAGAGTGGGGACTGGTACATCTTTGGGGAACTCTTTGCTTGGGAACACTTATTCTAGACCTGGTCTGAAGCAAGTAGATATTCCTGTGCCTCATTTCTTGGTATTTCAGGTTTAGTGACCTTCTTAGCCTTTTGCAATGTTGCAAAAGAGAATAACCTAGTCTTGGATCTGAGGATGATTTTCAGGGTCAAGACCTAGAACAAGTACAGAGCTACCAGTATAAAGGACCTATATACAGGACCTGAGTTTCTCTTGAGGAGGCAGGTTTGATTTGGCAGGATTTGATTTTCTGATAGAAATGAGGTAAATTGCAATGCATAATAAAGGAAGACCCATTTATTAATGAGTATTGCTTACTTAGGGTCTTACCCTTATGTGTGTTTAAGGTATTCTGTCTCCCTCTTCATCTAGCTATTGGAATGGTATTTGAATTTAAGTGACCTCTCTGGCTTACCAAATTCCCCTCACTTCTGTGGGTCAGCAATATATTTGTGTGTCTAGGTGTTGGGGATTTTTTTTTACTTTGTTGTGCTGCTCTTTTACTGAGATCTCCCTTAGAAGGCAGCCTTCAAAATGCTGAATGCGTGCATTCAAAATGCAAAAATGTATTTGCTTGTGTTTCAGCAAAAATGGTCCACCTTGTCCAACACGTTCAAGTGATTGTTGAGCTAGTCCTGTTATTGGGAGGGTGGGGCTTGTTTTTATCATTATTTTTATCATTGCTGATACAACTTTCTGTATGTATTAAGTCAGTACTGATGGATGTGTGGCCTTTGACTTTTTGCAATGAAGTACTTATACTCCTGGTTTTCACAGCCAGGGCACCTTTGCAGTACTAGACCCTGAATTACAAAACTTACTCTCCAGGACCCAGCATAGCTTGAGCAGGGGAGAGATGAGTGCCAAAGCTTGTTATAATATTACTGCAAGTAGGTCCTTTACCTTTCTGCTTCCCTCCAGTTTTTACTTTAGCTTCATCATTTGATTTTTCCCCTCTGATTTCTGTGAGTATGCAGTTTTATATATATTTGTGGATATTTGAGTATTCAGTTTTTTATATATTTGTGGATTCACAAGAAATGTTTAACAGCATCTCCATGGCAGGCTGATTGATATCTGTTGAGTGGATTCTTCTTGCTTGCAAATAGGTGCTTTGTTGCTTTTTCCTTGTAAAAAATGTTTAGGATTTTTTCTTTTTAGTGACAGACAAATATACTTCCCACCTTTTTCTCCATATTTAATAATGTAAGTTTTTAGCTAGAACTCTGGAGGAATAGGGGAAATAAGCTTTTCATAAATAAAGATGTGTTTTATGTAACTGAGATTTGAGCTGAGTGCAGGTTATTGTGGCACTTCTCCAATTCTTTATACTATCATAGTAATGTACTTTGGTGCAATTGTTTGGTCCCAAGTGTAAATATCATAGTGTTTGCAGTTCTTAGTTAAAAATTTTCCCTTGCAATACAAAATTTCACTTCATTAGTATCGAGAAATACAGTGAGAAAGTTAATGAAGTTCAAATACTCCTAATAAGAATGAATTATTAAAAATCTGTATATATATTTTTAAATGTATTTTATATGCAGGCATGTGACTCCACAGACTACGCTGGAATTTAGAGTGTGGAGCCATCACACTTTAAAAGCAGATGCTTTATTAGGAAGAGCCACTGTAGACTTGAGACAAGCTTTGGAAGTACACAATAGAAAATGTAAGTTAACATGAAGGATATTTTGAATAAAGTAAAATTATTATTACTAATCTTTGTATATATCAAACTGGCAACCAGACTACTAACTATACGTGTAATAATTACAACTGACTTTCAGTTGATATCTTTACTTGTCTCTTCTAAAGATATCTGTGCTATTGAGAGCATTTTAAATATAACAATGGAATATAATACTTTTGAAACAAACAGTAGAGTATTAGTTACTGAAAATTAAGTAAAAGCAGAAGTGATTAAATATACAGTATTTTGTAACAGGCTAGTTACTAATTTGATAGAAGATCTGTTTTAGATTTTGTAATCAAAAAGAAAAAATTAAACTTTCAGGAAAGCTGAGTAATTTTTCATGTTTTCTTCCTCCAGAGTCACTAATAGAAAGGCTGGGTATTTGTCTCTCATAATTTAGCTGCTCAGAGAGCAATAGAAAACATTGATTAATGAAACAATTATGATCTTCCTTTTACTACATTAGAGATTGATTGTTCTATGTAATTTCTAATATTAAACAATTTTAATAGAATATATCTAATTTGATTTTCAAATTTTTTTTTTCTTTGGTGCAACAAGATGGTAAATCCACACTTTAAATTCCACTCCAGAGTGGCAGTAGAATTCCAGCTAAATCAATCTTAACCTTTCTCACAAGTTGTATATATAAATCTGAGGTGACTGTTTAGAAAGGTGGGGGGAAAGGAGAGCCAAAAAAAACCCAACAAAAAAACCCCCAAAACCCCTCAAGTTTTCTGATTCTTACAGAAAATTGAAACAGAATCCAAAATCAAATGGGGCTTCTTCAACAGTATTATAATGATTTAGCTGTAAATTGCATAGTTAAGCAGAAAATGTTCTTTTTGCATTAGAAAATTGTATCAGAAGAAACTGGGTTGCAATAATGTTAGCCACAAAAAGGTAATTAATGTTTTAACAATTTCTAACAAAATAGTTAAGATTTTATTACTGTAGATCCAGGGGAGGTAGGATCTAACAACTTGATAAACTCTTTCAGATAATGGTTCACTGAGTTTGCTGTACATTGCACCAAAAGTAATTTATGTGCAGTGTTTCTTATTTGGGCAAGTCAGTAGCTGGACATGTACTGTGTTATCTAAGACTTCACTGGTAGAATAATCTGATTGATATCCTTCATTCATTTAGTTATTGATACCTATTCTGAAATGCAGCACTTGAAAGGCTCTTTGCTGATGAATATGGAATGGGAAGTCCTCTAAATGCATAAATTTAGAATTAATTTGGTTACCTTTTCTGCTAAACACCACGATTATTAAATTGTTGCCCACACACCTCACAGTTTCTTGCCAGATCAATTGAACTACAGCCAACAGTTGATCTGGTTTAAGAAGATAACCTATTAAAATAGCAGAAGTTAAATCAATTTTGAAAAATTAAAAGTGTGTTAATTAAACAATTCAGTGGTAGGCTAGTTTCTTCTCTTCTTTGAGATAGTACTTTTTTCCAAAATGTGTATTGCTAAATCAGTAATCCTGTAGATTTAGGAGCTTTGTGCTTGCTGCAGAGATTTAAAGTCCTTTAAAATCCATTGTAGCACAGCAGTGTGTGTCTGCTGGTAACTGCTGCCCAGCTGTGCTGTCACACCTGCTCTTTCAAGTAATATCTTGGGGGTATCTGGCAATAGGTTATGGCAGCCTCCCCTGTTTTCATGTTTACTGTTCACTTACGATGCTTGCTAAGAATGAAAAAGAAATGGAAATGTTAGTTTAATGCATAGAAGTACTCAGTTTAAATCTAACTTGGAATGCTATCATATGGAGGGAAATATGATGGCATGTCTTTAAAAACTAATCTTTTAATCTGAAAGCACAAATACTAAAAGATCTTAGCCATTTTAACCTGATTAATGTGAACTCCTATCTGACTGTGTTTGGATTTAAGACATGTAGCTTTAACTGTTGGACTCATAATAGTTGATCTGGAGAGAATTATGTAGCACTGCCAGCGTGTTTTACCTCTGGATTATATATGTCTCTCTACAAATTTCTGTATTGCTTGTCATTCAGATTGAATTATTTTACGGCAACAATTAGTTATCTCAAATTTTCTTTCAGTGAAAATAGTTTCTGATTTAACTTTTGATTACCTGAGGCATCCTGTCTTACTGTTTAATCCTTGGAGTTACAATCTATGACAATGCTAGTAAGAGCTTACTAAAAATAATTATAAAATTGAGGGAGGACTCTATGCAGTCTTTGCATTTACTTCTTCCTCAAAGAGATGTTTTTATCAGTGGTCTTTTTAGAATGAGGTTCTCAGTGAGTTTTAATATTTGGATGTGTGGATCAGAAGTTGTTTGACTTTAAAGCCATCACATGTTATGTAAGTAGTGCGTAATTTCCAAAGGGCTTAATGGAAATGGCAGACCTGGGAAATCATTAACAACAAAGTACTGAATCCACATGAATTCTTTAGTGTACCTATAGAATATACTATGTAAATAGACAGTTCTTTTTTAAAATAAAGTGTGCATTTACACACAGCAGGTGTAAATGTATACAGCTCCATAGTGATTTCTGCTTTGATTTGAATATCTCTGATGTTCAGTTTTATAGAACTAAACGTATATATCACATTTGTGTGTTGAAGATCTCTTTTTAATATTATTTAGAATTTAATTTTTCCTTTACCCCTTCTTTCTTTCTCATCTTCTACCCACCCCAACTCCATTTTTAGTGGAGAAGGTGAAAGAACAGTTGAAACTCTCTTTGGAAAACAAGAGTGGCATGGTGCATACAGGTGAACTGACAGTTGTGCTAGATGGTTTGGTTGTTGAACAAGAATCTCTTACAAATCTCAGTTCATCAGCAACCAGTAAGTTAAAATAATAAAGTCAGATGATAATATTTGGATTAAGATTTCAAACAGGTATAATAGAATATTTCTGTTGAATTTGTTTCTTACTGTTCAGTAGAAGTTCAGCAAAATGGCGAGGCTGTACATGAAAGCACAGATGCTTCAGCAAGAAGTTCATCCAGGTTGGAATTCATTTTTGTTTTATGCAATATGAAGTATTAACAAATTTATCAGTTGAAATGTTTGGGTTGTTTGTGTTTTGGTGGTTTTTTTTGGTTTGCCTTTTTTTTAAAATGGTTTTGAAGCGAGATTTCAGCTGCTGAGATCTCATGTTGCGACAGGTTTTAGAAACATTATTTGTTTGATAATTACAATTTAGTTCAGCTGACTGGAAATCTATAAAATGCTGCAGCAGAAATTAGGGGAGCAGTGGCTCAACGTATTTTTATGTACTTATTGAATTTATTTTCTTTTGCTGCTTAAGAATCATTTCTATTAATGTCTACCAACTTTTTGCAATGTAGCACCTGAACGGAAGGAAAAGAAAAAAAAAAAGCCTGAATTACTTCCTCCTCAGCCTTTTTAAGGTCATGATCAGGAACTTAAGAGACTTGTATTGAGTTTCACAAGCAGTATTTGTAACACTGAGGCCAAGGCCTGTTTCCTCCTGAAGTGGCAAGAAAAAGACATTTGGACGAATTAAGAGCTCTACTCTTGGCTTCTCTGCCATTATAACCCACTCAAGGACTGGCTGTAGAGAAATAGGAATAGATTTTTTTACCCTCTCATCTTTAGTAAGACAAACCGGTCAATTCAGATCAATTTAATGTTACTGGTGTGCTCAGTTACCTTGTGTGAACCCATTTCTGTTTAAGTTATTGACACTAACTGGAGTGAAAAAACATCCAGCCGCTATCCATTTGAGTGACAGGGACACGTTTGTCCTTGTATGATTGACTCGATTATTTTTTGAGTTTAGGGGTGTTTGTCTCTCTTCCCTGATGGGTGCTCAAGATGAGGGAGTGAGAACAAAAAGTTGCTTCTGCTTTTGTTTTTGTTAGAAAGGTTTGAGACTGCTGAAAATGATTTGAAACACATCCGCATACCATTTTGAAACAGTAGTAACAATCATTTGTTTTCATTCAGCTGTTATTGCTGGAGATAATATCTTTTACTGAGATCCCACTCTTGGTGTTGATATTTTAATTTACTGAAGTTTTCCACACAACTATCCAGCAATTTTGATTTACAGTTTTAAAATTAAGAGATGAAGAAAAGTTTTAAGGTAGCTTCTCTGCATGTCTTTTGGAGGTAAATTGAGTTTGTAGTCCAGAGTTGAAAAGGGATAATAGTTCAATTCTCTGTTTATACTTCTCCTTTGGATTTGGGTAAGATAGCATGGAAATGCTGCTTCTTCCCTTCTTACTCCACAAAGTTGGACTTGTAACTGTTCTCACATTTTTTGTCACCTGAATAATTTCAGTATTTAACTTCTACTCCTTGAGATGAAAAGGAATTGACATTGAGTGTAATTTTCAAAATATGTGTCTCTGGTGGATGCTTTAAGCATTCTGAAAGAGATTTAAGTAAAAAAACAGTGTACTACTGTAATGGAATAAAACTTTTCATTCACAAGCCCTAAAAGCGCATTTATTTCCATGTGGCCTTGTAAACACAGAGCTGCCTGTATGTATTTGTCCTCACAGTGTCTCATCCTGCCAATGCATAGAGAAGCTCATCTTATTTTGCTTTTACTGAGGAAGAATTTTGTTGTTTTCTTATGTTAGGAGTATTTTTAGTGATATGACTAACAAAACCAGTTCTTTCTCTTGCTTAATGAGAGAAAAAACTTTCCTGCTCGTAGCTGCACTTTGGAAGGGTCCCTAAGGCCGTTTTGGAAGATGCAACAGGTGCTACAGTCTGTTCAATTCAATTCTAATATCTCATTGAAAGTAAAAGAGAAGGTGAAAATGGAAACTCTTACCTGTTTTAAGTATCTGAAATCCTCAAAACCAATTCTTACCTTTTTCTTAACAGTCAAGTACGAGACCAAAACAATTACCTAGGCTGCAAACACCATGCTATAAACAGTTGTGAATTTACCACCATTTCTTTATTTGTTTCTATAGCATGGTTTAGTGTAGCATTTAGTTTAAATGCATAACTGTTTAACATGTTGCTTGTGGTAACCTAAAATCATCTTTTATTTTTACCAAGATCTCCTTGTGACATTTCTAATGGGATAGACAATCAAGTACCTTCCAACTCTGTAACACAGAATACATTCTGTGTAGAAGCTGTTAATGGAGACAGCACATCATCTCCTAATCATGTTGCAGCCAGACCCAAAAATACACCAGTACCAAAACCACTCGAAGCTCAGCCTATCAACAGCACTGGTAAGAATGGGAGAGTTACGGGAATGTGTTCCATGAGGCTTTTTTTATCTAGTTGTATCTCAAGTTGAGCTACTTTTTCTATAAAATTTTGTTGGAATTCAAAAGTACTGAAAGGATGTGATTTGAATTTATAAACTTGTTTGTCCACTTTGGTAATTTTTTTTTTGCAGTTGACCAATTCTTAAATATACTGAGTTTTACACTTTATGGTAAGTTCTTCTCTCTGAGGAAGAAAGATTAAAGTGTCCAAAATCTTCCATTTTTCTGCAGTCCCCAACTGCTGTACTCTTGAGTTGAGATGTCTTGCAGACTTCCCATGCCTTCAATTTTTTTCAAAAATTCCATTTAAAAACAGGTAGTGGCAAATACTGAATTTCATTTTCCTCTTAAACACAAAAACATTGCTTCTGACTACAGTTCTCTTTTGGTTCAGTGAAACTAATGAAAAAAAAAAAAAAAATTGTTCCTCTGGCATTTAATAATGACTGTGCCTTCTAAGCCCTTGGTCTTTTCTCAGCTGTTTGAGAGAGCTGACAGTGATAGCAGAGAGAAAAGACAACCGCGAATAGAAATAGGAAAGTTGTTACTAAATGATGGAACAGAGATTGTCGAACTCTCTGTAACAGAAGAAAATGTTGGTATGGTTGGAAGATGACAGAAACAGTTACGAACTTTAAAAATAATTAAATTAGGTCTTCTCTGAAGCTTTTCTCACTTTGGAGAACTTTAATTTGATTGCCCTCTCTTTTCAGCTCAAGGCTAGAGGGTATATGTATTATAAAGGCATTGCTTTCTTTTTCTTCAACAGCAGAGAGAGCAATTTGAAATCTGTTATTAGCATAGATGGAATTGAAATTAATTGATTTGTTCAAGTGGTGATATTGATGAAATCATTACTGGACTTGCACTGAGGCATTGATATAGGAGTAATCAGCCACTCTACCAGTGGGTGAAGATGTTTTTAAGGCAAGGCATAAAACAGATCTCTGGCATTTTTTGATGACACTTTTTTTTTTTTTTTTTCCCCCACTGTTGTGCTGTAACAGGATTGTAGTTTGTGATGTTGCCAGAATTGCTGTTTTAGGCATAATTGATGAAGTAATCATCTGATGTAATGTTTTATACATCTGTTTTGGAGATGAACTTACTAATAGAGCAGATGATTTGTTCATTATTTTGCTTCTAACTTTATTATGAAATCCTATTCACTCTTTAGCTGGATAAGTTGAATTTTTTAAATGGAAGTTGAAATTTCAGTTGGCTTCTTTCTTGTGTAAGTTAAGTTGTTGCTAGTTTAAGCAGAAATTTGAGGAAACTTGATCAAATCGTTCACAGTTTTCATGTCATGCTGAAACAGTGTAAAATCTTGATAAGTCTTAATGTAGATAATTTCTTTTGTGCCATCAGGAAGCAGTGATGTGTTACCCTGGAAAAGTTTTGTTCAAAAATTAGTGCCTTTATAGAACTTAAAAATCTGTTGCCCGTAAAATCATGCTTATCATTATGCATATCAAGAAAATTCATATGGTACAGTGATAATTCCTTACAAGAAACTGACTTGCTATTTTAAATTCTGATGCCAGAATTAAACAATTGAACTATTTAAAATAATGAAACAACATTTTATAGGCACTAGTGGAGGATTAAATTTTGCAAATGTGAACCAATGAGGTTAAGAGTATAGAATAATATTAGTTTCAGTCCTTAACTTGGTAAGGTGATAATATACTGTAAGGTAAGAAAATTGCTTGAAGCATGTGTTGCGTATCCTTAGTCCTGTAGAAAATTGTTGCAACTCTAAAACAGGTACAAGCTACTATGTATAAATAGAATTGTCACTCTGTGATGTTGATTAGTGGTGCAGAAAATAAAAAGTGCTGAATGATGTTGCACTGCTTTTTATAGGGCCTTGACTTTTAATGGGTGTCCTACAAACTGCTGTACCTGATGTCACTTGTCTAAGTTAGACAAGATCTTGATGTGCTGAGATACTATTCTGTTAAGCTCTGCAGATGATTGGTATATTGTTGGCCAGGTGGGCTTGGGACTAGTAAAACCTTCTTAGCACCCTTTGCCTGCTTTAAATCTTTTATGAGATTGTGCTTGCTTCAGTTTGATGGCATTTTTATTGTTCTTTAAAAGATAGAATTGATTACTTTGTGATCCTGAAGTAATTTTCTTCAGTCATTGGACTATGTAAGTCGTGTTAGCTGATAATAGTTTTTATATTTTAATCCCTCTTTTGGAGGGGGATTTTTTTTCCAAGTCACACAGAGGTGTGTAGTTAATTGTAGGGTTCTGTATCTCAGCTCTGAAAAAGGAAAGAATTATCTGTAGGAAATGCCTCTTAGTTTTCCAGTCTCATAGAGTAATATTTGTTTTCATGTCATACTGATCAAGATTCTTTTTTGAATTTCAGTGTAAGTTCAGAGTTTTAAAAAAGGCTATACAGTTTTGTGGAAAGCAGATGGATGCCTCTTGCTAATCTAGAGTAAGGTGTAACATCGAGTTGACCAAGACATGCAGAAACTAAGAAATAACTTTAGCAGGGAGGTATAGAGAATGGCTTGCAAACTGTAGGTTTTAACTGAAGGCAAGTATATTGTGACTTCTTGTCATCTTAGACAGCAGTGCTGCCTATGGCATACAGGAGCAACTTAATATATTCCTTTCAAGTCATTAACTCTGAAAGTTGGTTATTTGAAAAGTAAATCCCATCAGATTCTGATACACAAATGTTATTTCCCATTTCTCAGTTAATGGTGAATCATCTGCCTCTGCACCTGAAGCTGGTGATTCCTCTGTCTCCGAGGCTCCAATGGGTTCAGTCGAAGCTCCTGTGTCTTCAGCAGATTGCACTAATGATGCAGCAGAACCTCAGTCAGCAACAGAAGCAACTAGTTGTTCTGAAAGCCACACTTCTGCATTGCCTGTTGTGTCTGCTGGACTAGAACCTGCAGCTGCAACAGACTGTGCTCAGCCTAATGCTCGGAACAGCACAGCAGCAGATGCAGCAAAGCCAAGGGAATCCTCTTCCACGCCAAGTGCATCTGCAGAACCTGTAAGACAGCAGCCTGGTACTGCCAGTACAGAACCTTTGCCACCAGGGTATGTCGTTTGGCTTTTAATGCTGTCATTTTGTGTTATCTAAATGTGCATGTAAAGAAACAGAAACTCATTCTATACAAGGATTGTCAAATGCAGGTCAGCTGGCTGAGACGGGGTTATTTGATCTGAAATGGGATTTGTACTGCTGCTATAACTGGCTACTCTTGTCCCAGAAAGTAACAACTGATAACTGATTTGCTGAGATCGTATTGTGATCTTAAATTCTCGGGAGTTATGGATGTGAAGACTTTTCATATGGTATTTTCAAACTTATTTGGGCTGTATTTCATTATCTTTCTTTCTTAGTAGTAGGGGCCAAAGTACAAAGAAGTGTAAATGACTAGTATATAAGTGCTTGTGTGTGCTGGCTGTGTAAGAATGAGTTCAATCCAATCCTATGAGTAGCAGGCCAGGTGTTCTGCCTACATTTTTAGGAACTAATTAAGTGTTTGTGTAAGAAAAACAAATATATATCAAATGCAGGCAAGCTAACTTCAGCTAACTTTTCACCTAATGTTTATCCTGGTTTCCTTGCCATCTATACATGTTTTATTGCATTATGGTAGTTCTCAGCATCGTGAAACTTCAGCTGTTGATAATGTTTGGTCTTAGCTCCATCTTCAGTGAAGATTGTTTTGCAAAATGAAGTAATCCCCAGGGATATCAGATACAGAATTTACCAGGGTAGGAAATAGAAACACAGGAAAAACAGCTGATAGCTTCAGGTTCACACTCCCGGTTCACTTTGAGAGATGCTGTTTGTTTGCTTTAGGGCACGGAGCTTCAAAATGTAAACACTCTCATTTTTTAGAGACATGAACTTGGAAATCCAAAGAATGCATCTCTAAGCACTTTTGGAATGAGGTTATTTTAGCGTTCAAGCATTGAGCAGATAATTAATTGACTTTGTTCTCAACTTAAATATAATAGGAAAATGCTTGTGAATACTGATGTAAGTTCATTATGTGTTAAATCCTTTAAAGAACTCTATGGTGCTGTCAGTTCAATAGGAAGTAACTGATCTGTATTCTGGTGCGAATTTTCTTTGGTGTTCGACAATGGGTTTTAGACTGTGGTATTTTCATTCCATGCCAAGGTACTTTTATATCTTAGTGGGAAGTCCTAAGGAAGTGTTTGCACCTTCATTTATGTGCAAGTCTCTTTGTCTTGAAGGTGGGAGCAAAGAAAGGATCCACATGGCAGAACCTATTACGTTGATCACAACACACGAACTACAACATGGGAAAGACCACAGCCCTTACCTCCTGGGTAATGTAGACTTCTTGAATTAAATGAGATAAACTTAATATAGTTTTGTTTGTTTGTTGCTGGAAACAAACTGTATTCTGTATCATATATTAAGAAATTCTAGCTTTCATTTAATTACATTAATTGCAGCTATCGATACAAGAATGTTGGTACTGGATATGTCACTAGTTTTGATCACTTGTTCAAATACAGCTACTAAAGTATTTTGTTCTTACTTTTAAATTTAAGCATGAAATAATGCACATTTGATCACCTTCATTTAGGTGACACCACTAAGTGTAGTGGACTGGTTCCAAAACTCAGATTTACCAGCAGCGTTCTCTGTGAAATCTGCCAACATTACTTGCAGTCACAGGTGTTTACAAAGTTAAAAAATGAGGTGATAGAGAGCGAGCAGGCAATTGCTTGAAGTCTGTATATGCTCATTGTGGTTGTTCATCTACCAATTAAGTTGAGATGCTTTTGTGACCTTTAGAAATTGAAATCATGTCTGTGACTCCAGTTCATTCAAGTACCACCTAGGAATTTAGCATAAAGACAAAATCGGTTAGTAACACTACTGAAAGAATTAGCTGTTAATTAACATCTGTGTTTCTTGAAAGCTGGGAAAGAAGAGTTGATGATCGTGGCAGAGTTTACTATGTGGACCACAACACCAGAACGACAACGTGGCAGCGGCCAACGATGGAGTCAGTGAGGAACTTTGAGCAATGGCAATCTCAACGGAATCAACTGCAGGGAGCTATGCAACAATTCAACCAACGATACCTCTATTCGGTAAGGTATACAAAACTTGGAATTAGTACAGAGGTATAGATAGGTGTACTTTTTGTTCTTTAACTTTAAAGAAAGGGATTTTGTAACTGTTCAACCATATGTGTTAAAAGATGCTTAGCATCAATAATTTCCATTCTGATTGTTTTGAAAAAAGTTAAAAATCGTCCTTGAAGGCAGAAAGTACTCCCTTCTGAGTTTGTTCCCTGATAGCAGCTTTGTATACTGCATTTTA
Organism: Brachypodius melanocephalos; assembly: GCA_013398615.1. NCBI lineage: Eukaryota > Metazoa > Chordata > Aves > Passeriformes > Pycnonotidae > Brachypodius > Brachypodius melanocephalos. Next base: position 30,652,427 of record VZSR01001685.1, read on the forward strand.
CCTAAGACTTTTAATGCCAGTAGTAAGAGGTATAACTAAAACTGGCCCTTAAACTGAAAAGGAATGTAAATGCTCTTAGGGGTCATTCTGAGCATTAAATAGTCTTCAAAATTGTTTAGATGATTAGAAGTCCTTCACTAATACAAGTGGCAATACTTTTACTTTGAAGCTTATACATCTGGTTCAGCTCTGGAATTTCCTACATGGTTTTCCATTTCTCTCACATAGTTGCTTACTTCTGCCTAAAGAAAATATGAGTAGCTTCAAAGAGAATATTTCTTGAGTCAGATTTTCTCATATGTGACTGGATGAATAGGATAGTTGTTTCTTCAGAGTTAAGAATGATAGTGCCTGTGTGTCACTGTCACTCTAAACAGTATACTTGAAGAATTGTGCTTGGCTTCTTAAAAAATTTATCTGATCCCAGAAACTTTTTAAGTGATAGGCAGCAAAGCTGGAGTGTTTTAAAGATGAAACCATGGAAGTACAAGTCTAAAACAGCTTCACTGGAATAGGACTCTCTGCATGTGCAGACCTAAGTTTGCATTTGATGGACTTTATTCACACACCTCTCTGAAGTAAAGGATGCTGCAGTATGACATTTAAAAATTCTCAACCTCTCATTATTGAATTGGATGTAATATCTTGTCACTAGCAATAGCAGAAACATGCATCACCACTAATTTCTGAACTGCCAGAGCTGTGCATCAAATTTGTTTTATGCAATTAGAGAAAAGTAGAATGGTCAAGTCTGGAAGGGACTCTTAGGGTTATTTGGTCCAATGTCCCTCCTCAGAAAAGGCCACCTAGAGCCAGCCATCCAGCACTGATGTCTTATAAATATCTCCAAGGATGGAGACTCCCTGACCCCTCTGGGAAACCTGTGCCAGTGCTTGGTCACCCTCCCAGTAGAAAGTGTTTCCTGATGTTTAGAGGGAACCCCCTGAGTTTCAGTGTGTACCATTGCCCCGGTCTTGCCACTGTGAGCCAGTGAGAAAAGCCTGGCTCCATTCTTTTTGCACCCTTCCTTCAGGTATTTAAACACACTGGTAACTTCTAATGCAAATCCAAGAATCACAGCTGAAGCACATCGAGCCAAAAACTCTTGCTTGACCAACTTTGTGTACTTGTGTACTACTTTGATCAGTTGGATAAAACATCTGAGAAAACTCTCACTTTTCCAATGCCAAGAATTTTTTTGGTCTAGATTTGTCCTTTGGTGAACAATATATTTTTTTAAATTAAATTTTGTTACTGTCTTCATTAAAAGATAACCCTTACTGAAAACAACAGACTCATTCCTTAAAATGTCTCATCTGACCTTAGAATCAATAAATGAGGATTTGTTAGTGAGACAGAGTGTATCTAAAGGAAGAGAAAGGAAAACTTGACTGTTTGTATCTCTTTAGAATTCTGTTTTCTAAGTGTTATATCTGTTGCACAGGTAGAACTCACAGTTTATTGAGGGGGAAAATTGAAATTATATTGAAATAACAGTGATTTTTTTTTTACTTTAGTTTATACTTTAGTGATTCTGTGTACTTTTCTTCTAGAATAGTTAAGGACCAACTGTAGCTACCTTTTCATGCTCTAGTGACATACCAGGACTCTGCCTATATAGCAGTTTGAGTGAGATTGTATTTTTTTAGGGGGAAAAAGCAGATGAACACTTTAAGCTAGAGAATGTTTCAATTACCTTGAGTAGTCAAAGCTAAACTATGTAAAGAAAGAAAAGTAGATGGGATATAGTTATTTGAATTACTTTCATTTTTGCCTGGATTAATAGTCATTTTGGAAGTGAATCTGCTTGGTCTTTCAGAGTGTTCTGTTAAATACACAGCTCCGTGTGGCCAGCAGCCACACACAAATCCTCGGGCCCATTAAGAGAGTTGTAAATATCTGAACTGTGCCACCATTCAGTTCTTTGGCAGACAGCTTTTTGCTTTTGTGCACTATTCTTTTACAGTCACCACAGAGAAGTCTTTGATTAGAGGGTTATTGTGATTGTGTGGTCTCCTAAAGCAGAAAAGACTAACTGCATTTGCTGCTGAAGTAATGAAAATTCTCTGTTCATGTGTGGTAGATGGTGGCTGGAACAGCTACAGAGCTTGATTTCGAGTGTAACTAATGCGTTTCCTTCTGATCCTTGATGTATTTCTCCTTCAGAAAAAGAATATCATAGATCTGTTTTGCCTGAATTTTCTCCTGTAAACTCTTATTTGATATTTTTGTATTGCAAATGCTATATAAAGCAGTATTAGTTCCTAAGACACTCTTTGGAAAACATAGCTTGGTTCCCTTCTGTCAAAATTCTGTTCTGCACCCACACACACTAAAACTCCGCGTCCACAAAATTTTAAGGGTGGATGCTTTCAATTATAAATCAGAGCATGTATCCTATAGTCTGTGGGATTTCTGCCTTTTAGTTTGATTTTTTTTCTCATTCTTTGTATTTTTGGGAGCTACTTGGGGACTTCTGCAAGGTTACAAGTATATTATGAGCTTAGCATGTGTTTACATAATAATGTAATCCCTTTTTTTTTTCCCCTTTTAACCTTACTGTATGCTGGTATAATTTTACCCATCCTCTTATAAATGCAGCTGCATTTTTAAAAAAAATTACATTTGAAAGTAGCCAAACATCCTGGGAAGTTATCATGTATTGAGGAAGTAAAACCCCCTATGCTAGCAGTAATCACTGTCCTTGGAAATGTTTATAATGGTAAAATGTGTTCTTAAGCAAGAACTTAGTGCTTATCTGCTGATACATGCTTCCTCAAAACTTGTGTGAACTGCACCTCTTTGTGTGAGCACTCAAGTTGGCTGTAAGGAAGGGGAAGGGAGGGTAGATTGCGTTGGAAACAAGTGTCCAAAAACCATACCTTGTTATCATATATTCTAAGTTTCTTTGCAAAACTAGATTAAAAATGGCATGATGGGGTTTTTTTTTCAGAATGAATAATCTTCAGGACTAGTGATAATCTTAGAACACACTAAGAAAATAATATGAGTAATATTTGGCCTCACTGAAAGTCGTCTTGTTTTTAAATAGGCTTCGATGTTGTCAGCAGAAAATGATCCACTTGGGCCTTTGCCACCAGGTTGGGGTAAGTTAATTAACTGTGGCTTTCAGGAAGCGGCAGTGACAGAAATTTGGAATTCAGTTGAATAGTGGACTTTTTTCTTTTTTTCCCTTAGAAAGGAGAGTGGATTCAAATGATAGGGTGTATTTTGTAAATCATAACACAAAGACAACGCAGTGGGAAGACCCTCGAACTCAAGGGTAGGTGTGTATAATGACTGTGCAGATTCAAAAGATCTTGCTTAATATTTTTATATCATGATAAAAAGCACTGCCTGCAATTTCTTTTGCAGTTTACAAAATGAGGACCCTCTTCCAGAGGGCTGGGAAATCAGATATACCAGAGAAGGAGTCAGATACTTTGTTGATCATAATACGAGAACGACCACCTTCAATGATCCTCGTACTGGGAAATCTTCTGTGTAAGTGAGAAACTAAATATATTTTTGAGTGTTTAACCTTGTTACAGTTTAATAGTGAAGTTTTCTCATACTATAAAATGGCCTACACTTTTAGCTGGAATTGCACACTAAATTATGAACAAGTTTTTATATTATAAATTTAATATATTTTTAAATTTTATTTATGACACATTTTGGTGTACTGCTCTGATGTTCAGTAGTTTTTATATGCTTTTTAAATAGATTGTAATTATTTTATAAATAGAGAGGGGCAGTGAGGTAACTTGAATAATGAACTAATGTAACTAATAGTTGCATTTTTAAAGTAACTGCAAACGGTCATCATGAGTATTGCTTATAATGATACACACACTAGCAGCAGTAATGCCTAAACAAAGTAGTTCCAAACACTTCTGAAAAAGTTTACATGCAAACCTTCTTTTAAATAGTTTGATTAGAAGTATTGACCCAACCTGTAGTGGCTTTCTTAATGTCTTTTATGTGGGGTAGGGTTTTCTTCTGGCAACATAGTGATGACTTATTGTTCAACGAGCCTGTAGAATGTTGCACTAGAAAAGTCCTTCATAGTTCCAGAAGCAGCTGAGTTTATAAAGCCTAACTTAGCAGTCTTTCTCTCAGTGAAGATGATAAATTAGATGTCTCTCCTTTATATGACTTGTAGTTCTTAAACGTTTCATAGGGATTTGATATCCTCTTGAACTTTTATCTTTTTATCAAATTTGATAAATTGACTTGCAAAAAAACCATGGGTGACGGATGGTGGAAAAGAAGACTGGCTTTCCAAACCACCAGCTGCATTTGATCACATCTTACAAATAACAATTTTTGTGTGTTTTTGAAATCTTCATGCTGTTGTTTCGCATTGAAAGTATTATTTGATGTCTGCATGCTTAATGTATCTCAAATATGTTTTCTTACAGAAATAAAGGGCCACAGATTGCTTATGAGCGTAGCTTTAGGTGGAAACTTGCTCATTTCCGTTACTTGTGTCAGGTAACGATTTAGTAATTATTTATTTATTGAAACTATGTGAGTTTTTACATATGTATGTGCTGCCTTTTAATGTTATTGCCTTACAATTACAGTCCAATGCGCTGCCAAGTCATGTGAAAATCAATGTATCCAGACAGACTTTGTTTGAGGATTCCTTCCAGCAGGTAAGCCTGCAAAAATTACTGTGTTTGTTTATCAAGACAAAGCAGAACAACAAAAATGGCCATAGCTAGTTCAGACTAATGGTCCTTCAGGCACAGCAATCTTCCCCTGCTATTAGCTAGTGGGGGTTTCTTAGGGAAGACTGTAAGAAAAGAAGTATTGTATATAATACTTTTACCACATGATCTTTCATTTTCCAGCTGATTACAATTGAAATGCTTCTTGAGCTTGAAGTGGTTTCTGAGTATTTTAATAATCCTCAAGGGATTTCTCTTCTGTGAGCTTGTCTGTGCTCCTCCTGTGAACTTCTTACATCTACAGCCTCATGTAGTAGAGTTCCACAGCTTAACCAACTGTGGCATCAGCCACGTTGGATTTGCTTTTCTGATTCCTGTGTGTGTTTAGATACCTTACAATATGTTGTTTCCTGCAGTTAAAACTGGTGTTCTCCTTTGTCCTTCAAAGATTAAATCTGTGTAATTGAAGCTTACGGTTCTTGAGCTCTTACAGTCTGCAGACAATGTATGATGAAAATTCTTGCTGCTGTCACCACAAGACCTCTTGGCAGGGATTCTCTATAAGTAAAAAGTATATTAAAAAGGAAAGTATACTGAACTTAGTCTGGATTAAATGATTTCTTTTAAGTGATTTCTCTAAACCCAAAAATAATATATATCAGATGAAGTGCCTTTTTGCCTGTTTTCCTTAAATAATGACTACCTTAGGAAGAACGTAAGAACAGGGTACCCATACAGCAATACTTTCCAGATATTCCTTCCACTTGCTAGCAGTCAGCTGCTCAAGGATTTTAAGTCCAAGCTGGTATTTTTGTGTGTAGTTCATTGGTTGCTTGTTCCATGAGATGGTCTACTTGCTTTTCAAATTTGTGTAACATTGGACATATATACAATTTCTGTATCGACATAAATTAAATCTGAATGAGTGATGTAGTGACAATGCATAATTTTTAATTTATTAATTTATTTTTGATAGATTATGGCATTAAAACCTTATGATTTGAGGAGAAGATTATATGTTATATTTAGAGGAGAAGAAGGATTGGATTACGGTGGCTTGGCAAGGTAAAATAACTTTTCTTAAATAGTTTTTATTTTTTTAATAGCACTCTAGCCTTGATTTCTCTTGCAGTTTGACCCTAGGTACCTTTTGAGTCCCCCTAAATGTATTAAGGAAGTGGAATTCAGAGCACTGGCTATTTTCACAGATTACAAACTTCACATTGGTAAACTATGGTCTCAGTTGTTCAGTTCTTTGGTAAAGATGCTCGGGCTCTGACAAAGAGTGATGTGTAAATTGGAATGAAATTAATTGCTCTGGACTGAGTTATTTCAGAAACTTTCTGTCAGAAAGTTCAATTTTCCTAGAAGTGGGTACTGTGGGAAAATAAAGTGTTCTGCTTATTTGGAAAAATGGCAAGTGAACACCAGATTGGGTGATAAGAGCAGAATGGAAATAAACAAAAGGAGAGTAGTGCAGGCATGAAGGAACAAGAGACAGACTATGTTGGCTCCAGTGGAATGTGAAACAGCTGGGCTATGGGTTTGTCTAGAATCTGAAGTGGAACTCAGAGGGGAAAATATCTGATAACAGGAAAACCATAGACAAGGTTTCATTTCTTGACCACAGAATACAACCAGTGACTACTGCTGCCAGTTGCTTGAATGAATTGTTACTGCTAGGAAAGAGAATTCAGTACTACTGTAAATCCAGGGAATTGGAAGAGGTCATAGGTGATAAAATTTTTCCTGTTAGGTGGTTTGTTTTTTTTTTAATGTAGAGATGTTCTGGTTTGGTTTTGTTCTGATTTTATGTAGCTTCCTGCATTAAAACTGAATTCAGTGAAAATGTGTAGTATTGTTAAGTAAGGAAGCTTGCCTCTGAAGGTTGAGCTTTGGGTATGTGGTGTTATGTTTCTGATTACAGTATCACATAGACTTTTGGGGAGTGATTGCAGGGAGGAATTCAATTTTTGCTTTGCATGGGTTCTGTTTGGTTGGTATCTCTATTGTGAGTGCCATAGGTTTAGGATGGGAACCAGAACAGTTCATAGATCTTTCCATAGAAAAGATGTTAGAATAATTTAACTGCAGTGTGTTAATCAAAGAAAGTAGGAGAATAAATAAATAAATAAATATTACATAAGTAGTGTAGTTTCATAGTTATTTAAGTCTTGCCCGAGACTTTGTATGTGAAACTGAGAACTGGCCAGGACCTCATTGTAACTTGAACTGAGAATTCTTAAGTGACACTAAATAAATGTTCATGTACTGACTAATGAAATACTGCATTAATACAAATAAAGGTCAGCTGTCTCTCAGCAGACTAAACTCAGTGTTCTGTCAAATTTTTACCTTACCTGCATGTAGCAGGACCAATCTGACATTATGTCCTGTGGCAAGTTCTAGCTGTTGATGTGAAAAATTCATTGCTTCTGGAATTTCTTGTTAATGACTGATGTAGTTTATTCCTCCCTTGCTATCTGACTTGTTAAATGCCTGTTAAGTTGGAAGCTTCTATGTAGTTAATGTAATTGTCTCAGTATGAAACTTGCCTAGAATGCTGTACAACATTCTCTTGCTTACTGAAGATACACAGAGCCTTGTTAGGGTTACTGGATCCTGGTTGCCTTTCTCTGTTTACTCTTTCTGCTTGGCCTTTGGGTTGGAAGTGAATCATGATCCGTGACTTGAGTTTCGTGGCACTGTCAGGAGAAACATGCCAGCAAACCTCATTTCTATTCCTTGATCTTGAGTAAATAGATAGAAGGGATAGAAGAGATGCCTCTTCACTGTGACAGCTGAAGGGCAGTCAGAGTGGAATTCAGCCTCTACAGTTATTATGGGACAGACTTTCAGCTGTTTTTATGGGTTATCCCTAGGCCTGGTTGTTCAGTACCAAACATTTTGTGCCTGGTACAAAAGCTCCTGAGTGTGTATGACTGTTCTGAGGTCTCTGCAAATACTATAAAGCAGGAATTATTATAAAAATCACCTATCTGAACACTGAAATACCAGATTCTGGTATTATTTCAGATCAGCTGAGTTGAAAAAAATTAAAGTGGTGAAAAACATGTATTCATTTAACCTCAGGAAATAGATATTTTTACACTGTCATGTTGTGTAGGCTTAACCAATGCATGGTAATTCTTTAAACTACAGTAACTCAGTGAGTGTTCTGCTGTCAGACTGGAAAAGCAAATAAGGTGTGCAGAGATCTCATTTTGCCTTGTTTTGTTTTATCTAAGTTGTTTATAATAAGCATGGAATAATTGGGATTTTTTTGAGTAAAAATACGAATTGTAGACAGTAAAGTAGGCATGAGGAGGGTAAATGCTGTGTACTGGTTGAGGCAAGGACTGTGTTAGAAAAAAATGTCACTGATAGGCAGCTAAAACCTGTGCTATGAAGGTGTGTTCAAGATGAAAATCTTAACTATAATTTCTAAATTTTGGAAACCATAATTTTCTAACATTATTTGGTCTGATAATTAACTTTCTATATTTAAGAAATATACCATATATTATTCTGTGATTATAATGCAACACTGTTTATATTATTTTTCAAAGTTTGCATATATTTTAACCATTTTGCTAGTTACCTAGGGGGAATAATGATAAACATCTGTATTTGATGGTTTTTATGTGTATACATGTTTTTTTTTCCTTAGAGAATGGTTTTTCTTGCTTTCCCATGAAGTACTGAACCCTATGTACTGCCTATTTGAATATGCTGGCAAGAGCAACTATTGCCTGCAGATAAATCCAGCATCAACAATCAATCCTGACCATCTTTCATATTTCTGTTTCATTGGGCGCTTTATTGCCATGGTAGGTTAGATTTTTAAGGTTTTATATTTGCTGTAGCTATACATTTACTCCTGAACAGTATTTGTTTGTACAGTTATTAAAGCTTATACTAATGAAGAATAAAGAAATGGAAGATTAAGGCCTATTCCCTGAGAGTTAAGTCTCCTGCACACTTATGTTTCCTGGGAGAGTGATCAAAGTTAATATGACGTTTGATATAATATTTTATTTTCATCAATTGGATGTGTGTACTTCATGCAAACTGCTGTCTGAGTGTCTGAGTACTGATGCTCTGAAAAATGTGACTAATATTTTGTGAAAAAGGCTCCTCAGTTGGACTTGGTATACCTTAGTATATTTGAAAAAATTAGTTAAAATGTTTTGCAGAGTACACTGGGCCTTAATTTAAATGTATATGCTTGGATATAAAAGTCAGATATTGAGACCAGAAGCTGTCAGGGAGCTGATTCTCTGCCATCCGATTTCTCTTGAACTACAAGATGATCAGGCATGTTGTATCATTTCTTCAGTATCACTGAGTTGGTCTTCTGTAGTGACTCCTGTTCTGTCACATTTCTCTCCTTCCATGTAGTGATACAGTCATCTTTCAACATAATCATCATGTCTACAGGTAGTCCTCAGCAACATCCCTCAACTTGGTGAACAGTGAAACCAAAAAGTGTAGCTACAAGTGCATTTTCATACTGAAAATACTATTGCCTTGTGTTGTTCAGGATTTTTGTACAAAATTAAAATAAATACAAGCCAAGTGTAACATAAATGCAAAAATACTTTTAGACTTAAAATAAATTAGCTTTGGGTGGTTTCTCAGTTCTGCTTTTCTTATGGATGCTTCTTAAGAAATGTATTCAGTTATGACAATCTCTGATTTCTAGCACTTTATGACTGAGTTCACAATTTTTGAGTGCTGTCATGAAAATTTACCTTATTGGGTTAACATTTTCGATAGACTGCCACATTTTTTCTTTATTTTAGGGTCCTCAGCAAGTTATAGAGTCACTTAGCAGGCAGGCATGATAAAGCCAGTTAGGTGCTAGAGCCAATGTTTCTTTCAGCTGGTGATTTTTGATCTTGTGTAAAAAATGTTAACTTTAGGAAAGCTATTTCATAACAGTACAGATCATAGTAGAGGACTTAATTAAAGTAATTAATGTAATTAAAAGACAAACTTTTATTTCCTGAAGTATTTATGTGTTTATATTTTAAATTCTTTAAATCGGGCAAGAGAAAGACCTGTATAATGCTGCCTGATGTGGTCTCTTGCAAGGCTTGAGTGTATTCATGGTTTATACTGGATGGAACTTTCTGCAGTGCTCCCTGGGATACCCTCTAGTGCCTTAAGGTAGCTCAGGTAATAATGCAACTGATAAATGAAATTGCAGTTTCTATTCTTCTCACAGTTCTAAAACAATAGTCAGATTTTAAGTACTGAAGTAGCCACAGTTGTTTTCAACTGAAACAGGATTAAACGTAAAGAGTACACATCTAACTTCATAATAAAAACCTGTTAAATTAAGTTGGCCGAGGCAACTTTTATATTTTGCTGTAAGATCATCATACACATCAAATGAGGTGATTTTAAGAGCTTAATTTTGCAAAAGCAGAAAATCATATGCCCAGATGCTGCACTTGACATGGAATTTCTATCAGGACACCCTTCCATGAGAAGAATAGACTAGTTTAAAAGTAAATAGATAATGAATAAATAAACAAACAAATAAAGGCCTTTAAGAGAACCTCTTTAAGGTCTCCATAAGCAGAAGAAAATGCATGCTAGACTAAGCCTAAAAGGGGGAAATTAGGTGGGGGGAAAAATGGAGCCTAGAGGAAATGGTCTGTTAATTGGCTCTTCTGCTCACAGAATTTCAGCTGAGAGGAAAGAGAAGCAAAGAATATCATACATGGCTTATGTTTGGGATTTTTTTTTTTAAGAGCTGTTTTAGTGAAGAAACAAAGCTGAGGGGAAGAAAGGGTTTTCATGGTTATGAAAAGGTTTCTCATGGTTGTGCTCCCTGAGCTCTCAGATGCACTGAGTCAGTGTAGAGGTTGACACTCTGTGTGTGTGTAATGCTATGCTCCAGTACTAGAAATCAGCTTACACCCTGTGCGCGTGTGTGGTGAGACAAGTGTCACCATGTTTTGGGTTTGGGGATTTTTTTCAGTTTCATGGAGAACTTAATTCCCCAGTTCTGTTGCTCACCTATAAAAAAATGTGATTCCCAAAGCTCTTTCTTACAAGCTGCAGTAGCATTCTGTAAAGGATGATGTTGCTGGATGTATGTATGTAGTAAAAAATGGCAGTAATACTCAAGTAGGATTAAATATTCTGATCAAGTAGGATAAAATAACACTTGGCAATTATGCCTATTCACATAATTAAGGGAAGAAAGGATGAAGTCGTTTTATGAGAAGGTTTTTTTTAAATGAAAGAATTTCTAAATATTAATAACTTATGCTTGGATAAATTTTGTCCTTTTTTTGCTTCCCATTTAATTTAATGTTTTGTTCTTTGTACGGCTTTATAAAGCTGCTACTGCTATTTGGTGCTTGTTATTTGAAGGAGAAAGGAAAAAAAAGAAAAAGACTTCAAGTCCAGAAACACATGCAGTAGTTCAATAAAAACGAAACGTATTTTTCTATTCAACAGGCATTGTTTCATGGGAAATTTATTGACACTGGTTTTTCTCTGCCTTTCTACAAACGAATGCTGAGCAAAAAGCTTACTATTAAAGACCTGGAATCTATTGATACTGAATTTTACAACTCTCTAATTTGGATAAGGTTTGTAGTTTATTTTTTTGTGTATGTCTTTGATATTTTGTGGATGTTTTTGTTTATATAGAATTCATTGCAATATTTTTTTTTTCTTTTCATCCAGGGATAATAACATTGAGGAGTGTAACTTGGAAATGTACTTCTGTGTGGATATGGAACTCTTAGGAAAAGTAACCTCACATGAACTGAAATCAGGAGGTTCAAATATCTTGGTAACTGAGGAGAATAAAGAAGAATATATTGGGTAGGAAGATGTAGATGATGAAAAAAGCATCCCATGTTTCTCCTGTCGCTCTAGTCTTTTTTGACAGGGTGGTTTCTGTTGGTTTGGTTTTGTTTTTTACTTTTTCTTCCCATGTTACTGTGTAATTGTTGTGTCTGTTATTGAAATGGTCTCTTGGTACATGTTGCTATCTTGATACACAATTGTTTGGTACAAAAGGAGACCATGTGGAGGGAAGGTGACCTGTCTTGCTCTTATATGTACAGTGGGAGAACAGGTGAAACTGAAATGAGCAAGCCTATTTTCAGTAACTTCAGGAAGATATCTATTTGACAGAAGATTCTAAAATTGTTTAGAACTTTGCTATAAACATGGAAACTGAAATTCAGAATGGTGTGTAACATGCTGTGATTTCAACTGTTTTTTTAAACTTTCTGCTACGCTTTTCTGCTTATTTCCTAATTTTATCACTGCCCTTCTTTTTCTGAACCTCTGTCTATTCAGTAGTCCCAAAAGCAGATGTACACAGACCCTTTTCTGTGATGCAGTTTACATCCAGTGCTGCACATAAAGTTTTCACTTAAATTAGCAGTCTTCAGTTTCTCAGAGAAATAGTTTCTATAGTACATAGATGAATTAAGGTTAATAATAATGTTTCTTTTTAACTGCAGTGGTAATCTAAGTTACATCTTGCTACTTTACTATTATTTAAATTTGAAGATTTGTGATAATATAGTATAGTTAATGGATTTGAACAGTGTAAGAAGTGAAGCTTGAGGGATTCTTACCTGATGACACACATACGCAATCCTATGTGTTTGAACTTCATGTTGAATGCTAATTGATGTTTAATTCACAACTGGTTTTCTTCTATCCCAGGCTAATGGCAGAGTGGCGATTTTCTCGGGGAGTTAGAGAACAAACCAAAGCTTTTCTTGATGGTTTTAATGAAGTAGTTCCTCTACAGTGGCTACATTATTTTGATGAAAAAGAATTGGAGGTGAGGCTTTTTATTCAGCATTTTTATCTTTTGCAAAGGTAATACATGTGGAGAGGTTAAATGGATAGATCAGCTTGAATCTCTTGTCTGTGCATGCTGCATTTGATAGCTTCTGGAACATGGAGAATTTATTAGGAGCAGTGGGATTAAATCATGATGAAAATTGAATCAATGTTTTGAATCCATGTTTTGTGGTGTTCAGCATTAACGTATTTTTGAAAGTTTCTGTGAAAGTATATGAGATCGGTGTTGGATCTATGAGTCACAGAGTTTTCCCTCTGTGGTAGATGGGTAGAATTACCATGTAACAGATGACAGAGAAGTTGGTTGTAGTGTATAGTGATTGCTTAGGATCAAATACATGGCCTAAGACAGGTTCTAGGGTTCTTATATTTAAAGACAGAAAACTGGAGGAATCAACAAGGCAGGAAACATAACTTTGCAGATCCTCAGTATGCAACCCAAGGGCTGGTAACAGGGATTGCTTGCATGCTCCATGTTTACTTAACAATCAGCCTGGCCTGTGTTCACTCCTGGGGTCGTAATTTGGAGTAGGGACAAAAAGCTCTGTAGTGCTGTGCTCATCTATTTCTGTGTGACTTGCCAACGTTCCCTGTATAAAATGAGCAGTTTTCTGAAACCTTCTTAAGTTAAACAGGGAGGATTATTTCCTAAGAAAAGACTTTGCTCAGTCTTATTCAGTGTTCACTTTTGTAGAAGGCTTTGCCTTTAGAACTTTCAGCTTTCATTGCCTCTTGTAACGAATACTTTTCAGACTTACACTTTGGCAGTATGTTTTATCTTTATTAGTAGTAGCAGTAGCAACAATTTAATCTTTTTTGAATATGAGATGAAGATCTAATAGAAAGGGTAATATCCTCCTTAATGTAAAAATTCTTCTTGTGGGAAAGGTAGTATCTTTTATTATTGAGCGATTAGGTGGAAGATACCAAGGTTCTGGTATTCAGTCTTTCAAACCATTTAAATACATACACAGTCTTGGAGTAGCTCTGTAAATATAGGATAAAGGAAAATCTAATTGTGTAGTAAAATGAAAAAATTACCAGTCATTTTTTCAGCGCAGAAACTTTCATATTTATTGCTATGTCTCATACAAAATAGAAAATACTCTTAATTTATGTGTGTAATGTGAAGAAATAATTCTCTTTTCTAGGTTATGCTCTGTGGTATGCAGGAAGTTGATTTAGCAGACTGGCAGAGGAACACTGTTTATCGTCATTACACAAGGAATAGCAAGCAGATCATCTGGTTCTGGCAGGTATGTTAATCAGTGACATTTCTGACTTCCGTAGGTTTTATTTTGATCTGTAGTGCAAATGACATGTGGAGTGGAGGGCTGTCCAAATGAAGGCTCTTACAGCTTCCTTTCTTTTTTTCTTTTCAGAGAAGGAAAGGAGGATTACTGGTCTTTAGGGAGGATACTTTAGGGTGAGAAATGGCAGATAGATACACACATTACATTTGGATACTGGCTTATTAATATTTTCTTCTGTATCTTGTCCTTACTGATTATTCAGTGACAGTTATTTTATTCTTAGTGATCTACCTTCTAAATGTTCTTATATGTAGTGCAGCTGTACACGTTCACTTTCCAGTACCTGAAGGGAGCCTACAAGAAAGATGGAGAGGGACTTTTTACAAGTGCATGTAGTGACAGGACAAGGGGAAATGGATTCAAAAAGAGGGTAGCTTTAGGTTAGATACTAGGAGGAGGTTTTCTGCTGTGAGGGTGGTGAGGCACTGGAACAGATTGTGGAACAGAGAAGCTGTGGATGCCCCATCCCTGAGGGTGTTCAAGGCCAGGCTGAATGAAGCTCTGAGCAACCTGGTCTAGTGGAAAGTGTGCCTGCTGGGGCAGAGGGGTTAAAGATCCCTTTCAACCCAAACCATTCTGATTCTGTGGTCTAAAAATATCACATAGTACTTGTGATTATTTGTCATATTAACTGTTCCAGTCTAGCACTGACTAATCTTCACTCATGTTTTAATGAAGTTGGCTAAGGAAAACCCTAAAACACTTCTCAGGCTCACAGTTTCTACAAATTTTCCTGAAGAGAAGTCAGACTAAGTCTTCCTATCTTTTGAAAAATCACCATTTTAGAGATGCTTTTGATTAAGTTTCCCTGGGAAAGTGATGCAAATCAGTTACTTCCTATCTTATTTATAAGATTTGATGATATATCATTTTAAGATGCTTGGTACTGAAAGATTCTATACCAGAAGTTTCAGTATCAACATTTATATGCAAGTTTTTCTTAGTCTTGAAATACTCAGAGTCTTTGGCTAAGCTAGTGCTGTGTTTAATAACAATGGCAGTAGTCTTCATACAAAGCATTGGCATGATTTATATTTCAATGTAGAATAAAATAGGTAAGGATTCTTACTTGCTGTTCCCAGCCTTCACATTATAATGGCTGACTGTGTTTATAATCTGAAATCTGTTCTTTTTCCTCCATCCAATTTTGCTAAAGTAAAGAAATGCAAACTAGTACCAAATAAGGTGGTGTATTTTTAAATGATAGTATACTTTTCCAACTGTCTCATGGGGGTTTTGTTTTTGTCCCGCTGTGTTAAAGCTTTTTATTAAGTAATTTCCATTTCTGTACCTAGTTCGTAAAAGAAACAGACAACGAGGTTCGCATGCGGCTTCTGCAGTTTGTCACTGGCACTTGCAGATTACCATTGGGTGGATTTGCTGAACTTATGGGTGAGTAAAAGGTGACCAGAACTGTTTGTACAGTCATGTGCAAATGAACTATGCTGCAGATGTACAGATAAGAGGAACTTCATGTTCATCACCTTGGATCTAGAAGGGCTTTTTATATCATAAATCCCATGAATATGTTTGGAAATTAGCTTGTTTCTCTGAGAAGCATGTTCATGTGACTAATGAACCCTGCTGTGTCTGAGTTGTGTCTTATGTCATGTATATTTCATGAATGCTACTTAAAAAGGAACAGATTACACTTTACAAAACCTTATTTTCTAGGAAGTAATGGTCCTCAGAAATTCTGCATTGAAAAAGTTGGTAAGGAGACCTGGTTACCAAGAAGTCACACTTGGTGAGTTGTTATGTGTAAACTCTCTGTACCTTTAGTGGTTTATCTCCTCAGGCTTGCATTGGCCAAATCAAATGAAATCTAATTTGGATCAATTCTCTATCTCCATCTTCAGCCTCATTTGATTGCCCTGATATGCCAATATTGAAAACTTTCCTAGTTGCCCTCTTCTTAAATTTTGCAACTGTGCTGAACAGTTTGTCAGTGTCAGATCTATCAAAAGTATGAGAACATCCTTGTGTAGAACTGAAAGGCATTTTCCTAATTGTTTTAGAGGATATTAAATAACTGAACAAATCATGTTAGTAGTAGGCACATAGATAGTTTTTATGCAGTAACATTATGAAAGATAAAATGTATAGTCACAAGAAGTAGCATGAAAGAAATGACAGCAAAACAGGGAGGCTTAGCCAAGAATGCTGATACTTTTCCCCACCAGGCTTTAAATGGGCCATTATTGGCTTGGCATTCCTGTGCATACTGAACTGGTGCATCAGGTACACAGATCAGTTTTTTATATAAACTATGCAAAATGGACACACTTTCCTTTGGCAACCTGTGACAATGTTACTCATCATACTTTTAAACTACTTAAGGGTAATCCTCCATTTTACATTTTCTCCTCTGGATTTTAAGTGATATTTGCAAGAATTAAACATATCTTGTCTAGGATAATTTTGGTGAAGACGTGGAATGAAATGTTTTGGCAGAAGCCTTTTAGGGCAAAGTTTAGAGGGAAAAAATGCCCACCTATATCCAAGCATGTGTAGGAAGGAGAAAAGTTCAGCTTTTTCATGCTGTTGTTGAAATTTGGAAGTGCTTCAAACTAAGATTATATTAAACTTCATGCTGAAAATTTCCTTTTTCTATGTATCACTATTATAAGTAATTATTATTTTAAGTATCATGTTTTTATATGATTTTTTAAAAAGTATTATAGTTCTCTTTATCTTGGACAGCCTTTAGTCTTTGACCATTCTGGTTTTTCATCTGGTAACAATCTTTTGTTTCTTAAGATATTCCTCTGAAACTTCGTCTGCTTTTACTTCTTGTAGAAATGCCAAGGTAGTGAGATTGTGCTGATTGTTACTTTTTTTTTCCTAATTGTTAGATCAAAATATTTTTACCTTCTGCTATAACAATAGAGTTCTACATGTGATTTAGATAAAAAACTTAACAAAATTCTGGTTTTTTTCTGCTCAGTTTTAATCGTTTGGATTTGCCACCATATAAAAGCTATGAACAACTGAAAGAGAAGTTGCTCTTTGCCATTGAAGAAACGGAGGGATTTGGACAAGAGTAGAAGTGGCTTCTAGTCAAAAAGGATATCTTGCATAATAAAAGGCCCAGCCAACTAAAATTGCACACTTAATTGTATATAAGCTTTTTGTTCTGTACAGTGATCTTTCTGGAACTCTAAAAGTTTAATTGTTCTCTGTTCTTCCACAAATATATGCAAAACAGTTCAGCCTTTTCTACTTTTATTTATTGCCCTTTCAAAAGACCAGAAAAACCCCTCCATAAATTTTGAAAGCAGACAAGAGACTTATTTAAAAATATATATATATAAAATATAAATATATATACTAATCGGCTCTAGTTTTATAGAGCTTTAAGTGTATGAAAAGTTGCAGCCATTTAAGAGGGCCTGGATTTGCTTTATCTTGGCTTTATCATTCAGAAAAAATGTTTAAACTGCTCAGTGTTCTCTAAAGAAACATCTCCAAGTTTGTTTTACTGCATGGCTGTTCTAAAAGGTGTTAAAGGCTTAGGCCAAACGTATCCTAAATATGTAGAAAGATGCTGCTGGTATTTGAGACGACAGAATCTGTTCTTCTGTCAGTTTAATTTTTTAAAATACATAAATAGCTGATATATCCCTCTCTACTGATGTAGCCAAGGTCATGAATAAAGCCTTTACTACTTGCACAAGAGTCATGTACAATGAGATGAATGTGATTTAATGTTGAAAGGAATTGGTGCCACTGTTTTGAGTTACTGCAGGAGCTGAACAGAATATTTTAATTATTTGAGCAGCATTGAAATTTGTTTACAAAGTACCTTGGGTTATTACCACAAGGATGTTAGGTAATCTTCAAAGAAAAAATAATAAAAGAGAAAATAATACCCATTCTCTTCTTGGTCTGGTGTCTTGCAGGCTTTTTTTTTTAAATTTGGTTTTGTTTTGTTTTATTTGGTTTCCCTCTTCAATCTGTGATGTCCTTTTTATAACTTTGTAGAGTTATATTAATGTAAACTGAGCTATAAGGGTATACAAAAGGTAATGTGAATTTTGCTGCTTTCTGTGTTCTTGTTCAGTTTCAGATACTGGATCTAATAAATTCAAATAAAATGAAAGTTACTTAAGTTTTGCACAGATAAAAATATTATTTAGTACTAAATAATCTCATTTCTCTAAGGTTCTTGCAGAAATTTAGATGTACTTGAATGAAATACATCTAAAACCTGTCATCCTTTTATGTAGGTCAGGTTTGTCCTAAGTGCACAATAATATAAAATAATTTAAAAATTAGTTTTATTGGCATTTTATTGGCATAGATTTGCTGAACTGCAAAGATGTGTTTAAAAAAATACTAAAATTTAACACCTTATTCATGTGAATTATATTAAATGCTACTTTTAGCAAACTGTGCTTCCTTTACAGTAGACTAAAAACGTGTTTTAAATCACCATTTGTAATATGCTTTAAATATTACCTGTAAATTCCATTACATTTAAATTACACAGAATTTTGTACACACATGAAAATGATTTTAGAATACGATTCAACACATTTGTGTTAACATATCATATTGCACTGTTAAAAGTGTACATGCAGAAAAAAAAAATAGCTGTATCTGTTCATGTATCTTTCCAATGCAGCAGCTGAATTCTGCCAAAAGTTTATTTTTCTACATATTGGATTGTCTCAAGGCTTTGTATTCAACATGCACAGCTTACACTGGGAGCTGTACCTGTGCAGAGCTCTGGTCACAGCAGTGGTGCAGCGGGCCCTAACAGACTGCTGTCTTACATGAATTTTTCTGTAAGAGCTTCAGAAATTTCCACCACTTTAAAGGTTTTTCATACACCAAATATCTTCTGCAAACCCATTTTTATATAGCACTAAATTCATTTGAAGTGCAAATCCACTTAAATTATCACTTATGCTGGTTAGAATGGAGGAAGTTTAAGAAAACAGACCAAGAAGGTCAAAGGCCAGGCACCAGGAGTGTGTGTGTCACTTGCCTAAAAGACAAGGAGGGCTAAATGTCACAGTTAATGAATTTGCACTAATGAATGACTTGGTGACCCACTACCAACTGCTGAATTTTGTGAATCTGTGAGTAACTGAATGAAATAAAAAAAGACAGCACATCACAAGAATGGAGTTGTTTTATTGTTTTGGTAACTTTAGCTGTCTCACGCCTGCAGTGGTTTTTCCTGGAGGTAAGGACTATTAAGCATGAAAAAACCAACTCCAGTAGTTTTTCTGTCCACGTGTATGATTGTGAATTGGTGTCAAGGGCCTGACTGAAAGAATGGCTCCAGCAGAGAAGCAAGCAAAATTAATACACCTGTGTGCATGTGTGTACAGTACTTGAATTTTCTGGGAATTTCAGTAAGAATATGTTGTAATTTTTTCTTTTAAAGCTTGAATTCCCCATATTTCACGTGTATTTGGGGGGAGTAAGTAAGAGCAAAAAGAGGGAAGGCAGCAATAGTTGGAGACCAGACCAGGGAAGTGGGGAAGTAACACTACTTGAAGGAGCTGTTGTGTAGCTCATGGGTTCTGTTGTTTCCTTTCTTCCTGCACCTCAGCTGCTTTTCATCACACAGCTATAACTCAGTACCTGAATATCCTTCCTTTGTGCAGCAGTAGAAAAGGCACCGAAGTAAAGGTGTCTCTGCCACAAAGCTTATGCAGATGTTTTTGTAGAATATGAATGCAGAAAATTCTGTCTCATATACTCCATCATCCACCCTGGGACACTGTGACATAGAAGACTTCATTATGATGCTTTACTAATATAAAAAAAAAAATTACTTTATGGTAGTTGAGAAAACTCTGCTTGAACTGTACTTTTGCAGTATGAGGCTTTAATTCCAGCCCAATATTCTCTCTCAGCTGTGAATTTTTACTACTGATTTAGCTCAGGCTTGGTCTGTTAGTCTAAGCAATTTATGCTCTTCTTCATTTTCCCCCTAGAAATTGCAATACCCTTTCCTAGTAAAGCAAACATTAGGTATTTCAAGTCAATTTCTTTTCAGGCTGTTCTACTGACAATACCACATGTAAATGATTGCCTACCACTTTTTCATTATTTGGTCCACTTTTTATTGTTTGGCTGGACACATAACTTAGGTTACTTTGTATTTCTGGTGAAAATTCCTGCCAACATAATAGAAAGACCAAGAAGAAAGTTTTATTTCTACAAACAGAAGTCCATACCCTTCCATAGAGTAGTTCCTTTCTAATGTACCAGGTGTATTCCTCCTGTTGTCACAGTCCAGGGTAAAGTTTGTGTGCCCAGCAAATGTTTACAGCCACTCAACCATCAGAAAGCTTGTCATTGCACATGCTGGTATCACCTGTAAGGGATGTTCTTAGATGTTCTCTACTTATTCTTTTTCCCTTCATTTTTATTTTAAACCACAACACTTTCTGCAAAGTCAACCACTAGCATTAAAGAGTATTGGAATTAAGATGGTACAGCCTTAATGATAAATCTGTAGGAGCATCTACTACTCTTGAAGGCCATTGAACCTCACTGGAAAACACTGTAGAAAAAACTGCAGGATTATAATTATGTCATAACCCTGTTCCTCCTTACTTTAAACTTATGCTAGTCACATTTCTCATTATTCCTTATAAATAACTTGTAGTTTAAAAGTGTAAAAAACTTAATTAAAAACCCATGCTATCACTGTCCCAGCATTTTCTGTCTAACTATAGACCCTGCTTGTGAATGAAACCCTCTTCATTCCCATGTAAATGAACAGACAGGATCACATAATGAAACAGATCTTCCAGTTCAGAGTTTAATAGAAATGAGAGAGAGATAGAAGGTCTGAGTTGTACTTTTAGTAACAGCTTCAGTAAACCAAAGTAGTACTGGGGGCCTTTTTCCTATGCTGCTCAAACCTGAGGCACTGAATTCCCATTATCTTGTTTCTTCTTATATAGAATTAAGCAGCTCCAAAGCTTCTTTCTGCACCTGAAAGAAATAAATGTAACATAACAGTCCCAGGTAGTTACAGGCTCTTCTAGAAAAACTTCCCTCACAAGCACCCAAATGTTTCCCTGCAGTTGTGTAAATTCAGAACAGTTGTAGGACAAGTCAAGTTCCTTCCAGAGTAAGATGCACAATACTTGAAATACGAATAAAACACTTAAGCCAGTGTCTTCAGTGTAATTCACTTACTACATAAATAAAGTTTATTTGTGTTGAATACAGATACTAGTAGTTAATTTGCTGCAGTCCAATAGTAGCATGCAGGAAGTTGTCCTACCTCTGACCATACCCAGCCAACTCAGGGTTTTCAGCACACTAGATAGTGACTGGCATGAGACCCTTTCTGAGGCTCTGTTGGCCTATGGTTTCTAGTTAAAACCTAATAAGATTTTACTATCATCTCCAACATTCATATTAAAACACCCCCCCAACAACAAACTGAACAAAACAGCAAAAAAATCTCAACACCCTCTCCTCCCTCCTCAAACCATAAAAAACCCTCCAACTCAACAAACTTCTGGTAGTGGCACAGTAAGCCATGCAGACAGTATAAGCCAGATACATGTGAGCATCTGCAGTAAAAAATGTTCAGAAAACCTAGTTATGCTGAGACAAGAATTCAAATGTCTTTGCACAGGCCAGTTTCCTTCATAGTGGAGTATCAAGTCTAGTTCCCAATGAATTTTGCATTTTACACATTTACCAGGAGAATGGGAAGAATGCCACCTTTCTCAGTTCAGCAGCTCTGCACCCATCTAAGAGATCAGGAAACAGATGTCTGTACCAGAAGGCCACAAGTAGCTGAAGCAGATCAGTGGTTTGACAACTTGGCTACTGCACAGAATTCACTCCTGACTATACTTTTTGTATGGTTCCTAAATAAAGACAAGTTTTTGGGATCACTGGTTTCATGTGTGCCTCCAGCCTACTAATAAGTGTCAGAAGAACTGACCAATTTCTTACACACCTGAGACCTCTACTCCTTTAGGCTAATAAATGCCTAAACATTTTGCAAGGCATTGGAAGAATGTAAGGCTCATATTTCCACTGAAAGATGTTACTAAAGGAACTCAGTTTTGGAAGAAATATCTTGAGGCTTACTAGCGAATCTACAGAGGGATTCTGAAACACTGCCTCAGGAGTGTTTTTTCTGAGGTGTGAAATGCAAAATCCTACCAAAGTATTTCTTACTTGGACATTCAGAGTGTTGTATAGACATTCAGAATGTGCAGCTTAATGCTAAATGAAATAGAGGTCAATCAACTGTAAGAAAAATCAAATGGAAATGAGGTTTGTTAGTCCTGATGCTAACAGGATTGTTTTTAAAAGGTAACTTCAATTGCTTTGGTTTATTCTGAATGTATTATCAGGTATGAACAAGTCTAATGGATTCCCTCTCCTGGAAGTATTTTGAATGTTTACGTAGGAAGCATATGCTTACCCTCCAAACCAGAATCCTTCTGCACAGTTTCAAAGGGTAATTAAGTGACTTGTGTCATCTAGAACTGGAGATTTGCTGTCAGAGATACATTACTTTGTCTTACTCAGATCATTTGAATCTCTCCCTAAAGGCCTGGAAAGGACTGCAATGTTAAGGTTTTTGTGCATGTGGGGTTTTTTCTCCCTTGTGTTCAAGTGATTGTGAGCTATTCCAAAATATAACTCCTACCTTACCCATTTCAGGCATATGAAAGGTGAATCTGTGTTCACATGGAAACAGGCTACTGCAGGTGCCTGCCTGAGCTTCAGCAACACAGCTAAGGCTGGGTCGTTGTTAGCCTGTGAAACTATCATCAAGAAGAAAGGGTAACAGTTCTCTTCTATGAAAAAAATGGAGTATTTCCAACCACTATTTTCAGAGCTGGCTAGTAACATACTAGACTTTTTTGGTGTTAATGTGATTCTGAATTAAAGATGCTGAACTACAACTTCCCCTGAGTTAATGTTATAAAACATTCCACTGCCATGTTGTCATACATATTGGACAATATATCATTGTACCACTACAGTTCTTAACTTCCTACCTGTTTATCCTCCTCTGTCTGAGCAGGATACTCCTTTGCTTTGCTTAACCACAGAAGAGCCATCTTCTTATTGTTTAACTTCAAGTATGTTTTCCCCAAAAAGAGCAAATTTTTGCTGTAGAAATTTGGATCAGCTGCATAGAGACAGGAGAAAAGCTTTAGATGAGAATTAGCAGTACACTATATATGGTAGTATACTTTGATATTTTTTTCAGAAAACATAGTTTGGCTTTGGATCAGAAGGAAGCCAATGTAAAACTTTCACTTGCTAGATTTTTGTCTCATAAGCAATTATATTAACTAGCAGGTTGCTAGTTAATGTACTAAATGACACTAGATTCCTCACAAAGAGCAAAGCAGTAAGCTTAATGCATAACAGATCTGCTTTGCAGGTTTGGGGCTTTTCTGGACCTAGTAAGTACAATATGCAATGCAACCAGCTTAGCAGGTATAGGCAAGGGAAAATAGGGCACATTTCCTAGCACATACCAGCTGAGTTTTTGGGGCACAGAAGAAAACAAAACTATTTGCATCCACACTGAACATTTTTTAAGGAGAGATTTAAACCCTGATTTTATTAAGCATCATTCACTATTAAAGACTAATCTTGCCTGCTGTTCCTACTTATAGCACAGTCTTTATTGCTGGATTTAAGGTCAGGTTTCAAAACATATGGAGGTGTTCTGGAAACACATTTTGAGATGAAGTTCACTGTTCCAGTTCACAGCTGCATTACTTGACACTCGAGAAGACACACTATGAGCCTTTCCTCTTATCTTCAATAATTTAACTATGTAAAAATCTTTCATAGATCACTCTCTTCTCGTATCTTCCTTTGTCAGATTGGCACTCTGATCATAATACCTTCTGAAATAATAAAAGGTCTGCTTTTTCTGTTTTCTATTTAGGATACAGAGGACTTTTGAAATATAAGAAAATTCTGAAAAAGTAACACACAATTCCCTTTTTTTATTTCTTCTGCCTCCCTGTGCTCCTGTCGAATTCCTTAGGGAACAGTACTTTATTCTCAGGGCACTACGAATTTCACTTCAGTATTTACTCTGAAATAATCTTCATGTTACACTGGAAGTGATGTACACTAGGTGTAACATACATTTAAGTATCTCTGATAAAATGTTGCAATGTAACAGCCCAGTGTGCTGACTGGCACATGGCATTTACCAGTTGATCATATGCTACTGTTTTGGGTTTGGTGGCTGCAGTTATTAAGGTAATACTGAAAGTTAGAGGTTTACTGCAAGTCATCAATCCTAAAAAATATTTTTCGGTCAGAACAAGCCACAAGTCTTACCTTCTTCTGCCATGTGGAAGTAACGAAGAGCCTGTAAGTGAAAGACCAAGTTGTATTTTTGAAAGTGGAGAATAAATTTAACACAATAGTCAAACTAAAGTCTTATGCACATACTTGAAGAAGGAGTTCCTGTCCATGATCTTATTTTTATTAATTCAGCATGCTACTGATGGTTCTTATTCAACATACAATTAGATTTGACATCATCTCAAAAGAACCAGTACTTACCCAACTTAACCCTCTACCATTTTTTCTGTAAGTGTTGTACCTCCTACTTGTTCCTACCAAACTGGACTGTGTTTTTCCAATTCAACTTGTCAAGATAAAGTTTGAATTTTGTTTGTACTATCCAGCAAATCTGAAGTTTTCCCCATCCATTTCTCATGTACAAATTTAATACATGAAACAAATCTTACGATTCTGGTCATTAATAAATATGTAAGAGAGAACTGACTCCCACAGAGCACCAGTTAGTAACCTCTTACATGAGGATAAACATCGACATCCACACATTTTCAAAAAGTTTCTCATCCAGCATATACGAAATTTCAGTCCATCCCTAAATTTTCATAATAATAGTAGTTGGAGGGAAAAAGCTCCCAGAAAACTTGAAAGTGTGGCTGTATCTACAAAACTGATTTTGTGCTGAAACTGCAAACATCTTACCAGTACAAGTTTGCTTCAGCAAGTTTAAGTACTGCAGAACTGAATACTACTGCATTATTGCAGCAGTATTTGAAATGCTGGCTAACACTTTGTATTCTTTTGAGAGTGGTTTTTCAGCAAAACTTACAAGCTTGACATTCCATTAAAAAGTTTCATTCCTTTTTCAATCAGCTGTTAAATTGCTTTCTGTGTAACAGCAAGCAGCCTGCTACATTTACTTTCTAGTGATCCCTGCCCCTCCACTTTAAGAGAACAAAGAAGTTATTGGTTGCTCTAAACAAAGATTAAAACTTTTCTATTACCAGTTTATTTGTCAAGCTTCTATATGTGTATGGATATTTAAATAAGATGCACATTGGTTTAGACACACTATTTTAAAGGATAAACATCTGGATAGTATATTTTAGTGTGTATGACAGCAGGAATCTTCATAGAAAAGAGGAACAAAAGTAGTTTCAACTGAAAAAAACCCCCACACCATATGTGACCAGAGAATGAAAGGGTATTTGTTCATCTTAAGCAACAAAGCAAGCTGTTGCTTTCTGCAGTTAATATAAGAGGACAAATTCTATTAGAACTAGCAAATAAGTACATGGCATAACACCACCATATAAATCATCAGCACTGGACTAGTACAGTTATCTGCAACAGAGCACAACAGTAAATACAAACTAAGTTACATATAGTTTGTTATTTTCTCATGCAAAAACTACAGGAAATAATTTACACTATTCTGTGCGTGCTACAGCTGAAGAAAATTAAATGTTTCTATGTTTTTAGATACCCTTCACTCTCCTGTTATATTCTCATTTTATTATTGATAGTTGTAAACTCACAACTCCATGCTTATTTCATAATCAGAGTCAGCTTTGTCAGGAAAGTAAGTAAAAAGTGTATCATCAACTTTGTGGAGGGAATAATAGTCTGTGAAATATTTTCATACTGTACCTCTTGAAATGTGGAGGTTGGTGGTGTGGCAAACAGCGTTGCAGCTATTTTTCTTTGGTACCATGGCATCTCAGCAAAGGAGTAACACCTGAAGCAAAAAGAAACATTTATATCTACCCTTCACATTTCTCTTGTTTTTGAGCAACAGTCTCATAATTGTTGTTGGACATAAAAACTGGATGTCATATTGTTGATTCCA
Source organism: Brachypodius melanocephalos (assembly GCA_013398615.1). Taxonomy (NCBI): domain Eukaryota; kingdom Metazoa; phylum Chordata; class Aves; order Passeriformes; family Pycnonotidae; genus Brachypodius; species Brachypodius melanocephalos. Next base: position 30,678,397 of record VZSR01001685.1, read on the forward strand.
AGAGTCAAAACTGCAGACACACTGCAAGTGCTATAAGCATGTTCTTACATCTGTAAAAGAAAACAGCAAGATTTCTGAAGGTGCTACTAAAGAAGTTTTGGTGTGTGTTTTACTGGGAACTAACTACATTAGCTAAAACTGGGACAATTACTAAGCATAAGACACATTTTGAGCTTGAATTATTTTAATTATTTATGTGTATGTTGTTCTAATGTATTTGCAAAAACAGCACAACTGAGTAATGTCATTGCCTTACCTCAACACTACTTTGCTTTTCTCAATTATTAATATAAAGTAGATCTGCAATACATTCCTGAGACTTTGATCTATAAGAATGAAAATAAATTCAAGAATCAAACCACTGTGCTGTAGGCTAAGTCATGCTATGCTGTTTTTTCTATCTACTAAATAACACAGGTAATCAGTCAATCACCCAGCTTACTGGTGCTGGAAGGATTAAACATTTTTATTAAAGCATTTCAAGTGCACAGAACATTCTGGATGCAAACATTAAACAATGCTATTCACTTTAGCAGCCTCCCACAATGAGATCACAATTGTTATTCACTGTGTAAAATACAGCATTGTACAAGAGGTGGAAAACTAGTAACTAAATGTTTGGAGGAGATGAGGGCAAGAGTTGAAATTCTGTCATTAGATGTGCCTTATCAGAAAGAGGTTGTCCAGGACAGATTAGAAAAATACTCAAGAACTGGCTGATACTAAATGTGGCTCTGGAATTCAGTAATGACTGTAAGTATATTTAAATATACAACACAGGAATATTTTAGAGCCAAAAGCAGTATTAATCTAACATTTCTGATCATCTTTTCTAATTTTCCTTAGGAACAATATCTTAAGTGCTTTCCAGAACAAGCTTCCATCTCAAAACAGACTTTGAGGCTTAGTTAGTTGGTAGCATATACTTCTGCTTAAAAATCCAGACTATTGAAATTGTTAGATCATGTGGGAATGCAAGATGGATGCTGAAAAAACAAAGTTTGTGACCTAGTAAAAAATTCTGGAGCAGTAGATTATAGTTTTAAAAATCCAACTGTGGGTTTCAGTATTTTTTTTAAGCTGAAAATGCTTTGTCTTTCTTTATTTTCAATCTCTCAACCTTACAATAGAGATCTCCAGTAAAACAATGTAACACCTTTGTTCTTTTTCAGACAAATAACCAAAATGCTGTCTGGAGGTTTTCACTAACACATAAATGGTATTGCTTTCCATCACACCACTTGCACAGAATACCCTGGTCAGTATGGAAAGTTCTATTTCCAGTCCATTTGCCTGCTATGCAACAGTAATTCTTAGTATAATTTTCAGTGAGCAGTAAATTCAATTTCAATGATTTCTGGTTAATACATATGCATTTATAAGCTCTCTTTGTTTAATGTAACTTTTAAAATAATGTATCCTGACAGATAGTAACAGAAATATTTTAGGAATAGATCTCATTTTTGACAGCTTTTCACTGAATGTAAGAAGTTGCAGCCATCACTGAAATTCAATGTAAAGTCAGTGCTGAGTTTTGACTCCATTCATACCTCAGAACAAAATGAACTACTACTTGCAATCACTGATGCCCTCTATGGATTCTATGAAGCAAAAGGAGCTTTTGATAGTTCCACACAAATAAATTAAATAAACAGTTATTTTTCATCTTTTTCAACCGCATAAGAATAGCTAGACTTTTTCAAGGCATGACGTCCTGTATCTGTTCAGTATGTTTTCATGCTTGCATCAATTACAAGTACACTCTAAATTATTCCGAGCAGTTCTGCAATTCATGCAAGATATTTTATACTCTTGCATTTTTCTGTGCCATGTGCTAATTTTGGTTGGAAAATACATCTTACCAAACCCCTATAAGATGAATTGTTGTAGCATCTTTTGGATTCAGTTCAACGGCTCTCTGGTGCAGGGAGGAAAAAAATAACACAACATGTAAAGAAGTTGTTCTGACATATGGATTAAAATACATTTAAAAATACACTTGTTATCTTACTGTTAATTAAACCAGACTCTGGTGTGTAGAATTTCAAGGCAATACTCTATTTATTCAGTGCACAACTTAGCTCACCTCCAAAAATCTGATGACACTGACAGATGTCTAAGCACTTCTCTTTAGTAGGTTATTAGAAGCTGCATTTGAGAATTGGCATGTTCAGATTTTGATATAACCTCTGGTGACATAAAATTAGGAATTCTTTACCTTCTCCAGTATTTGTCTTTTCCTGTTACATAATCCACAATTAAAAGGACAGCCACACCGCCATTTCTCAATATCACAGTTACAACTGGTCTAGTCCTAAGAGGTGTCTAAAGCATTTCAGCTATTTCAAGACTCCCTTCTAAAGCAACTTAGTTTACTGCAGGAGAGAATTTGTACTCCTTGTTTCTGAGGCATTTCTGGAGCATATATAACAGTAAACCAAAAAGCAAAGTGCTACTAGGAAGTCTGAGCAGAAGTATGCTTTCAATATTTCACCAAAAATTAGTTACAAGCTGTCACCATCTACATACTGGACACATCAATCTTGTCATATGCAAAAAACTGCATTACCTGGAAATGCTCTTTGATGATAATAGAATTTCCAATTTTAGTCTTGATGCCTTCATAGTCTCCAACATCACTGAGGCAAATTCCATACCACTGTATGGAAAACAAAAATAAAACATTTAATACAGCATTATATTAACAGTACATTTTAAAAAACTTGCAACCAGTACAGCTGCCACCATCATAAATAACAAGCATAAGTGTTTGTTGTGAACAGCTGAATCAACGTCAGAGCAAGCTGCTGCATGTGTAAAGGGAATCAATGTCCTCTTCTGATCCAATATACCAAGGCAAGTGACTACATTTTGCTACCTCTTTACTTGTGAGAAAAGCAGCACCAAAAAATAAAAATGCAGCCACAGCCTTAAATACTTCCAGTGAAACTCTACAGTGCCCAAAAAGGCATGCTGAATGTGTGGTGTACAACATTTTTAAGGCTACATCGGGGCAGGAGGAACTGATTACATCAGCTGTCATCACACTGATCAGTCACTTGCTTTCAATGGTCCTGCACACACTGAATGTTTCTGTTCCTCTAGAGGGAAGTTTACCAGGAAAAGTCTGAACTCAGATCTTCCAAAAATATTAGGAAGAACTAAAAGTCTCATTCATTGTCAACTGAAAAGTTAAATTATGCTTAAGTTTCTGAAAACAGCACAATGATATTTGTTCTGTTTTCTGTAAGCAGAAATCAACAAACAAGACTTCAGTTCTTTTGCATGGCTCACCTTGTGCGCTTCAAAATTTGATTCATTTTTTTCAAGTGCCTTTTTTGCATACTCAAGGGAGTCATATGTCAGTTGTCTCTTCTCCTGTGCAGAAGTACTACCAAGCTGAGCTAGATCCCGCGCTGACCGTGCCAGCCGCCATAACAACTCTGCATCATCACTGGTTAGGAACAGAAACACTGAGGTTTTAAAGCAATCAGGGAAAACAAAGTCAAAAGGAGTCGTTTAAAGTATATCTCAAGTGGCCTATAGAACAACAGTGAATCCATCCATCTGTCCTGCTATACTATGTACAACCCCAAGGTAACAAACAGCAAATGAAAGCCCGCTATTATAGACTGTCTGACAATACCTTTGTTCTGCCATTCTGGTCTGCAGAGCAAACACATCTGCAGGAAAGGTTTTGTTTTCTCAAAAAAAAAGATACAGATTTAAGAAAACCCAATGGTACAAGTCAAAACACCAGAAGACCAGAAGGAAAAGGAGGGTTACTCTATTCTTAGCTAGATGGTGTTTTTTCCAGCACTCTGCTGATTTTTATTGATGTTTACTTGGAATACTTAAATCATTATGCATATTTTTCCTCTAATTGTACTTTAATTATTAATTTCTTCCTAGAAATACAGTGAAAAACCCCACAGATTAGCCATACCACCAGCACATAACCTGTACATTTATGTATTTATTTATATCACTTCATCAAACGGTGTATTGTAGGTTACAGTCCAAGCTTAAGGATCTTAAGTTTTATTTTGTTAACATACTGCTTTGGAGCACTGCTTACACTTCACTATACTTTAGACAACAACCACTGGCTTATTAATTTAATAGAGACTCTAGAGACTTTCAGAATTTTGTAGTGTATTATAAGGGATTCTTAGAGTAACAAAACAAACAACCATGACTGACAAACTTGAGGGCTAACCCTCACCTACAACAATCAGTTCCTTCTTCATTCATTATTCCATTATAATGTAAAAGATCACAAGTCCTTCTTTCCTACTTACGTAAGGGCAAAAAATAAGTTCTCCAGCATTCCACAATGAGAATATTAGTTGATAAACTGATACAGAAGAGCACAGAAAAGAAGCAGAGTAATGTCCCAAGACAATGAAGTACCTATTTTTATGCTGAACCAGCAACCGATATAGCTTTTCAGTTTCTCCACTCCCATACAGGTAGTCTGCTTGTTCTATCACATCTTCCACTTACGAAGGAATTAAAATTGTGGAAACAGAAGAACAAATTATAGTTAATTAAGACATTATCACCCAAACCAAAACATTTTAGAGCAAGACAACCTAGCTGAAGATGATGTAGCTCATTTTTAGGCCATCATTTCAACTTACAAGCATGGCAGGATTGGGCAAGCAACATGTACAATGCACAACAAGGATAATAACTGGTGCCTCTCCAGTGAAACTACAACAGCTTTCGGGAAGACAGCTTTGGTTGCTGGACAGATTTAACATTCCAAGATGTTTTTCTCAGTGCATCAGACTACTAGAAATAAGTTATTTTTTAACTTGAGAAAATGGCAGAAAAATATAAAAAATATATAGAAAATGAGCTGTTTTGGAAAGAAAGTACAGTAGAGAGTTGAGAATAACAAAGCCCCTTCATTAGTATATGTAGAGAATCTTACAATAACAATGAAAAAAACCCCAACTTTTAAAAATATTCTTCATTCTCAATATGACTCCAAAGTTTTGCCAGAACATTACTGCAGTGTAAGTGGGTCCCATTATTTACTCACAAGCCAAAACAAAACAATGCTTAAAGGTTTTCTGACTGAAGTCCTTACGATTTTCCCAAATATAACCCAAAAAATACAATTAATCTACAGAAACTTCTGTGTGTTCAAGATACTAAGAACAAAAATAATTTTGAAAATCAGAATTAGCTTTCTAGAGTACCCACGATACTTTCTTTTTCTAGAAAATACTCTAGAACACAACAGTGGTGGGGGAATATAATTTCCACAACTGGAGGACTATAATAATATATAAATAAATATAGTACTTGAAACAAAGTACAGGAAACAAAACTATCAAACACCACACTATAGAGGATTATAGCATGAAAAAAGATGGAATTAGAAGGAATAATACCCAAAGGGAAGCAGAGGGGTAATTTTGTTGACGTACAGGAGAAAAACAAACTTCAAGTTTACTCTTCTGCCAACATTAAAGCATTAAAAAAAAAATCTTTTAAGTCAAAAGCTTTGTCTAATTTTTTACAGACTTTTACCTGTGCTTATTGTGTCTTTGGTATTACTCCTGGGTCCATGATCAAACTTAGAAGACAAAACACAAGCTCTAAGCCCTTTCATAAAAAATAATCATGTTTATAAGGTTTCCTTTTTCAAGTTATCTACTAAATATGGTAGCCATGTTTAAAGTCAGCACAATTTTCTTTTCAGAAGAAGCAAAACATTGAAGGCTACTGAACACAAAAGCCTCTTCTTCAGCTTACAAAGATCCTACAATATAAATCAATGCATTCTGGATAATTTTTAACCTTGTCTCTAAATGTCTTCTTTCAACCCTTTCAAAGATACGATAATGGTCTATGTGGACTTTGGATTTTAGTATCCAAAATGAGCTTCATGGTACGTCTTCAGTATGATCTTCGCTAAACAGTTATATTTGCTTGCTGACCTGAACACTACTTACATATCTAATGACTAAATGCTCAGAACTCTAAACTTCTGAATGCATTTTCCACAAGGTGTTTTATGCAAATTATTATAGATTCATAATAGAATATTTTTTCAGGTTTTTCTATTTTACCCTTATTTTAACCATATTTACTACCTGTCTCATATAGCAAGCCTATTAGCATTGCTTTTCTTGGCAATGTAAATGTCAGATTCACATGGGAACACTGGAAAGAGTAAAGGCAACTAAGCAATGCTATTTATGTTCCCCGTGAGAAATGATAATTTCTTTATTCCTCATTATTATTATTTCTTAATTGTGTATTGAGCAGCTACTTCATATCTGTTCATTGATGCTCCTTCTGCTATAGCACATGAAACAGCTCCTTATCCATTCAAAAATTTATTATCTGAATTTTTTTTTTCTATCTGCATAAACATCTAAGATATTCCTCTTTTTGAAACACAGGTTACCTGAACTGGCTACTACCTCAACTAAACAGTCAGCACACATCCCATTTAGACTCGTTCTCCTTTCAGTCAGGCTTATTCTGAAAATCCTTATTTGGACAGACAAGTTTTAAGTCTGCAACAACATCCCCTTTTAAGATATTGTTACTGTCCTTCCCACAGTGAGACCCTCCTTATTCAAAGTATATGAAAAAAACATTTTACCACTTTTTAAATTGTTTCCTAGTAGGTAAAGCAAGGCTTTGCTTCTCTCTTTTAGTGTCACAGAAATAGAAGACATTTCACAATTTCATATAAAGCACTATCTCGATATTGCTCAATTAGATTAAACAAATCACAGAGTGTTCATAAGCGAAAACCTGAAATAGCCAAAATTTCTAGAAATAGATTAAGTTTTGGTCTGCACACCTAACAGACCCCTATCTTTTCGATAAGAGTTAATTAATGATTGTGCAACAAATTAATTATTATCCACCTTGTCCACATGTTCCATCCCTGATAGGATGAGCTACTAATCTGCTTTCGGTTACGCCTAATCACTTGTTGAAGTGCTACCACACCACCCATACCCAATTCAAAAGCATCCTATCATGAAATGACACTCCATGCAATCGTAATGGGAAAAATCAAAAGCATGACACCATTTTCCTCTATAATTCTGGCACTAAAAATTTTAAGTTTCACATCGGAATAACCAAAATACTTCAAAATTTGAAAATATTACCTTTGAAGCTTGCATGAACCTCAGCAAAGCCAGAAATCAGCTTATGAGCTTCATAAACCATAAGGGACCCTGTTGAAAGCACAAGCCCCTTCTGAAGGCTTTTTCTAAGAACCTGTGTAGGATCATAAGATAGATATTAATGAACACTATCACTCCGAGTTAGAAAAAGGTTTTCTTGTCTGTATCGCCAGTAAAAGACTTTAAAATGTTAAAAAACCCTCATAAGACAAAACTCCATCACGCGAGTATTTTAAGTATATTCAACAGATGCTCATGATTACGCCTGAAAACGCGAACAGAGCACTAGACTGAACAAAATCCGTAACTACGGAGCAAACACAAGGTTAGAAGCAAAAATCAAATCCGCAGTGCTCAAACGAGCCCGGGGCTCAGTTCTGGCACAAACAACCCAACCTGTTTGTTCGCTACGCCCCGCGATGCCGGAGCCTCCATCCGCCTTCCTCATGCCGGCAGAGCGGCTCCGCGGAGGCGAGCGGCGGCCACACCCCGTGGGAATCAGAGTGAATTAGGCTGGAAAAGGCCTCTGAGATCACCGAGCCCAGCCTACGACCGAATCCCCACACGTCAAATACCGCACGGCACTAAGCGCCACGCCGAGTCTACCCCTAAACACCCCCAGGGTCGGTGACTCCCCAGCCTCTCTACGCAGCGCATTCCAAGTAGTCCCTGGAAGCGGCCGCGCTGCCCCGCACGGAGCGGCACCTCGCCTACCTGAGTCCCCGGCCGCCCCCGGCCGCAGGGACCGCCCGTCGCCTCTCGCCGGAGCGCTGTCCTCAGGACGGCGGGGCCGCGGAGGAAGGACCGTGCCAGCACCGCCATGAGCGCCGCCATCGCCGCCGCCAGTACCGCCCCCCGCCTGCGGAAGAGCCGCTCCGCCCCGCGGCTCTACTCGGGCTCTGGGGCACACAAGGACAAGGGCAAGGGCCAGGGCCGCCCGCTCGGCCGGGCAGCCCGCCGTGCCGAGGGCCGGACATTACGCGGCCAGGCCTCGAGCCACATTGGGTTCGAGCGGCCGCCAGGCCTGGCCGAGGTGGGGGGGAGGGGGCGCACGAGGGCTCTGCGCCTGCGCCCCGGGGCGGGGCGTGTCCGGCTGCGCGGGTGTGGCCGCGCGGGTCGGGGGTCCGGAGGCGCCGCGCTGCAGGTGAGGGCGGGGGTCGGCCGTGCCCCGCGGAGTTTGAGCTCTTGGCCCCTCTGCCTCGTCCATTGGGACCCGTGTGGGGCTGGGGCGGCAGGGCAGGCCTCGGGGCGGCTGCTGTCCCAGCCGTTCCCCCCGTGAAACGTCCCCGCAGGTGCGGCCCCTCTTCCTGCGCCGGGGCAGGGAGCGCGCTGCCAGCTGCTGCTGCGGGGATCGAGGAATCGCTGCCCCATCCGCCGTCCCGCAGGTAGTGGAGCTCGGTGGAGTTAAAACTGTAGGCCTGAAGGTTTGAGTCCGTAGTGCCGATCTCTGTGGCGGTATAAACGCCACTCTGAAAAGCACCCTTCCTTCTGGGAGAGGAGGCTGTCGAGAGTCAGCGTCGTTCCTGAAAAACACACGCTGCTCTTTCTGAGCTGCTGGTTGAGTGGGTGGTTGTTTTCTTTCTTCACTGTAGTTGCATAATATATACAAGACAAACCTTACACAGTGTTTGTGTTGTCATAACTTACTCCTTCCACTAGGGAAAAGTTTTAAAATGTGAAAACTTCACTTTTGTTTAATATTCCTATCTTCAAAGTACTTTATTGTATCCTCCAAGTAATATGTGTTGCCCTGCCTCCAACACTTACGTTTATTTTCCTGGAGGGTTATGTCTCTGAAGGTTCGAGTTAAAGATACTTCTGTGGTGGTGCAAAAAGTTTGTTTAGTAAAAGTAAATACAGTCAAGCTTAATCCCAGCTATTTTTTTTTTTTCAACTGGAGCTCTAAATTTTAACTTTATATGTGTATAATCACAAAGGAAAGATGTTTCAAAGTGCATGTGAAACACCAAAAAGCATTAGAAGGATAAAAAGCAGGAAAGATGTTCAAGGAGTAAGAGACAAAGGTCTTTTTGTTTATCTGTTGTGGTGTTAGGAAGAATGCAGTGGTTTTGCAACAAATGTGTTTGTCTTAATGTCTAAATGTCTTAAAATTAATATGTACAGATTCATTATAGGTAACTGTTGGACTAATTTCAGTTCAGCTATCGAAAGTAAAAATCTATTTCTGGTAGGCTAAATAACTAAACTGTTATTAAATGTCATCTGCCAGAATTTCAAAGTAGCAAAATTGGTACCACAGTGTTTGTACAACCTTCTTATATGTGGACTGTTTCTCCAGAACCGAATGCTAAAGGAAAGCCATAGTATTAGGAGTAATAAAACTAAATTCTCAATTGTACAGATATCTGGGATGGAATGTTTGTTGGTTTTTTTTGTTGTTATTTTTTTTTTTAACCTTAATTTGATTTAGGAACAAATACTGCCATTACATGGTTTCCTAAAGGAAATACCTTCAGGGACAAAGTTAAGGAGTAAGATATACCTTCTCTTCCTTCCTGTTTATTTTCCTGTGAAAGTCAGGATGCTCTTCCAACATGAGTAATATGTGATCAACTTAGTATTTGTAGATATTAGTTCCTGTTAAACCCAAGAAAATAACTTCTCTTGATAGATCAATTAGGCAAAGATTAATGCTGGCCCCTCCTAGCATGACATTTGAAGGTGCGGTAAGGCTTGTGCAAGCAAGTAGGCAGGAAGTAGAATTATGGTGCAGTTTTTTATTATCTTAAAAGTCTTTTCTATCAATGCTGTGATTCTGCTTGATTTCTTTGGTTCATCTTTAATACTGCTTTAGATGAGATGCTTTTGCTCAGATTTTGAATGGGCATTATTAAGTGTCTGAAGGATTTATGAATTGAGGAATTTTAGGGCGTGGTTGTTGGATCCAAGCTTCTGTTTAAGGAATTGTGTTTACTGATTTGGATCACTTGCTATGTACTTTGTTCTCTGGTTGAAGGAAGACTATGTCCTGTAGATCCATTCCATCTTGTAGATGGATCAAGTGCACTTTGACTCAGTGCTTTATCAAAGGCACAGTTAGGGGGCAGCTGAATTAGTTCTAGTTGTGGCAGTTTGTTTCTGGTACTTCCCCTACCCAAAAGGGTTATAAATTCCTCATGGCAGGTGGTTAGCATATGTGCAATTATCTGATGGTTCCAGGAATTAGCATGATTGCTATGTGCCTGTCTTCAGAGCCACTGCCTGTGGATATGCAGAGCATGAATGATGCCTCCCAGGCACAGGGAGTGCTGAGTGAGAATAGCTGCTGTGGTACAGAACGGAAGGGCAGTGGACAGGAGAGCTCTTGGTTTGTGTACAGGAAGGCTTGAAATACCTCTGGGATACAGTAAAGTGCAATTTTATGATTGCTGGTTTCAAAGTATTGTTGTTGTTTATATTGAGATGTGCTGGATCCTTGTGAGCTACTGATTTCATGGACTTTCCTTAGTCATCCTTTAGCTGTGTAAGGATGCACAGGTTTTTGTTAGAGCATAAACAACATTGGGAGCCACTTATTTTGATCTACTTACTCTAATCCACTGTCACCTTATCGAAAAAAAAAATTAATGAATAGGACAAAATTAGTAATCTTAAAATCTTAAAGGATTTTTCTTGCTGGACTTTTATAATATTTAGTAGATATTATTCTCCAACAAAGGCTCTGAGTTTCTCTTGAGTAATCTTTACAGTGCTGCTGTCATGGACACATAAAACTGTTGGACAGGTTATTTATTTTAAGAGGAACTGTACTTCCTCAAACCATATGCCTTCAAACCTCTTACTTTGATTGATCTGTGGGAATAACAATTCTTGTTTATAATTTCCTTTCATTTCACATTTTAGTGCTACTGTTGGTTGAAGCTTTAGCCTTTTGCTGAGAGGCCCCGAGACAGACCTCTTTGGTAAGTTACTGTAACTCATTTTTAAGAACTAGTATTTGTAACTTTGTAAGGAGTCACAACATCCCTTGAGAGGAACTGTTAAAAAGGATTAGTCTAAAGCCTGTGTTCAGCTGCATCTTGTTTCTGCAGTAAAATACAGCAAGTTTTAGTGACATAAAAGTTTTTCTTTCTTGTGAGTAATGTTAATTATGTAGTCACTCAGTGGCTCTACACAGAGAAATTGCAATGAAGAGCACACGATTTAAGATACTATTCACATTGCATATTTGATAGATAGTTTTACATGGAATAATTGGTATAAAGATACTCTGATAAAGCATATAGACATATATGCAAGAAACATGCGTTCCATATATGCTTAAAAGAATTGAATTTTGAAGTCAGGAAATCTGTATTTCTCAATTTTCTTGTTCAAGGCACAATATTACCTTTTATAATTTAGCTCACTTGAAACATCGTCTAAAATACTTTTGTGTGAAGAAGATTCTGGGAAGAATCAAGCATTAAGGATGTGCCTAAAGGGCAAACACACATATATAGGATTTTAAAAAAAAAAAAAAAAAAGGGGTGGGGGGAAAGTAGAATGATATTTAGAAATAGCTGTTTTGAAGTAATTTTGTGAGCAGGTGTCCTAGAAGTCAAATTAATCTTTTCTTTGCAGTTGATTTTTTTTTAAATAGAATTCTAAACATATTCTTTGACAGTGTAACTTAGTGATAGATTTTTATTTACAGAACAACCTGCAAATAGTTGCCTGACTTGTAATGCCAATGTGCTACCAATTCAGTAGAGTATCATAAAGCTTGTATAAATAGATGATTCATTTCCGATACAGAAAACTATGCTTCTATTCTCATCTGTGCATATATCTCAGATTTCTTAAATATTAGCTTTTGTTTTTGATTGGCATAATCCCCGGTAAAATGAATAGTGTGGTCATTAGGGTTTTATTAGCCTAATCTTACTCGTTAGTTCAGAATGCTCTTATTCCTTCCTGCATACTAAATAATGAATATGAGAATCATGGAGTCATTTAGGTTGAAAAAGACCTTCAAGATCATCAAGTCTAGCCTTTGACCTATCACCATCTTGTGAACTAGACCACAGCACTAAGTGCCACAATGAGATGCTTCTTGAACATCTCTGATGGTCAAGTCACCTCTGATGGTGGTGACTCCACCACCTCACTAGGCACTCCATTCCAATGCTTATAAACACTTCTGTGAAGGAATTCTGCCTGATATTCAAGCTGAACCTCCCCTGGCACAGTTTGAGATTATGTCCTCTTGTCCTGTCACTTGTTGCTTCAGAGGAGGTGAGCCCCCACCAGGCTACAGCCTCCTTTCAAGGAGTCGTACAGAGCAGTGAGGTCATCCTTGAGCCTTCTTCTCTCCAGACTTAACACCTCCAGCTCCCTCAGCCATTTGACATATAATTTATTCTTTAGAGCCCTCACCAGCTCTATTGCCCTTCTCTGGACATGCTCCAGCACCTCAATGTCATTCCTGAATTGAAGGGGCCAGAAGTGGACACAGGATTCGAGATGTGGCCTCACCAGTGCTGAGTGCAGTGGGACAATCACAGCCCTTGTCCTGATTTTGCTGCAAGCCAGGATACCTTTGGGGTTCTTGGCCATTTGGACACACACTGGCTCATGTTCAGCTGGCTGTTGACCAGCACTCCCAAATTTGTTTCCACTGGGCTGATTTTTGGCCAGTCTTTCCCAAGCCTGTGGTGCTGCATGGAGTTATTGTGACCCAAGTGCAGCACACAGTACTTGGTGTTACTGAACTTCATACAGTTGGCCTTGGCCCATTGATCCAGTGTGACCCCTCTGCAGAGCCTTCCTGCCTTCCAAGATAGATGCAGCTATCACTCAAGAAGTGATAGCTGTATCTGTACTATTAGAAGATAAATCTTTGACTCAAGGTTTTGTGTGATTCTTCAAATACAGAATGACTCAAGCTGCTTCTGGTAGTTACCTTGCCAGCACATCAGCTGGACAATTTTTCTGGCTGTATTTCCTGTAAACAAACTGAAAAGAGGAGCCAGAATTCCAATTTGGAGGTAGGATTTTTAGAGAAGCTGGTTTTGGGGGATTTTTTTCAAATGCAGTGATGAAATTAGGTTGTGAAACAGTCTTAGCTTTTGTAACCTTGTGTGAAATGTCTGTTTCCTGTGAGGTGGTCTGTTTCCTTGAGAACTGAAGGGTTGCTTTTAGATTTAAAAAATACATATTTATATGCTTGTATCCCAAGATCACTAGCAATTATGTTGCTACCAACCCTCTCCGTGAGAAGCAGCATCCATTTGTCATAACTTCACTGTCAGCTTCTTGCAGCAGACATGGCCTTTTCTGCCTTTTTCTGTCTGGTACACAGTTGACATAAAATACTGAAGTGTAGCATTATGGCAAGAAGATTAGCTGATCAGGAATAGACTTTATTTGCAAGTTTCTGATGGCCTTTCTGTGTTCATTTGGGCCCTGAGATATCTCAAAATTACGGGTTTTTGATCTATTGCCATTAGCAGTTCACAGGAACTAGAAAATGTTCGATGACAGCAATAATTTCCATCAGAACAGGTTTGCGACTTGTGATTAAAGACAGTGACAAACCCACTTCATTAGTTTTTTTGTCTTTTAGTTTGGTATTTCTTCTTGTCAGCCTGAATGCACCTATAATTGGGTACATGCCATTGTAATGCTCTGCAAGGTTATCTGGGCAAGCCAGTACGGTCCTCTGACATTGCAGCAGGGAGAGGATTGCTACAGTCTAGCAGTTCCCAACTGTGCTGTCAGATCATTCTGATAATAGATCTGTTCCTTTCCAGGTAGAATGCCATGTTTGCAGTTTCTGTTGGAAAACAGCCAATGACTCAGTTGTTTGATGTGTACCACTTATCTTTATTAGAATTATCACTGGAGTTCAAAGAACATTCTGATCTATAAAACTGCAAGATGAGACTAATCCTTGACTTAGATTTTTGCTTTGATAATTACAGCTCAAGCAGAGAGACTTGTCATATTCTTAGTTGACCTAATCACGCTCTTGAGCAGCCTAGACATGGCAGAGGATCCCTTGTGACTGTACATCACTGCAGTTCAGATGTATGTTATATATACTAATTTTCAGTCTGTTCCTGTCCAGATTTTTTTTTAGTCTGATATGCTTCTGCGATCATAAAAACTATTTCAGTAAAAAGGATGACTGAGCTATCACCTGCACACATTCTGTGTGCTTTGCCTCCCGTCATGGTACCTTACATGGAGGGCATGTTGATAGCTTGAGGAAAACAAAGGATTTCATTAAATATGTTCAATGTGGAGCACAGCAACTTTAATAATACTAACTAATTAAATAACTAGATCTCTTCTTGTGTGTTGTAATTTACTGGCAATTGTGACTTATCCTACCACGGCCTGAACAATATAATCTGCCCATGTAAAGTTATTCCAGAATTCCAAATGTTCAAGTAATCTGGTCACGTATCTAGAATATTTTACATTTGGTTTGCCTACAGATGTGCTGTAGAATGGTATTTCAAGAGGTAATGCACTAGTGCAGCTGTGAATTGTTTTCACCATCCTGGAGAAGCGGCAATTTGCCAGACTCTGTATTGCATCAAGTTCTCAAGAAGAGGTTTCTTACTTACCTGGCACTGAATGATCCTTGAGGATGTTTATCACCTTTAGAAACCCTACCATCCACCTCTCAAACCTTGGGAACTTTTCAGCTAACACAGGCTTTTAGAAGTGAGGAGAATTGAGTGGAGCTGGAGTTCATGCATGAGGATTTGTGCAGCATGAGCAGAGCTCCAGCAGATAGTGCTGTTTGAAACATGTGAAGCAGGTGTGCCCCCTGCAAATTCTGAAAGGTGTACAGTGTTGTAAAAGAAGTATCTCTTGTTTATTTACTAAGTTTCACTACCTTAAATACTGCTTTGAATTAAAGAGATGTGACTTTTTCTTGCTAATAAGTATTTTACTAACTTTTAACATTTGTAATGTTACTGAAAATAAGTATAGCTATTTGCAGTAAAATATACCAGTCTTATGGAGAAACAAAATTTTTGAGTAAAATACCAAAATTATTTCTTGAAATATATTAGTATTACAGACCTCCTCAACCTATTATACAAATATGGATTTGTAATACTCAAAACTTTAGAGAAAAATGCCTTGCATTATTTTTCATCTTGGATTTTTCAAAACTGGAAATGGTAAAGATTGAAGGACCACCTTGTGATTTGTGAAGTTTTGCTCTTTATCTGGATTTTGAGTGTCCTCCACTTAAATAAGTGCGTGTTCTTGTTACAAGTTGTCTTTTATCTTATATGGACACAGTTGTTGCATCTCAAATGAGCATTTGCATTTCAGGGGCAGGAATCAGCCTTTTTATTCCTCCCTTCTCTATATTAAAGGATGCTTTTTGCACAGCACCTCTTTCTTAATCTGCTCTTTTCCTGCATTAGAGGCATAGTGGGAAAGTTGGTGGCATGGAGGAAGAGATGAAGTAAAAGAATTGTTGTGTTCATGTGAGAAAGTACTTGAGATGCACAAGAGTGAGTACAGACACAGGCAACAAGAGGAAAAAGCTGACCGTATTTTTAGGTTTACTGGATGCTATCCATTTACCAGTGATTTTGGAAATATTACCTTAACAAAAGAAATGAATGCTTTCAAGGACTCTTCATAATGAGGAGTTTCAGACAAGTTGAAGCAAGAAAATTTTGACTGGTTTGAAAATGCATCTCAATTCAAGTTTAAATTCAGTTGAGTTTCATGCAAACCCTTTCTGCTTGCTGTTGCAGCATCAGTGAGAGTTAGAGGATCATTTGGTCAGCAGAAAGTTGTTTTTCTGGGAACGGTCATTAAGGAGTCATGTACTGGTCTGCACTGGATTCTGTGGGAAAGGCACTGGCTGTTAATGAACTCAATCTGGCAGCCAGGAAAGCAATAGGGAATGGAAAATACCAGTATAAAAAGAGAACCAGAAAAAAAGGGGAAGATTGCTTTTAAGAGGTATGTTTTCTAAGCCTAAAAACCATAGGTCTAAAAACTATTTTGATACTTAGACCTTCAGTTTTTCCCCTCAAGGACAAGGAATTAAACTTTATAAAGTCAGGGGAACAAAATGATACTCCAATAAGAAATCACATTCAGGTGTTTGGGAGGTGCATGAGGATTTCTATGAATATGACATGCTTCTTAAAATACGTGCATGCATGTTTGAGTGTTTCTGTTACAGATAATTGATATGTATTTCAGTCTCCAAAAGGTCCATCACTGAGATAGCAAAATGAAGATGAGACAACATGTGAATTATGCCCTAGTGGAATGCAAGAAGCCTCAGGAAAATCCCCTCAGATCTCACAATGTTTTCTTTCTCATATTTTCAGTTCTTTGTATGTTCCACGTTCGTTTCCCTTTTTGCCTCTTAAAAAATCATTCCTTTTCATGAAAAGTCTTATGAATACAGTGAAAGGAAGAGTGCTGTGTTGGGTTAAGTGTAGTTTCATATTCAAATATGAATGCATATGTTGCTAGTGAACTGTTGGAAGATAGAAGCAGATACCTTTCCTTCTGCCTTGTTCTCTTTGGTGTCTCCTGCACTTTTAAGATAAATTAATCCAGAGGGATACTTGGTCTAGACTGTGGGTTTACTGGAGAGAAGGCAAATGTGAACCTATAGAGGCTTGGGAGCTTCCAGGGTAGGCTGCTTGTGGAAAGGTTTGGAAGAGTTTAGGCTATGAGTCAAGGACAATTGTACTGTAGAGGAACTCCTTCCCTAGGAGTTGTTGGAAATCATCAACTCTATCCTTGAAGTGTATAATTGTGGAGATTTTTTTTTTAATATGTATAGAAAATAATGTTGTGCTCAGATCTTCTTGGACTTGCAAATGCATGTTGTGCCAGTGTGGGGTTCACAGCTGATAATCAAGTTGTTTCTGTAGGTTTGTAATATCTTCTGGTCTTAGTGGACATTGTCCAGTGGACAGTGATGGAGGTACTTAAAGAGAAAATGTAAGGATCCTTTCAGTTATTTTTTTTAAAATGGATCTTCAGAAAGAACAGTTCCCCCAATTTCTCAGTTGGTACTTGACTTCAAAGTTTTTATCCTTATTATTAAAATTTGTAATTGTTTTTCTAGATTTACCAAAGCAAGATCACCTGTTACCTGCTTAAACTCCTTTTCCAATTCTGTCACGCTTATGGTTTCAGCATTTTGTTACAAAGGTTTGGTAGAGGACCATGTAATACAATTTGTTTTCTTTATTCATGGAGTTATTAATAATATCTACATTATAAGATACTGGCATTCACGTGGGTTTTTTGATTTCATTTAAAGCTTGTAAAGTTTTATTGTCAGAAATTCAAACCAATGTGCCTTCTTTGATGTATGTCCCATTTTTCATTTGGTTCCTCAAGCGTTCTCAGAAACCCGATCTTGTTTTCATGTGTAGATTTTGAAATTAATTTTTATGCCTGTGTGGAAAAGAGTGAGACATGTAATGCTATAATGTTGGTACATCATAAACTGTAAAATTTGCATTTGTAACCTCAAATCATCATTTTTGACAAGCTAATACCTCTTGTGATCAGTAAGAGTTAATGCATTGTGACAATCCTATTGTTTGCTTTTTTAGTTATTTGCATTTTAATTATTATTTCTTTTGCTGCTTTCTAGTGTAACAAATGGCAGCGCAGTGTGTGACAAAGGTGGAGCTGACTATTGCCTGCACCAACCTCTTGGATAAAGATGTTGGTTCCAAGTCAGACCCTCTGTGTGTGCTTCTCCAGAACACAAGTGGTCAGCAGTGGTATGAGGTACAGCCTGATGCTTCTCATAAATCTGCTAAAAACACATTCTGACCTTGTTGGACCTTTTAAAACACTACAGCATATAGTTTCATTAAAATATTTTAATTTTGTACCAGCACTTTTAAATAGTTTTTGTTAGATCATTTCTCTAATAGTGTAGTGAGTTTGGATTTTTCCCTTAACTAAGAACCAAGCTATATCAAATCACAACAAATAGTTACATGGGCAGCACAGTAATAATCATTTGCTATTAAATACTTAAAACTGTCTGATTTTTTAGCACTGTTCCTCAGCCATGTGTGGACCAACAGAAGAAGCCTTTTGAGTGCTTAAATATGCTTTTATAAATATAGTACTCCAAAACTAGGGTCTCATCCTGGATTTGACAATACAGGATTTTATGTTGATCTTCCCTGTGCAGAAGTAGGTCCCACCTTAGAAGGACTGATGAAAAGTAGGTAAAGTATCCCTAACTTAGAGCAGTGGATTTTGAAATATAATGTGTATATATAATATTATATTTTGTAATATAACCTATATTTGATGAAATGTTTATAGGAAGATACTCTTTTGTGCTCTAAGAACTTTTGAATATATTTAACAATATGATATTTGATTTGCTTGCTTGTTTAGTTTGTGAAATACCAGATAAAGTGCTATCTTTATAATTTCAGGTTGATCGCACAGAGAGAATTAAGAATTCCTTGAACCCAAAGTTTGCCAAGAAATTCGTAATTGATTATTATTTTGAGCTTGTTCAGAAACTTAAGTTTGGAATATATGACATTGATAACAAAACCTATGATCTGAGTGATGATGACTTCTTAGGAGAATTAGAATGTACGCTGGGACAGGTAAGCATGCAGATGATTTCTCTTAGAATTAAGTTACTGAAAATCATTAGCCACTTTTACCTTGAATTTATCACTATATTTTTGTGTAGTTGGAGTAGTCTTAAGTTGAACAGGATGCCCTTAATTTGTTTTTTCAAGCCTCAGTTCAGTGTATATACATTTTATTTACAAAAGGTCTTGAGATGATGCCCTGAAATGTGCTCTAGGATGGTGACTTTGGGTTGCTATCTAAAAGTAAGTGGACTGTCAGTGAGCACGAAGTTGCAGTAATTGCTGTTTATTTACTCAAATACTCAAATTCCTATTTTTATGCTCCCAAAAAAGAGAATCAGTGTAGAACAATTTATAAGTGTTCACAAGGGCCATGTTATCCTTGTAATCTGCTTTCCACTCAATGCAAGCTATGATCCTAGTTCTGCCAGCTGTAGATTTTCTTCTATTTCCCACTCATATTCTGCTATTGGTGCTATCACAATTGGACAGCTTCTTTTTCACTTGTTCTTTTGAATAGATGCTTCAAAGGTATTTCTAGGAAGAGTTGTCTTGGGATTTTTCCTGCCCTGTGTCTAAAGTATTTTTATTTTAAGTGCATTATAAGGATAGAGGAATTGTGAACTGAAATTCAGTGTCAATTAAAAATTAGTCATTCATTCTTAAGGTTAAAGAAGGACCTGTAGAATGAGTAGACACATTTCTGAGGAAGCATTGCCTGAATAGGGTAAAATAAAATCAGCTAGAAACTGTGCAGGGGAAAGCTGATGATTTTGAGTGACATTGTGTTTATAAATCTATTTACTGAATCCATTTATGAGATATGCCTTGCATGCATTTTAAAAATATGTATGGAAAACTTAAAGAACAATTTGAAATTGGGACCCTAAGGTATTATCTTTGTCCATGAATGTGTATCGATATTTGAATTCTTATTACTCCTGAAGCTCTGCATGTGTTCATCTGCATATGTATTTTAGAATTTTGGAGTGAATAAAGTATTACGTATTTTTTTATAGAAGATTATGGGAAGTAAATGTAATGCTATCGTCTTCACAAAAAAAGGAAAAATTACTAAAATGAAAATACGTCACTAATTAATTTAATTCCTTCGAAATTTTACTCAGTCGTGTTAATAATGCTTGATACTCAAATTTTGTCTTGGCAGATAGTTTCCAGCAGGACTCTAACAAAACCATTAGTACTTAAAAATGGCAAACCTGCTGGAAGAGGAAGCATTACGGTAAGCCAGTTGAGAAATAAATGTCTTCAGAGTTCATCCTTAATTGTTTCTGGGTTTTATTTTTTAGTTAGTGACTTGAATGCAGTGAGTCTATTCTATACTGCTTTAAAGCAGATTTTTTTCCTCCACTGATCTCTCTTTGTCATCCATTTGTAGCCCACCTTCTGTGTAAGTCCCATTGCATACATCATTAGGGCATCCAATGGGCTGCTGTTTGGGGCATATCTCTGTCAGTGCCATCATTTATGGTAAATAAATGGGAATATGGGATATGGGAATGGAATCCCAATGTCAAATCAAGTTGTTCCTCTACTCCCCTCCTCCCAGCCTCGTATTTTTTAATACTTCATTTGTGAGAACACATTAGGCTTTTTTAATAAACCTGCCATAGGAATGCTGTGAATATGAGAACTGCATAGTTCCTGAATAAAAACTATGTATTTTGTTTGCCTACCTAGATTACAGCAGAAGAAATAAAGGATAACAGAGTGGTTGTATTGGAAGTAGAAGCAAGGAAACTGGACAATAAGGTATTTAAGTGATTGCTGTTTCTTTGATAAAGTAGTAAAATCTTGTCTTGTCAAAGCAAGAAACATTTGAGTACGTTTGTTGATTTTTGCTTAAAAATAAAATCCATTAATATTTTAGTTACACTAAAAAAGGAAATTAAAGTGAGATTGCTGCAGAATAACTTCGTAGAGTGTTTTGAAATGAATTGCAATGTATTTTTAAGTAAGATAGGGTAGTCCATGAGCAACATGTTCCCATTTAAATGTAAAACCTTACATTTATTCATAAATAAAAGGGAGTTTTAAAGGGAGTTTTGATGGCTATATAAATGGTTGCCCGTTACCTCTCTGAAATAAATGTTGAATATAGGACTGGCTATAGAGAGACTTTTAAAACCAAAGTTAGAAAAATAATAGACAAATATTTTTATTTTTACTTTTTGATTTAATGATACTTTTTTTTTGAACTAGATGAAATCTTTAGTTTCCTATCCATTGTAATACTTGTAATATAAGTATTCTTTTGCTTGAACTGTCAGGTATTTGATATGTGGACATTTTTCTCCTAAATTGAAAGACATTCCCCACTTTCTTTTTCTCTTTCAGATGGTAATATAATCAGACTTGCATTTCATCATCTGAAGCTTTTGTTCCCTGAATTTAGTTTTTGTTAATCTAAGTGTATGTTAACTGGAATTTAATGGTATTCATGCTACAGGCTGCTCTGAGATAATTGCATGTTATTTAAATACAGGATTTTTTTGGAAAGTCAGATCCTTATCTGGAATTCCACAAACAGACTGGAGATGGAAACTGGGTGATGGTTCACAGAACAGAGGTAGGATATTTTCAGTTAACAAAGAGGTTAAGGTTATTTAATTTCCAATGTGTCACAGCACTAGAGATACAATGCTTTATAAAAAGATTGACTAGCCAGGAGTTGATATGCACGCTAGCTAGAAATTCCATCATCTCTTCCACTGACTTTTCTGAGAAATCTCCCTTATTCTCTTTATGCTGATTTTGATTTATGCCATTCTGTTTGGAAAGAAAACATTTTTTTCCTCTTTAACTTTCAGCAGTCTAGGAGAAAAAAATATTTTGAAAAAGACCTGCAAACTCACACAGGGACATTTGATCAGTTCTACCCAGTGCTGGGGTAGGACTTGGGCATTCCTGATTCTGCTATTCTTAGGAAAGTATCACCTGGCTTTACCCTTTACTAATGAAAACAATGGTGCTGAATGCTTGCATAGCAAGAGCAAGCCAAGGAGAATGCAGAGTGAGGGAAAATGTGCTTGAGCAGCAGCAGCCTTTCACCCAGGAGGAGGTGTAGGGGTCCTGTGACTGTGACTGACAGGCTAAAAGTGATTGCAGAATGTCTCACTGTAGTGGCAGCTCAGGGCCGATGATTGTATTCGTTTTGAAGGATGGATGTTGAACTGTAAATCCTTTTTGCCAGACTTACAGTTTCCCTCATGAGGTGGTTCTTCTGCTTAAGGTGCATCTTTTCTGTGATGATTTTAGTCATCAACTTCAGTAATAAATCCAGAATTTGTTGTTTCAGCCTAGAAATGTCTGATGGATTAGTTCTTTATGTTACAGGTTCAAAAAACCTCCTTTTTTCTAACTACTGTTTTTATTGATTTAATTTTCATGAGAGATTTCTTTCTCAGCATTCCTACAGTGTTGGAAGTATTACTGTTGTTAGGTATTATTAATAAAGTAGTGCATGTTATGTGTAGTTTCTTGTGCTTTTGTAGGATCATTATTTGACGTATTGGGTATATTTACAGATAACCATTGACAAATTTTGAAGATCTTTCAGTATCATAATAACACTAATAATATAAATTAGTGTTTATATAAATAATATAAACTACTAAAATAATATAAATAACACTTACTAAGTGTTCAGCTTGAGAGGCCTTTTATCCTCATTCTCTGTTTTTACTTTACTACACTGTGAATTTCTTGAGGACTTATTTCCATAAATGACATTTCAGAATAAGATGTGGGAGTGAATTGTAATCTCCAGAGCACTGATGTATTCAGAAATTCCAATGCAATATTTTTCCCACACATTTTTGGTAACTCATGCCTTTATATGTGTGTGTATGTATATATGTGTCCTTATTAAAAGAAAGCAACCAGTATTTTATTTATGTGATGATAGGTTTAATTTTTTGCAGTTTAGTAGCTGAAGGATATAGTAAGTGACAATGAAGTCTTTGCAACATATGGAGCTGAAAGAGACCATCTCTTTTTGAATAATGGCATGTTAAGAGTAGTTTGATTTATATCCTATATATTAGGATTTGGAGTGCATTGACAGCAGCATTAGTCAAATGGTTTTTTGCACACAAAAATCATGGCATGAAGGTATGACCCATTATGACGACTGCTTTCCACCTTTGTGAAAAATGGTGTTCTGCTTTTTTTTTTTTTTTTTTTGAACAGGTTATTAAAAACAACCTGAATCCTGTTTGGAGGCCCTTTAAAATCTCTCTCAATTCTCTGTGTTACAGTGACATGGATAAGGCAATCAAGGTAACATATATTAAATGTGTGTATAAATTAATGAATTAAAAGTTAAAGTATGTAACAAGGGAAAGATGTGTTATTCTAGGTTTTTTGTTTCAAATTTAATTGAAAGTATTAGGTTTCTTATTTGAAAGGCACAGGTACACATGTATGTTTAAGGGGAAAAAAGGAAAATACTGCACATTTGTCATGTATTGTGTGGTAGAAGTTGGTCTTTGAAAGTCTGGGAAACCAGTTGAACACAAGTATATTTGAAATGTCCAGTGCAGTTTCTTATTTTGATTGTACAGTTCTAGGATGGCATCAGCCAATACTGGTGGTGTTAAAGATACTGTACAGTGAAAGAAGCATGTTAAAGGCTAGAATATGCTTTGTTCTATGTGATGGATCTTGTAATACTTTGTTACTGGTGCAACAGGTAACATTAATGAATTTTTTAATATATTGTCTGATAAAATAAATTACACTTAATTTACTGGCTAACAGATGTGGGTCAGATACAACTTGTTAATACCAGTTTTGACAACTTTTTCTCTTTATATAAAACTGAATTTTCTGTCAGAAAGTTAAGAAAACCTGTGAAGTGATAGTTCTACCAGGGCTTTAATGTTTTCTATTTTCCAATTTTATCTTGATAAATTATGTTTAACTTCTGAATATTTTTCTTCAGGCATTCCCTTTAGGGGAGAAACTGAAGCTAAACAGCCAATCAAAATGTCATTTATAAGCTATTATGATCATGTTAGAAACCTGGTATTTTAGCATTTGAAAAAGAAACCTGAAAACCCAAATGTAACAAACTGCTATATTTGATGTTCTTCCTGTGGGAAGGAAAACTTAAAACATGTTTTGCATGTGATGGATATTAGTCATATGACTTGAGGCAGTCCTGGAGAATCCTTAACAGCCACAGGGATCTGGGTGTTACCAGCACCTGGATGGTTTTAAATGCATGTTTATAGAGGAGACTGATGAACAACTTTACATACCTGGAACCTTCTTCTCTTAATGCTTCTATGTTTTTTCCACCTCATTCCTTTCTGCTTCCCTTTTCCCCAAAACAGCTCTTACATGTCCATATACTATAAATGTATTTCTCCTTTTCAGTAAAGGTAGACCATTGATCTAAATGTATCTATGAAGAGTTATTCTCAGCTCTGTCATCATTCTAGTAAAGTCTGTTCTTTGAAATCTTACCTCAGAAATGTAGGTTTATATCCAGAGGAAATAGACTTTACTTGGAATAGCTATAGACTTGCAGAGAGGCAGCTTGATTATGCCTTAACTTAGAAAGGCAGGACCTCTTCAAACATTAAAACGTAGGCAGAATTCTATTATGGAATGTTATTGAAGGATTAAACAATGCTTTTAACACTTTTGTATGCATACAGTTGCATGTGTGATGGGCTGTTTGGCATAGTAAGTAAAACCAGCAATTTTTCTTTGAGTGGCTTTTCACCTCTGTAATGGCTTAGTTTGTGTATGCCCAGCAGTGCACAAACCAAGTTGGTCCTTCATCTTCTGGATTCATGGTTGTGTTCCGTGTGAGTGTGTTTGCAGTCAGTGAAGTTTTTCTGTGTCGCAGATGTGAGCCTTTCATCTGGAGCATCTGAGCCTTTTCTGCCTAGTTCTGCTGGGAAAAATGTGTTAAAAGACTTTGTTCCCAACTGCTATTGCATGTCCAGGAGAGCATGTATGGAAAAAAGGAAAGGCTTCTCTCTTGTCTGGAATAAATATTAAAAATTGGCTTGAATGGATCAAACATGTCAAGCAAGACAAATTTTGATGTCTTTGAAATAAAAAGGAAATACATCTACTAACTCTGCTAACAGGTATCAGAACTATTGGGTCAGGAAATGTGTTCAGTTTTAAATTTCAGCTACTGAAGCACTTGGTTGAGTATTTGATTGACATACTTTATGGCATTCAGAAGAATTTACATAGTATCTGCCATGAACATTAATTAACCTGTTGGTTCTTTGCCTGCTTGCATGATTTAAGCTGCTGTTCAGTGCATGTGCCTGCATTTTTTTATTTATTAGTGAATTCAAAATGTAGTACTGCAGACTGCAAGATAGAGGTATGTTCTGTGCAGTAGGGCTCTCCGTCTACACATCATGTTCTGTACTTCAACATTCCTATTTGTTTTCAGAAACTTAATTTCTTTCAGAAGCTCGAGTGTATGTTGAAGTTGTTTGTTTTGCTTTTTTATTTTTAACTGAAATGCTCAAGTAATCAGATAAATTGATTCTTGAATATAAGGTACAATATTTTTAGAGTAGAAAGATGGACATGCAAGTAGCTGTTCAGTTTAAGCCATACATCCTCTGAACATTTTTCTTGAAGTTTGCATTTTGATTTCAAGTAATGTGGGATATGTACTTGACTCTTGATTTATTATTGTTTCTGTTTATCATCATCATTATTAAATGATTTTAGTGTGTTTTTATGTTATTTGTTTAAGTTAGCTATCATGTCCATGTTGCTGAACTGACATAAAATATCAGAAGTGGATGAAATTAACATAAGCTTTTATAGACAAATAACCAGTTTTTTATATAGAAAGGCAGTTTTGTCATGTTTTCAAAGAGGAAAAAAAGGTGTTTTTCACTCCTGCCTTCTTTGGTAGATTGGGCTGTTAAAAGGGCCCATTGATTAATAAAGCTTTTGATTTATAATTTAATAATTGATTAATAAAGCTTGTCATTAACTCTCACTATAGGAAAAGAGATTTTTAGTTGACATTCAGATCCATGAAGTGTGGATCATAGTTTAACAGATCCACTGTTTAAATTAGCTAATCTTAAAAAACAAAAATTGTTTCTAGCTTTAGGGCTGAACCTTCATATGTTTATGAATTCTGTGTTGTTTTGAGGATTAATGAAGTACTATAAAAGTGTTGCTAAAACTCTTGTGATTGCTTACATAACTGATTTATGAAATTTTTGGCTGGATACTCAGATTCATGTTGAATGTAAAAAACCCTACATTGTTTTCTTATTCTTCCCAACACCCTATCACTCTCAAAACATAGTTCAATAGAATTGATGATACTTGCTCTTGCAAGACCAGGCACTACTTAGTACTTAGTATTGTCATCTCTCCTTCACTTGAGTGGAAGATTAGATTCAAAACTGAGTGTATTGGCTTCTGCTTAATCTTAATCTGTTTTAAGTGCAACCCTATGCAGGGTTTTAAGTGCAACCCTATGCAGTTCTAAGACCTCAATGGAAGAAAAACTCTGTGATCAAAAAGATACAGGAATGTTTGGGATGTTCAGGTTTGTCATTTCAGCATGTATTGTTTTTGTAGAGTCATTTCTGTTGCTAACACTAGGTAATGCTGCATTTTAGGTTGAGTGCTATGACTATGATGGTGATGGGTCTCATGATCTCATAGGAAGTTTTCAAACTACAATGTCAAAACTGAAGGAAGCATCTCGGTCATCACCTGTAAGTGTTACACAGTCTAAGCTTCTTATATGTTCTTGATAAGCTGTTTTATTCATTTTGGAGCAAAACCTAGGTCACCTGGCCTCAGGTGACCTCTGAGTTGTGTTAAGTTACACTTTGACATTGCTACTGTAGTTGAGGCAAAAACAGCATTTACATTGTGTGTCCATTTTCCTGGGATTAATGTCTTGGTTACAGTATTTATTATTATGTATCTAAATGCCCCACCATCAGCATAAAAACAATTCACTAATTATAAAAATACAGAAATAGAAAAACCACTGGATTGTCAAAGGACAGAATGCAGCACAAATTTAACTACAGGCCAAAGCTTGTAGTATTTTTTTCAAGTATTATTTAATCCTTTTTTTAAAAAATGCGGCACTCATTAACTATTGTGTATACTTTAGTGAATATGAGAAAATTCATTATTATGTCACTACACAAAAAGACAGCTATGTTACATTACATTCGGTGGCTTTTTTCTAAAGTGGTATTGCCCTTCCTGATCTTATGAACTATAAGTTTCCAAACCTTTTAATAGGCAGGGTTTACATGTAGAAAACAGAAGTTGGCATAGCAAACATAACATAAAAGTATTTGTTTTATGGATATGTGTGTTATCAAGATGTTTTACCATATTTTCCTTTAGTCCTGTAAAACCTCCAGAACTATTTCTGCATTAAAAATACTGGGATCTATATATGAGAGTGCATGCTTGTACTTTGCTAATATTTTGAGTGTTGTATTTGTACTAAATAATAAAAATAATAATAATTCCAACCACAGCTGCTGGAAACACTGATGCATTGTTTGAATTGCTATGCCTTCACCAAAAAAAAAAAAAAAAGTTGTTAGCAGAATCCTCAGAGGGAGAATGGTACAGAATTTCTCTTTGTTTGAAATACAATTGTCAAAAAAAATGTGTTTGTAGCCTTTTGGGTAAGAGAGGATTTCTGTCTTGAGAATGTGTTTTTTTTTCTTGATATTGATGATTTTTTTTGCCAATATTGGGCAGGCTGGGTTTAATTTTGCTGGATTATGAAATGAACATAATTTTTAATATGAGCACAAAGTACCAGTCCTGAAATAAAAGAGTATTAAACTTGTTGCATAAATGATAGTATAATATTTTTGTTGGGTTTGTTTGCATTCATACAGGTTGAATTTGAGTGCATCAATGAAAAGAAAAGACAGAAGAAAAAGAATTATAAAAACTCTGGCATTGTGAGTGTTAAGCATTGTGAGGTCAGTAATATATTCTGGTATGATTCTGGTTTTAAGTGTTAAGGCATAACAACTCTCATTTACTATATCTTCGTCTTCAAACCTTAAGAAACTTTAAAATGTTTAAAAGTTCCAGACACAGTAAATATATAAGGGACTCTGATTCATATAAGGAGACAAATTGAGAGCTGTCCCCCCTCCTTCTCTTGAAGAGAAAGGTCGCTTAGCAATTATTAAGTCATTTCTGAACCACTGCATTGCCCAACTCACTATTTTTGGCAAAGTAAAAAACTCTGTCATAATGTGTTATTTTATAAAAGGAAGTTGTTTCCGAGCTGCTTTGGTGTCTGTAGTTTTGTTGAAGGTCTGATTCTGATCCATTGAGTGTATGGTGGCATAGGTTGCAAATATCCTCCTTGCAGTGGATGGGTGCTACAGTGCTTTTCATGAGTAAAGACAACATATCTAGAACCTCAAAAGTTGCTACAATAATATTAGCTGGGTTTTTTTTCCCCACTGAAAAAACCAAAATTTCTGTCTTCTATTTTTAGATCATTGTAGAATGCACATTCCTTGATTACATCATGGGTGGCTGTCAGCTGAATTTCACTGTAAGTTAAATCATTTATATGAATACTTTTTGAGTTTTGGGGCAAATTGAAGTACAGAATTTATTGGCTGTGTGCTAAATTTGATTATTGTATTTTTTTCTTGTCAACTTCATTTTTGTTTTTTAGCATGGAGCAGGAAGCTATTTTGCCAGAGTGCTTCTAGTCTGTTTAGAAAAGAATAATCTATGCTCTTGGCAAAAGGTTCTGAACCTCTGATCATTAGGAATGAGCTAAGTTGTGTGGATGGAGACCAATGAGAAATTTACAGTTCTTTGAAAGCAACATGCAGAGGCCATCATATGGCTTAGAAGTCTTAAGTTATGTAATTTGTGAATCAAATGCAGCACAAAGAACAGTAAGATGTCTTCACCTTAGTAATATGCTTCATCACCAAAGCACTTCACTGTTGAAGTCAGAGAAAGGGCTCTCTAGGCTTCTGTAGAGCTTAGCTAGTTGTACTTCTGAGAGTGCCAAGATACAGAATGAAATTAATTTACCAGGTTTTGAAGAGCTGCTGTGAAAGTAGTAACTGAGAGTAAACACAGTGAAAACCTGACAGCATGCCCAGAGAAGCTGTAGATGCTCCATCTCTGGAAGTGTTCAAGGCCAAGTTGGGTGGGGCTTTCGGCAACCTGGTCATGTGAAAGCTGTCCCTGCCCTTGGCAGGTGATGGAACTAGGTGGGTGATCTTTAAGGCCTCTTCCAAGCCAAACCATTCTGTGATTCAGATGAAAGTAGTTTTCCGCCATTCTGGAGAGATGCAGAGCTTTTGAGGGTTTTGTAGTGACATTGTTTTAAGACTGTTAATATTCCAAGAAACCTACATCCAAATACTGTGCCTGTTAGATTTGTAGATGTCCTGTTAACTACTCTTTCATGGTTTTCACTTTGGCTTTGCCAGAGATAAGAAGCATAATTTAACCTTTAAGAGTAATCAGATGTAAATGCTGCATTTGACAGGTGGGGATAGATTTTACAGGCTCCAATGGAGACCCTCGCTCTCCGGACTCTCTGCATTACCTCAGCCCTAATGGAGTTAATGAATACCTAACAGCCATTTGGTCTGTCGGGATGGTCATCCAGGATTATGATACGTAAGTGTTAGATTTTTATTTGGATCATTTTTTTTACATACGTATAGACACTTGTAGTTTTTTAAACCCGTGTTGAAGACTCCTGCAGATATACTGGAATGAAATTTCTGAGTTAAGTTACAGAACTTAAAAATAATTATCACTGCACTATCATATAATTGCAAGTATAAGTTTGTGTTTACTGCAGACAAGCAGGGCTTTTCATATGTGATGAAAAGAGCAGCACTGATTTAAATATCTGCTTGCATTCTTGCCAGTTCGATGTTAAAGACTAGTTTTGGTCCTAGAAACAATTGCAGTGGGGAACTTCCATTTAATTTTGCCTCTTAAATAGCATTTTTAATTATAAAAAGCAGCACTGATAACTAGACTTACTGAACTATGTCAGCTTTTAATGGCAGGCACTGACTTTGTTTTCTTTAAAATTGCTTTTTTAGAGATAAGATGTTTCCAGCCTTTGGATTTGGTGCACAAATTCCTCCTTCCTTTCAGGTAATGGAATGTGTAATTGCACTACCTAAGACAGCTGAAAGCACTTGCCTCAGGAGGAGATTGTATATACAGTCCTGACTATTTCTTCTGTGTCTTCACAGGTGTCTCATGAGTTCCCAATAAATTTTAACCCCTCAAACCCATTCTGTAGTGGTAAGTCTGAGAAAGTAACGTCAGACTGACAGATTAAAATGCCTAAGGTGAAAAAAACACCGGAAAAATGATCTGAAGCATGTTGTTCTAATTAAATTATTAGTTAAGTCTTGTGGCAGGAAAAAAAAATTATAATCAATTTCTTAATTATGAGAAATAGCATTGCATCTGTCCTCTGTAATGATTTGTGAAAGAAGTGGTTTAAACAGCCCTGCACAGGACTGGGAACAGTTCTCTTGTGTTGTCAAGCCACTTTATTCTACTTGCTGCTGGTGTGGAGTTGTTTGGCTTGAGTGTGGTGCTGCTAATGCCTATTCCTGTGGCCTCTGATCACACTACCAAGCACAGAAGCTGCCAGGTGAAGAGATCTGCTGTAATTGAATTTCACCCTTGAGCACAGAGTGTTTGGCCTTTCTGTTCACACAAAGCCAGTCATGTTATCCATGAAAACCTCCATTGCTCATGAATAATTTATTTTTTTCCACTATGGTTAGTTTTAAATCTTTGCATCATCACTTCAAGTAACTGATTTCTAAAGCTTTAGGAAAATAAAGTCCTTCAAAATATCCTAATTCTGATACGAAAACCCCTATTTCTGTTCTCTAGGGATCCAAGGCATTGTTGATGCATATCGAGCCTGTCTTCCTCAAGTGAAGTTATATGGACCAACCAATTTTTCTCCAATTATAAATCATGTGGCAAGGTTTGCTGCTGCAGCTACTCAACAGCAAACAGCATCTGTAAGTTCTTTATGGTACTCTGTGTGTTTTTCTTACTTTTTAATTTTTCTTCTAGTTTATAAATACTTTTTTGCTCTTTTAAACTTCTAAGTGTATTCATTTCACAGCTGCCCCTTTACCTTGTGAATAAATGCTTGTTACCCTTAAAAAGATAAAAACTAATTTTTTTTCAGATTGTACGTAACAGTTGTCTCATCAATTAACTAAATAAACTCTTCATATTTGAAATAGAATCTTAAAAATACACACCACCTTTATGGCATCTTCTGTCCAAAGCTCTTGCAGTACTATACAGGTATAGAAGCCTAATCTAAGCCCTTATATCTGAGAAAGTGATTTAACCTCAGCTTAGAAAAAAAATTAACTAGACCTTGTTTCACATCAGGTAGCTGGCAGAGAGGATTAACTAAG
This sequence comes from Brachypodius melanocephalos, assembly GCA_013398615.1. Taxonomy (NCBI): domain Eukaryota; kingdom Metazoa; phylum Chordata; class Aves; order Passeriformes; family Pycnonotidae; genus Brachypodius; species Brachypodius melanocephalos. Next base: position 30,709,630 of record VZSR01001685.1, read on the forward strand.
ATAGTGAAGAAGTGGATGGTATAGCTCCTGACACCTAGGTACCAACACAGATAATTAACTGTACTAAAAAGGTTTGAGTGCTGTATGGGCTGTTCTGTCCTCCATATTAAAATTGTATGCATGAGTTGTTGACCATACTAAAATAGTCTGAAGACCAAGTCTTGAGTATTCAATCATGTCAATAATGCATGGAAGTTCAGAAAAGCCTAAATCATTGATGACATCAAATACTGGGGTATTTGATATCATGTAAAATCAGAAAATAAAATTAGCTATTTTTGCATGTAAAATTATCTGTAGAAACCAATTTGAAGAAGAGCTGTGGATTTTGGTATGCCATGAGGCTAATGAGGATTTGTCTTGGTAGTCCTTCACTAGTAACTGATATATATATATATATATATATATATATATATATATATGCATACACATATGTTTGTGTAGATGTATGTTTTTATATATATTTATGTATATCTTTGTTTCTTAGGAAAGGAGCAAACCTCTTGTCTGTTTTGTTTTTGTTTGGGTTTTTTAAGCTTTTATTTCATGTAGTATGCTTAAAATATTTATTTCTCCTGCTTGATAGGATGTATTGAAGACAATTTGCTACCCTGACATTTAATATATATCATAGTCATTTTAGATTGGCCAATATGGAAGAAGTATGAGAAGACAGAAATAAATCCAATGTGATATGCTATCCTGCTGCTGTTGCTTATAGCTTTCTGTGATCATAACTGCTTTGTAGATGTTCTTGGCAGGGTGGGATAATGGCCTAGCAGAAAGTAGGGAGAAAAGGTGATACCTAAACAGACAAGATAAAGGAAGAACAATTATTTGGGGGCAGATAAAAGCAGAGGGGAAGGAAAGTAGTGAAGAGAGACTTCTAAGAATACTGGGAGTGTCTTTGGGACTTGAATTTGTGCTAGTCAGTAATCATCTGAAATGAAGTGAGGGAAAATCAAAAAGCATTTGATAATTTCCAGAGTTTCTACTTCTAGCTCATTTTTAGTGCTGAAATCCAGAACAGAAGCTAAGATGCCAGCTTTTAGAAGCCCCGACAGAGTAGTGGAAGCAACTCAGATGATATTTAATTAAATTACTGATGTACTACAAAGTAGTCTCAGACACCATGGTAATTAACTTTATGAAGCACTTAGAAAACGTGATTAAAGGAATTTGAAAATGGCTGTGTTTTTCAACACTAAAAGGTGTGATTTAGGATTTTCAGGATACAGTCGATGAAGTAAAGGGTAGTGTTTCATAAAGGTATTGATAGACCAGAAAGGCAACAAATACAAGCTTCACAGGTGTTACCTTTTCAAAATCTCACAACCTGCCTTCTGTACCAGAACAAATAATGGGAAAATAGGTTAACTGTCGGTTTGTCTGGGGATTTTGGAGAAAAGAAGGGTGATACCATTGGGGTTTTGGATGGTGGCTGTTTATAGATGACTTCTTTTAAAAAATTATTAAACAAAAAATTATTTAAAAGATTATGAACTTCTTCAGACGGTACAAATGAAGCCTGACTAAAAATTAGGTGTTTGATTGTAAAATTCAGTGAGCACACTGAAAATGCCAAAGTGACAACACTATGCAGTCTTTATGTGGGTTTTTCTAAATGTACATCCCTAAATGTTTGTTTTTTCTTTGTACTAACATGGTGTTTATTGATTTAACAGCAATACTTCATCCTTCTGATCATAACGGATGGCGTGATAACGGACCTTGAGCAAACTCGAACTGCCATAGTTAATGCTTCAAAGCTGCCCATGTCCATTATCATTGTTGGTGTTGGAGGAGCAGACTTCAGTGCCATGGAGTTTCTTGATGGTGATGATGGAGTTCTTAGGTCCTCATCAGGAGAGCCGGCTGTCAGAGACATTGTCCAATTTGTGCCTTTCAGGAAGTTCCAAAATGTAAGTAATCTTACTGATATGCTTAATAAATATTGTAGAGGTATGCTAGGCTTGCTGGGATGTCCTATATCTAGTCCAGAACTTTTGTGGTGTTTTCAGTATGTACTCTAAGACAAGTCTTTATCCAATGCTAAAAAAAAACCCCAAATCCCTCAGTTTCTAGTTCCAGCACTGCATTTCTGGCTAGTTGCTGCAGCTGAATGACCTTTGTAAAACTTTCTCAGACTTAATTAAAAAATGGATGTGGGTTTGTTTTTTTTTTTTATTAGTGAGGAAAAACTTACTATGACTTTGTTCTTGTGGTAATTTTTCTTTTTATTGTGGATGCCCATTTATGAATGTGGATTAGTCTCATGATTTAGTGCAGTATTAAAATTCAAGGCTAAGTCATAATCAGGGAAGTCAAAATCAGTAGAAACTCTGCGTGGCCACAGTAGTGGTGATAATGTTCATTTTCATAAAAGTAAGTACAGAAAAAAAGGGTAGTGAAAGAATTAAGTCCCGATATTTTTTAATTTTTGTAAAGCCCAATAAAGTAGGTGTAGGTTAATAGAAGTCAACTTTGAAGCATCATAATGTTGGAAAGAGTTGACTTAAATAAAAACCACCAAAGTTTCCTCAGAGTGGGCAAATAAGATCAATATTTTTATTTCCATCCTAATATATTCTAATTTTGTTTCATGTCTTAGTATTAACTTGTTAATAATACTTCTTACATATTTTTATATCTTTACTTTTGATACAAATTCTTTGTTTAATCTCAGAGTAACTCAGGCAAACTGAAATGAGAAAGAGCAAAATCAATACAGACTATGCTTATCAAGTAATGCACTTGGATGTAGATTAACTAGGGTCAATGCTCAGTATAATATTACATATTCAAATGCTTTCAGTTTCTAGAAAATAGATTTTTTTTTTCTTATGGGTACTCAGTCTTACACTAAAACACTATCTGCAGAAGAGCTGCTCCATAGAAATACAGTTATTGTGGATGAGACTTGGTGCAAAAGATTGCAGATGATTTAGACAAGCCTCTGAAGAGTCATTTTAAGCAGGTAGTGGAAGTATGTTTACATGACTGAAGTCTGATATCTGCACTGTGTATTTCGCTTGACAAAAATGTGTCTTCAGACCTGGCAGCCCTTTGTGCACTCAACTCCTGTTACTTCAGTGGCACAAGACAGCCATCTGGTTCATGGTAACAGGAGTGAGAAGGTAAAGCTGATAGGGAAGCTTCCATCTGTCTGTCACACAAGGGCACTGTGTAAAGTCCTCTGTAAAATGTCAGACTTTAAGTTGGCCTTCTAGAGGAGGTGCTTATTACTTGCCTTAGAATCCTTGTTAGCAGTTGGTGGAAACTGAAGCTTGGTGTTCTTTTTTTGTAAGTCTCCCAAAGAAGCTCTGGCTCAATGTGTCCTGGCAGAAGTCCCTCAGCAAGTGGTGAACTACTTCAGCACCTACAAACTTCAGCCTCCTAAGAATCCTGCTGCAAAATGAACAGGCTGAACAGAGGAGAGACTTTGTGCTTGCTTTACTTGCTGTATCTACAGACTGGTTCTTGATACACTTCTGTATACATGTACACATGCCTCTGTATTGTAATGTCTGTTAGCTTTTGCCTACAAATCACTTTGCCAAGTGTGCCTTTTAAGGGCCAAAATGGTAATGGTGTTTAGGTTTGATGTTGATTTGAGAGATAGTGCTTACATGGATTCATTTGATACTGAAAAGAGTGGAAAAAGGAGTTTCTCTGAAGCCACCATAACAAAATTTTGACACGGATGTTTCATATTCAGACAAGTGCCACAGAATGTAAAGGCCCTCCTTGCTCATCTGCCTCTTGTTTGCCACTTCAGTGCCTTTGGGCAATGGCTGGGGTTCAGGGCTGTATGAACTTAAGCCAAAGAAGTCATTAAAGTATATATTCTTTTATAGTGCCTTCTCTAACGGTACTATGGGAATAACTAGGGTGAATCAAGGTAAACCTCTGAAATCTCAGAAGAATACTACTGGCCTTTGAGGCTACTACTGTAAGGGTTGTAAGATGTGTTCCAATGTGCAGTGTACTGGAAAATGGAAATTCCAGGTTTATTTTGGTAGGGATTTTGTTTTGGGGTGCACCCATAAAACAGTCATTATTATTGATCTTTAAAGGGCTTTTTGTGAAGTAGGAGCTTGATCTTTAGTTAAAAAGTTTTCTCTGATTTACAGCTGCATATTTTGAGGTAAAGGCAGTTCTTCAAAGTGCTACCTGTATTTACTTTTGTCATATTTTGAATCATGTTGCTTTTCCATGAGCCCACTAATGAAAAGTGCCTGCAAAACTCCCAGTATTCCCTCTTTCTCTCCCTTTAGGAAGACACAAGAAAGTCAGGTCTCTCAAGCCCTAATCCTATAATCACATTGCATTTCTCTAGGGCAATTACTGGTTTATTTACTTGAGTTGAGGTTTTTCCTTCCTCTTTCATACTAAGTGCAAATCATGTATTTGCTTAGTGACAAATGAAGGTTTCTTGACCTCCAGCTGCATACTGCTTGCTGAGGATCTCTTCTGATCCTGTTACTGTGTGTAACGTAAGTGGATGCAAAGGTCACATTTTTCACTTCTGAAATGCCAATCTTGAATATAAATTTTGCAGTTTCACATTTGAAGTGGTTTAGAGTTAGACATCCAGCTTATCTCATGTGGATGATCTGGCTGTTGTATGTAAGAACAGAATGGGCTAATGCTAAATTTAGTACACTTGGACACTCAAGATTTCACCAGGTCATAGTGTATTTGAGTTTTAGTTGCTAGAGCTGCTTAATGTACTTTTGATTTTTTGTTTTGTTTTTTACATGTATAATCCTGTTGAAAGTCTGAATTCTCATTAACATTTATGGATGAAAGATATATCTATTGAGATTATCTTACACAAGACATACCAAATGCTTTGTAGACAGTTGACATTCATCAATCAATCATGAATGGATTTATTGTCTCCACTCTATTTTTCTTGGTGGAAGGGGATCCTAAATACTATCAAGTAGTGGAATGCTAAGGAAGAGAATTTGTTTCATGTTAAGCCAAGCTCTTTCTTTTTTTAAAATGTAACTCATATATCTATGTTAAAAAAACAAAAATCTGTAATCGTCTTTTTATCGGTGTAGTGAAAATCTGTTATTACTTCATATATAAATTACAATGAATGTTGTATCAGATACGCAACTCAAAATATTGAGATCAAGGAAGTTACTATAATAAACATAAATCACACTGCTGCAAATTGAGAGTGTATGATTTTGGAAGAGTAAACTGTTTCACAGCTACCTGCTTCATGTACAGACAGGACAGAACTGGATGCAGTATTAATGTATTGTCTACATTAATTGTAGTGGATGAGTACTACTGATAGGAGTACAGGATACTACTGAAATTCCTCTGAGCTGTTTGCCAAAAATATAATGCTGCACCTGAGTTGTGTTTTAAGTTGCCAAGGAATTCTGTTTTAAGTTGCCATGGAAGTGCATTTAAATGTATTAGTGCGTATTATACTGAGTATCTGCTGCGTGTAAAAGGGAACCCCTTGTTTTATCTGTATTCTATACATAAATTCTGAGTTTCTACAGTAGAGAGTTCATTAACTCTTAGAGAATTGCTCCCAAGTTCCTCAAGCTTAGGGAGTTAAATGGCGTATCAATGACGCCTAGTTCTCAATGTGCCGTATTCTTTGTAAATTAAATGTTTCAGACAGGACCGTGCAAGAACTGGTATAACGTAGAGGTGTACAGCTAATGCCTGTTGGAAACTTCCAGGGTAGGCTGAAGTGATATTCTGAGTGAAGAAATTCAGGAGATTGTGAGTCAAGGAGCAGGGGAGTTACTGTGTTGTTTTGCCTTTTTTTTTTTCTTGTTTATTTTTATATGTAAAAAATGCATTAATAGCTTGAGGGTGACAAAGCAAAATATTGTTGAATTTGTGTGAAGTGAGTGTGCTCGTAGGTCACTGGCACCACCTTGTGATAAAAGTGGTGTATGGCAGTCTTTGTCATCAGATGCTTTTTGCCGTGTATTGGTCATAATATATACATATGTACAGCAGAGAGCTTACCTGTAACCAGAATTTTGTACTTTTATATGTATTTCTGTTCTGATGACGTTAACTGATTTACAATGCCTGTGCATTAAAATGATCATTTCTGTATACTGGTCTGAGGTGCTTTTGTACTCAGCATATCATGTGTAATGCTAAATGCTGCTTTTGTGATTCCTATGGTGAGTATGCCATGGATTTATAACAATTATTAAAGGGGGAGGAAAAATGCCTTTCCATTTAGTGGCTATGACTCTGCAGCTTATTCTTCATAAGGCATCTTAAATGGCTTCTAACAAGACGATATTCTGAAGTTGGACAATTTTAACTGTGCCTGTTTCATGCTCTGTGCCACATTAGAGTCCTCCCATGCATGCTATTTCATACAATTATTACCCAGTTTTCCAAAACATTTTTCCCAAAATGATGTCTACATTTTAGTTAGAGAGTCAGAGAGAGATGGTTATTTGTACTTTTCAAATATATTATCCTACTCTACTCTTCAGTTTCTTTACATTCAAGTGTGGTCAAGCCTGAGGGACTTGATTAGGACACTACATATACAGGAGACAGTGTTGCAGTGGAATGTGATGCCACATAGAGACAGCTGCGATACTGGAAACAGCATCTTTCAAGTGCACCAGAGTAATTCATTTTGCTTCTTCACTAATCAAGAATCTACAGGGTAGAATTAGTTCCTGAAAGAATTTATTACATCTTACATTTTGACCTTTCTTGTATTGTTCCTTCTGGTGAAAGCCATACAAATAGCTGCGGTTTTGATTTGTGGAGCCTTCTTGCACCTGCCAGCCCTAAGAATGGAGGAAATGTGGGAAGAGGAAAATACCCCAACAACAGAAAAGTAGGACATCAGAGAAAACCAGATGAATGCTATTTATGTGTGGCCACTGTCTTCTGCACTGATACTTCACCTATTTTGTTTTGGGTCTAAGGAACTTGAGAGCTGTGTGTAACAGTAATGTTGCAGATAGAACTGTCAAACTTTTCTGCAACCCTGGGCTGTTACGAGCTGTAGCAAAGCAGCAATTCATGGGAAACTCTGTCACTACAAGTGAAGCACTTGGTGCTGCAGTCTCAGCCTTTACTTTGTAATTTATGTCAGTCTGTGATTGATGAACTTAAATATACCGACAAAGAAAATACTCAAAATTACCTGGTAGCATTTGTGTAGGCAGAAGGGAATCAGTTCTTTTCAAAGAGAGTGAGCTTTACTTATTCATATAAAAATGTTAAAATATGGGGAATATTTTCCCCCCTTCCATAATGCTTTGACAACTCTTTCTCAAAAAAAAGGATGTGAAACTATATATTGTAATTCATAGATCATTATTATTCACAGAAGGTCTCATTCATGAAGCAGTTCTGCAGCATTTCTAATCATGAGATTTCATTGAGACAGGCCTGGATATGAAATAGATTAATAATTCTTTATGAAACAATTTAAAATTTTCTCCTTCTGTTGTGATGTTCTTTTTTTCTTACATATCAAATAACAAGCAGCATACAGATAAAGATAGTTGTCTCCACAAAGCAGTTGAACCTTCACCTCATTCTAATGCAGCAGAACTTTCCTTTGAAAGAGATTACAATTTTTGTCACATCAGAGTGTTGTGGAATATGCAACATAAGGATTCAGTCATCCAGTTTTTACTTGGGCAAACTTCCCACTGCTTCTGGTTAGGCTTCCAGTTTTGCCTGTGATTACAGGAGTTGAAAGGCTTTAAAGAACAGGCCTACAGAATGCATAGCCTGCAGGGTTATATATAGCCTGCACAGTGAGTGTTTTATTTTGGCATGGTGCTTTCCTTGGTTGGCTGGTCAGCCAAGGAGCTGTGAAGCCTGCTGTTACTGCCTCTTGGCTTGGGCTCTGCATAATGTTTTTAATTTACAAAGCTGTTCACCCAGTGGTATCTGAAAGGGGGCTGGGAGAGAGCGGAGGTGCAAACTCATGGAAGAAAAGAAAGTAGTTGAGAGTTAAGCTTAAAACACAGCTTCAATCTTTTGTGTAATACTCATCTGAGACTGATGATGCAGAAGGTTGGCAGTGTGGGAGCTCCTGCATGGGAAGCTGTATCCCCCAGCTGTGGCACTCATAAAAGATTTACTGTAGTTCACAGGTGTGATGTAGCTAAGACATGGAAGACACAGGTTTCTCTTTGCACCTTTAGTCAAAGTCTACAATGTAGATGAGCAATTGGAGCATCGGTTGCAACTTAGCAATGCAGAGCCAGAAAGTGTAAATCCTGCTTTTTATAAAATAGCCTTTATTTTGAAGTAGCTGGTTTAGATACCAAGATTCTTCAGACAGCCGTATCAAGTGCTTACTTTTCGGAGAGCATGCCCAACCCCTTGACAAGATCAAGCAAGTAAATCAGCAGCCCAATGTTGTAGGTGACCTCTGGAGGGTGAACTAAGTCTGTCCCATGTTAATTTGCCAGAGTTAAAGACAGCTGGAGCAGATGATTATGCTTTCAGAGGGCTGGCAATAATTCTGGTTCCCTCTTGCAGATTTTGGGATTTATTTTTTGACAATGGTTTTGTTATGTTGCCCTCTGTCCCAAGGTAAAACATCCCAACACATAGCACCTGCTCTCTGCTCTGAGCCACGCTGGTCACAAGCCCAGGTCACCGATTAGGAGTATAAGGGGAGGAGAGAGAAGGATAGAGAGAAATAAAAGGAACCTTAGCAACAGCAGGGCAGTAGCAAGGAAAAGGATAACTATGGGAAGGCAGAGGAGAAAACAGAAAAGAATACTTACAAAAGTTAAGAGCAAACTGAGCAACAGGAGCAGTAAGAAAGCCAGGATAAAGAGGAGAGGGAAGAGGAGAAGTAGGAACAAGGCAGAGTAAGAGAAAAGGGAGACCATGGATAAAACAAGAAACAAGTCATGAAATACAACCTGAGCCGTAATTTCTAATACACCAAAAGTTCTCTCTTCAGTGTCAAGGTTAAGAATATAAATAATTTGTACAGTTGTGCCAGGAGAGGAGGGCAAGAGGATGAGGAGCTGGAGTAGATTTTTTCTCATGCGTAGTCTCTACTTTTATATTCTATAGCCGAAAGCCAAGTCCGGCCAGCCCTCTGAATGTAGCAAGTCAAATAGATGGGGCCACACCCCAAAGCAACATCTATTTCTTTTCTTTCTCTTTAATTTCAACTTTAAGAATCTCTCCTTCTCCTGCTCTGGGAGATGGTGTCATACTAATGATCAGAGACTCCTTACTGGTTGCTCTCTGCATAACTGCAGGCTTAGTATCTGCCTTTGGCTTTTCCTTTGGAGCAGGGGGTGCAGAGGCGGCTGCAGGCTCCACAGGTTTCTTCTCCTCTTCTTTAGGCTTGGTCTCTGTTTCAGCTTGAGTTTCCTAGAAACAAGAAATTTAACATTTTCCAATACGGCAGAAGAAATTCAGGAAGTAATTCTATTCTGTACATGCCATGGAAAGACACTGCATGACAATTGTGTTAGTGGCATGCAACATATGTAAATTTCTATTCAGGTGCTGAAAATTGGTTTCTAAATGCAAAATGCAATTTCAGAATCAGAATATCATTATAAAACCTGGGAAATGCTTATGGATATTCATAATATCTGCTTCTTACTAATATAGAGGGATGAAACAGACCTGTTTTGGGGCACAGAACCCTTCGTTTATGTACTTAAACTAGTGGAGAAAGAAAGACTTACATAAATCTCGACATACTTCCCACTGCCCCAGTTCCTTGGCCAGGCTTATTTGCTACTAAGTTCACAAATACAGACTAAAATGAGCAGTATTTCTGCTCCAATTGTATTGTTGTACTCATTTGTGTGAGCAAAGTGCAAAGTTCTTTATATAACTTAAATATAACTACAGCTATTTCAGCTATAAAGAAAAGAATTCTGCCACCTTTGGGTTAATATAGAATGTAGAAGTGAGCAGTTTCTTATTAGCATTAATGTTTCTCTGGACACAGTATAATGTGGGAATTATTTTTCATCAGTTAAAACAGTGGTTTTCTCATAAGTGCAAGATACTAGAGATTTAATCAGTTTTAGCTGTGTGGGCTACACTTTATATTTTGTCTTCAGGGTTTTTAACAACCAGAGATCTGACACTGAATTGGAAAGTTTGCCATGTGCCCGAGTCAGCTGGATCAGATTCCTGTGTTTGGGTATTTCTGTATTTACTGTTGTTTACATAAAATTAGAAGATCAGCTGCCCTTGTGGCATTTGTAGAATCCGTTTATCCTTACTTTCTTAGAGGTTTTTTCATTTGCTTCCCTTTTTTCCTTGCTTTTGTTTTCTCTGGTCTGCATCAAGTCCAGGTTCAGAAAGATTGAGCCAAATTTTAGAATTAGTGTTTACAGAGATTAAGAAAAGTGGTTATATCTCAGCTACTGGCATTTTTTGCTGTTCTTTGCAGCAAGGCTAAATTTTCATCTCCTCTGTTTGCCCGAGCCCTCTCAGTAGATTCTACTCTGTTTTCTGTGGCTTTACCCGAGTTTCTTGTTGTTTCTTCAGCTGCAGCAGCTTAACAAGGCCATCTTTTCCTTTTCCTCCAAGCATTGCTTTAAACAATTTCGGAGTTTCCTGTTTCTGCCCAAAGAGACTGGCCAAGCCCCGTGGTTGTTGCACTGGTGGTCCTGGAGGAGGTTTCCCCTTCTGCTTCAGCAGCACCCTGGAGAAAGAAGGGAATAAGAACACATAGCAGTGCTGTGAAACTCAGTGACGTTCCTGCAAAGCTGAAATACCACATTTATACCACATGAAAATATGGTGGCTCACTTGGTTCCCAGGTCAAGTGACAAGAGCAAAATTGGAAACAATAAAGATTTTGCCCTAGAGTCTGGTAGGGATGGAGGCAACTGTTCAGATTTGGAGTTGCTTACCTATACCCTGGAGTATAAACAAGGGCTGGCTCAAATTATGGTGTCACAAAACAGATGAAAGAGTTTTATAAGGAAAGAAAAGGTGTGGAGGGGGATGGGTGCCCCATACCTGAGATGGCAGTCTCTTGTCTGTCCTTGTGGATGCAAGCTCAGAGAGCATTCAGTGCTCCACTGGGACTCTAGTCGGCACTTGTGGAGGAAATCAACTAAGTTCCAGCATGGCTTATCTCTCACAGATCAGGTGAGACAGTGGTGCTTTTTATTGGTCCTCTTCAGTAGAGGAAGACACCCTGGCAATATAAACACTACTGCCAATCTTGTGGCAGACTAGATTTTCACACTGTTCTGTAGCTGTACTGATTTGCAGCCATAATGAATTGATAGTGGACAAGGAGGGTAAAGATTAGATGGCAGATCTGAGATAGATGGGACCAGTAAAAAGCAGAGGGTACTCATGAATGCTTTCAGTTTCTATTAGATTACTGTACAGTTTTCAAGGCCACTTTTCTATCCTTGCAAAAGCCCTGACTTAAGGCTCTTTATGAGTGAGGACTATATTTGCAGTCTGAAGTACAGTAAATCCCATAATACTATAATTTTTCTCCAGCATCTTGTATTTTGGAAATTTCAGAAGTGAAGGGCTTACTTTTTTTTTTTTTTTTTTTTTTTTTTTTTTTTTTTTTTTTTTTTTTTTTTTTTTTTTTCCTCATTGCCATAAATTTAAAAAAGTATATTTTAGCAGCTTGCATGGCTTTATTATGCCAAAGACATACAGGGGTTATTGGGCAGGTGATAATAAAACAAATTTTTTGCTTGAATAAATCCTTTCAGTTTATTTCAAGGAGCCCTTAAAATGTGTCAGATGGGCACAGAGAACTTTGATGTTAACATTGTCTTCTAGGGCAGAGCAAGTGGTAACTTCATTCCAAAAGTGAACATAACCACAATCTTTATGAAAACAGTGCACAAATCTCCTCTTGGTGCCTAGTTTTGGCAGAATTTATGGATGCCTAGACTGGTAAGCAAAATACCTGTCCTCCTGCATGGGGCAGGTACTGTATATCTTTCAAATTAAACAGGATATCCTGGGTTTAGTCTGATATCTAGAGAGGTCTTTGGGCTCAAATGGGAGTGCAGGAACATAAGGTGGATGATCAGGTTCTGTGGCTGACAAAGGCTGTCTGGAGGAAGCAGAGTTTAATGGATGGGTAGAATATGCAGAAGAGTGGGCAGGAAAGCAGAAGAAGCAGCATGGGACAGAGAGGCAGGAATAAGAAGGTCATACTACTGTTTAGATAGAAGCTGGAGAAAAGCCAGGCATGATTGATGCTGGGGATCATTGGTCCATGCATTTGTTCCTCTTTTCTACCTGTTAATGCTGGTTTTGAAAACTGAGCAGTCAGCCCATTCTATGTCTGCTTTCCTTGTTCCTCAGGGGCATCATGATTCTCAAGATACAGTTGTTTGACTACCAGGGCTGTTATAACAGCATGAATGCAACCATTTGCTAGCACATCCAAAATACAAAATGTCTCTCCTGTGCTGTGTTTAGTCTTCTCTGGGGAAATTTTAAGTCTGGGACCAACTTTCCAACCTTTGATAAAAATTCAAGGCAATAGTTGAGACTAATAGGGGTGCTGAAGTATACTAATAATGACAAACTATTTCAGAAATTTGGACTTTTTACAAGGCAGCAAGAAACTAATTTTGTCATAATTTTATGACAAAATCTGACAATATTTTGCCCCTTCAAAGCTGTGAAAATGGTCATCCTAGCAATCTACAGCTGAAGGAAGGTGAAAAGCAATCTTGATATGAAATCCAATTTTGGGATATTTTTGAATAAAATGCACAGGTACTAATCTGTGTAGTTCCATCTTGTCAGGCCTTACTTTACATCCATGCTTAACTGCTGCTTAAGGTTTTGGAAATGGATAGAATTGTGGATGCATTGAAGCATATCTCTGTAGAATTACTTGCAAGTGTTTTGTTGCATCTTTGAAAACCTATTCCTTAACTGATATCTGTCCTGCAGTTTCTTTATTGATTATGTAAGAAGTCCTGATATTATCCTTATTGCCTTTTCTTTTGTGTTTTGGGTTTTTTGTTTGTTTGTTTTTGTTTGGGGGTTTTGTTTTGTTTTGGGTTTTTGTTTGTTTGTTTTTTTTGTGTTTGTTTTGTTTTTTGTTGTTGGGTTTTTTGTTTGTTTGTGGGTTTTTTTGTTTTTTTGTTTCCTTAAATATAATGCAGAAGGCTACTACATTCAGGATTTCATTCTACTTACCACATTTTCACCACCCTTGGGATTCCTTCCAGGACAATGCTTTCAACTAGAAACTACCAGGCAAACCTGGCCTCTAACATCAAATGGATTTACAACTGTTACTTTTCTGAGAAAGGAATGCAAATCGTCTAGAAGTCACAAATGTCCATGCTGCAGCTGAATGATATGATTTAAAAACTGTTATTAAGACATACTTTGCTTTCTTCATGAGAAGCTTCTCTGAGTCCGGATAGTGCACCAAGATTTCATTGAGTGTTTTCTTGTCCAGAATGAAAAGATTGGCAAAGCCATGAGCCACCACGTTGGCAGTCCTTCGATTTCCTCCACCTGCAGCCAGTAGGCTGGGATGAAAATAAACACCATCAGTCACAGCATTACTTGCCCCAGCGAGGAATCTCCATTAAAGTCATTGTAAAGCTCACTTACACAGCTGGCTGTTCTGTCCAATGTTCTCTAAAGGCCCCGTGCAGATGAGATTAGAAATTCCATCTCAGGAAGGCCCTATGCAGATGCTAAGGACTGTGAAAAGTTTTGCTATATAGAGACATTTCTGCTAAGAGATACCCACAACTCAGACTGCACTTGTGTTAGTTCTCATGTGGACTTGGCATTTCCTCAGTTTTATTGCTGAAAATTATTTGCATCAGCAGTACAGCAGCATTATTTAGAGTGACTGAATGATTCTTCCCAAGAATTTTTTTTCCTGAGGGAATAACTTTTGTGGGGCTCTAGTTTTCGATTTTCTCACATACCACAGCTCATGTTTAAATGTTGGCAAGTTGAATTATAGAGTTTAGGAAGGTCTTTCAGGCTGACAGTTACAAATGTGTCTGCCAGAAAAAGAAGGCTATAAAACTGGTCTAATGCCTTACATTTTGAACATAAGGCATTAGACCAGTTTAGCTAGCAGCAGTTGGCCAGAGGGAGGATATCTAACAAAAAAATTAGATGTACAAATAAAAATAAATTGTTCATCTTGCACTACGCAATTGAATAGACTTCACTTCTCAGCTCTGCTGCTAAGTAAGAGGATTTGCATTTTGCTCTTAGTACTAAAATTCCTGTATCACTGTATTCAAGATCTGCCCCAAAATTTATCCTTTAAAGATCTCCCAGTAAATTAATATTTTTAGAGAACATTTAGTATTATTTAAATTTAAAAGTTATTAATAAAAGATATTCTGGACCCCAGTAAACAAGAATTAATACCCATCTGAAGTAATAAGGGTATAGAAATATTTGTTTTCATATTAAAGGTATTTATAAAACATATTTCTAACTATTGAATCATATAGATAATATATTTAATTTATAAAAGATAGTAGGAAACCTCTGCAACTGTGTGTGCAAGGCTAGTTTTACATGCCCATAGAGTGTTTTTCTGCAACTCAAGACAGCAATCAATACATGAACTAAAGCTGAAAATGCAGTTTATTGTCTTCTTTTTAAATAATTCTGTACGATTGCTCGGAATAAAACTCTTTGCGCAATAGGAAAAACTGCTCGAGAAAATTGCAAACACCTTTTGAGCTCTGATGAATCACTTCTCAAAAAGTCATTGAACAATCATTTTTAGGCTTTCCTAACAGAAAGCTCATTTTATCAAGGTAGACAAGGACTAAAGAGATCAGCTTGTTCATTATGGTGATGATGTGTACAAGTAAGGCAGTCTTTGCTCAAACTGAATCATCTTTGACTAAGGCTGATGTTATGTACTTCAGCATTCAATCTGGTTTGGTTAGTGTGTGAAGAGTTACATGCCCAAATATTTTAAAACAGATACATTTGCCTTGTGGTGGTTCTTGGTAATATCTATATTAATCACAAAATTTGCTTCTTTTACCTAGCATTTTTTACTCCAGTTGTGAGCCTGAAATGCTGTAGTATTAGTAGAAGTTGATAACCTTAGAATTCTTATGCTAGCAAATTAAATGTCAAACTATAATACTGTCGAAGTGATGACTCAGCTTATCTATTGTATTTATAGCTGGTCTCTATAGGAAGCTGCTGTTAATAGAAATTGGGGAATGGCTTGTGTTATCAGCTGAACGTGCAAGGTTCTGGTGGCTCAGCTGGGCACCTGTGTGCATGTGAGGAGAACTGGTAAGTCAGGAAAAGGAAATAGGTCTGCATCTTGCTTCTAAGAAGGATATCAAACTCCAAAGGGCAGAGCCCATCAAAAAGCAGCAGCTACTGCTTTGAGGGAAATCCTGGACCAAAGTACTAGAAAATGTCATCTTTCACAAAACTAAATAGTCCCTGTAGTTTGGATTTTTTATATAAAGTTTAAAATTACAACTGAGCTGAGAAGGAACATTTAGAGGTCTTCCTGTCAAAAATTTACATAACGTGGAGAAATGTTTTAATTTTTCCAGAATTAATGTTTTCTGATAGGAAATAGCTGTAGTGAAATACCAGTAAATGGATGAATGCCACATCTGGCTTCAAGTGTAACTTTCTCTGGGCTAGAGAAATGTTTTTATAACTGAATTTCTCTTGTTCTGAATTGTCTTTGCTGATGGGCTCTCATTAAGGCAACAATCTGTTTGCTTTTGATTCTGAAATTATTTTATCTCCCCAAACTGATATTATCTGTACAGGAAAGTTGCAATGAGAGTAAAATGTTAATTGGAACTCCTATTACTTAATCCCTTTCTGTAATAATTTTCAAGGATGAAATTGGCAAGGGACGTGTTTGATTGTTACTCTTGCATTGGTTTTCTAGTATAATTCAGGGAAATTTTTGGAAATAAACACTTTTTATTTTCTTCAGTTCCTTTGTTCCTGGAGACTTTTAAGCATCATTGACATGCATTTTGAAGAGAGTGAGATTAAATAGGAAGCATCTTATAAATCATGCACCTAAACCACTCAGAAGGAAGCTGACATATTTCTCCAAACAAATCTCGACTTGGAAATCAGAAGGAAATCAGCCTGATATCAGGTTATAACCATTATGAAGTGAGAGGAAAACTTGGATGTCCTAAAAAAAAGTAGGACATAATCTATTACAGAATATTTTTTCCATTTGCCTGTGGTATTCCCTATTCAGAAGACCTTGATAAAATTTATATGGGAAGATACAATACAAACTCATTATTTCCTAGCACCTTGCCACTAGGAAGAGCATATCTCTACTGATTCACATAGTGCATCATGTCTGCCAGTTACTGTAGTTTTTCTCAAGTTTATCCACTGCCTGACATTTTATATGCAAATTACATGTGTCTGAATGGCTTTGCTGCTGCAGTAGGTCAGTCATGAATAAAACAAGACTAGAAGTGTAGTGTTATAGTGTTGCTAAGGGTTTTGCTGGCCATATTGGCAATTATGTAAAGAGTAACACGTACTGGGAAATGAATCTTTAAAGGTCGTTGTGTGGTTCTCACATGGAAACAAGCACTCACCTGTGTTAGATCAAAAGTGTAAAAATCCCTTCCTTGTTTTGAAACCAACAGTTATCATTTCTCAGTTTAAAATTTAAAGTTCTCTCTTCAAATACCAGACTAGTAAATAATTGAAAACCATGTGTGTGTTACATATGGGGGCTGCTTTAGCTTTTTCTTTGTCTTTTCGTTAGCCCTTATATCATTATGTTCATTCTCAGTCTTTCTGCATAACTTCCAATACAGCCTTTTGTTTGGAGGCTCTGCTCAGGTAATTATATTGTCACCCAGAGAAATAACCTTCCAAATAACCTTCTCAAAAAGGCTGATATAATTTCACTTCCCCACTTAATGAACAAGTTCTGTAGCTATGAGATTTATCAGATGTTTTCCACTTGAGGTCTAAGCAAGTTCTGTACGCCCATCAATGGATAAACAGAAATGTTTCTCCTACTACAAAGAGAGACACAACTAGAGGACAAATGTAAACCTGGCACAGAGCTGATTATTGCCTTTCAAAAGGCAGATTAAAGCTACCAGCAAGAGCATTAACAATAACATGAAGGCAGCTGGAAGAAACCAAGGATCCGGTTTATCACATGCAGCAGCACATTTATTTTATTACTTTTCCTTGGGCCAACCTCAGCAGAGGGGTGCAGTGCCTGAAAACTAGCACTTGATTGGTTAACTGGGGAATAAAGCACATAACAGTTAATGGATTTTGCATAAAAAGTACACACAGAATATAAAAACTATTCGTAGCCACCAGAAAAAAATTCTCATCCAGATAAATTCAGACAAAAAACCCCTGCTTTATTCACCTTTTTCTTGTCTTGTATGCTTTTAAAAAAATATTTTTCAGATTGGGTTGTCTGATTCTCAGCAATTTAATCAGCTCTTAAATGAACCATTTTTAGTTGTTATTTTAGATTTTTGTATCTATTTTGTTGGAAATTAATTTTCATCTTTGCCCTCTCATGTTAAAGGGCATCTAGTCTTATTACACAGACAGTGAAATGCATTTGGTCCTCCTGTATTGCTGACAGCATAACAGGGAGATGTGTTGAATCTTTAAAATGCTAAAGAAGAAATTTGTCTCTATATCCCTGTGTGCATTGATCAAAAAACTGGTCTCAGATCTTACCCTGTTAATCACTGATGCTTCACTTAGATTTTCCTTCACTTACATACATGTAAGTGCTCAGTGTCCTCTGTTGATCCTACCCACATTCTAGCCTCCCCATGATAGCTGTCATGCTTACCACAGAGAAGTTAAACAACCACTGATTATTTGACAAGTTCTAAAAAAAAGTGTTAAAAATAGTGATGGACCTACCTGATCTCCCCAAATACAGCTCCTGCTCTTAATGTAACCAGGACTTTGGTACCATCAGGGCCTCCAAGGACTTGAACTTCACCCTGTTTGATGATGTACATCTCTCTGCCAATCTCTCCCTGGGCATACAAACACATAAAGAACCAATGTTTTAGCAGTGGTTTTTGTTAGAATAATATGACAGGTTCTTCTTTAAATATCTTTTCTACTCTCTCATGAACAGAGGGTGTGCCACTACTATGAGGCAAAGCAGTAATTTAGTTTTAGAAGTGAAAAAGCAGCAGCAATACAGCCAGAACTGAAAATGTAGGGACTTGCTCTTCCTATCTCTTCACTTGGTCCTCCAAGCTTGCGTGCAGCATCTCCTTGGTGAAGTGGGGTGAGACCAACATACATCCAATATTCCAACATTCTGTACTACGTGCTGCAGCATTAATAAGACTGCTATGGTTGTTGGTCACAGAGTAGACTTAAACAAATGAGAGGTCTTTTAGCTCTGAATCAAACCGTAATAAGTTGATACTTCAATTTCTCTTAACTTGTCTGTTAAGAGCTGTTTGCATCAGACTGCAGTATCAAGACATTGAATCTGTTGCTGTCCTTTATTCTCTGTTGTGTCAAAGTCCCAGCTGTAGTCTAAGATCCTTTCATGCTGTGCATTGTATAAGCAAACACACCAAACTACTCTTCCACCCTTCTTAGCCAGCTGCAATTCTGGGATTGGTCTTTGAAGGGACACGCTTGATCCTTCAGTGTATTCACAAACGTTTAACTTCTACGCAGTGGAGTCAGTAGAGTTAGCCCAGCCTTTTGGAAGAGGATTGTGTGCTTAACTCTTAAAGGGAGCAGGATCTTAGTGAACATGTTGGACCAGAATTGCTAAAGACAAGTTAAGGGGTTCTGATGGTCACTTGTGAATGTGGTGGGACCCGTGGGTCACTTGCCAGGACAGCACTAGTATGGATTATTATTCATTCCCCAAGCTTTAATTGCATCTGACTCTGCCCTGTGCTTATATGCCTTCTGGAAAGAGATTTGGGCTCCCTTGTCAGAAGCTGAGCTATTTACCTGTGAACTACCTGTCTGGCCAGGTTTAAGCCAAAATGCTGAGACAAGATAGGCATCTTTGCTAAGAGACAGCATTCAGCAGGAAACCTGTAGATGGCTCAGAGCTGTGAGTGAACATAGAGCAGATCCTGCTGGAAGGAGATTCATGAGATGCAGTGTATTTTTTACATTCTTAGGTAATTCTACTTAAGCATGTCTGAATCCACAAATGAAACACAGACAAAGCATCAGAGACCGAGATCTGTAGGCTGGGTTTGTATGTATAGAAGTATAGAAACATTAAGTTTGATCCATTTTAAATATTAAAATTTCATGTGGTATCATTAGATAAGCCATATTTACATTAAATACTTTCCCATATTACTGTAATTTCATGGTTGGTAATGTAAGTAATAAAATCCATATTGTCTTGTTCTAGATTGAAATTTGAGAGCATATTTGTTGTTATTACATAGAGTAGCTTAATTAATTTTATGCTTTCTAATTCAGTCATGATTAATTTAATTTAAATGACATTGTTGACCGGTATTTGAACTCTTTTTCTAAAATACACAATATAATTCTTATTTGAATAAGACAAGAATGCTCACCTTTTTGCAGACAAAGTCACCAGGTAAATATACAATGGATTTCAGCCTTAGCAGCATGTCATATATCATCTGGGTATCACAGCCCTGTTAAAATAGAGTTGATCACTCTGCTAATTCGGTATTAAAAGTGACTATTAGTGCCTCAAAAGCCAACAATACAGGAATGACCTGGAGATTCCATAAGTGGAATGCAAACTCAAAACATCATAAAGATCAGCTATTAGAGCTGAGAAAGGACTGAAAGAGTTGTTAGTCAAATACTTATGAAGTTCTCTATGGGTTGAACATATTTTCATTTTTTAATAAAATGAGTTTCTGTACCTCTAGATTTTCTGAGAAAGCTCGGTAAGTGTTATGTTCAGAGCTTTATGTGTCTTTTATGGGAATTTTATGGGATTTTTTTTAATTGATCCAAGGGAAAACAACAGATCCTGTCAAATTCTCATATGAATGTATGAAGTCCATGTCTTCAGCACATGTAGAAAAAAATGTACAGCCATGTAATTTTTATACAAGTATATCATGTGATTTCTTGCAAATATCCTAACAAGAAAATTTTCTGTGTATACTCCTAAAAACTCAGGGTCTCCTTGCTTTTGACCCAGAAATCCAATTTTAAGTACGCATTTAAACTGTAGCTCTGGAAAACTACCATTGTAAGTAAAGAGAAAGCTCCTTAGCATGAAAACTGACTTTGATGCAGCTTTCTCTGCACCAATGTTACATTGCCAGAATGGGTGACCTCTCAGGCAGACCTGGGTGGCTACAGCAAGGTGGACTGTATCAAAAATTAGATTATTCTCTGTTTGACTCTTGAGATTAGTTATACTCTGAACTCACTCACAGTCTGACCATACCATGTCAGGTATGTATAGGATGTCATCATAACAGGACTGTGTTTTAATCTCATTTGCTTTCTTTAAAATGACTGCCTTGACACAAAAGAAATCCAGATGCAGGCACTTGGGTTTATTCTGAGACATTTCTTTGACTTATTTTGCCTTACATACTAACAAACATGTACTTAAGTGTTGCAAGATGCACAAAAGAAGGTTTCTGTATGGAATACCACATTCTCCTGTATAACTACTTGCTTTGAATAAGTCCACTTTGTTGACAATGGCAAAGTTCACATCAATTGCAACAGCTAATTGCATTTTGGTTGGCATTTGCTCCAGTAATTCTGATTCATCTGAAAAAAAGAAAAAAAAAGAAAAATAAGGGAATGTCCACAAAAATGAGCAAAAATAATTTAATGGAGTTATTCTAACACGTATGAGTTCAAGTTAGGAAGCAGCTAATATACTTTTACTAAGATGCTTAATAAATCTTGTCTAAAATTATTACCAAAACATTTATTAATGAGTAGAATTTATGAAGCAGTGAGAATCATATTGCTTTGTAGTTTCTTTCTTTTCCAAAGTAAGTTGAGCAGCCTCCTCTCCCTTCCCACTTGCAATTCAGAAAAGGAGAAATGTGAATTTCATCCTGTATCTGTATCTCAGACATGCTAAGTAACTGGAATTGGAAGCCCTCACCCAGCATTCCTTGAGAGTCCCATGTGTATTCATACCACGTTCGAACACGATTTTGCACCAGTTTTGGAATAGAATAAGTGTTCATATAGGAGACAGTGTTGTCCACACAGGAACGAAAGTAGTTCTGCCCTGCTGTTGCTGCTCCAATTACGTCTCTCATCTGCAAAAATCAGTTATTGTTACCACACATTTCAGAAAAAATAGTCATGATTTTAATATCTTGCCAGCAACGTGTAATACCTTTTGCAAAATCATTGACTAATTATGAATTTGGCCTCATGTTTTGAATAGATGCTTCATCTGCTTTTTCAGAAACATTACAAATTTAATCTGGTTGTCTTGGAAAGTGTAACATCATTTTAGAGAAATTGTTTCTGGGTTTTAGCTTATTCTTCTGTCTTGTATTTCTGGACATGGATGAAAATTATAGATAATACTTTTCTTAAAAATCCACAGTAAAGCTACTCTGCTTTATTTGGCACGCCATGCAAGTCAGAAGCGAAGCAAACTGGGCTGAATTTCTGTAATAACATCACCTGACACCACTAGAACTAAGATTGTGCCACTGTTTAAATAGTTAAGAGATCAATCCTAAGCTCTGAGAGCTGAACGGTGACCTTAAATTTTTTAGCGCAGGAACATCATTTAACATTTCAACTCAAATGTGATTCAGCTTTTAGATAGTGGATGAGTTAATGTTCATAGATATTCCTTTTTCAAAAGGATAAGTATCCAAGGGTGATTTTAGTGGAATGGCTTCATGTGGCAGCTGCCAAGGATTAATGTGCTTTGGGCTGAATTTTGCTCTTTATTACAGAGATGCAATTGATTGCAATGGGAATAACAATTTTTAGGCAAGTGTGCTAAAGCAGGAATAACTCAATAATTTTAAGGGTTCTTTGTGAACTGGAATTAAAACAAACAAACTACAATGAAGCAGTTTGTGTTTTAAGGTTTAAAATTTGAGACCGCAAATGACAACTCTGGTTACAAAAAGTAATCTTCTCGAGGAAATGAGGCCTCTACTGATAGTTACAACAATTTAGGGAAAAATTATAAATATACAAGCTCTGAAGTTTAATTCTATATACTTGAATTCAATAGTTTTCCAGAAGAAATGTTTTATATGTATACTTTGTTTTATTTTGGGTAATTCTGGTTTATGGAGGAATCTTAAATCCCATAAGGAAAATTCTCTTTAATGGCAGCTACCCCTTCTTGCAGTTCCAAAGAGCAAAAGACATATGCAATATCTGACTGCTTGATTGGACTTTTCATATGCTTATATTTTCAAAATAATAATTAAATTTATAATTTGTTTCTTTTTTAAAAAATAATTTTATAACAGTCATGGACAAATCAAAAAGTCTGAAATGGTTTCTACAGAAATTGATAAGCCACAGCCTCACTCAGAAACCTCAGCATTTGTTTTTCTGTAGGAAATGTGTTTTAAAAACTATGATCTAAAGCCCAAGTTTAATAGTTGCAGACCAGGAATATTTCAATTATATTCATTTTGCTCTGCTATGGGCTTTTTTTTTTCTCCTCCTGCCAAATGGGAACCAAGAGAAATAGAAACCAGTTAATTTTCTGATTGACAAATGTATTGTAATTTGTGGGAGATCAGAGTTCTAGTTTGACAAAAATCATGGGATTTCCATTAACAGAGTGATGGTAGTGCTGAGCAATTACAAATTGTATTTTAGATTTAACAGTAAAATGTGAATGTCAAGGATTTCTCTCCTTGGCTGTGAGTCAGGGAAAAAAAATAGGAATTTTACATAGTTTCAAGGGTTACCTGTGTTCTGCCGAGTCTTGGCTTTTAATCAGCTTGTGTGCAAAAGAGGTGCAAAACAGGGAACTGATTAAACGTGTGTATTTATCAGAAAAATAGGTATGTTTGAGATTAAAATAGAGGATGGAAATGAAACCTTTTCCCAGAACTAAACTCCATTAAATTGAATATTGCTGCATTACAGTAATTTGAATATAAATAGTTATTGATTTTTTTATGTACCTGACCAATTAAGCTGGAGAAGACAAAGACGCCCATGAAATAATTCAGCAGTTGAAAAATGATCTCAAACAGCGTTTGTGGTTCTGCAAGGCCACCAATGGTGATTAAACTACGAACTGCCCAGTAGTAACACCTTAGGTACCTGTGGGTGCAAACAGCATTTTTGTTAGACTGTAGCTACTTATGTTTGATGCCTTTGTTATATGCCTTACCTGAGCTGGGCCTTTCAGTGATGCTTTTCATTCCAAAAGGCTTTCAGCATTTTATAAACTGTTATGAATTTCTAAATGATACAGCTACATAGGTCGTGTTGAGCTGAATGTTCTCACTGACAGCAAAATAAGAATGTAAGAGAAATGCAGCTCTAATTTACTGTCCTCTTGTAACTCTAGGGAGCATTAAAGAAGACTTGTGTACAAAGTTGCCAGGATGGACATTACAGTGTTAGAATGCTACGAGTGAAGGTGGTCAAAAGCAGTGGAAAAATTTTAGAGACTTCCCAGAGTCTCTCTGTAGGAGTATAATAGATGCTCAAATACTTGAAGGTCCCCTTCATGGCTTTCATTTGATGACACCAGTGTGAAGCCTTATGGTGGGAATGACAAATGCAGTATTGTTCTTCTTGTGTCCGTTTTTAGTCCTTTTACCATGCTGGTCTTCCTCCCACTCTGCTTCTGAGCACCCTTTATTGGCTCTAACTCCTGGGTTCTGTCAAAAATGTTACACATTTCCACAAGCTGAGTGTTAATCCAGCTTCTCCAAACCATTTCACTAATTCAGCACTGAAGGGTTGACTCTATTAACATCTCCTAGCTGCTGGTCTCCAGAAGTCCTTCCATCACCTTAACAAACTCTTGCTTTTTTCACTACAGAGCGTTTTGCCTTCAAGTAGTGTATTTCTACTTGTATGATAACACAAGTTTATAAAAGCAGCAAAGGATCTGGACAGAATACTTTAAAAAAGTGCCTTGACATCTCTAAAATTTCAGGTTTAAATTTCATTAGAACATGGAACCACAAGTAATGCAGCATTGAGGTGGAGAAAAACCATTTCAAATCATTGTTGTGAGAATGCTATAATTTCCTTTACTTCTGAGCAAACGAGTAATTAGTTTAGGTGTATTTTTAAAAGCCTGCTATTAGTTAGAATGTGACTTCCCAAGTTTCTGTACAGTCAGACTTTTGCTTTGCTGATGATTAGGAGTGGAACTTCATTTACTTTACTTATAAAGTGGGATTTTCTATTACTCCAACTATGACTACTGCCTCTGAAGCAATAATGATTTTTTATGTGTGTTGAATTTTATACATTTAATATAATAACTAAAAAAACTCCAACAACCTCCCCCAAACACTAAGACACAGAAGAAATACTTTTGGATAGAAGAACCAAATCTAATGACTTTTTTTTTTTTTTCTTAAATTACTTGAAAGTGTTTTCAAGTTTTTCACCCAAAACATAAGCAGTTGATATTTGCTTTTCATTACGAAGTCCCTTTTTTCTTGGTTGCAGATTAAAAAAAAATTGCAGCAACAATGATCACTTTTACCGTAGTTTTCTAGTTTTAGATGTTAACAGCCCTTAAATAAAAAATTCATTGCATATTTTCCATCTTATCATTTTTCATTGTTAGGGATGCAAAATGAATTGCTGGATTTTGCCACAATAGTAGTTTCACTTGGGATAAAAAAAAATCACATATGCATGTTTCCAGCAAAGTGTGCATAAGTGGAAGCTTTTTCTTAGACTTCTGTAGCATAAACAAATAATAAGAAAAAGACTCAGGTCTGTTTTGGAAGAATTACAGGTTTAAGCATAAAATGATGCTTCTAGCTTGGCTGAGGGGAATTATGTAAAGTATATTGATATCATATTGATTTGCCATAACTGAGAATGCTGTAGTGCTTGAAACAAACATAATTGGGTAATATAAAAGTAAAGAAATTAACATTACTTCTATGATAGTTACTTTAGGAAACAAAAATAATTAAGCAACTAGCTCACCCTCAATGGCTCTGCATGCCAAGTTTGCAAACTCCACCATGACATACAATATAATCTTTACTCTGGGAATGTCTACAAAGAATGAAAGCAGCTCCTCAGAGGAATTTAGGGGTCACATTCTTCTTTGCGATGTTGTATGTCCAAAATACTTTTTTTTTAAATTTTTTTTTTCTTCCTACCCTTTCTTAAGATTTAGTTAATATGCTGTATTCTTCTGTGATTTTACTTCAAAAGAAACTTTCTATTGGCAAGGCATGTTATATTCTCTATCTCTTTGGAACAGGTTTTCTCCATTTATGCATTTTTGTTTCTATTTTAATCTGAAATGGAAGTCGCACAGTTGAAATACAGAGCAGCTTTTTTCTTCCCTAAGAAGGGGAGAAATGAGATTGTAAATTTTGTTTAAGAAAGCCAGAAAAAACAACTTCTGTTTCACCAGTGTTAGCAGCTCTGCTTCCTACCAGCATGTGTCTGGAAACTATCACTGTTCACTACACAGCTTACCAGCCTACTATAAAGTTTCTGTTGAAGTAAACAACAATCATGAGACAAGAAAGGGATTTTTGCCTCTGCACATCATAGAGAGTATGTTTACCCTTCAGGCAATCAAACTACTAGATTTTTCCTTTAAAAAATGCTAGGTATGAAAACATACAGAAACACTGCAAATAAGATATCTTGTTATATTATGTCGATAGAAATATCTTTTTCAGAAAAGTCCATTTCAGAATACACTGAAGTTCTTTCATAGTTTTGGTTAGTGCAGGTAAATCAGGTCTTTTTGGATGTGTCTCTCAGCTTTTAAGGTGATATTTACATATCCATTTCAGCCCAGGGAAGTGTTATTTTAGGACTATCATGTTTGACTCCCCTCAGATTACAGCCAGTTTAAGCAGAGTGCAGCAGCAGCCTTTATAAATGAATGACTTCCTTCTTGGTACCTTTCTAGAGTGATGTGTTCATCAGGTGCCTGTTGGTCTGATGATCTGAGACAGCAGAACAAACTATAAAGCTTTTACTTAAAAAATATGGCTGTGGGTGGCAGGTCTTCAAGTCTGACATATGAGCTGCATTCACAACTTATCTGGAGGCACAAAACTGTCTTTGCATAGCAAGCACTGTGATCGTGACACATCAGACCTACTGCAAGAGCAAGGCACAACTGATACCCATGAGACACATTTCTAGGTTTGCCAGTCTCACTGGGCAATGCATACCAAAGGAGTGGATTTGTTCTAGACATGCAGTGACCCTTTCCTGGGATTTCAGATATCCTCTAAGTCTATGCCCAGAACAGAAAGGCAGCACACTACAGAGAGACATAATTGGGATGCAAATAGATGTCTTAAATTTGCCAAAGAGTTTTGCAGACTGCTTGTGGATGACTTGTAAACAACAGAAGTATACCTTAAGCAAAGTGAAAATATTTGTTTTGCCTAAATTTACTGCTGACCTGGAGGATTTGCATGAGAATTTCTGCTACCTAGTTTTAGTTTCTCTGTGAACAGTGATGAGAGAGAGATACTTCCTTGGAACAATTCAGAAGAATGACATTACACTGAATCCCTGAAAAAAGATTTGTCCATTTTCCTCAGGAATTAGGGAGAGAGACTGAGTTTTTACTTCGGTAGTTAAATTAGACTGTAAATAAACACACGTGGTTGGAATTGTCCACTTAAAAGACCTTTTAAATATCTGCTACTGTCCTTGCATCGACTCTACGCTCTGGTGTTGCAGTAGTCATCCTGCTGATGTTTCTGCATTAGGAGAGAGCGAGGTCTTGACTAACTCAAACCCATGATGGCACCTTTAATGCTGGAAACATCATGTGTGGCTAATTTGGGAGGTAAAGTTGACTGCATTTTACACGTCAAGTCAAAGGCTTTGACTGAAGGCTGCTGTGCAAAAGAGCTCCAATCTTGGACTGACACCAACACTTTAGAGTCTGGACAAGAACCAGAAAAGAATAGAGCTTTCAGAAATTTGCAGATGAGCTACTTTGATAATTTTGCTTGTGGTTTGAATGCTGTGTATAGATGTTAGTTATAGATTTAGTTCACCAACTAGAGTCCCTGTTCAGGAACATGTATGTAATCAAACTAATAATGGAAATTGCTTCTCTTAATTCTTTTTAGCCTGGAAAAGAAAAAAAAATTCCTATGAGGGTTGACATAATTAAGAATTGGTTTTGGCCATAACTAGCAATATTTTATGGACACAGCAGAGACTCTACATAAAGCCTTAATGCCACTAATTCAGTGCCAGATAATTTTCTATGGGTCAATGTAATCTGAGACAGCTACAATTTTGGTTTATTTGTCAAACTGCTTACCACAATTTTTTGAAAATAATTAAGTAACTATGTTTCTCTAGTCTTCTTTCTGAATATGTTCCCATTCTTTGTGAGACTACTGGCATATTTTGCTTCAAATATTGTCAAGCCTGAATGCTCTGTGAAAGCAAATTATATCTTCACTTCTGTGCCCTAATATATGCTGCAGTACTAGTCACTTTTCCTGACAAATTTTTCTTATATCTGCTTTCCTAATAAATGAATATACCTAGAAGTATCTTGTCTGATCAGTTTAAATTCACTTACATCTCCAGTTATAACAAAAGTTCACACGATGCTTCTGTGTGTGAAAAAAAGTCCTCAAACATTTGATGATTAGATTTTATGTTATGCCTAATTCTCTAAGGCAATGACTATTCCACACAGTCAGCGCTTGCTGTTAGTGGGATAGAAAGCAATACTTTATGAAATGCAGCTCACTGTAAAATACTCTTTGGGGTTCCATGTTCATGGCACTATATATTCCAGCATGAGTTAGATACAGGCAAAGGAATAAAGTCATACACTCACCAAACAATTGTCAAGATGAAGTGAATTAATGGATTTATTAATGAGGTTTTAGATGGATATATCATAGAACCATTGAATGGTTTGGGTTTGAAGGGACCTTAAAAATGATTCTATTCCAATCCCCCTACCATGGGCAGGGACACCTTCCACTAGACCAGGTTGCTCAGAGCCCCATCCATCCTGGCCTTGAATACCTTCGTGGATTGAGAGTCCACAACCTCTCTGGGTAACCTGTTCCAGTGCCTTACCACCCTTATAGTAAGAAATTTCTTCCTAATATCTAATTTAAATGTGTCCTTTTTCAGTTTAAAGCCATTCCCCCTTGTTCTATCTCTGCATGTTCTTGTAAAAATTCCCTGTGCTGCCTTCTTTCTGCTCTCCTTTAGGTACTGGAAGGTGCTATAGGTTCTCCCCAGTGCCTTCTCTTCTCTAGTCAGATTCAACTTTCCCAACCTGTCTTCATAGGAGGGATGCTCCAGCCCTGTGATTAACTTGGTGGCCTCCTCTGGACTTCTTCCAACAGATCAGTGTATTTTCTCGTATTTGGCCATTTGGATATTCAAACATGCATTTTATTTAAGAATCTCAGTTTAATGCAGAACTTGAATAATCGTTTTATTATCACTGTTTATAAAACAAATCTGCTCTAAATTCCGTGTGATAGCAGTGTGATTTCAGTGTGATTTCATTTGAGAACATTTTTTTTGTCTCCTCACAGAAAAAGTATCACAAAATATTAAAAAAACCTGGCCGCTATGAGAGCACAACTGCATTGTCTGTGGTAAAGCCAGTAAATAATTTCTACCAATTGTTTTGTGAGAAAAATGTGAAATATTTTTCTCTGTGAAAAACAGGTAATTCGTTCTTGTCAGTTCTCTAAACTGTCCTGAAGAAGCATTAAAAACCTTGAAGACTAAGTAAACTCTACTTTCAGAGTTTTCAGGTTTCTTATTCTTATGTACCTTATTTTTTGGGTATGAGGCAAGTAATCCCAAGAATCACATTAACAAAAGATAGCTATAATGGAAATTGCTTCTGCATTCTTTCTTGTCAGATTTCTGGAAACCTCAGTCCTGCAAATACACACCCATCTATAACTTCACTTACATAAGTCATTCCACTAAGCTCCATGACCCTGCTTGCACATGTCTGCCTGCAATACTCAAGCTTTGTATTTTAATGGTGAGCGGAAAATTCAGACATGTCTCTTTTTTATCTTGTTTGTTTGTTTGTTTGTTTGTTTAAGAGGTAATCTTACTTATGAAAAATCAGTACTGGTTTACACAAAGTGTGTTTTGCTCTCAAAGGCAATTTTCCTATCCTTCAAGGTAGTGACTTGACACCAAACTTGTGAAGTCTGACAAAACTACAAACAAGAGGAGAACATTTCCAAGAGAGAGTTGAAAAGTCATTTAGAAGGCAGTATATGTCAGCAGTAGGATACAATATATGGTTTTGCAAGGAATGTAATCAAAGAACAAATTGAGCTTCTGTATTGTAGCCTTTGAAAGAAATGAATGTTCATGCAACCGAACCTACTAGATATATCTTTACAAAACTACACTCAGAATATATTGTGATTTTCCTTTTTTCTCTTACTTCCTCTCCATCATCTTTAATAAATGGTGCCTTCTTGGCACCCAACCAGTGCTGTCACGAGGAGTTAGTGGAAAATTGTGCCAAAATATTGTCATTTCCCCCTGAAGACACTCTGCCACATGCTTAAGCATGAGATTCTCAAAAGATCAGAGAGAGCTGGTGGAATTTTTTCAGACCAATCACCGTGGTGTGGAGGGACTAAAATGTTGTGCTTTAATGACACAGTGCTGTGTGGCAGCAAAAAACCTCCCAAACTATCCCTGTGTTTCCTCTGAGGGATTGCTATACAACCCTTCTAACAGTTCCCATGTGCATATGCAATCAGTGAATTTCATTTATGGCTCTTGATGCTTTCTAAATGTTTGATTAATATAGCACTTAGCACTGACTCCTAAACCTATAAAAGCTGAAAGTGGTGAACTGATTATTCACTGTACCTGCCCTCCAAATATGTGTTAATATGGGAAGGTGCTCATCAGCAGTCAGGATGCTAAAACTTTGCTATCTAAGCACTTTAAAAAGTAAGGGCATATCCTGCAAGCAGTGGCATGGGAGAAGAGTGGGGAGGCAGGAATGAGCAAAATCAAAAAAAAAAAAAAATCTTTTGCAAAAGAAAAGGACTTACATGTTTCCTTCGCCATCATACACCCATCTAGTGCTGCCAATTCCTTCATAGTCTGAAGCCCAATAATACAGGCATGCATTAATGTGCAAGATAAACAGCAAGTATCCAGTTGTTCGAATGACCCTATAAAAGTCAACAGATTCCTGTAAAACAACTTAAATTTTTCTTTTTTCTTTTTTTTTTTTTTTAATATAGAACCCATTACATTTTTGGATTAACAATGTTAATGTTAAGCATACACTAAGCAGTTCCCCACCTGTATTGATTCTATGAAAAAAATAGCTGGCAGTTAACCATCCCTCACATCTGTCCAGGGTCAAATAAATATCTTCCCTAGAAAATTTGACGAGGGATAATTTTTAAATTATGGTCTCCTGAGGATTTTATAGTCCACTTCTTTAAATGGCTATGAATATTTCCAGAAATTTTGAAGCCATGTTAATGAGGGTACAGGGTAAAAAATAATGTGTTTCCCAAACTATATCCAAGATAAGCTCTAAATCTGTGAACCAAAGCCAAGAAATGTCTGAGTTCAGAAATGAACTGCTTTACAAGAACTGTAGTATAAAACCTGCAGTAGATCCTCTAAATAGTATAACTGAGTTGCTACAGCAGGAGTTATTCCTAATCCCAGTTCTTATGCTTCTGGCCAGTTCTTTGAAGAATACCGATGATGAGCTGCTTAAGCACCAAGCAGCTTTCTGTTTAATACAATAATGATCTCATTGAACATCCTCTGTTCAGTGAATGGAGGTCAAAAGAAAGATCTTCTGGATTTAGATCTCTATTGAAATATTAATATAAGCAGGGGATAAATAAGCAGGAAAAGTGCAGGGCTTGCCTAAACACAGGTTGGTGGTTAATGAGTTTATCTGCTGTAGCTAGAATTCAATGCAGTATGCAGTGCAGAATAACAGAGTAAGTGGTTTTATGAGAATTTAATAAGATCTAACTAAGTTGGGTCTGTAAACAAAGCTAATGGGAGCTAATGTCTTTGTGGTTGTTTCATTGAGCACTCCTTTGCTGCTTTTTCAGATGCTTTTCTATGCTCTCCTTGGCCTCTCCATGCCATTATATAATCTACCTAAATGTACCCTTCTTTTTTTTGATGCTCACAGCTTAATGCTATTTCTCTGTTTAAAAGTTGGTGTGCTTCCAGGACAGCTCTGTTTAGGATTGCAAGCTATAGAGAACAGCAGAGAGCTGTTGTGATCTAGTAGTGTTGCAATATTGCCCATGCTAGGTCTTCTTTTCAGGTTTGGATTCATTAAAGTGGACTCTTGAGGTCTGAGTCAAGATTCCGGAAACCTTTCCTGTGTAATATTTCTCCAGACATCTATTGAGTATATCACAATGAGAAGATGTAAATAACTCATGCTAACTCTATTCCTACAAATCCAAACTAATTAGTTTGAGGAGAGAATCCTCCCAGGTATGTCCACTTGCTGCGTAGAAGTTTAGTTTTATATTATCTAGTTAATTGGTGCCTTGTTGTTCAAAGTGTGGCTATGCCAATCTCAGACCAAAGCAAGACTGACACATTAAAATAAAATTCTGTAGTTTGCACAAAAAACCCGGGATTTTTATGATTCTTTAGCTCCTGCTTGTTGTACTCTCCTGTATAACTACCTCTGTTCTCCATTTGTCAATGAACACAACCAGGAGTCAGTGTTTTCAGAAGCATGGATTAGAAAATAGATCCACTTTGTAATATTAAGATTCTGCAGTTTACATTCTGCAAGTGATTTAATATTGGAAATCTGAGTCGGCCTTCGAAGCAAAGATAAAAGCAGCAACACACAGTTGTGGTTTTTAATCGGTATCATGCTAAAAATCTCACTGACAGGGCAGATTACTTTGTTCTGCCTTTCCAGCTACTGCATACATTTTACAGGACCAGAGAGATTTTGCTCTGTGTGTCTTAGCCTTTCTAAATGAGCACCTTTCCTGTTTTTTGACATGTAAATAAACATCACATCCTTCAAAGCTTGTCTAGTTGGAAGATATAGACATCCCCTTCACAACTTGTCCTTTGAACATTCATTTCCCATTTCATATTTTGATAATAGTGTGAAACTCTGTGCCTTGAAAAACTTTGAGTGAAAGAGTTTTAAATTTGTTCCCATTTCTTTGAAATCCATATACACACAACAGTATTGTTACATACAAAGTGATTACTTGATTCAGAATCCTCTATATTATTACATGGTATCTATATTATATATATGGTATATCCCAATACTCACTCCAAGTATTACAGGAGATACAGAAAAATCATTGAATTAGGATTCCAAAAAAGCAAAGGATATAATATGGAAAATTATTAATTTTAAAACAATTAATTTTAAAGCTTATCAATATTAGAAAAAATTAAACATCATAAGAGGATAAAGGCCCATTTTTAAAAATTAAATTAGAAACTAGAGAAGGCAAAGATTCAGAAACTGACAAGAAATTTTTTCATCTTGTGGGAACTCGGTCCTCTCTTGAAACTTAAAAAAAAAAAAAAAGAGAAGCCAAAACAAAAAAAATCAAAACCAAACCACAAAGCAATCTTTCATAAGTGAAAAGAGAGGGCAATATAAGAATAAGTTTTGTGAAGGTGAGCATCTCAAAAATATTTTAGTAGAACTTTCAAATTTTAAGGGTTTTTTTATTTCACAGGTACATAAAAAATAAAAGAGATGATATTTGAACCTCATTTTGAAAATTATCTTGTTTTTAAATCTCATAAAATATCTCACTTGAATGTATTAGTATCGAGTGTACTGTTTAAGAGCAATAATCTCTGAAATACAGTAAGATGGCAGTCAACATATTTCTGCAGCACCAACAAACAGGAGCAATACATGCCCCAAAACTGGGACAGGGAAAAGGATTTGTTGGTGTAGATATTACATAAAATAAGCTAGGCCTGATGACATTGATGAAAATGATGACAAAGCAGATGGATTCATTGGATCTTAGCAGCATCATTGACAGCTGAGGGACTTAGGAAACTTTGCACAGCTGTGTCCATGGATGACTTGAGCTGGATCCAAAATTCCTTCTGTCAATGCAGAGGGTGAGAACAGAGTTGGGCAGACTATGGTTATAATCTCCATTTGGGAACAATGCTGAATTTATCCTCATTCCCACTGTAGTCAGTGCAGTGAAGGATCAAGTTTCTCTATATGCCAGGTTCATGGGGAGAGCATGTTTGAAGAAAAATGTTGACACAGGCTCAGGCTCATAACTCCTATTAAGTACAAATAAACAGCTACTGAGGATTTGGAACTGCTATTAGCAACCTAAAGAAAGAGTTCTTTAACTCTTTCAGTAAAGAAACTTTCTGAAACTTCTGATCAATTAAATTTTGGCAGAAGCCTGAGTTTGGTGAACATTTTCCCTGAACCAGGCCAGCTGAACTGAGCTAGATTTCATACATAAGTGAGGCTTTATATATATTATTTTAATGACTACCATAAAGGCAGATTTTTTAAAAAACATTTTAAATTGAACAGTTAAAGATGTATCATATTCCACCCAATGCTTAACTGACAGCTCATGAAATCATTTGAAATGCATTTTGTGCCAAGCTTTTTTGTGCTACTTGAGTTTTATCAGCACATACCTGTAGATGTATGCTTTTTCCATAATAGCTTCCAAACGATCATTAAACTCAAAGAATGTGTTGTGCTGAATGGAAAACAAATGAAAGTAATCCAATCACTATTTTTCAGTACGCATTTTTTTTAATAGTAGTACTGGCATCAATTCACATGCACATTTTGAAAATGGATTTTTCAGTAATCAAACTTCCTATAAATATTTGTTCTGGCCAGGACAGGGTTAGTTTTTGCAGTAGCTGGGAGAGGCATGGCTAGGACTCCATGTTATCCTATACAACCTCAGGACACTGCTGGGAGTGGAATAGAGGGACTGGCTCCTCCAGGGAAGAAAGATGTTTCTTTCTGTCTAGAAAATCTAGCAGAGGGAGCTGTCTGGTGTTGTTTATTATTGGGGAGTTTTTCCATATGAATAATTTCTTATACCCTCTGTAATTAGCAATGTTGTTAGTGGTCATTTTCTTATCTCCTTGTTGTTTCCAGTAAATTGTTCTTATCTCAACCTGTGGTCATTGCTTTTCCTGCCTCCAGTTGAAGGGGGAGAGGGACTAGCATACAATTTTAGTGGGAGTTCTAAATTGGAGAATGCTATTCCTAAACCATTGCAAACAGTTAACTAAAATGTGAACTGAAAAGCAAAGATAAATTTGAGTCAACTGTTTTTCTGGGTGTTAAGTGTCCACTTAATCTGATTACAGAAATAACCTTGCTGTTTTGGTCAGAGTACTGGAGATGAACAGCTTCTACTTTCTCAAACATATATAATTGCTTGGGCAAATGATCACAAAGAATTACATGTGTTTTTTCTCTTCCTGAAATTCCAGTAATTCTCCAGTAAGTGATCGTATGTATCAATAACCACATACTAGAGGATACTCTATGGTATCAATGGCAGCTGTATCAAGTTCTCCCTGTGTAGTGTTTGCAGTTGATCTTTAGTGATCTCATGTAGCTTTTTCCTTTGTTTCTGTTCAATACACAGCTGGTTCCCTAATACAAGGTGCTATTTAACTTTTCATTCTTTCATATTATTTTGGTTCTCATTTAAGGAATTTTGAAGTTTTATTGAATACTGAAGTGAAGAACACCTTCATTTTATTGTCAGAGTTCTTGTGCTCCCCCTCAGCTTTAAATGAAAACCAATTATTTGTCAACATGTTGATTGTGCAGAGAAATGCATTTAGCCACAGACTGGCCTAAAGATACTGTGTTCTAATCCCTTCTCAGACCTTTCATTACACAGCTCCAAGTGTCTTTGGCCTCAATAACAAAAGTAGATTTGTGCTTGATAGGTATTTTGTGTATAGTTTTTATTCTTAAAATTACCTCCTTTGCTTTTAAACACCTGACATAAGCAACAGAAGGAGAAAGTACCTTGGCATTAATTAGTGTGGGGTTTTTTTAGTCTTTGAAAACTAAGAAGGTAATTTGTGATTAATCTAACTTAAATAATGTGAAAAACCTAGTTTTAATCAAAAATACTATTTGAAATTAAAAAAAAATAATAAAGTCAGAGGAAAAATAATAAAAATAAGGGCTTAATTTGGCTAGACTATGATTTGTATTTTTTGTTTCTTTATTAAGTTTTGTTATACCTTAGCCTGAAGATATTTTACAGTTTCTAAATTTCATATTCCTAAACATTATAAAAAAATTTCTGTCGCATTGCAAAAATATTTAGGCACGGTTAGCCATCCATCACTAACACAGATCTTACCTTTAGCATCCTGTTTGCTCGAAGTGCTGGATTAAATCCAAAGAAGAAGTACAAAATGTCAAATGGAAACACTGATAGCACATCAAGCTGTTGAAGAGCAGAGAGGTCAATTTAAACTTCATAGTAATCATAATGTATTTATTTGCTGTCAAAAACCTTCTTAGACTGAATCATGACTGCAATAATATTTGAAGAGTCAGCATGCTAAGCATGTAGCTTCCTAAGAACTGGCAGGTAAGATTATCTCCTTGAAAACACCGACAGCTTGGCTCTGCCCTGCCTTTGAGTCTCCTGTGCCTGAGATTTTAATCTGTTACATGTGGATATTAACAGAATCTCATATATTTGATTATTAACACAGTCTGTTTTTCAGCTGTAGTTCTGACCAGACTAAAATGTTTGGCAGGTGGCTGGTAAGTGCAGGTAGGGAGGCCACTACACAAGCACTTTTGAGAAGTCCTTCACCTATTAAGATAAGGCTGCCTAAAGCAATTTGAGGGAGCCCAATGACTTAGATTTCTTGCCTGCAACCTGCAGAAGGCAAGTGTTCCAAACAACAGATTCATCGTAGGATGATGAATTTGGCTTTTCTTTTTTTTTTTTTTTTTTTTTTCATTGGTTGGTTTGGGGTTTTTCAAGAGATTTTTTTCTTCCATCATATTTGTATGCTGCTTCTTCCCATACCACTAAGGTTTTCAACAACTTCCTGCAGTCCATCAACTATATGATTACTTTTCTTACCTGTATGCTTTATTCTTTCCTAAGCTATAGAAGGAAGCTGTGGCAAATTTATATTTTCCTTTTTAAAGATCCTCATATACCTTGCTTTGTTACTGTTATTGCTTGGGAGTAAGAGAGAGATGTGGAACTCTGGGCTTCATCTCACTGTAATCAGACATGCCTTTGCTCTGAGGGGTGCAAATTGTGTTGGCAGCAACCAGCCTGCAGCACTGACCTTTCAATCCATGCAAGCAAGAAGCAATTAATACCTGAACAGTGTGCAAGGCAAACAAAAAAATTGATTGAGAGAAACAGCATCTTATGGTCTCTCTCTCTCCTGCTCTCAGACACATGTCTAAGAGGAGAGAAAATTTAGTCAAAAGTGCATTAATATCAGTAACTGCTAATTAGTACTTAATCAAATGACATATTCCTGTGTTATATCTATATCTTGCATGTGGGGAGAACACTCAACACTCATTAGTTTCTCCAGAAATCAAGAGCCCTAAACATACAGCAAGTGTGAACTTAAAATAAAATCATAGAAATCCACTTTGGTCTCTTGCTGTAACTTTCACTCTGTTGAATCCATTTGTCTGTATGATGTAAATCCTGAACTTTTGGATAGCTTAATATCAAGTATTTAGGTAATGATGCCACAGTCACTGAGGGAAAAAGAACTCTGAACAAGGCAGGTGCAAAAGTAGAGAAGAGGAGAGGGCAATGTCTGAGATGTGTTCTTAGTGTCACAGAGCTGTATGTTCATCAGGAATTCAATAAACTACCTCACTTCCATTCACAAAATAACTCCAACATTTAGGTGCAACATTAATAATTTTCCTAAATCAAATGCATTTTTGTTTTTATGAAGTGTCATAACATAAGCATCAAAAATCTTAGTTTGAATTTTTGACTGCTCCTGTGAGTGATGAACTGCTCAGTACAATGAGGTACTTCAAAAGAGTTTACAAAACAGAGTTATCATCTCTCTTTAGGTGTTCTAATTTTTTTAATGAATCTCTGGCAAATGGTGCTCTTGCCTTTAGTGTGTGCTGGGATGACCTCACAAAACCTAATCAAATTCTATTTTATTAATTTATTATAATTCCAGAATAATATTTAGAATTGCATTTACAAATATTCTCTCCTCCAGTTAAAGACTGTTTATGAAGATGGCAGTCTTCAGCTGGTGAGCACTGATATGCCATTGAGCCAATGCTTCCTGGTGATATTCTTAAACTAACAGTGTTTTTCAGTGAATGAAAAAAATCCTGTGAAATTCTATAGCCAGAACTTTATATTGATGTCAGTAACGCAGAGTCTACTTACCCGAAATTTCAGAGTGCTGTGGTAGAACTTTGCTGTTTCCACTCTGTCTGACTACAGTGATAATGAAAAGAGAAAAAGGCACAGTCAAGATCAGAATGTCAAGGATGAGCCTCTGCTACTCCACAGGATACCCAGGGTGATGACAGTTAAATTAATGATGGTCTAAAAGTGTGAATGGAAAAATATCTGTAGATATTTCTGAGAGATAGTACTGTTATTAGTTTAGCTTACATTAGGTCAGATTTTATTAGAACTACTTGAAAAAATGAGAGTTGTGGTTCGTCTGATTTTTTCCAGTGTGGATGCTGGTCTAGAAAAGCACATTGCATTTTTTCCACAAAACTTCCCTCTTAAGACATCTATACCATTTCATGCTGAACCCAACCCCCTTCAATTTCATGGCAAAAAATGCATTTATCTGCAGTTATTCCAAGAAAAAAAATCAGAGTGTTTCTAATGGTGCTGTACAAAATTATCATTACTAGCATTACAATAATCAACACTGCATTCATTAGTAATGATTAGCTTTTTATTTTTAAATTGTTCTTCATGGGAACTGATGCTAATATAATAAGAAAGGGTAATCACAAGTATACAAA
The DNA here is from genome assembly GCA_013398615.1 of Brachypodius melanocephalos. Taxonomy (NCBI): domain Eukaryota; kingdom Metazoa; phylum Chordata; class Aves; order Passeriformes; family Pycnonotidae; genus Brachypodius; species Brachypodius melanocephalos. The sequence goes on from VZSR01001685.1 coordinate 30,747,800, forward strand.
GAAATTTATCTATTATCATACTTTCTGTATTTATATCAGGGAAATGTTAAAAATAGCTTTAAGTTCTTGATCATATTTCCATTCCAACTTTCACCATTATCAGTTTAAACTTTAAACTAAATGCAGGAGATCAGGCAGGAGATGGTTTCTGTGCGCTAAAATCTGTGAATTGTAGAAACAGCTTCAAGGGAAATACAAGTTGAGCTTCCTATGTTAGAGTTTTAACTTTGTTCATAAAAATTGAGTTTTGTGGGATTTAGGCAAGATCCAGTTACTGAATGTCTTGGTGTGGAAAAATACATTCCACTGCACTGCATTTAATTCTTACTGAAATGGTATTTGCACAGCTTGGTCTGTAAAGATATCAGTAATATCGTGTATGTACAATGTATAAAATTTTTTGTAAAAGCAAAAAAAAAAAAAATTTCTGTCTGTTGGGCACAGTAATGTCATGCTGAAGTTATCAAAAGTTTTTTTTTGTTTATTTGTTTTTTGTTTTTCTGAATTAGGTATCTTTTTTCTATAAAATGTCAAAGAGCAGGGAAAATTTTAAAGAAAAGTTAATGTTCTAGATACCCTTTAGTAGGTTAAGGGCAGCCTTCGGATAATTGTTTAAAATTTTATTTTACATTTTTCTATAAAAAAATAGCACAAAAATTTGTAGCAAAAATAAAAATTGAACATATTTATTTCCCCAAAAGAAATTACCTCAAATGAATTATTTTCAAAGTATCCTAAAATTACAGGGACTCGCTCTGATTTTGGAAAAAAATAAAACCACCATCTCACAATGTGTTGCAAAGCACACATATCCTGTCCAACCCTAGCAGAATATCACTTCATCTTCAACACAGTCTTCAACTGTGATTATGGTACAAGGCAAAAAGGCGAAAGCTTCATGCAAACACACAAACTGATGTTTATATGAACAAGTACATATGGTCACTGATTCCAGTGAGGAATCTGTTTAGAGCTGTATGCCTGTCTCAGCTGCTCTCATCTGTTACTTTAAAATATCTTTTTTTCAATTTTTAAGGATTCGGGTAGTAAATATGTTTCTTCCTATATAGGATAATGGAACGTCAGTGTAGAATGGAAAGCCAGTGATGAAAAATATATGTATCCTTTGATAAATAAAAAAGTTTCATAGGTTTGACATAGTGATAAAAAAGAAGTGTCAGATTGGGTGAATTTCTATAACACAAAACTACTGCCCATAAAAGTCCCACTTCCAGTACTTACTATTATATCTCCCCCTTTGATAAACCGCACTCGGGGCTGGAAAATTATTAAGTCGCAGATGTAGCAGATATCACACATGACATCGATGGCAAACCAATATATGGTGTTACTGGGGGTTTGGTATGGGAACACGTATCTCAGGGGAATAAACCAGCAGTTCCAGTTGTAGGCGATTGTCACCAGCATCAGCCACGCCACGTAACGGCGATCTGAAAGGAAAAGCATTCAATGCAGAACCGTCAGCTGGGAGCCTGCTGTCACTGTTTCAGACCCATTCATTCTGCTGAAGTCTCTGGGAATGCTTCAGCCCAGACCAACCTACCATTCTCCCTTTTGCAACTGGAACGCCGCTAAAGTGATATAGCTTGGAAATAGGAGTCACACAAGGAATTTGCAAAAATGACAGCATGTAGAATTCAGTGCACCTGAAGAAATTTATATGATCATTTTGCATCCTGCTCATGAATATGATAACTGACAAAAGAATTATTTGGCCCTAATGAATGGTACAAATTCCAGATCAAGAAACAAAAGACTTGGTCAATTTTCCCTACATCTTTGTGCATACCATCTTTACAGCTGATGCCACTTTTCCCTATTTAGAATAAATATTGTTTAGGACAGGACCTCTGTGTCCCTGGGAGTTGCAAACTGGAATGTGAATCTTATGGTGCCATGCAACACCAGGTCACTTCAATATCCCATTCTATTACAAAGCTTTAAATTTACCGGTGTATGAGTCAATGGTATCTGGTAGCTTCATATACTCCATGTATTTTTTCAGTGGAGGTTTTTTGAATTTGCAGCACAGCATATCACAGTAATGATCCTCCTCTGGCTTTGCTTCTGCCTCCTCTTTCTTTTCTTCTTTTTTCTCGTCTTTTTTTTCATCTTTTTTTTCTTCTTTTGCTGGGGGTGGAGCCTTCTTTGGTGCTAGACGCATAGATTACCAAAAACATTGGCATTTAAATAATGACTCAATTAATACATCCTGCTTTAACATGAATGAAAGCTTCATCATGTTAAAATATCTTCTAAAACATTGGGCAGTGACTAAATTAATTATATTAAATACATAGAAAAATTCTTCAAAAACACTGGTATAAACATGTGCATCTGCTATACTGAGTGCAATATTTATATTGCTGAATTTCCCTGGACAATGCCTATAAGTTATTCGTATTATAAGACTGACAAGAAAATTGTTTATTCATAATTTAGCATTCATTAATGCAACTGAGCATTTCTCTTTACATGGCTGTTGCAAAGAATGAATGCAGTGAGGATGGAGATGAGAAAAGACATGGGCTGATCTCTCCCCTCTCCTGAGACCTGATATGCAAGATGCAGCAGGTGAAACTAGTGGGGAGCCTGTGGTTTGTACATTTCTAGGCTTATAAAAGTCTTGTAGCACTCTTCTGAACCCACTTCCATCTTTAAGATGGATAATGTTTGCACACGTGTACCATTAATTCTGGTGACTTTACCTCTTATTAGGACACACAGTTTTAGTAGTAAACTGACAAACTGAATGTATAATAAGTTAGGAAATAAAGGTCATAAGTTCTACAAAGAGAACAAATGAGGTAGATCAGCAAAGAAACAATTAAAAAAATAAATTCATTTATCAGTTGGTATAGTTTATTATTCTTCAGGCACCATTTTTACAACTTTTAAAAATCACATATGTGATGAACAGCTTCTAAAAAGTGCCAGAACCTAAAATCACTAAGCTCAATTCTTTGTGGAAAGGAAAAGGAAAGTCAAACTTTCCCCTGAAGAGGAGAAAAATTGAGTTATGTTTCATATTTTGTCAAAAGTCAATTATTAATTAATGTCAGATGAGTTTGCTCTATTTAAAGCATGGACTTAAAGTCTTCAGTGTGTCCAGCTATCTGTCAAGGCTAAAACTTTATTTACTCTATTTACACAGAAGATCTCATATCAAAGTGAATAACATCCACTCACAAGATATATATGCTTCTTCATATGTTTCAGATTAACCTCCATGAATAAACATCTCTGGGAGCTATTTCAAAATACAGAAAACTTCCTGACGTGAATGATTCTAGATACTGCCTCTGTAAAACTTTTCCCCAAATTTTTCAGTGATACCATTCAAAGGGAGATTGTACCTAAGTATTGTGGCTTACTGTAGAGAAGTAGGGATAAATTGACTTCATAGGACACAAAGTGATCCTTTCCACTGTGGACAAACAATACACTCACAAAAAATTATCACAGTATTTTCTGTTGCCACAAAATTATTTTCTGTTTTAAATGGAACAAATGCTCAGTTATTTCTAGAGGCACTTACAAACTGGAGGACTTGCTTCTGGTGAAGATATCACTGGGTCATTCAGCTTTTCCTTGTACTCATTTGCCCTTTCACGCAATTTTTTGATGATCTCTTGAAGCTGGGCATCGGCATACTCATTTGTTTGGAAACCCTGATGTGGTGGCTTCTGTGTGCTAATTGAAACAAAAGGGGAATAAAGGCTTAACGTACTGGAAATCAATGGAAGGAAATCAAAGGTGGTAATTCTATTTCTGAGCTGAAGCCAGGCATTAGTATTGGACCTTTATTGAACACAGTGCTTATTCATATCACTTAATTCATGCTAAGTGGAAACCTAAGCTATCTGCTCTTTTCTCCTGTTCATGTCAGCAGCAGTCTGTGTGTTATTTCAAGCAGAGAAGGTCAGGGTACCCTGTTTATCCTACAGCACTACTGGCTTCCCACTGCTGCTGCTTTTCACCAAGTTCTACCGTGGCTGTGTAATGCCTAGAACTTACCTGATGTATTCACTAAGCTACAAGGCATCCATTTCACGTGTATAAAAATGTGCTTGTTGTTATGTGGCAGTATCCTAATGATGACAGGAAATGCAGGTGAAGGAGGAGGGACTTACGGTTACTTTATACTTTCTAATGTTGGGAAAATCGATTTCATCTATGTTTTTTATGGTTTGTTATGGCTAGCTTGAGGTGAGGAACAATTGCATCTGTTTTCGGTGGAAACAAAGCACTGATCTTCTTGCTGAGGTTTCTTCTTTCTCTAGTAAGAGTTTGCTCAGGGTCACAGTAACACTAAGCTGATATTCCAGCACTCACAGCATTTGTTCAAACCTGAGAACTATTGATTTTCAAACGCCTGTAAACTCATACTTTGCACTGAAACCAATGCTTTCATTAGGTTTTATGCATGCTGGACAGTCAAACAGAAGATCTAGGTGAAAGTGATTCTTGATCAATTCTTCTATGCTTATTCTTACTTGGAATTTCATCCTTGATTACTTGCTACTCCCTGATTTTGCAGATTGGGGTTGTTTTTGAGTGCAACTCAGCTGGCAGCTGGGCCACACATTTGGTCTTCCTCTATGTAGAGACCTGGACATGGGAAATTTTTTTCTGTATCCTTGACTCAACCCTTCTCACCTGCTGTGACGCACGGATGTCAGTGATGGCTGGAAATGGCTGTGACTGGCACAGGGCAGCTCAAGATCTCCTCCCAGACAAGTCACAATTGCCACACCTGTACTGAAATCCTGAAAGTTACGCCCAATATAGGGGCTACAGCAGGAAATTGTTCTTTCTTTCTTAATAGTTTTTCAACTTTGTCCCAAGTACCACAGGGATGTGGCTTACAGCAAGACTAGTGGCAGACCAAAAGTGACATATGCTTGAAATGTTTGTGAGAAAATCTTCCCAAATGTGAGTGGGGGAGAAAGCGGTATGACAGTACCTTGGAAGACATGAACACCACTGCAAAGTGATCTTTGAATAAACACCATGTCTCCTCAAGACCTAAACCTACTTTGAAATTTCTAACAGATGGAGCTGTAGCTAAAAAAGGCGAGTGTCAGAGTGGGATGTGTGTAGCTTTTTGAGAAGCAATTTTCTGGAGACGCAACACAAATCACAGTGCTCAAGGAAGCATAATTTAAGCATGTGAAAATCTTTCAGCAATAAAACCGTTGGATAAAGTGGAGATATGCTGTTAGAAGCAGCAACAGAAGCAAAAGTTTGGAAGTATGTTCTTGTAATTCCCCTAATTTAAGTCTTATGTACTGTATTTCTTAAAACTCCTCAGACAGGAGATTAATCAAAACAGTTCTGATACATTTTGTAATCTCATCACAGTTCCTTTTGTGTCACATCATCCCTTTGCTCAGCCCATCTGCAATGTAATGACATCCTTTCTTGTTTTGAGCTAACATCTCACAATTAGTTTTTTGCTTCTATGCAAAGAATTTAAAAGAGTTCTTGGTCTTTGCTACTGCTGTATTTGCTCAGGTCATTAGCTATCTCAGATACCACTTACCACAGGTGTCATTACAAAGGCCCCTTCTATCTTCTTTCTAGGAATAAGCTACAAATTGCTCAAGATTTTCCTCTTTCACATATTTTTCCGACAAAAGTTAAGATCTCCTTTATCATGAGTTTGGTGGAATGTAGCACAGAGGAACTATGTTTCCATTTGGTACTGATTAGAATCTATGTAACTTAGTTTAAAGTTATTTGCCCCGAAGTTGATGAGAAATTGATTTTCCTTGCCCTACTTCTCATTTGACTTGCATTACCTCCTACTCCATTATTTTCTTGTAATGAAATGCTTACTTTAAATTTTCTTTGGTTAATACAGATGGAAGAGGCTGCATGTTGAACACTGCTAATTTGAAGATGTTTATTATATATGTATTTTTTGTGGGGGTACACTTTAATTGCCTGGGCTAATGAAGCCCATTTAAACTTCACTAAATCACTTTTAATTAAACTTGACTCCTTCTCTCTCATCACAGGATGCTAGGATTTTGTTCTAACCTGTTATTCTTTAAAAATGTTTTTTCTTTAAGCAATTTATCTTTGACCTTTCTGCAGTATGTTACAACAGGACTAAGTCTATATTACTTATTGTCCATGTAGTCCTTTACAGAGTGGAAATGTTGATTCCCTATGCAAGTATTTTCATGTGGCCTAAGAACTGAGAATCAGGACAGCAACTCATGTACTATGCACAAAGTCTTTTTACTACCTCAAACATATTTTGTTTAATGATAACAATATATGTAACCTGAGAAGTATAATAATGTATTTTTCTGATTTTTTCATTTGTAGATTTTACCTTTGTAACTTGTAGATTTAAACTTGTTTGTATAGTGATAAAATTGCAGTGCCTTTATTCTCCCCAAGCCACAAGAGAAGATTTAGACACCTATAGCACAGTTAAAGAATATCACCTTGAAATAGGCTATGGAAATACTGTATTGACTATACTAATGTATGCAAAAGATGTTAAGTGCTGTGGCTTGAAAGTTTTCTGTGTTAAGAGTTCAAACAAACAGTGATAAGAAATGCAGTAGTTATTTCAGAAGGTTTGCCCTTTTCTAAGTTGCAATCTTGGGTTTTAATTCCTCCCTGTTTCTGGCCATGAACACCAAATACCAGAGTTCAATTCCATGTTTTATCTACCAGATGAGCCCTGAGAAAATGTATTTTATAAATGTATGCTGCCTGGAAAATATACACAACACTTTTTGGTGATTTCAATTATAACCCTGGGGTTTTTTTCCAGCTCTTAAGAATATTTCTGCTACTTACATGGAAATAGAGTTCTTGGTCTTCCAATAGAGCTTTTAATGCTTTTATTGAGCTCTGATGTTGTGATTTACAATCTGTGTCTTAAAAAAAAAAAAAAGCCTTTTCTGAATAAATTATGGAGAGTCTCTAATTCAGATAATCAATTTTCAGAAGGATATGATAATACACAAGACATGATGGCACAGATGATAAAGATTTTGGAGAGACAGAAAAATGTAACTCCAAGCATCATTAAAAGTATCGATTAAAAACCACACCCTCAATTTTTGCTGACAATCCCAGTGTAAGTAATGCCATAGATGCCCTGAGTTCCAAGCCTAAAATCAGTCATCCTAAATTACTAGGAAAACTAGTAATAGAAAAAAACCAACATGTTAGTCACTTGCTTGGTACAGCAAAAGGTGTATTTCAAAAAGCTAACTTTCCCTATTTTTATTATACTATATTTATAGTCCAAAGAAGGCTTCCCTGAGGAGACGTTCAGAATGACTGAGTTAGGTTTCTGCTCTGAATTGCCTGTGAAGAGAGACTATTTTTCTCCTTTATCTGCACAGGATGCTGACAGGGTTTTAGGAGAGAGCTTTAATATTCTCCTTCATGATTTTGGTACAAAATGTAGTAGTGTACTAATGATGTTTAATAGGACATTGGATTTGGAAGATTAAAAAGTAGGAAAGATTCCTACTCAGGAAAATTTTAGTTATTTAGTCCAAGTAATAGAAAAGAGGACAAATCTAATGCCCCATACTGCAGACACGGAATGAAGTGGTAAGAATTTATTTTGTGAATGCTGGGATCATCAGTTGCAGGTGACAAAAGGATAAATGTCCAAATGTTTAGTCAAAGGGAAGTTGCCTATGAGCCATACATAGTCTAGCTATGAAAAACATTGGTGCAAATGTAACTGTAGAATGCACATGACATACTATCAAGGCAGGAAGAATTAATATTGGGATATAGGCCAGTATGAGAATTATTCTGACCAGGTGTACTCAAAAGGTGCATCCCCATAGGAGACTCCAGAAAGTCTCTTGGAATGGACAAGACTACTAGGAACATGACTTTGAAAAGGACAAAAAAGCCAGATTGAGACATAATGAGATCATTGTCTATAAGATCAAATTTTGGTGGAGAACCCTGGGAAAATAGGTATTTGAGCTGAGAAAAAGCATTGTGAGAAGAATAAATGTGAATAGAGGCACAGTGAATTATCATGAGTTAAATGTCTGAAGAAAGTTTTCAAGCCTTTAATGCCCAGAATTCTAGGCAGCTTTTACTATGAGTGAAGAGTAGTTGAAACAATTGTGATAGACTTTGAGATTATATTAGCTAAGATCATGAAGACTGTTGTAGGCTGTGATTCCCAAGAAAGCAAAAGAATGTATGCAGTGTGACAGAAAATCCTTCTCAGCAAACAAACTTGGACAGTATTAAGGTTTGGCAAGTGTATAAGTGCCTTAACCTGTGTATTTACCACCAACAGTTTCTTCCAAAAATCTTAACATATCAAGTGCTAAGGAAATTAAGTTTCTAAGATAAATATATTATCTTAAAGTCTTGGACTAAGTGGTTCACACATTAGATTCCATAGATTTTCAAAAAGCTCTTAATTAAATTTTAATTTTCCTTAACAGTCTTGAAACAAGCGTCTTCCTCTGACCCATCATCTTCTCCTTTAATCACAGAATCAAAGCTGGAAGAGAACTTCAAGATCATCTATTCCAACTGTCAACCCAACACCATCATAATTACCCCTAAACCAAATGCCACATCGAGATGCTTGCCTGGGCAATTTATTCCAGTGCTTTTCCACTGTTCCAGTGATAATGTTTTTCACTAATAGGTAATCTGAATCACCCCTACCAAGGGAAAGTGTCTGTTAAAGACCCATCTTTACTGATACAGAAGATTATGTCCTTTTCTATTTGCTGCATTTTTAAAATACTGGCATACTGACTTACCTTTGCAATAAAACAGAACAAAACACGTTTTTATTTAATTTAATTTTAGGATTGAGTTGTTCTTCATGATGTAATTTTGTTTTGAACTGATGTTCCTTTGTCTTACTATATATTTCATTATCTGTTTCATTAATTTAAACATAGTGATACCATGATATTTGGGTTGGTTTTGGTTTTATGTATATATGATCAAGAATGGACCACAAGCATTTATGAGCTTCATGCAGACAACATATGAAAGTAAAATCTTTCCATTGGAATTCATGACTTTCATATAGTTCAGAATCTTTGTACAGAGATCATGCTTGTTTGGGCCCTAATCAACTGTTCTTGAAAAAAAGCATAGATCCTTCATTTCCCAGACATCATGTTGTGTTCATAAAGCAAAACAGATATGGAAGTAACAGTATTCAAGAAAGGCACTGTCTTTCAGACTTACCCACTGGTATTGAACTCAGAGTAAACTGCTTGATGCAGTGCAGACTGAAATCTAGTAATCAAGGCTGCAGAGATTCCTGCCTTTTAGCTCAATTAGTTTTCACAGCAGCTTCTTTGACAGTCCTCCCAGTTATTCAATCACAAGAATCTGTGAATCCTCTAATCTTCTTTACAGTACTCTCTAAGGAGGAATCTGTCTCAATGCTGAACACATGGAACTCTCACTGAGGTACCAGATTAAAATGTGAATAAGATTTTATTTTAATTAAAAATTCTGCATTAGGAACTATAAATTTCGTAGAAAAAAAGTGGTGTGAATGTTGAAAGTATCAATTAGCTACAGAAAAAAGCATCTTTCCTTAAGGTAACTGGTGATATAAAGTTGTTTAATTGCACTATTTACAATGATGAGAAAAATAAAGACAGAATAATTTCTAATACTAATTGCTTTAGAACAAAGGTATAACAGTCTAAGGAAGTAATTTTCATTTATTTCCTTATCTGGTGCTATTGTGTCTTTGGGGCTTTCTTATCTGTAAGTAATTAAATCCATCTGGAGCATCTGCCACTTATCAGGAATTTTTAACATTTTAATATTTAAATACAAACACACATCTTTTTTACACAAGCCTTTAATTTACAGCTATGTAAAATATTTTAATCAGAGTATGATACAGTGCTGTAGAAAGTTCATGACCACAGCACAACCCCTTCTTCCTATTTTTTGTATTTTAATTTTTCTTAATATGCAGGGAATCAAAAACTAAAATAAAAATGCCGTAAAATTTCCCATTGTGAATGTTTTCAAAGTTGGAAAAAAGTCTCAAATTTGAAAAACTTAATTTCCTATAAATGCTTTCATTTGTCATCTGTTCTCATAGAGTGCCTAAAACAATCATACAACCATAAGACTGTAGAGAAGTTTGAGATATCCTGTCCTCAAAGCTCAAAGCAGGATGAGGTACACCTGAAAGACTTTTATCTAACCTTTTTTAGACATGTCTAGTGATGGCTATTCTGTAATTTTCCTAAAGAATTTATTTCTGTGCTTCACTACCTTCATTTTACAATTTCTTCTTCCCCAATGTAAATATATTTTTGTACAATTTGTCCTACACATTTTGAACATGGGGCAAAATTTATTGTCCCTTCTCTTTTATCTCACTTTTTGGCAATTTGCACATTTTAATTTTCTCACTTTTTAAAAAAATTTTCCTGAATGAAAAGGATTTTGTTCAAGGGTAATAATTGTATGATGACTAAGAATGTCAGTTAATTCCATGATTTTCCATGTGTGCTCCCAAACTTCATGCCATGGGCCATTGTTGCCTATGCTAATTATATAAAATTACCTTGGTGTGACCATCTTGGTTTCAAATCTACCTTCATCAGGGTAAACTGTTATACAGCCACCTGTGTAGGAACTCACTGCATGTACCCTTCCCAGGATCACAAAGAACCTTGAAGAGAAAGAACCAGTTCCTCTGAGATGACTTCCAATTACTGCTGTTTAGGACCATCCTTTCCCCTTCTGTAAGACCCTGACACATTCCTTTCCAAATGCAGCAACAAAGTAGGTGTGTTCCCTGCAGACACTGCTCATCTCACTTCTCTTTCTGAGCATCATTTACCCCGGGTATGGAATAAAACTGGGCTGCCAGATGTGTTTGACTTCTCATCCAACCCTTATATCTCCACCTACATCACTAAGTCTTGGAAAAAGAGTAAACAACAAGAGACAGGGTTTTTTAATAAAATATATTGTACAAGATTAAACGTAGGCATGGATACTTACTCTTGTCATGAAGTAATATTCAGTTTTCTTTTACTAAATGCTAAGCATTATGTCTTAGATTTGTATGCCTTAGATTTATCAAGAAAGGCCCTGATATATTTTCAAATGTTTGGTAAAAATGTAATTTAAATACAAATGCAATTAAATATAAATATTTTATATTACACATAGTAGTGTACCTGTCACAATGCTCACTGCTTTGCTTTTTTTCCCCAAAAATGACTCAACATAAAATAGCAGAAATAATATTTTGAATGAATTATAATTCCTCCCTTTTTACAAAAAGGTTTCTTCTTACTTAGAAAAATATTAAGTGAATGGAGGATTTACAAGATGCACAGAAATTGCTTTTAATCAAAGAAATCAATCAGCGGCAAATTATGACAAAATATGCCCTTGCTTTGTTACATATTCAAAAAACCCCCAATTTCTTCCATTGATGAGGTTAGCAATAAATATATATAAATATTATGAGTATATGATCTAAAATAATGCAAGAGTAAAAAACCTGCAGCATTTCAGTCTGTATAATGACATTCATATTCTTTCCTCACTTCATTTATTCTTCAATGAAAAACTTCTGGATCCATTACTTTTTAATTTCAGGCTACCTACTTTTTTTTTTTTTAATTTCAGGGTACCTGCTTGATTGCCATGGAGAGTGAGTGAAATTAAATAGCAAGGGTAACTGCATCCTGCAGATCGGATAGAATTTAAAGGCTCTGGGAAAATATATCTCAGCAAAGATTATGGCAAATTTAATCCATTTTGGTACAGACAGCATGCCATCATCTTTCTAATTTGCAGGTTCTCAGTATAGTAATTTCAGAAACTCAAATCCTAGAAATAGAAGTGACAGGCTCAAAAAAAAATGGCCTAAGCAGAGGGAATATAAGTGCTAAGAAAAGTACTTTTATTTTTTAACACATTAATGTCTTTTCAGTCAGGCATAATAAATTATTGGATGCATTCCATCTGTTTATGATTTCAAATACTGCAGTGATTAGCTGGAAACAACTAAGGAAATGTAGCTCAGTAAAATGCACTTGTTACTGTGTTTAAAATGGGATTTTTTGTAAGGCCCAGCACCAGCCTTGTTTTACTTCATCTGGATTTGATTGGAGTTTATTGCCATGAGTGTCATTTTCGTATATCCCTGGTGTTCCTACAGTAATCAAGGATTTCTAGAGACTCTGCAGAGGGTTGATACTGAGTTTGTTTCACTAATGTGCTGAGATTTTGTGCTTATGATAGGACAGAGTTTCTCTAAGGTGCTTCTACTTGGTGAATTGATGTGTTGTAACCAGTGGATGGCAAGCACTAATAAGCACAGTAATTTTCTTGTTCGAGGTTATTGAGGTAAATGAAGTGCATTACTCACTAAGAACATGCTACCAGCAGGAGTTCTCTTTATTAACCTGGCTATGCACCACGTAGCAAATTGCCTCTTAATCTTTGTTTTGTTTTCTTTTCTTGCTATTAGCCAAATTAAAGAGGAAAAAAAAATCTTCTTTATAGAAGGACTGATAGAGTCTATCAAGTAACAGGATGTGGCCATGAGAAAAGCAAACCACAAACATGGAGTTCAGTTTGCCTGAACCACCCATGGTCATATGGAAGTTTGCAGCCCTAGAGTTCACTTTTTTTTGAAAATGTTGAAAGCTGTGTTTCTGCATTTGAAAAAGCAGAATCAGATGAGTGTGCTTTCTGGTGGGAATGTTATTTTTTAAAAATAAATTTAATATTTTGTTAAAATTCATCTAATGCATTTTATATTTTATTTTTACATTTTATTTGTAATAGCTATATTCTGAAGGTGGCATATCAGATATAATGTTTTTTCCTCTCTAAACATAACTGAGAATGTGTAAGAGTTTGAGATGAAATCTAAAAACATAGGAAGTCCCAGTTGCCTACTGCAATTTTTTTTCCTTTCTGTGGCCTTAAAAATTTAGCCTCCAAATATGGATTATTATTTTATGCAGAATTTTGCACAGCAGGGTCCATGATCTTTGACTGAGGTTTCAGCACACTGCCTTAGTATAAATAGTACACTGTAATCTCTTTGGTAATCTTGGAAGATGAAATACTCTTACAAATTCAACAAGGCTTAAAGGCTTTTAAAGGACACAGAGGTGAGAAGAGGTCATAAAAGCTCTTTGTGTCCCTCCATTTTCTCAGATCTGTGCTCTCAAATGCTTTGTTTACCTTCTTCCATACTCTATCTTTTCCAGGACTTGATGCAACTTCTTTGTCTCATACCTTGAAGCTTTGTGCTAGTTTCTTGTTAATAAGACTCCCTGTGTTCTATTAGAGTGCAAATGAGGTGCTGACTGTTCTGCTCCCTTATTTCTTGCTGTGAAGAGACAGGGTAGTCTCACCCACCCTTCCAGAGGTTATTATTGCTCAGCAAACAGCTATTAATGAAAATTGCCTGTTGCTCTGTTACATTATCAATAAAGATAGAGGGGAGGAAAAATACATTGGCAGACAAAGCCAATTTGTGTGCAATTCTATCCAAGCCATTAGGAAACAGATATTAAATGTTTCAGTCACTAGGCCATAATTCAGTGCTTGGTACATCATCCATTCTTGTGTGTTTCTTCTTCACATATAGCATTCAGGTGGCTGAGACCAGTGCTGTGTCTCTCTACTCTTTGTTAATGTCCATCACTATGCCCTGGTGTATTTAAAAAATGAGGATGTGCTGAGAAAAAAAGGTGGTGGAGGGGGTTGTTTGTTTGTTTTTGTTTGTTGTTGTTATTGTTTTGTGGACAAACAATTTCTATGAGAACTTTGCGGAGCAAATGCAGTATTTGTCAAAACTGTCATTCACTTAGTAAGCAAAAAGAAAAAAAATTCTCATTTGGAGGAAATTAAAAAATGTGCTGTTCCAAACAGTAAAACAACCTTCCTTCCCTCTTCCTTATTCTATGTATCTGAGCCTGCACAGATGCATTTAAAAAAAATTAAATGTCACAGTAACGGCAGATAAGGTGAAAACTTTTCTATTAACAATTCCATGAAAGCTGATGAGCTCTGGATGTATATGATTTGTGAAAAAATATATATCCATGAACCTTATTTATTATGTATATAACTCAAAACCATTGGGAATACTGATGATTTCTTGCAAATCAGGTGACTTTTGATTAAACTTTGACTCTTGAAATATAATTAGCATAAGAAGATAGTCTACATAAATTAATTGCCCTGGGACTCCCAGGAGGACTTCCACCCACACTCTGTGCCTGTGGGTCTTTGTTGTCCCCTTCAGGTCAAGCCTTGGTCACTGCCTGAGCTATGTCCAGGTGTGTCTGCCTCCAGTTCCGTCTCTGGTCCTGTCTCCTAGACAGACTTTGGACCTGTCTTGTAGCCTTGTCTCCAGCCCTCTGTCTCTGACCCTGTCTTTTTTCCTCCTGGCTGGGCTCCCTGGATGGGCTCTAAACCTGGTCCACCCCTTTGCCTTGTTGATGGAGCCTGTTGCTAGGATCTTGCTCTGCTTGCTGTATTCAGGCTCTGTGGGGCTGAACCTTGTTGGTGAGGACACTGCTTGTGCTGGGGTTGTCTTGGCTCCCATCTCCTCTTCTCTCATCAAGCCCTTGCTGCAACCTGAAATATATCTGGGCAAAGTCTGAAATTCCAGTTAAGAAAATTCTACCAGAGATTTTGCCAGTCTTGATTTCCGTACAAATATAACAATATAATCATGGAATTATTTGATTTCCAACAGACTTTTAAGGATGATTTAGTCTATCCCATCTGCTTTGGACAGGGACATTGTCCACTGGATCAAGTGGCTCAGAGCCATGTCCAACCTGACCTTGAATAATTTCTGACAGTGGGGCATCCACAACTTTTCTGACAAACCTTCTCTGACAGGTCCCTCTGGATGGCATCCATTCCCCCCAGTGTGTAGGCTGCACCACACAGTTTGGTGTTGCCCAAGGGATAGCACTCATCATCAATCTCTATTTGAGCAGTATCCAAATATGGATTAAACAGTGGAACTCTTGGTTCACTATCCTGACTGTCCTAACAGTCCTTGATACGGTTTTGACTAATAAAACTAGCACTTTTCCAAATAACTCCCAGGTATGGAAATACCTAGAAATTAGCAATGACCCAGCTCTTTAGGAGGCCATTGGTATTGTTCTAGTTGGGTTCAGTGCTAGACAGTAGTTTGAGCATGTTTCTTTTACTGCTACTTTTGTAGATCACGTGTATCCATTTGACTTAAATTCTCAGCTTTTCCCAACGTGATAGAGGCAGTTGATTTCCCTAAAAATATTCTAGTGAGCAAATTTGAAGACTCAGACTCAATAAGGCAGTAACCTTGATCAGGAATGGTGTTTAAGTAGACTTCCATGGACCTTAAGAAGCAATGAATTAAATTCTCTCAAATGCTCATTTCAAGAGTCCTTCTCCTTCAGCTCTAACAGTCATACAACAGATCTGCTTGGTTTAGTTTCATGCCAGTGCGGTGACACCAGTGCCATGACTTCCAGACTCCACTGCAGAATTTAGTGGTTAACTGTTTTGGCAGTAGAATTTACCAAATATTTACTGTATTTTTAGAAGATGTTGTTCAAATTAGACTGACTAGGTATATCTGGATAGACACGTGATGCTGAGTCAGAACACCCCTGGGAAAGCAGTGTTTAATGTAAATATTTTTAATTTCCTTTTAACAGACAGATTTTATTTCTACTAATAGACAACATACCCTTTTGTTTCGTAAGCACATAACACTTATGATAACCATGGTTACAAGATTTACCAGTGGAACTGTAAGCATTGAATAACATATTGTATGAGGAGACAAACAAAAAAAGGAGATTCTTATCTAAGTTTTCGTTTTTGACCTACTGATTCACATTGAAGTGACTAAGCTATTTATAACTTTTCCATTCTTTCTAGTCAGAGTTATTTTTAATTACATCTCTTATTTTATAGAACCATGTGCAGTAGCATTTTGCTTGATTATTTCCAGACACAAGATTTGTCTTAGTAAAGGGGAGGAAATAGGTAATCATCTCTATAAATTAACTCCATGTCAGGGAAAGGCTTTTTCTTTGTTTCATTAGGATAATCAGAACAATAGGAGGTAAAGTCAAGCAGGGGAGGTTTCTACCCTGTTTTGTATTGAGTGTATCTGTTTTCCTCCCCTCAAAGTGATCTCAAAAGGCAAAAACTTCATGATGCATAGCAATAGAACATGTGAGAGTAAAGACTTGGAGCTGACTGACTAGATAACAGCTTTGCATAAAAAGACCTGGGGGTCCTGATGGACAACAAATTGAACGTGAATCCACAGCACAGAACGTGTTCTTGCAGCAATGAAGGCTAAACACACACTGTGATTTAGAAAGAGCACCAGAGAGCAAGAGTATTAGAGGTAAAAGAAGCAAGTTAAAAGAAAGGAAAATTTAATTCCATTTAATTTTCATAATAAAGGTGGTCAAAGGGTGCACCAGATGGCCCAGAGAAATTATGGAAACTCCATTCTTGATGATTTAGATTCACAATTATACTGAAAATAGTTTTGAGTGCCTTAACCTGGGATTTAACGTGGGAATTGGGTCTAACCTCTAAATATTTTCAGCAGGAATGTGGACATTATTCCTTCTGGAGCAGCCTTCCAACCTGACCTGTTCTATGAAGACCTTTATTTTCCACAGTGACACAGACAGTGGCATCGAGTGCACACTCAGCAAGTTTGCAGATGACACCAAGCAGGGTGGTGACACCTGCAACCCTAAAGGTGAGCCAAAAATATGATCAGAAGTCTGGGACACCTCTCTTGTGAGGAAAGGCTGAGAGAGAAGAGGTTTTTCAGCCTGGGGAAGAGAAGGCTTCAGGGAGACCTTATTGGTAATCTTTTAGCATTTAAAGGGGGCCTGTAAGAAAGATGCGGGCAAACATTTTAGCAGGGGTTGTGACATAACAGGCTTTAATGGTTTCAAACTTAGAGAGGGCAGATTTAGATTAGATGTAAGAAAGAATTTTTTTACAAGGTGTGTGGTGGAACACTGGCACCCATGGTGGTGCAGAGATGTGGCGGATGCCCCTGGAAATCCCTGGAAACATTCAAGGTCAGCTGGGATGGGGCTTCGAGCAACCTGATCCGTTTATAGCTGTCTCTGCTTGTTGCAGAGGGGTTGGACTTTATAACCTTTAAAGGTCCCTTCCAAACCAAAGAATTCTATGGTTCTGTGAATCTCTGCTTCTGAAATGACTGCAGACTATTCCAAGTTTATTTTTTTCTAGACATCATACTATAATTTCATAAAACAGTCACTGCAGCTTTTTACAAAGGTTGAATGACCTTAGATTTTCCCCTGAAGGAATACTACTGTTTCATTTATTTGTCTCTTCTCAGGAAGAGATAGTACTAATCTTCTTACTGTGAAGGCTAATGCTGATTTAATGGTATAACCCAAAAAAAAAATAGTGCAGGGTAAAAAGTTTCAAGTCAGAATGATGTGACACATTCTAGGTTCAGGGCAGCATTCTGAGACTTTCTTATTTGCTGAGATATAGTCATAACTGGGCAGCAGCACTGCTAAAATTAGCATAAAACTGTAGTTGAGAAAACCTTTTCCTCATTCCTGCAATTTAGGATGATGTACACAACAAACAATCAAAAGCACATAATAAATGAACGCCTCGTATATATGCTACCTTGAAATTGAAATTAAGCTCTTCAGATCCTTACAGGAGGGACTTTTAAAGAACTGATATATGGCATGCAAAAATGTTAAGTCAGGATGTCAGGTAGAATCTTCACATTTTTTAATTTAATTTACTCACTTAACATCTTCTTTCCCATCTTTGTGTTCATGCTCTTCCTGCTGAGTTGTCTTAGCTGGTTCAGTTGAGTTTTCAGGTTTTGAAGGCTCGGGTGCATTTGCTGATTCTTTATCTAGAAAAAAAGATTTTAATTTTTGAAAATGAATTTTTAAAGTATTATAATAATACTTTTGAAGGAAACACAGTCTGTCTGACATTGTTTCTTCAGTAGATAAGCACTAAATACACAACTTCTGGGACCTGACCTTTGAACAATATCCTATATAAATCTATTTCAGTTCCAACTATACACAGCATGTTTTTGATAAGCACACCTTTTAGAATACATCATTTACTTGTGGTTTTTAATTAGATCCACCAGTAGCCAGCTCAACAATGGTCAGTTCAGAGCTCCTCTTTATTTTTGAGGGACTTGCAGCAAGAGAGAGAACAGATAGATCTATCCAGATATGCCTTGTGAAATACAAAAAGAAAAATTAAAAGAAGCTAATTTTCTTATTAATAGAAATGCTAATAAAATTATCTATACTTCAGTGTTTGTACTGCATCAAAGATGTTGCTCCAGCTGCCATGACAGTACTGTTTGTTGCTGAATAATTTATGACTGAAATATATCATTAAGGATGTATGTTGTACTTTGCCTAGTCTATTTTTTCATTTCTGTTATAAGTAACTTTTTCAAAGTCATCTAAGTAGGAAGTCTGTAGAGTTTGAAGCAAATGGCATGGTCTCTTGCCATTTAAGGGGCCTTAAGTGATGCTTTCTTATAATCAGTCCCTTTTTTTTTTTTTTTTTAGAACTTTCCCATTGAAAAATAATTTGATAGCTCTCATCAGTCTGACATTTTGTATAACGGAGGAATAAGCTCAGCCTTCACAAACACTTTAAGTAATATGATGATAGAGGAAAAAGCTTGGCAGAAAAACATGACAATAAATAAATGAGGAGCCTGCTGTATGTACTGTATTTTAAGTTTGAGACAGCTCAAAAAAATCAGAATTTGAATATTTTAGTAAATAGTGTAAAATTACTTTTCTGATAGTTAAACTCCGTATTTAGAGAGTTATTCCTTTAAAATGATTTAAAAATTCCAACACTTGTTGCAGTTTCTGCTCCCTTTTGGATTCATGGTTTGTAGTATCCCAGTTCTACCTGCCTTGCCTCCACAATCCAAAAATCCAAGTACTCAATCAAGAGTGACTGCAAAGCTAATCTCAACTTTTCTGTTATCACCTCACTTCAAGAATTTTCTTTGTTGTAGTAGTTACTCCTAACTAGCATAGGATACAATCTGATATGAACAACTAGAGCAGAGAAATGGTGCTGAAAGCATGGCATTGAATTTATATCTGTCAGATATAAATATCTGGCATATCTGGTAGATAAATTTCAAATGAGGTATATTGTGATCCACTGAAATTAGTGACAATCAGCAGCTTGAGTAAAGTAGTTTGACTCATGGAGTTATTCTTCTGGTTTGGTTTTGTTCTAGAGGAACCCAGTTATGAGTTCCCAAATGAATTCCTTGGTTTTGGGGGTTTTTTGGTAGGGGAAAAAAAGAAAGAAAATCAAGGGACAATCAAGAGGGTTTTGTTAGAAGAGCATTCTTCATTGAAACAAAATGCCGGTGTAGTCACACTGTTAAATGTAACAGGCTGCTGAGTAAGACAATGCATCTGTGGAATGACAACATGTACAAGAAGCAAAATGCACCAAGAAAAAAATACATGATGCTTGGACATAAACACTCCAGTGCAGAGGATAATAATTTCTAAGTTTGATGGTATTTTCAAGGTATTCAGTCTGATGCCTAAACTCACACTCACCATTAAATGCTGATTGCATTCAGACTGAAAGAAAACCTTGCAATCCCATGAATATTCCAAATTTTCACTTAACAAGGATTCATAAATTTCTAGCAGGGCTGATTTGCATTAATGGTAGGATATCGGGGCCTAGCACCACTACTGTGCTGTGTGTCAAATTTCAGGTTTTTGTTTCTATATGAAATTGAGAGAGCTGTCTGCATGGTCAAATTTAGAAAAACACAAAACCAAACCCATTGCGCTTCACTGCTTGAATCTAGCTTATAGTCTGGTAATTTATGAAACCAGGCCCAAAGGAATGCTCTTAAGAACAGTGTGGTAGTCATTTTAGGGAAAATTTAGAATACAACTCTTGGTTTGCAGAATAAGTAATGATCCGGGTAAGTACGATCCAGGTGGTGGGCTTGCAGGATAGCTTTGCATAACTTTGATCATGGTGGTGAAATCATGAGTGAGAAAAAAGACAAAACCATGCCAAGGCACCAACAATGAATGTGATTTTCAAAAAAACCGTACAGATCCATGCTTACTCAACAAAATGAGGGATTTGAGATTTTCTGAATTATTTACATTCTCATTGTACTGGCATATAGGTGGATGAAGTTTCCAATGCATTAGCGGTGGGAGTTGAGGAATGCAGCCCACTGGTGTCTACATATTCTAGATATTTGGCCTTCCATAAGGGTAATGTATTTTAAAACTGTATTGGGATAAGTGTTGCTGGTTCTCTTTTAAGATGGAAGAGGAAAGTTACAGCTGTGGAGGTATTATTTTGGGGGAAAAACACTGCTTAGTGGAATCCCGCTAAATAAATCTGATTAAATTTAGAGGCCCACTGAAACATCATACCAGTGATCTGCCTAGGAACCCAAGGAGCAAGGAACAAGATGTAATTTATAAGACATATTTGTTCACCTCTCTTAGATAAGCTTTTAGATATTAAGATATGAATAAATGTCAGCAGTTGGATAGTAGCAATCTGAGTACAGAACAGAAAAAGTGCTTTTGCTTTGCTAATCTTCAGGAAGAGAAGAATTTCTTTCCTAGAATTCTCAGCCAGCTCCACTGCCTTGCACTACCAGTCTGGCCAGTATCACACCTGTGCTTCCTCTCTCGTCTCTACTGGTCAGATACATGTGAAAGTAGAACTTGTCATGGCTAGCAGTTACTAACACGAAAAGCAAAGAATTTCCTGGGCTGCTTCTTTTGTCTGTTCAAAAACACAGTTTGGTTCAACTTAATCATCAACTGACATAAACTTATTTAATTTTGAATCCACAATATATTGTTTTACAGGGTGATTCACAAAACATTGACTGACTTTTATCTTCTTTTCCTTTGGTGGGAGCAGTATTTCCACCAAAACACACACACATGTCTATTTTATATTAATTATATATGTTCAAATACTTCTACTGCTAACTTCTGAGTGACTTAAAAAATGTAGTCATTTTAAAATACAATAATACTTAAAAACTACTATATGATTGCACAATGATAGTGTAGTACTAATTATAGTTATATAATTATGTAATTATGTAGTACAGTTGTAAATGTTACCACTCATTTCTGATGTTTATTACTAGGATTAATGTAAGCAATGTTGATTTAAAGAGCATTTAATGTTCTTTTTTATTCCTTCAGTACTGAAAAATAATCCTTCTAATCTGATTGGCCTGAACTATCATCACCTATTTTCCAATACTTGGCAGAAACACAGAAGAGAATTAGTCATGGTAGACAAAAAGACAAAGACAAAGGAATACTTTATGTTTCTTCTGTTGAATATATATTTGATCGTCGCTTGAAAATTTTGGGTAGCTTGATGTTCATGCTCTGTTCTGGTTTCAGTTGGGGTATAGTTAATTTTCTTCACAGTGGCTGGTGCTAGGGCTATGTTTGTGTTTGTGCTGAACACAGGGTTGAAAATATCGAGATGTTTTTGATGTTGCTGAGCAGGGCTCACACAGAGCCAAGGTCTTTTCTGCTGTTATACTGCCATGCTGAGAGGAGACTGGGGATGCATGGAAGGCTGGCAAAGAAATAGCTGGAACAGCTGACCCTAACTGACCAAAGGGATATTCCAGGCCATATAACACTTTATATACTGACCATAAAGTGGGGGAAGGAAGTAGGAAGGAAGTTTGCAGTGAATGGTATCTATCTTCCTGAGGAACGGTTGCACAGGATTGGAACCCTGCTTTCCTGGACATGGCTGAACACCTACCTGTCAATGGGAAGTGAATTAATTCCTTGTTTTGCTTTGCTCGTGTGCATGCTTTTACCCTCCCTAATAACCTGATAAAATATCTCAATCCACAAGTTTTCTTCTGGCTTTTAGTCTTCCAATTCTCTCACTGATTCTGCAGGTTGGGAAATTAGTGAGAGGCTGTGTAGGGCTTGGTCACTGGCTGGGGTTAAATTACAACATGCTTACATAAAATTAATTTTGTTAATATACAAATAATGGAAGCAATTTTAATGGTGCATGGAAACACTTGAGGGTAGAGAGCATTGTTTGAAACAGGAAACCTCGTAGAAAGACATGGGTAGAGTCTGCTAGCACGAGGAAGAGTGACTAATGTTTGAGTAATCTGTTCATTTTAGAAGTGATGTATATGCCTTAGAAACATAATTTTAAGCCCTTAAAATCAGTGATCTTTTGGGGGACATTTCCTCTTTTTGTAAAGTGTTACACATTTCAAAATACATTAGAAGTCTCAAATTGGCTTTTAAATGGTATTGCCTACAAAGTAACATAGAGAGCAGGTTTTCTTGAATAGCTGGAGTAAAGACTGAGTTTGCATTTGGAGCAATGGAATGAGAATAAGAGAACTGGTCTACAAACTCCCTGTGATACTTCTGACATAGTCACTTGACTGATTGTCCTTGCCTCACAGAGATGTTCCTGAGCAATCCAAAATATCTAAAAATAGTCATGGGGTCAGAAAGACCTCAAGAAAAACAAACAAACAAACAAACAAAACCCACAGGAGACCTATGGATGAAGAAGAGAAAATACTTCACCTCTACAGTACAAAATTCACACCTTTGTGACTTTACAAGCAACATTTTTTGAACAAATGCTATGTGCAGGAAAAAAAAGTTCAGAAATCAGCAGAGGTGAAATAAAACAATCAGTAAGTAGGTTCATCTTAACCCTCAACTTCAGTGGCTAATAAAAGTATTATTATTTAAGTTTATTTTCTGTGAAGAAAGAAAGATTGTATGAAGAAGTTGAGTTTGTTTTCCTAGCATTTAGACCTGTCACTCATGTGAAAATGAAGTTCTGAGAGGAATTAAAAGACTTCACATCAGCAGGAGTGGAAGCAAGCTGATTAAACATATTCAAGCCCTTGGTAATCTTTAAAAACCCCCATTTTATGGGAATAATAGCTGCCTATTTTCTCAGTGCCGGTGATGAACATAAAAGATTAGGACAAGGAATAAGATTATTTCAAAGTCTCTTTGGATTGGCAGTTTTAGTTCATTGGGCTGTATCTTATAAAATCACATACTTCATTTGTATTTTTTTAAATAAAAAAACTCCTATTCAACTTTGTATTTCATGGTGCTAAGGGACAGGTTTTGTAAAGCTGCTTAAGAGCAACTTAAGAGTCAAATTCGTAACAAGCCAAACAGAGGTTTTAGCTGCAAAATTTCACATTTAATTCAAATCACCCTTCTCAGAGGCTTAATTCAGTTGTAGTCCATGCAGAGTTAGATGGTACCTTATTAACAAGAATTAGCAAAGGTTTTACAGCATCGGGTTTTGGTACCCTCGATAAATACATCTGCTTTATTTCTATGTCTAGTGTTGGACAAAGAGACAGCAGCCGTATTCTGTATAACAGCTAGTGATCATGACTTTTCTCTGAGAAGATCTTAGGTCTGGGCCTTATTTATTTGCAATAAGGTCAGATACCTGTTGGGAGGATTTTTGCCCCCCTTTTTAAATTATGGAAAAACTGTAATTTAAATACATTGTGAAATAAAATCCTTCATTCTTCCTGCATGGTTACTGTTTTGATTAACTCTGAGGTTCATTCCATGATCCATGCTTAGGTCAGTTATATGCTCCATGTTGCATTCTAACTTCTGAGATTCCACAGGATTTTGAATTCTTTTCTGCATGATGTCCTAGAGGCTGGCAAGGCCATGGAGCTTCCTCCCACATCTCTCTGGGTTTTACACAGGTAGTTAGGCAACTCTACAGGAGCGTGAGAGATATGGGTTTGAACTCTCTTATTATGAAAGAGGTAAGGTATAACAGGTAAGCTAATATGTTAGAGGGGGCAGCTATCAACAGCTTCTGCTTTTACTTTCTTTCTTAGTAGAAATGTGACTGTTCCTCAAGTACCTGAACAGAAGAGAGAGTATGGAGTGGATTGAAGTTCCTTTTGAGCAGCCTGTCCTCTGCCATGCTGCACTGCTTACCTGAGATACTTTCCAAAGCATCTAGGCTCTGAAGATACTAAATATGAACATTAACAATCTCCCAAAAGGGAGTTTCTGTCTACTTTATGATCTAGAAATGCAATTGCAGCAGGTGTAGAAATACCTATGATAGTTTTACTTTAGCTTTCTCACTCAAGTCCTACCAAGAACAAAGCAATGTCAATATGCACTCTCGTAAAAGCTGAGTACATGTGACTGTGATTCTGGAAAACATCTTTGAGAAACTTGTTGATTTAGTAGAAGTAGAAGATCAAAACCCAGGTTACTGGAAACAGACTGATTTCTAGTAGGGGAAAAATGTAAAGATGAGGACAGACTTCTGAGAAATACTAAAATGTAGTTGGAAAGAATCAAACTGGAATTATCTGTCAGGAGGATGAAAGAACTTTTAAAACAGAGAATGATAAGGCAGTCACCAGCTAGCAGGTGGAGGCTGGATGTATCCTTCTAAAGAGCAGAACCACCAACAGAGCTATTGAACAGCAGTGGGTAAAACAAGGGAAGCATTTGTATAGTCAGCCAATTATGGGAGGTGATAAATATGCAAAGAAATTACAGCAATTGGATTCAATATCACAGAGAACCTGTAATTAGGTGACTCACACTTTGTTAAGTACACAAAAAACCAAAATGTGGGGAATGGATGAAAAAAATTAATCCATTACAGAACAAACTGACTAAACACAGAGAATTAATTAGAGAGTGAACTAATTATGCAGGGAATACATCACAAAGCAAGCTAATGAGAGAGAGGGCAACTGAAGAGGTGGAGATAGGGCAATGAGTAGCCAATTAAGAAGCCAAAAGTACCAGTTGTTCCTGACTGACCTAAGTGGCCAAGTTTTAATCCAATGGGCTCCAATGGTACCTTCTGCTGGACTCTCATGTGTGCTGGAAACATTGTGCTGCTTTGTGAAGTATATGGAGAAAGGGAGATGGTAATGGCTGGTTTTGGTCATGTGAAAAGGAGGGGAGAAAAGATAAGCTCTACCCAGTCTGTTGATTTGTATTCAGTGTTATGGAGCTGCAAACTGATACTGTGATTAAGGGTTTTACTGGTTCATTTAATTTTGATTATAACAGAGAAAGTAACGAGAGACCTTGGAAAGGCTTTTCTTTAACACATTTGAAGTTGTCCATTTAGCTGATCTGCCTTAACTAATGTTGTTTGGGCCCTGGCTGTGCTTTAATAATTCTCTCCAAATTTGTACATACAGCATAAAATGCTTTCTCTAGTCTCTTGTCCTCTGCTTACCCACACAAATTCTCACTTTCGTCTTCCAGAAGATAACCACAGGATTTTAGGTCTGACACAAAGTTCACAAAATTTTGCAGAAGTTTTCTCTAGACCCTCATGTGAAGAGCTTTTGACCCACCTCCATTTTCTGTCCAGAGACAAAGAAATTCTTTGGCTCAGATGATAGGGACTTACATTCAGGGTGGTGAAATTCATAAGCTTCTCCTGAGGTGTGGTTCCTGTGTAAATCTTCTGGCTTGTATAGCCATTATCTATCTAACTCATTAATACCCTCAGTGTCTTGAGGCTGTTTGAAAATGAGGAAGTGCCTTCCAAAAACCTATGGATTGAATTAATTATTACCCTGCAAAAATGAGGACCCTAACTGTAATATTGTAATTTCCTGAAGTAATTAATGGTGTAGTTGCTCCTATACCACCACTTTAAAAGGTAAAAGCAGTAGTTTAATATCCCAAAATATAGCTGAATGAATTATATTAATCTGTAAAGTTAGATTAAGTTTTTAATAGAAACAAACCCAATTTCTATGGTGGTACTCCGTTTTGTGATAGAATAGCATCTCTGAATTAGTTTTGCTAAAAAGTTTAATATCAAATTTATTTTTTGCATTGTTTCTACAGTTAATTCATGACAGACTTTGTTTTCCCTTGATTTCACGCTGCAGCCATTATATAACAAGATAATTGCACTAAATGGACTTAGTTTAAAGTTTCATTATATGAGGAAAGAAATTGTGACACTTGCTATGATTACATGAAGACAAATAAGGATTATGAAAGTTTTCTTGTAATTTTTTTCCAATTGCATCACTTTTCTTGGTTATTCATAATCACAGAAAGTTGGCGATTCCTCAGTCTTTGCTTTGCTGCTGCAGTGAAATGAACACGAACTGCTCTCTTAAAGGAAAAGCATGAAATAACAGGAAAACTGGATTCTGTGGTTTTCTCCAGAACTGGAGGATGGAAAAAGAAAGGGAGGAGATATGGCCTGGCAGTAGCTGATGCTTCAACATCCTGAGCCTTTATTTTGGTATCAGGTGTAAGCAGTGCTTTAGACTCTGGAATACTCAAAACAGGTTTGGCTGCTGGAGATGTGGGACGGGGGGCAGGATAGCCATGAGCAGCAGCCTCTGTTTCCAGAAAACAGCTGCTTAGGCAAAAAATTACCTTGTTTTACTGCCCTCAGTTCTGTGTTCCCATGTACCACTCCCGAATAACTTCTGAATAGGGCTGGCAAATATTTTTAACAGCATTACTTTTTTGTTTGTTTGTTTGTTTGTTTGTTTGGAATGGCTGTTCACTGAAATATTTGAATGTTAGATAGTTAAAAGTCTGTCTTGTCTTTTCTGGTACATATGAGAAGTATCATTAAAAGAAACATTAAAAATATGCTTTTAAATTTTTTTTTAAAGAGATAGAGCTTCCAAAACAATTTGATCAGAGGGGGAAAGCTTATGAAGGGAGTGTGTGCTCGAAAGCTTGTTGCCTTTTGTTATTGTTGGATACTGTTCCTATACTTGTATCATTGTATCATTGGCCTGGGGTCAATGACATTTCAGAGAGCTTCATTTCTTTGACAAATAAAAAATAAGAGCTCCTGGCAGAGCACTAGGAAGAACAACAGTTTTATTTACAATCCTATAGAGTATACATATATTGTGTCCAGATAATCTTTGAAAACTCATAAATAGCTTATTACTGACCTTGTTGCTTTGGTACAGGCTCTGCTTTATTGTTGGCCTCCGCTTTCTCTGGTTCATTTGTTGTTTTATTTTCATCCTTGAAAAAATACACAAGATTAGACACTGTAGATTGTCATTGTTGAGAGTGATAAGGGTGGTTTGATGTCTGCAACATTTTTGTAGGAATTTGATTAAGCTGCCACACACTGACCATTTTTCTGGGTGTTCTGTGTGTTTCCAGATGGATTTGCCAAAGGACTTGTGATGGATATTGAAATCAAAAACTGGTATCTTCACATCCTTGGTGCAAATCCAGTTGCTTAGCTTAGAGCTCTGCTGCTGCCTGTTCACAGAGCTGACTTTTTCAGAGCTGCCTCTCCCAAGCCAACGTGCATCTCTGGGTTATCATGACTCTGTCAAAACCTTCTGTTGGCCTAACACACCTGGAGTGTTTTGAGCTGTCCTTACCACAAGGACAGACCTCTGTCTCTACAGAATACTGAGATGGCATCAACTTTCACTGCAAAAAACTAACTTCCTCCCACAATTGCTGACTTAGATCCATAAACCAAATCCTTCTGTTCCTGTGCTTTGATTCATCTCAATTTTAACAGAGCGGCCTTTGGAGGAAGGAGCGAGATGTGCATGGGGAGTCCTTGGTGTTCACAATACTGCATGACAGCATTGTGTTGATCAAGCCCATGAGCATTTGCTATCCCATAAGGATTGAACTTTCCTGGTGTACAGCATGCTTATTAATAGAGAAGGATGTTGGGTTGTATTGCCACATGGAAAAAAAAAAAAAATTTGACATTAGGAGCTTTCAGGTATTCATGCACTTTTTTCGTTTTTCCTTTCCTAGATCAGTGACTTTATTTTTGTTGTTTTTCTGAGAATAAGTTGGGGCTTGTTTTATTCTATGAAAATATTTTTGTTTTCCTGTCTGTTTTTATTCGGAGAACCAGGCACTGAACTTCTAATATACATGTGTATAGAGAACTAAATTATAAATTACATATATATATCTTTATATATGTATATTGAAATTCCAATCAAAGTCTGTGTATACTCAAGGTTCTAGCATAATGTTTTGTTGTGAAGGTTGTTTTCTTTTTTTCAGGCTCCCTCCTAATAACATAAATACATAAATTAGTGCATTAATTAGTATAGTAAGCAATTACCAGATATTAGGTACTGTCTTCTCTTTCTTCTTCACTCTTTAGATGGTATCTCTTTGCAGGCAGGAGATGTCTTAATCCCTAATCTAATCATGTGTCTCCATTTTAGCAGTGTTTTGAAGAGTGTAGGCTGATGGTGATACAATCTGAATGTTGTGCTGATGTACAAAATTATTCTTGCCAAAGGAGTAATCCTTGTCTCCAGTGAAATCTAAATATATCTGTTTTGCTAGAGCACTTTTCCAAGTGAGATATCAACCGGCACAGAACTAACCTGTCAATATTCAGGAGTTTTCTTCCTTTAAAACAGTATTTTATTGACACAAGCAGGAAGCTGAACTGTGCAGGAAGCATGAACAATGCCTGTAGATCTGCAGTATTTAAAGGTTATTGAACACAGATATTTTTGCCATTTTTTGTGGATGACAGTATGGATATACCCACTTAGAATTATGCCTACTTAAAATTAACTTTATCATGGAGGAGTTTTGATTATTTCAATAAGCATGAATGATTAGTAGCTAAGGCTGGTAATAAAGAACCTATTTCACCTCCCTAATGATTTGGTGAAATCATAAATTGTTGCCATTTTGTCATGTAAAATTTTGATTATGTCAAGCAGGAAAAAGCAAAAACTTTTTCTTTTGGAAAATATTGGGAAAAGACAAAAAATCAAAGGCAAAAGGAGAGAGACAGAGCAAGAATGCTTATCCTTTTTCTCAGTTTAAAATATTTCATTAATTAAATAGAAAAGAGTTAAATTTTGCAGTGAAGAAATATAGACTGTAGAATAATATTACATTATTTTTCCAAGAGGATTTACGTTACAAAACCAAGCTGAAAAAACAACTTCTTTGAAAAGCTACTAAATTACTTTGTCTTTTCAGTGGTTATCAGGAAGCAGGCTGATATATACCTGCATGACATTCTAATATTCAGAAAGGACACACTGACATTTCCTGCCAGAAGGAAACAAGATGCATAAAAATATATCATCATATGAAAAGCAGCAGTATCTGTATCTCTAATTCTGCATTTGCAATGTTGATCAGGACCTCTCATATGCCTGTACTATTTCAGGCTAGGCCTATTCAGAAAGCAGCTTTCAAAAGGAGAAAATTATATTTTCTTCATAAAGAAAAGATAGGGTAGAGGAGAATAAAGATATTTATTTCATTTTTTCTAAATAAAGATTGATACCATCTTCAGTAAGTATATTTGAAATTCTAACCTTTGGCATTTACTTACATAGATACCTTCTAAACAGAAAGATTGTATTGATGAGTGTATAATAGACAAGAAAAACCATACCTGGGCTGTTGGTGCCTTTGGAGGTGGAGGGGCACCTTCATTCTTGCAATCTGTTATCTCAGGTGCTAATTTTGGTCTAGAAAATACTGATCTTAGTTTTCTAAACATCTTGCCTCTTCAGCTCCCCTGAAGCCTCTATGACTCTTTCACCATGGACAGGTTTATAGCACGTTTTCTTGCCATCAGTAATCAAGCCAATTAGACAGTTAATCAGGTTTAGGTCTGATTAGTGCCTTAAAGAAATTTCTTGCACAGTCTATTTCAGTGACTTGTTTTTCTTTTCATCATTAGCACCTTTTCTTTTTATCCTATAGAACAAGTTATTTGCAAGTTATTTTTAATCTTGACAGTTAAAACATATACAGTTCTACTTTTCGTTCAAAAAGTCAGAGGAGAGTGATTTTTTCTTTTGAGAATAAACCAATGTCTAATCATTTATGTATTGAATATTAAGCATTTATTTTGTGTTTAGAGATAAGGGTTTAAGTTAGCTTATCTGTAGTTTAACCAGGAAATGAAAATATTTAATTAATAACTAACCAAAAATACAATACCTGGTGTATCAAAATGCTTAATTTCTTTGCAGTCCTGAACTTATTTTTCAGGGAATGACAAAAAAAGGTCCTCTCCTGGGGTTTTAGCAACTTTATACCTTTTCTCGTTCTTGTTTTACAACATGGGAAAAAAAAATCATCTTTCATTTTCCAATGCATTTACAGGCAATACAATTTTTTGCTGTCTTAGCTAGAATTTTGATGAGAGTAAGTTTTAGGTAAGTGAATATCCTATAAGTTAGTAAAATACAGTTTATAAGTGGGACATGAGATTTTGTAGGCTTTGGATCATCCTATATAAATCAGGAATGGTTTAGCTTTTAGGTAAATTCAGCTTCAAGTGTCTCTAATGCCATGTAGATTAAGCTCTTGTTAGCAAGAATTTTTACAAATTAACTGTCTCTTTTTATTCTTAATTTCACTTTGTGTATTACTAGTCTATGCCTTCACTCTGAGCTTTGAATTTGAGCTAACAGCTTACAATTGATTTGTGCTGATCATCAAGGCATCAAGAAATACAGAAACCTCCTCCTCTGAGCTACTCCTTTAATGACATATTTAGCAATTACATCAAAGTATTGACAATGTCCATCCTTGGAGTTTATCATCTGGCAAGGATGGTTTTTAATCCTTATTCTACCATAGTAGTAACTTTAAGAATGAACCAACAATATTCCTTGGTTTGTAAGTTTTTTCCGTCCAATGACACTTCGGAAGCAAACCTTGCAATAGTTGGCCAGACTCCAGTTTTGTAACTGGGAATCTCCTCCCAGGCATGATTATTTCATAGTCGTTAGATACAGCAAGAACTTAGAACCTCCCCTTTTTTTTGTAACCTCTATAACCTGATTTACTTTAAAATCAATGCAATTCTTGCTGATCTTTCACACTTTTTTTTGCATTAGTGTTTGAATGAATAAATTATAAATTAATTTCTAAAGTATTTTCACTTATTTATGCAAGTCTGGACAATACGTAGCTTCTTTACTTCTGGATATGAATTTTTACATCTCCTCGTGACTAGAAAACAAGTGAGTTTTCCCTTTTACTATGTGAAATTTTAGTGGATTAAATTCACCAGTTCAAGAAACTTTAAACCATAAACACATACAAACCATATTTGGATACTGACCCTTTTAGAGAGCAACAGTTTTCTCACTAATAAAAAAAATCTTAATTACTAAAATCTTTTAGAGCAGGTAGTTTTGTTGCTTGTTTATTAAAAATGTCAAAGTTCTGCATAAAAAATGAAATTAAAATATGTAGCATTTATATTTAATCTCTCTTAAGAAAATAGCTATCTCTCTTAAGAATTTCTGCAAAATTATGCCCAGTCATCTTTTCAAAATGTGAAGCAATATGTTTAAATACCTTTTGTAAATCCAATGTTTATGCTGGTGTTTAATTGCTAATTAAGGGGCATGCAAAAGGAACCTAGTAGACATTAAATGGAAAGTGCCATTTGTCCATACTATGGACACTCACAGTTAATGAATGTTATATTTGCTTAGTTTGTGACTAATTAAAATTCAAATGTTCAAAACCCCTTTATATGATCTGATTTTGTAAATAATGACCAGATTACAACAAAACTTGTATTTTGGTACCAACAGAGGTACAAATTCATGTCTGACTCTAGTAAAATGTCCAATTTGCTTCAGTGTATCTGTTTTCTTCTGTGTGCAATGGCTATTTAGGTATTTTTACCACATTTTGAACACGCTGAAAGCACTTCAGGGAATTGAATGCTGTGATGCACTGTTAAGTAAGAAGATTAAGAGTGCAGCAGAAAAGAAGATAGACTGTGTGCAGTTAGCTTCTTAGCTACATTGGCTTTGGCCAGGGCTTACTAGGTGCTGTATTTATGGTAAACCCCAGAGGGTACAAAGATTTCAAACCTGTCTCACATATTCTCTGGATACAGGGGGATTATATCCTATATCTATCATTGATTTACCTCCTATCCCTTTATTTTTTCTTCAAGGAAATATTTTTCTTCCAGTAAAAAATGTGACACATGCATTGGCTTTTCAAACTTTTGATTTTTATTTAAAGGATTTTAATTTTAATTTTAAAGAGTGCTGTACTTGAATCATAAGAAAATACAAGAGGAAGCATGACTTTCTGGATAATTAGGAATGTTGTTAATAGGAAGAGATTCCTTTTTTCAGGGCTGTTCTTTGAGGTAGTTTGGTTTTTGTTGGTCTTTTTTTGCCTGGAACTTGTAATAAAATGTTTGAAAGCACTGTGAGAGCAGATTTAACTTGCAGTGTAGTAAATAGGCATAGAGTGAATTCCAAGGACTGATTTTCATTCCTCCAAAGGCAGTGTCAGTTGCTCCATTTGTTTGAATGTACAGATCAATAGATAGCACTTGGAATTTTTATTTTGTATTAAATCATGTGTAACATTTTAAAAAGATCAATGCCTGGGTTTCACTTCTATTCAGATATTCCCATGATGCAAAATGTAGTGTGCAGATGTTTCTCACAGGTATCTTTCTTCAGTTTTTCTTTGTGATTCAAGGATCTTGACAGTAGCACATCTTTCTTTACAGCTCTAATAGTAGTCAGACAAAAGCTGAATTTAGCACTTTTTATAATTTTTGCTTCTTCACAGTGTAAAATTTGACAATTTTCACTATTTTTTCTGGATTAATGAAAATTATAACAGTAATTTATCTGTCTTCCTTTATGCTGAGGTTCTTGTTAAAGGACTTTGTTTATTTTTTCCTCAGATAAAAATTATTTTTGGAACTCAGATTGTTCATATCTACTTATTGTCTTCTTTTTTAAACAGAGGTGATAATATCTTCTAAAACACTACTAAAAAAGAAAATTAATTCATGCTTTCAATAGAAATATGTCTTCTGAGGCATATTATCACAGTCAAGGCCAGATATATGCATGACAACTTTAGCATTCATTGAAGTATCTCCAGAAATTGCAAAGATTACTTACAGGATGATTCCTTCACCATTTTACTATATCTAATTTTGCACTGATTCATAAGGCTTTTCATATGTTGCAGTTTATCTGTTAGCACAAATCCTCTGCATCCTAAATTGGAGGCAATAATAGATATTATGGTCTGAAGGAATCTGAAAATATAAAATATACAGTAATCTTTATTGTTTTAGCCTTCAAGGAATGCAGACATTCCTTTCAAATTCAGTTTTATTTGTAAAATTGAATCATAGGATTTATTCAGCCTGCAACAAAAAAGAGATCATAATGCTTCTTTGGCAATACGCTGAAAAAAGACAGAGTGTTGTTATTTCCTATTCCTTTTCACATTCCTCTATATAAAATTGCTTAATTAAGTTGAGAGCCAGATCCTAAATTTCTAGTTCCTGGCTAACTTTGAATATGATCACAGAATCATGCTGTAATGTGATGTGTGGGTTGTAGGGATGCCTTAAGTTGTAGCTTTCA
>VZSR01001685.1:30781449-30848723 GCA_013398615.1 Brachypodius melanocephalos
CATGTCCTTATGGGCAGAATTTCTTTAGTAACATCATTGTCACTGTGAAAAATGTGACTCATCACATGAGAAAGCTTTGTCAGTGAAGGTAGTGCTCAAAAGTATCTCTTTCACTCAAATGAGTATCCAAAATTTGCCTCTGGACCTAGAGCCAAACAGGAACAGACCCTCCAGAAATGTAGCCACAAAAACCTACTTGGAGGATTCTCAGCCCAGGCTACATCGCTGAAAGAATTAGGTGTCCTGCAGCCCCTCTAGGGAGACCACATCATCTCAAACCAGCGAGTTAGGGTCTCTTCGAGTATCTTCATGAGTAAGTAGTGATAGTTGGAGTGTGTAAGAGGTCACTCTTGTGTTAGAAGAAAACAAAACCTAAAAAACAGTGCTCTCATGCCACATTCAGCCACTTAGTAACCTTGTAGTGCTGAGGTCATGGTCCCCTTTCTTTTCCTATTTTTCATCTCCATGAAGAAGAATAGATTGCTATAAAAGGAAACAAATTCTCTGGCACAACATTTAGGTGGGAGATTGCCTGTATGTGGTCTGCTGGATATTTCACAGGGGAAACCCTCTGTGTGTAAGGCACTTCAAAGGAGAGTGAAGTAGTTCAAAATATGAAGTGCTAGAGTTTCTCAAAATATGCTTTTGCTGGTTTAAAACCCAGTGGGAACATTAGACCCACTCAAGCTGGCCCCCTTTCCTCCCTTCCAATAGTGGATGAAGCATTTTGAGAGAATAGAAGATGGAATCAGAATTTGCTAAAAAATTGCAATAATCACAAAAATATGAATAAAAGAGTGTACAAAAAAGAGAGTGTTTTGCCCACCAGAGGATATTTTCCACTGCATGAACAAAAATGTTTCCTGAAGACAGTGCCTGGTATGGTTTTCCCAAAGGCAAAAATGAAGACTGGCCTCTGTTGAAACCATGCTGTGATGTTATAGGCATGGAATTAAACAGTGCTAAAAACTGTACAAGAAACCCTTGTCTCTCTAACAATGATGATGTGAGATGAGCTCAAAGATTATTCTGTACTATTAAATTATTTTGGTGAATACATACTGCACCTGCTTACAGCAGGAAAGTTGACCAGGGCTCCTTTGCTGAATGTCTTCAGTAGGAAGCCCCAGCAGGAAAATAGGGAGAGGAGACAAACTTTCCTTTGAAAGGTCTGATTCCTGGACTGGAGCCTGCATTTCAGTATGGAGCTGCATGGACTACCTTTGCACCAAATTTAAAAACTTTTACTGAAAACAACTGGACAAGTAATTTTTTTCTGCCTGAAGGGTATTTACATCAAGAGTTAGAAAACTAAGTCACTTTGGTAAAATTATTATCTCTCAAATGCTAGTAGGAGCAGTAAGATGTCTGAACCGTGCAACTGTTGAAAATTTCAGTAAAAGGTCAAGACTCCCAAAACATGTGGTTCTGCTGCTTTGTTTTCAAGTCTTGTAAAATAGCATTAATCTGGAAAGCTTCTTGTTGTTAAAAAGTTTGATATTGTATGTTGGTTTCAGAACCACTGCTTTACAGATATCTTTATACTCAGAGGAAAAATACAAGGGTTATTCTCTAGTAATTATATTTATGTGATTTCACACCAGACTAGCTGGTTATCATTAACTTATTTACTGAACATTGCTTCTCTTTTTAGAATATCATGGATAACAAGGATGGTAGAATGGTAGAAAAGAATTTCATTCCCTTAAATAAGACTCTAACAAAACATTGAGTGAGTTTGTCTTTCACATGTGTGAGTGCATCAGGAAAAGGAAACTTCATTGTACATGGAAAGAAGAGATATTCTTGAACCGCAACTGGATCTCAAATTTTGATAAGGTTTAAGTCTAAATCCTTCATTTTGGAATTCAAAACCATCTAATATGAGGTGAAAAGGAGCTCACATACAAAAAAAGGATTTTTTTCTTTAAAAACTCACAACACAAAAGCAAAAAATCCAAGCCAACCAACGAAACACAAAAACCGAATCAAACTAATGAAATAAGTGTCTTTTGCTCAGTATATTTGCAATATATAATCTCATTCTTGGTGCCAGGTTTCTGTTCAATGTAATCTCAACATTCAGCAATTATGTTCTATGGGAGTAAAAGTAGGGGTGGGGAGGACGAGAGAAGGAAATAGTTTCTTACACTGAAAAATATCTGAAGGTGGTCAGGATAGAATTGCAATTTCATGTTCAATATTTGTAGGCTCTTGAAGATTCCTTTTCTAATAAAATTGAGATGTTTAAGAAACAGAAGCAAATGTGATAACTTAAGTGACTCAGTCCCCCTATTTTTTTTTTTCTTAAGGCTAGTTTACTTCCCAATTACTTTAGTTATAGGAGCTTGACATACTTTTCTGAAGAGGGGCTGTGGAGATGATTACATGGCTTAATTTAGATGAAAAAGGACCCAGAGGTACACGTCAGGTACCTTTGGGAAGAGCAGAAATAAGTGTGGAGGAAAAACATCTGTGGCCACCATCCTCTCATGCAAGCAAGTGATCTCTGTGGGGAGGGGAGGAAGAGAGGGTTGTGCATTCAGGATCCTTCATGCCAGCAAGGTTAACACTTGTGTATGTTAACACTTCTATCTGAGAGAAATGGAAATAGAAATTTGGTTATAAATTGCATCTCTTCTGGAAAGCTGAAATTCATTGTGCTATCAAAAGAAGAAAAACTCTCAGAAGTGTGTAATGTATTCCTCTAAACACACCATATTTTCTATGAACCCTCAGAGCATCCTATTCCCACTGCGGTGGTGCTAAGCCTTATGTTTCTGCTAATATAAATATTTAAAGCGTGCCACCAACACAAACTACCTCATCTAGTCAACAACATGGCAACAATCAAACTGAGCACTGCAAAAACAGTACCTTAGCAGAGAAAAAACCCAGCACCTTAAACATGGAGGTAGTTTGATATAATTGATAAAGCATTGAAGTGGGACTTACCCCAGTTTCAGCCAGTCCATCAAATATTTACATTTTTTCTTTGTGTACTTTCCTCTTCTTAAAAGTAAGGAGTCTGAGGAGACTTTTCCTGTCATGTAGAGATCAAGACCAATGTATATTTTTCTAAATTCCAGCTCTTTTTTGCAACTTTTAGAGTTGTCATGATTGACAAATAAGTTGTTTGGATGGACAAACCTCTGGTGGAAGAAATAGAAGGTCTTATTAATTCATTATTAATGGTACTTAATACTCCAGTTGCCTCTGATGAGATGTGATGAAAACATTCACATTAGGAAATATTAACTCTTTGTGCAGGCAGCTTAGCTCAGAAAAGTAGTGTCTAACATAATTAAACTGTTTCAAGTGCTATACTGGCTTCTGCTTTCCCTTTTCATCTTCTTTTAAAAGGGAACAGTGAGAATATCGTAATGCAAGTATCCAGTGAATTCTGTCATAAGCTTAAAGCCAGGACCTGTCTTTGGTTCTGACCTCTGGTAAAAAGGGATTTATATTCACAGTTCCCACTCTTCTGCAATACAAGGCCGACCTTTAGTAAAGATGAAAA
This sequence comes from Brachypodius melanocephalos, assembly GCA_013398615.1. Classification (NCBI taxonomy): domain Eukaryota; kingdom Metazoa; phylum Chordata; class Aves; order Passeriformes; family Pycnonotidae; genus Brachypodius; species Brachypodius melanocephalos. The sequence goes on from VZSR01001685.1 coordinate 30,784,970, forward strand.
CAACCATCCTCAACATCTGCTGTTGAATCAGTATAGCTGTATCTATTATAACTCAAAGATTAGAAGAAGAGCCAGAGCAAGTGTTAGCCCTGGTCTTCCATCATTTGGGAAGCATAGAGCAGATTGGTAACTTCCCTTGTAAAAATGGGAAATTTTATGGAGATAATTTCATTTCCACTTACTGGATAAAATACATAAAACTTGTAGGAGTGAAAATCAAATGGAAAATTCTTTGAATAAGCCTTGACTTTAGAATAGTCATGACCTGACTGGCCTGCAGTTCAAGAGAGTCTGGTGCTAATGATGAACTTGATTTAGCAACTCCTTTGATTCAGTAATAAAAGGCAGAAGTGTAATGACTTTATAGGCAAGCCAGGCTCCATTTCTAGTTTCTCCTGGACTTCTCTTTTGCTGGTATAACACTGATTATACTTCTGGTAAAATGAGACCAGCTCCAAGGGAAGCGGTAGAGGCTAGTGTTGCTACAGACACTCCCATTATACAGTGAGACAGATTTGAAAAGAAGGATATTGCAAGGGGAAAAAAAAAGAAAAAAAAAGTTCTTTATTGGCTTGGTTGACTTATTCTATTCACTTTATGTTTGAAGGAAGGGGTTTACCTATGTTTAGATAATGCTATGAAGAATTCATATTCCCCTTTTGCTAATATCTTTTGGGGGCAGTGTGAATGAAAAGGTGTTCTTTGCAAATTTTAAATTGATAGATTGTTACTTGCACATCCTCTTGTAATGAAAATAATTTGTCGAATCTTGACATTTCCATCCTATAGATAAGAAAATCCTGTATCTATTGGAGCCTGGTAACCACACCAATATTTTAAAACTTACCTGATTTCTCTTAATTTTAGTTCATTATCTCTTAAACCTCAATATTCATACCTCTCCACAAAAGCATCTTTCATTAGTTTTAAGGTTACCTCTACACAGCTGTCAGTTAATTTAAGGAGAAGGGTAGTTTAACTTTCTTGAACTCAGTGTGCTGAAGTAAGCTTGCATCCATTTGAAACATCAGTTTGTCTCACGCCCTTACGTACCACTGGAGTGGTTCTTGTAGGCATGCAACCCTTGTGAAAGACACTTGTGCTCGTGATTTTTCTACTCGCCATCATCTGTCATGCTTTTTGATTCTGGTTTCCTGGATATGTGCATGTGGATAACTTTAGAAAAGGTCAATTCCTTCACTGAAGTTGTAAATGAAAAAAAGAGTGATGTAATTAGTTTTCTGTTTAAAGTTCACCACGTCTGTAAGTCTTTGAAAAACTGTGTCTTTAGTATTAGGAGTTATACGTGAATGTTCTTAGGCTGCAGTAGTGAGTGCTGGACAGAAACCTAGATAAAGAGATTCTAAAGGTGATATAACATGATTGGCGGTAAAAATCAGCAAAATATTTGCTTTTCTAAGTCATTAGTACTTCTATTTCAGTTTTTTTTTAAAAAAAAAACTTTTAAAGAGCACCTAAAAATTTAAAGGAATGGTTAAAGTAGAGCACTTCTTTTTTCGCCTCTTGCATTAGTCTTTGCTAATATATTTGATATCACGTTTAAGCTTGTGCTTGGAAAAATGAAAGTTCTTGTAGTTTAGGAAAATAGATTTATTTAGTATTTAAAAGCTCAATCAGTGCTGCACAAGCTGGAAAGAAGCCATTTCCTTTCTGTTATAGATTTAGCTTGGTTATGGCTCGCACTGCTACAAAACTGCCATTTCTTATTCAGATAAAATACGACCTTTTTTTCTCTCTCCAGCCATTAATCAAAAGCACTAGTAAGTTCATGATTAAGCAGTTTATGAAGAGCAGTAAATTTTATCAGGGAGAGAGAAGATTCATATTTCTCTTTAAAATTATAGTTTTTGCAGTTATAAACCAGCAGATCAGTCGTCTCTTTTCCGTCAGATGAAATCCTGGAAAAGTTCTTAGTTATTACTTTCTTGTTTATATATCTTTGTTTGGTCTTTAGCAAAGATCTCATATTTTTAAGGGCACCTGACTGATAGAGAGGGACTAGAAACCTTGAGCTCCAGGGTAATCTCATTTTTCTACTTCCTTCTATGTGCATGTATAAGTAGAACATGTAGGATGGCATCTACTCATACCTCCAGTTACCCATGTCTTTTGCATCCTCAACCCCTTTGTATTGTGAGAAACATGTTTCTTCATTAGATTTCCAAAACTTACCCTCTTTTCACCCCCAACTTAGTGTCAACCCAGAGAATTCATGAGTCTTGCTATCAGCCATATAGGTTTTAATTTTTACTCGCATAACAATCTGAAATTTTTTTCTTTCTCACTTCCATTTTGCAAAATGTCTCCTAAATCTTCTGATTTCCCTCTTCAGCTGCTTTAAAATAATTAAACATTATATTCTTCCTTGGATATTTCATGTTGATTCCTACCATGCCAATGCCAGAGAATCTCGAGATCCAGGATAACTTTGTTCTGAGACCACTAGACCTGCTCCTCCTGTCAAAGCTCTAATGCTGTGTCCCGCTTAAGAATCACACCAGATGTTACAGCAGTTTTCCTCCACCAACTTCCTCAATCTAATTTTTTTTCTGTTAATTTTCTATAATCTTTTTATTTTTGATCTGTCAAATCTGTCAGAGAGAAAGTTTCTCCTGGACTTCTCTTTTGCTAGTATAACATTGATTATACTAGAGAAAGCAGCCTGTACAAGCTGATGGTTGTACTTTTTTTGGATATCTACTGGTCCTCTATTAGCAAGAGAAGCAGCAAATTCTAATAGTAAGTGGAGCTTCTTGCACCACTAATGCACAAAGCAAATCACAGAGCTCTTCAGCTAGGTTTTTGGATAAGAAGTTTATTTGGACCATGCAAGGGATGACAATGGTCTTGTGGACAGATATGTTTTTTCTGATAATTGAGCAGAACTGGTTTGCAGACCACGAGTTGAAAAGTCCTGCTATTTAACAATATATGAATTGAAGGTAGTGCTGCAGCCCCAGCAAAAGACTGAGTGCATCCTTTCTACGTCAGTAATTTGGAGTGCTCTATTCTTTGATAAAAGCTAAGTGTTAGATCTGCAAAGAGGTTTCATTGCTTACCTGCCTTTTAAGTCAATAAATACTGAATGGCTGTTACGGCATGAGGCACACAGAAATACCTTTTGTGATTATAATCCTGAATGCTTAGGGGCCAGGTCTGGTGAATTTACAACCAAATGCTACAGACTTAGAGCTTCCTGCTGCAGCCTCTACTCTCCTGAATACTACTTAAAGTTCTTCATGTATTAATTTATTCTAGTAGATAATGTTGCATGAGAATGCATCTCTTATGTCATCAAGGTCTCCCTTATTAAAGTTTATGGGTATGTATTGCAGTCTTCTGGAAATTAATCAAACTTCAACTTAGGCATTCATAAAAGTTTAGGTTTACACTTTCCCATCTCAAGGTTGTTCTGAAAAGCTGTGTAGCTTGTAGTTAAATTACTGATTCGTCCTGCTATCTTTTACAAATAACCAATCTCTGCTTTCAGCACTGCTCCCGATTTAGTGGTGCCCTCAAGAACAAATGTTGGGAAAATTGTCAGATAATTGCACCACTGTCTGCTGGACAAGAATGTACTTTTTTCATGTACTCTCAGCTGTCTGTACTTTGATAGACAAAAAGAGGTAAAAAACTCCCAAATATTTTCTAATTGTGCAAGTATGATCCCAGACTCATGGGAGAAGCAGCATGCTTGTTAAGATAATGTAATGTCTTTACAGTTCCTTTCAACACAGACTGAAAATTACATTTTGCTGTTTCTAAGTGAAATAAGTATTTCATACAGAATATGCAAACATTTCAATATAGATGTTTCTTAAGTTTTTTTAACAGGAGCAAGCAGGTTTTGCTGTACTGCTATGTAACACAAAAACATGAGATAAATACATCCTACAAGATGAGCTACACAGGGGACTTTATGCATTCTCATTAGATTCAGCAGCCTAATTGCAGGCAAAGCTAAAAATGGCTTTAAGATGCTTACTGCCTACAGAATCTGACAAGAAGCTGTTCTTCCTTAATAGAAAAATACAATAACCTCAGCCAATGCTTTAGCCTTTGATAAACATTAGGCTCCAAACAGTCTGTCACTTTCTTGCTAACTCTTTTTGTTTTATTAATTGTTTCTTAATTCTCCTTTACATTTTATTTGCTCTATTTATGTTGATTTACGCTTTCTCACGCACCTGTCCAATGAATTTAAAAATGAAAAGATGGAAAATAATTTTATTTGACAATAAACACTGTATTAAAAACCTCTATATGGTCATCTAAATGTAGGATGTTTATTCTCGTGTCTTGGCTTTGTCTTAAAGCAGTGAGACTTTGTCTTAAGGTTGAGATTCATCCCAACTATCTGAAGGGAGAGCAACAGGCCTCTTGAAAGGGAAATTAGGCTTGTTTATGCCTTTCTTCTTACAACATTATGAAAGGCATCAGGAGAAATGAATTCTTGAGTTGGGCAATTCAAATGAGTGTCTGACATGTTCTCTTAGAGGTCTTGTAGCAAAGCCATAAGAATTTAAATATAGAGATTTCTTTTCTAACAGGTGGACAAATTTTGTTCAGGGATGCATGTTAACTCTACAATGTCATAGCACAGAAGGCAGTAGCACTCAGGGATGGAAAGTCCTCCTCTATTTCCTTCTCATCTTGGAAGATGCACAGCTTTTCTGTGTTCTGGACTAAATTGTCAAGTCCTGCTCTTAGCATAATTTGCAGTGTAGAGTTCTTCTGCGTCATCTTTTTATGTCTTTTCCTTTCTGTAAAATGGAAGACCACAGTTGCTCTTCAATATTTTGCTATCTTTGCAAAGGTAATTGAAAGAATAACTTGGAGAAGTGGTTGGGGTGAGATGTCTGTGTTTTTCCTGTACTTTCATTTGGGAAAAGATGGACTGTTAATCATAGAATCACAGAACAGCCTGGGTTGGAAAGAAACATAATGATCATACAATTTAAATCCCTTGCCATGGACAGGGACATCTTTCACTAGGCCATCTTGCTCAAAGCCCCCTCCAACTTGCTTTTAAACATTTCCAGAAATAAGGCATCCACAGCATCTCTGGATGCTGGTTGCCATCCCTCTGACTATCTTCATGGTCCTCATCTGAACTTGCTGCAGCCTGTCCACTTCCTGCTGGTCACATTTCTTTGGGTGCAAGGTACAGCTGGCTTTCTGGGCTCAAGGTGTGATGCCAAGGCATGTCAAGCTTCTATTCAATCAACATCTCCCAGTCCTTTTGCCCAAGTCTGATCTCAATCCATTGCTCATTCAGCCTGTATTTGTGATTGGATTGCCCCAATCCAGGTGCAAGAACTTGCATTTGGCCTGGTTGAACTTAATTGGATTCTCACAGACCCACATCTCAAGCTTGTCAAGGTCCTCTGGATGCATTCCTTCCTTCTGGAGTGTTGACCTCACCTCTTAACTTGGTGTTGGTAAACTTGCCGAGAGTGCACTCGATCCCACTGACCGTGTTCCCAACAAAGGTGTTGTAGGTCCCAACGCCAATCTTTGAGGAATGCCACTTTTGGTAGTGTTAAAAGTGGAATGGCAAGAAGGATGCTAGGTTTGCTTGAGTGGCCTTGCGACTAGGAACGCCAAGGTGTGGAGAATAAGGATGTGAGAAAGGCCATTTCGTGCCTATTGCTGTTTCCTCTCTGTCTGTTTTGAGAAGTAGAATTTCTGTGTAGAGGTGATGTAGGAGTTCTGAGAGACTTGGAGCTCATAGATATGCATGAGCTCTGTATTCTGGGAGAAAGAAGACCAAAGCTCAGAGATCATAAAAAGCACAGGAGAGGTCACAGCATGTTGACAAGTTACGTGTGCATGAGCCTTTCATAAACTGGTGCAAAGAGCAGCCCTGGCCTTTGCAAGGATGGACTAAACCTGGTGGGGCCTGTGTTCCCTCTCGTGTGTCTCTGCCTGGGTGTTTCTTAAGGATCCTCTGGTTAGTGAGGTAAGGAAATAAACGTACTCTTTACATTTCAGCTGTGATTTTGTGGTTGTTGTGGCTCTCTGCTTGTCAACTCACACAGCCATTCATCACTGATCTCCACTTGGACACTGAGCTGTTGATGACAACTCTTTGAAAGTGACCATCCAGTCAGTTCCTTATCCACCAGTTGGTCAATCCATCAAATGAAAATTAATATTTTTCCAGTTTAGAGAAAAGAAAATTTGACACTGTGGGACAGTGTCAAATTCTTTACACAAGTCCAGGTGGGTGACGTCTGTTGCTTTTCCCGTATCCACCAAATCCACAACTCCATTGTAGAATGCCACTAAATTTGGCAATAAAATTGACCCTTAGAAGTGCTGTCACCAGTCATCTCCTGATTTCCTATCTGTCTTAGCATAGTTTCAAAGACAGTTTGCTACATAAACTTGCTGGCCATGGAGGTGAGACTGACCAGCCTGTAGCTCCCTGGGTCTTCCTTTCCTACTGTAGACAGGAAAAAAAAATCCAAAAATGGCTACTAACTTTGGATGTTAAATTAATCAAAATAATTATTCTCTGGATACCAGGCATGGTTGCTGGATATGTGCAATACAAATGAGGGGGAAATGCTGGATTATGATCTAACAGAAAAGTTTTTAAAATTTAATTTTAGTGCTTCAAGAGGTGGATCTATTCCATATTGTCAAGGCAAAGTTGTGGGTTAAGATTGAGACCACATTAAATGATTTGCTAGTCTTGCGTTGTGGAAGGGTCGAGGTTATTTCTGGACATTGTCTCTCTTAACTCCTATTAGGAACTGACATACATCCTTATTACTTCTGCAGGTGCAGAAATCAGGACAGCTTAGTGTGGGAAGGGTAACCAACAGTGCCATGCCATCTTACATGTTTGCCTCTTTTGCTTTTGTGGCTCTCAATTGGCTGCCTGCCTTAGACTCCCAAAATATGGTTGTCTGTGACATGAACTAAGAACATCCCCATAATATTCAGGCTGTGAATGTTACGTCACTTATCTTCTCATTTGACCAGCTACTCAATATCTCTTGACAAATTTCCTACCATGAACGTGCCAAATATGTGCTGGAAACTCAAAAATACCTGAAATCCTTGTGATCAGAAAATGCAGAGCTCAGTTTATGATCCAACATATATAAAGGATATTGTGATTTTACAGGATGTATAAATATTTATTCAGCTTCTGTATAGACAAATTAAACATGGTCTCTGCTAAAAAGAGTTAATGGTATAAAAACTAGTCAAAGAGACAGGGTGTTTTTATAAATTCAAGAAATACGCACATATGTGGAAATATTAATGAAGTGTTCTCACTTGAATTTAACAGAGACTTAGTTGAAGAGAATATGTTATGTTCCATGCCTGAGTTGAACATAGTATGATTAAAAGCAGAATAGAAGTAGCAATTAAATAAGCTATTGAAAATGAGAGTGCAAAGACTGGGAGAGCCAAGAGGCTATTTGGATGTTCAGTATAAAAAAAAACCAAGACAAGAGAGAAATTTTCACAGAATTTTCAAGGTAAAAATAATAAGACATTTATATATTGTGAAGGGAGAATTTTCTGTAGGGAAAGTTCTGTAGACAACAGTTTTTTACATGGCTGCACTTTAGGACAAACAGGTAGATGTGATTTGATATCAGGGCCATGATGGATCCAGATGCTATAAAGTCTGCTGGTGAGACAAAGAGGAATAAATTTCTTCATCTTCTCACTTGCTTACAGTGGCATCTTAATCCTGGAATCCATCTTAAATTTAAAGGCCATCCCTCCTTCTGCTATGTTTTAGACACATGGTGAGTGGGCTCTCACACTGTTTTGGACTTTGTTTAATTGTTCAGTAAATGTCCTCCTGGGAACAAAACCAAGATAAACAAATAAAACTCTTTATTTCCCTGTGGATTATGCTTCATTCTATGAAGCATAAACTCAGGAGTTGTGTTCTTTTTCTGTTCTATGTAATTTTTCTCTCGGTATTTTTACTGACTAGAAGTATGACTGCGTGTATATATTTTCAATGCTTTCCAATAATCCCATAGGATTTGTGAATCAAGGACTGTACGGTGTCCATGATGAGAATTTGTATTTGGATAGGAACATAAGTCTTGCAATCCCTTGGGATAAGAATTTTTATAATATTTCTTCATATACTTTTTTTTTTTATTTAAGAGAAAAAGTTTTAAATTACTTGAAACATATTCTGAGAAGAAAATCATTAAACAATATACATAGTTTTCTAGAGAAACTGGCAATAAGCAGAGGGAAAAATCACTGCATTTTTGAAAGCAAGATAGTGGAGCAGTAACTGAGCTATCAACAGAAGTAGGTTCAAATATATTAAGGTCTTAAACAGAGCATATTTCAAAAATACTAAATTCAATTTTCAACCACGCAAACAATCACTCAAATTATATCTATTGTGAAGGAAACAAAGTCCTTGCCTTCAAATCCTTGCAAAGTGAAACATTTCAAAGAACAAATGCCAGTAGATTTGTGTTTCTGCAACATTTATTTCACATTTTCACCATTTACTGGTTTAGAACGTTTTCAATACTCTTCAGTTTAAAAAAGGTTCACAAGAGGTTAATAGGAGTTCTTGGTAGAAGGACCCATTTAGGAATGGATGAATTCTTATCCATTGTCCTGAGACAGAAGAGTCGTTTGAATGAAGTGCCACATCATTAAGTCTGTCCTTGTCAAGTCCACTTTATTTATTGTTAAGGCCACTGTCAGATTAATAAGCTTTCACATGGCATTGCATTGCATATGCCATATATATTGACTGCTATATTTTCAGTGGTTTATATCTCCCAACAAAGCAAATTGTTGGAATGCTACTCGTTAAGTGCTGAATTTCTTTTCTTTTTGATTGAACTTGGATGGTGGTATGTCTCAATTCAGTTCCACAGTAAATTTTTTGACTATTTTTTTCAATAAGAAACAATGAAAGGATATTAATTTGAACAAATATTTTGTAGAACTCTTCCTTATAACTATGCCACAAATTCGAAGAGACAAGTCTAGTCATCTTCCATCTTAGGTGCACCTCTAGGGGCTGGTAGACTTCCTAGTTTATATGGGCAGCACAAACCTGCTGGAACTTGCAATGGCACAAAATAAGAATTAAGATGTAATGAAGCAGTGTTAGGAGGGAAAAAAGTCTCTGAAGAAAAAAACCCATGCCTTTTAAAAGAACTGCCTTGCAGCAGCTTCTGCCCTAAAAATGACTGCCTTGGATGTAGTGATGAGGAGGAATTCATCACCGTGACTTCTCCCAAACCCATAAGATGGCTGAGCTAGAGCGGAAGAGGCAACACAGCTGAGGACAGATGACAAGAAGCTGTGCCTTGTCTGATCAGCCCCATTGGTGCTGCTCTGCAGTCTCAGGGCTGGGGAGAGCAGGGGGAGCTGCTGGGAGACCCAGTAGTACATGTGCTGTGGGGCAGGAGGGGGCACGAAGGACATCTAAAAATTCTGGGTGCTTTAAAACTTCTGCCATGTGGCTTCTGCTCACATCAGCTTCAAGAAAAAGCATTTTAATACAGAGAGGGTGAAAGCTTCAGCTATGGTTGGTTTTTAGATAGGCAAAATACCTCTGGGGCAGCCATTTAAGGGACTCAGAACTTCTAGGACAGCAGCATAGCCAGTTTGAAATTACCGTGAAAGCATAGCAGGAATGAATCTTGTTGGGACTCAAGGAAGAGAACTGTATTACAGTTAGTGTGGAATTTTCCACAGGAAAAGCTTTTTACATGAGAATGTGTTGCTTCAACAAAACTGGACTTTCCCTGAAAAAGCACATGCAGATTCTGTTTATTTATCTGTTTAGGAAATATTATTAAATTGAGGGATGACTTTTTTAAATCAAAAAAGAGAAGGAGGAAGACCTGAATGACAAAGGGGTTATGTCAGGATCAACTTCATATTTTCTTTCAAATTGATTAATCTCCTTAAGTTATGATATGGAATTTTAAGAAAAGTAGCTTCAGCTATAGAACTTTAATTGATTAAGAGATGATGGAAGCTATTTCTGTGGGAAGTATGTGCCAGGTGACCATTAGACATGCTCATGGATAAGGTGGATAGTACTTCATGTAAGAGTAGCTTTTCCTTAGTGCTCCTTTCTCCACAAGTGTAAAAATTCTTGATGTGTTCTATTCTGTTTTCTAATACTGAACAATAATGGGTTTGAGTTTTTTTTCTGAAAGTATCGCTCACCGTGAAATTAAATAATAATAGTCCTACATGCAATCTTTTCTAGCTAACTGCTGTAGTCCTTTCATTTTTGAGCCACAATACTTTCTTGGAAAGTTGTTATTTATTCTACTTATAAATGATTTTGTGCTTGCCAATGTAAGCATAAAAGAGTCCAAGTCTGAGCTAAGAAATAAAAATGAATTGTGTATCTCTACCTTTCAGGATATGTCCAAAGACAGTAAATTAGCTAATTGCTAAAAGCTTCTTTCAGAGTGCTGCAGCCTCCAAACACACAATAAAACCCCAAGGCAATCTCAGGTCAGATAAATAATACTGCAAACATAGCATTTCCATTGTTCTGCTTCAATTTAAGTCTTAAGTTACATGGACCATTGCATTAAGCTGCTAGAACATCACAAAAAGTTTTCCCAGAAAGAGAAGAGGAAACTATTTCAAGATGATGATAAACAGTGTTTTGTTGGGATTTACAGGATATACTCATTCAGAATTTCTGTAATTTTGCAGTTTTTCAGCTAGCCAGTACAAATGAGACAAAGTGTAACAGAACAGCATTGACTGCAATAACAAAGTGATAATGGTTTCAGCTTGATTTTTTAATAATATCAGTCTTACACAGACGTGTTGCCTGTCTTTAGTTCACCACAGCAATTTTTTATGTTGGCCTGTGTAGACAAATCTGACAAAAACTTAGAGGTATAAACCTCTCAGGATATTAGAGAGAGGTCTGAATTTGTGTTCCTGCTGATGCTGCAGGTAGATGCTAATTGTGAGCTGATCAAATGGAAATCAGCCAGCGAAGAAATTTATGAACAGTAATTATCATGTCTATATCTCTGAATCAACCAACTGCATGGTGGATTGTGCTTCATCAAAGTGGTGGGGCAGGAGGCAGGACAGGTCTGGAATCTAGAGGATGAAAGCAAAATATGATTTTTTTTTTTGTTTCTTGGGAGAAGTGCTGTGTTACACACAGTGATCACTGAGGGTTGCTATTTCTCCTTAGAAAATAACTTGGGATGCAAGTAATGGCTGCATTCTTCCTTACCACCACCCCCTTCCCCTGACCCCCAAAATACAGATATTTTTCTATTAAGAACTATCTTTAATACTTTCATCATATGTCTAATATCTTTTTGTAATAATTTTGGGTTTGAAGCAAATGTTTTGTGGCCAATGCTCAGAACCATACTGATTCTACTTACAAAGTCACATCAACATTTTAGAAAGAGAAAAGGAAGCCCTGAAAGACTAAGTACATCTAATATAAGGTACATCCCAGTACTATAGTTCATGTTTCATTAATTTATTTTGAGTGATCCTCGCCAGTTGTTTTTTAGTTCTGCCTTGATGAACTTCTTGCGATAGTGTTATAACTCTAGAGAATTTCTGCTGAGTGTTTAAAATGCTTTGTGTTTGAGACCTCAAGACTGAAAAATACTGATTTTGTTCAGTGCTGACTTCATTTCCCTTGAAGCAGAGTAAAAAAGCAGACAACTGGAGGAACTTAGTAACACTGGAATACAGGGTGGAGAAAACAGTTTATGTAACTCAAACGATTATGATGTGTAAATCTCTTGACTTTACTTCTTCAGTGCTAGATTTTTTTTTTCTTTTAGAAGAGATGGAATCAAATAGCTTGAGATTTAAAAAGACTCACTTCAACTTTCTTAAGATTTTCTGTGGATTTAATCATATTTGGAGCCTGACACTCCTCAGATTAAATTTAAATGAAGACAACCTTTTTTGAAGATAATGGAATAGTTCCAGTGCAAAATTGGCTCCATTGTGAGGGTAATCAGGCCAGTTAGTGGCAATATGAGAAAGATGACAGCAGTTTTACACATGGGAAGTATATATAGATGCTTTAGTCTCTGCAGGATATCTCTCTATGCACTTCAAAGAGTGCAGTCAATAGAATAAATACCTTGGTCACATTCTGAAAATGACACTTACAAAAGGCAGTTATTAGTGGTTTGAATTTCTAGTGTTTGGAGCTTTTAAAGGTGAAATGGTCAGCTCTGCATACTGAGATTCAAAGGCAGATAGACATAAAAAGTTTTCTCGCTTATTTTAGTGAAAGAAACAGAATGTAAGATCAGGAAAAAAACCCAGTCCTGCTAAGGGAGATAGCTTTCTCTTGGTCTCTCCAGTAACTCTTTTTGAGAGATGGTTATCACCATTTTTTTATTGTGAGAAGGGTAGTAGTCTTGCATTTAAACTGTGTACCTTAGCATTCATGGTTTCAGATGGGTTCCTCAGTATTCCTTGTGTTATGTGAATAAATAGGGTAATTACTCTGCTTCCTCATGTGAAAAAAATCTGTATATTTCTGATTGGTCACCATTAAAAATTCAGTTGTCACTAAAAAAGTATTTGATGTTCTATTTTTTGTCAGGTTCACTTGTCTACCTAAGCTCTGCACAGCGCAGGAATAGGTTTGGGTGAATAGAAACAGTAGTAAACCTTTCATCCTTACAACTGAATTGTCTAGTTCCTACCCCAGTAACATGTGGTCCAGCTGCAGAAAACCTAGTTAGCTGAGGTCTGTCCACAGCAATGTAGAAATGTTCAGAATATCTGTGGTAGAATCAGGCTATGTAAATTACTGAAAGCAGTAAAATGTAGCAGGTTTTGCTGCAGGAAACATGGACGCATAGACAACTGCAATCTTCTGCCTTGGATGTTCCTCTGGGTGTGCACCCATAAGGCACATTTGTTCACCTGGTGGTGTCAAAAAGCTCCATCTCATCTTGTTTTCTCTACATCCTTGTCCTTGGTAGCAGTACAGTAATTGCCTAAGAGTCAGGTATCTACTTATGTTTATACTGTGATGTTTGCATATAAATGCCAAGAAATTATGATGTTTAGCAGTAGTGAGGAAATGTTTGCAAAGATATTCTTAAAGTATCATGTTTTAGGGAACCAATGTGAAATTGTGAAATGCAAATTTCAAACAAATATGATTCAGTGAACCAGGAACAAATCAGCTGCCACTTAAAAATGCCATTAACGCATTCAGAAATGCCTTATTTACTAACATCTTCAGATAGAAAATAGGAGTAGGCTGAAACAAAAACTGACTTTGAATTACGCTGTCCAAACACATGCATGGAATACTGCTTGATTTTATAAATTCTAGCAGATTTAATATGTTCATATTTTACACCCAGAAACAGGGAGAGTACAGATTTTCTTCTCTGAGTGGCAGCCAACCCTGCAGAGTTTAACCTTTATGTACACGTTATTTTGGAAATCTATTGAAACAAATTGGAATGCCCCTTATGTGGGAGTGAAATGCCACCAGTGTAGCCATGACATTTTTTCCTCTTCCTAAAGAAATTGGTCATATTTTCATTGACTTATAGGTGCTGCAAGAACAACTGACTCCATCTAAACTGTAACTGCTTCTGATCATCAGACAACACGCCTGGGGAATTCTTCTGTGCTGGTTATGCACATATTTTTGTTCTTCTCCTTCTCTGCCTGGTGTATATTTGTTGGGAGAAATTCTGGTCTTTTTGTGTCATTACAATCTAAATTATTTGCTGATTTTGTAGCTCAGTGGAGTGAAAGACTTCAAAAAGATGTAAAGAATGACATAAAAACTTGAGATTCTAAATTCTGTGCATCTTGCCAAAGCTCATTTTAAGTCTGAGTGAGGTTTGAGGGGTATCTGCATAAAACAGTGGCAACACATAACACAAATATTGCAATAGCAAAGGTTATAAACCCAGAGTTAGAAGTACACAACTTCTGTGTTTGACTATTTCTTGGAGTTTCTATAAAAGTTCACTTGAGGTATTGACCTCAGTAGAATAGTAGCAGCCATGGAAACCATGAAATTATGTACTAGTTCTTTTTTTGATAAATGTAGATACCAAGGCAAAACTTATTCTGATTTATACTGCATGCTCTATTTTCCTTTTTGAAGTGTTAGAGAAAAAACATGGGAAAAATGGAGTGTAGGGATGGAGGCAAATGCAGGACAGAAAAGCAAAGCTATTAAACGAGTTTTGAGATGAAACAAACTATTTCATCATGGAGAGAGATTAACAGCAGTTTCAAGTCACTTGAATTTGGATTACTTTGCTCTTGCATATGCCTTAAATCAAGTAGAACAGTTAGTAAACAACTTCAAGCATTTCTTTATGAGCATCAGAAATTGTAAACTCGCATCAATGAATACGTGCAAATATTTGAAACAGAAACTGGGATCGGCTTCTGCTGAAGCAGAACCCCAAACTGACTCTAATGTTCAGGGTGAGGAACCTGCTCTGCACAGTAGGCATTGTCCAGCACATCCATGTAGTTAAAACACAGCTGTTTCAGATAGAGCAGCATGTTCAAAAGCTGGAATTACAGAATAACTAAAGGGTTTCTTTAGGTTATCTCGTCCAATCCCCACTAAAATCTGGGATGGCCTAAGGCATTTGCACACGACCTTGTCCAGTCAAGTTTTGACTTACCTTCAAGGAGGAACATTAATCAGCTTGGTAAGCTGTTCTTGTGGCTGATCACCTACATTGTGATTTTTTTCTGATACTTGTGTCTATCACCCATCACCTCATTGCTGTGCCCCACCAAGGGCTGTCTGACTCCATCATCCTGCTGCCTTGTTAGGCAGCATCTCCATCTAGGTCACCATTTCCCTTCTCCTGAAAACTGAATAAACCTGGCTCTCAGCTTCACTCTGCATGCCATGAGCTTCAGCCCACTGTCCATCTGCTGAGCTCATTTCACTCTCACATCTCTGTCTCCCTCCTAAAGTTTCTGTTATGCACAAAGGGAAAGGGATGTTGATTTCTTTTTTTCTGGGTATGCTTGCATCTTCCTCTTACTGAAGGTAAGGAGCAGGAGAGAAATTAACAGAGAAGGGTACATAAAGTATCTCTTCTTGCCTGCTTCTACTACTTCAAGAAATTTGCAGTAACAGAAACAGTACATCTGCAACACAGGTATTTTTTATAATTTCAAATCAAACTGTTTTAAAACTGAGTTGCAGTAACTTGTCTGAATGACTGAGGACAAATGAGGTTGCTAGGAAGCCAAATGTTGTTTATGCAGGGAGTTCAGAGGGAGGAACGAATTTAGATCCAGCTGTGTAAAAGTATGAAATACTTGTCCAAGAAACTTACATAATCATAATTCTGACCTACTTCATTTGCAAAGAAAGGTCAAATATACTGGTTAAACAACTTAATTTAACCAGATTTCAAACCCACTAAAATATCATAGCTGGAGGTATAAGGTTTTGTGTAATGTCAGAACACAATAAAGGTAAGATTCCACCCTAAATAAAACTTCCTTGTAATAGAAAAAATTAAAATTATCCCAAATCTATTAAAATTATCCCAAATTTTTGCACACAGATTTTGTGCACTTTCTTAGTGACTTACAGCTAGGGGTACATGCAGCCATATTGTGAATACTGAAATTTGTCCCCTGTGACACTCCCAAAGGCAAGAACCCCATGGCAAAGGCTATCAGGAATCTCTTCATACTGTTTTGCAGAATAAGATATTGTCTTAACCCACCAAAACCTCAGAAGTAGACCCCAGGTTCCTCTTCACTCCCTTACTACATGCAAAATGCTTCAAAAAGCAGAAACTCCAAATGAATAGGAAAATCTTCTCTTTCACAAAGTCTTATACTTTATCAGGGAAAAGAGAAATAATGCTTATAAACCCAAATTATGCAAGTTACGTTTATAAATGGCTATTGTATTACACCTCACCAAGATAGACTAGCAACCTTCATTTTAAGGCTGCATGAAACCTTTGAAGTGATTGAAATTTATATTGAACTGCACAAATGCTTCTTCCTTTCTCCCTACATTATTTGCAAAAGGTCAATGTGTATGTTAACAAAATCCTCCTGAAAATTCAGAAAAGTAAAAAGCAAAGCCTGCATGCACACAGATAAGCAATCAAACACAAAATACAAATTAAACACAGGATCAACCCTTCTTGATAGCTGTCCTATTACTGCATTTGTAAATACATTATTTTATTTTCTCCCCTCTGGCAGTCTTGTATCTCTTCAAATTATTAACATTAGATAAGATATGAAAAATATAGTCCAAGGATAATTAAAACCAAGTTGTAAAATTCTGCATTGCTGAAACAAGATATTTCAGAGTCTATTATGGGACAGAACTGTTAAAATTAATATTTTTAAATCAGCTTGATACAGCTAAGTAGATACTGGTTAACGTTTCAGAAGTTCTGGATACAAAAAGAGATTTGAGTGCTGTGATGCACATGCCTTCACAGGACCTACACTGAGACTCACAAGCACAAGCCAAAGGCCAGGTGCCTAAAGATGTCAACACCTTGTGTCACACAGGAGGACCTTGCTGAAATTCTGCCTTACTTGAGTTTCATTTCTGAGGAAATGCATTTGGGCAGCACTGTCTGTATCACTGCTGGCTCCTTTACTGCAAACCAAAGTGATATTATTCTTAGCATGTAAGAGATTCGCTGGAACCCAGCAAAGCAGTCATTTAAAGGTCTGTGCACTCCTTGGTACTGTGTGTTCTAGGCACATCTACTGTGTTATGGAAGAGCTCCAGTACAGACAGGGTAGGCAGAAATAGTAGTTTTCCCATCTTTTGGAAATTCTGAGCCATTATGGACTTGGGAAAACAAGATTCAGGGAACAATCTAAGAAGACATGCATGAGGGAGCATGCCTTTGCATTAATGTTAGGATGCCTGATGGGGAAAGGCTGTAGCCACTCCAACTTCCTTGCTCCTAAGGATATTTTACACATTTTAAACCAAGAAGTTACTGAACAAAGCCCCCATGTACGTGTGAGAACAGAGTTTGGTAACCACATCATTGTTTTGGGGGCGGTGGGAGCACCCTGCTTTATTTGCTTGGTGACAAGTCTCTGATATCTGGAAAGCTCAGATGTCCTGCTCTCTAGATGAAAGTTCTGGACTAGGATATCATAATGGCAGCACCTTTTTCTCTTATATCCATGTATTTAATGGGGACAGCTGAAACTTAGCATTTCTATAGGGCTGAGATACCTAGCTTTTGAACACCAAGAAAGCCTGCACGTGAAAGAGGGAGCACATCTGTCAGCGGATAGGAAACCAAATGTGTGGACCATAAACATTAGCAAAACCTGATGTATTCAGAATTTTCCTAAGGTATGATGATAATAGTTTGCATTTTTCATGTAGTTGCTTCCACACCAGAGAGTTTTCACTCAGTACTCAATATGTTGAGGTTTTTTTAATATGAACAATGAAGCTGCTTTCTTTCATTCTTAGGAATATGAAGAATAATATGAGGAATACATTCTCCAATTGTGAAAGAGTGTTGTGGAAATACATGTTCCAAACTGAGGTGGAACACTACTATCTTTCAAGTGATATGTCAAGTTTGAGTTAGATAAGTGTATTAAATTCATGTCTTCATGTTTCTTTGTCTCAGTAGGGTAACAGGGATGATAAAAATATTAGCAAATCAACAGTGTCACCAGAACTCTTTTCTTCTAAGCAATGAATATTTAAAAGTCTGGGATTGTTCCAGCTATGACACACAACCAAATGACATTCCTTTCCCTTTCTTGCAAGAACAGTTCAGCTAAGAAGCAGGGAAAGTTAACCAAGAGCATTTGGCTGTTCAGAGAGTTTCTAACACCAGACTGAAAATTCAGCTAACTCCCCAGATGCCATGGTTATGCATTTACTTCCACTTAGCTCTCTTCTGACAATTCTGGTTGGTTTCAGCAAGACCTGGAACCTGACACCATTGATGAGAGTGAAACAGTGCTATATTCTGAACCACGTAATAAAAGAATTTCAAATTAAAGTAAGACAAGTGGGAAGAACATTGTGAATATCAGAACCATTCATATCAGTTACAGCTTATCTTTCCAGTCACACTGGTTTGCAGTAATTTTTATCACATGCCATATTCGTGCTTATTTTTCAAAAATTTCATGTTTGTATTTTTGCTAAGCTACTAACTAGTGTTTTTTATTGCAAGGAATCTATTAGTTTCTGGGTTTTAGTTACTCATTTATTTTTAAAAACGTTTTTATGGGCAGATCTTCTTGATGATAATGACGAAACTTATTCAATCCCTGTGGAGTACTAAATGGATCCATCTATGAAAGTCTGCCAAAATACACAGTGGTCTTGATTTTTGGGGCTGCTGGTGGTCAGTGTACCACTCCTGACCCCTCTACTCTTCCTTTTTAGGATTCCTCTGTTCCACACCTCATTAATATTCCATAGATATTACTGATTTTTATTTGTCCTCTCCTGGTTTAGACTCTGAGTTTTTAACAATGAGAAAAATGTAACTTCTATTTGTTCACAGTCCGGATTTTGATTTTTGGATTATTTAAAGATTTTGTTATTGTTTATGAAGGTTGCAAAGAAATTTTCTTTGACTTTAATCTCCTCTTTTCCTTCACTCTGATTATTATGTCAATTCCTGCCTCTCATTTTCTAGGAATGTCTCTAATTCCTCCCCTTCCTTTTCATGAAAGAGAGTACAGAACTGGTCTGCTAATGCTAGAGAAGATGGAGAAAATTCTGTATAAATAGAAATGTAAAAAAGCTGGCATTAAAAATGTACTGCACTGCAATGTCCCTTCAGTCATGCATCATGACATTTCAGTTTGCAGTAGCTCAGAATGTTTGGATTAGATAAAGTGAGCTGAAATGGTGAAAATGAGTAGTTCCATCTTGCCTGCAGTGAAATAATGATGAAAATCATCTCACAGTCTTCCTCAGCAACATGGCTAATTAATTTTTATGCTCTCTGAATACAATAGTTTATCCAAAATAAAATTGAGAGAAACAAAGTTAACACTTCGTAGATTTTTTTTTTTTGGTTTTGGTTTTGTTTTGTTTTTTGGTTTTAGTTTTTTTTGTTTTTTCTTTTTTTTTCCTTGCTAAAAAGGAACATTTAGAAATGTTGAAGAAAATTTATGAAAATAATTAAGGCAATATCAATATTCTAAGGATTATTCTGCATTTAGTTAAAACAATTTTACTCTTCAATCTCTTAAATGAAGGTGTTTGTATAGGGATTTAACGTACATAAAAGATGAGAACAAAATTTACTCCTTTGATGTAATATTTGAATATTTAACATCCAGCCTGTAAAATAGATTCAAGTGACTATCAATAGTAGGATATCTAGTGTAAATCTTTATTTTTAGAATTTGGAATAACACTTACTGGGAGATTATCTGACACAGAGTTAAGGACAAAATTCTTGTGAGCTTCATATTTCAGTGGGATTATAGAGGAATACAAATTAATTTGTCCTTAAGCCCAGACTTGCAAGATGTAGGACACTGGTCATGGCATTTGTCATGTGTTCATTAATAGACATTTTTCAGTAGATAAGAATGTTCATATGGGACCATACCAAAAGGCAATTTAACCCAATATCTTCCCATTGAGAATAACCAGAAGAGGATGCCCAGGAAAACTTGTACGAAGAGTGAAAGCAGAAGTAGCATCGATTTTTCCTTTTATGATATCTCAGATTCTAAGCTTTTTAAATTTAGCCAAATGTAATTCCTGTGCAATTACTGACCCTTGGTGGTTTTTCCTGCATTAATCTCCCCAGACTTTCACAGAAAACATTTAGCTTGTTTAAGTGTTTAAAAGGATTCTGTCTTTCATTTAAATTCTAAAACTAAATAAATATAAAACAGTTGAAGAGCTGAAGGTTTTCATAAACGTAGGAAAAGCAGAAATATAAAAGTCAGTATATGAATCTTTTCTTTCATTTTAGATTATCTTCTAGCAAAATCAAGAGTATGTGGTTCCTTTGATTTACTGAAATCTGTGAAAATCAGAAACTAAAGAGTAATTTTGTTGTTTATATCATACTGGATAATTTGGAGACACTTGGTAATGTTTCCATTGTTCAGGGTGTCTTGGCATTTGCAGTAAAACAAAATGCAAGCCAGATATTTTTTAAAGATAGCTTTAAAATTATGATTTTTTTTCCTTGCAACAAGTTTGAATCAGAAAGTTTCTAACATATGGCAGAGAGAGAACATGAAACCATATGCACCCAGCACTGGGACTGTGTTCCTGAGAAAACAGTTTGCTATTTTTGTGTCGGCCAGCAGGTGTCAATACCCCAAAGTGAAGAAGCTGCCCAGCAGCCAGATCCGCTTGGAAAGAGGCTGAAACAGGGAGTATTTTGGATGTCTCACTTAGAAAGTTGACTTTTGGAAGTGCTTTGTCACCACCAGACAGGAAGCCATCGTCTGAAGGGAAAAAGGAGAGGGACATTATGCAAACCCTCCATTCCCATAGTAGGTACCTCTTAGTTTCCTTTCTTACTGATCCTAGCACTTTTATTCTCCATCCCCAGAACTGCAAGGTTTTGTGGTCTCTGACTTCAGTCTTCAGGTCCCTCTTTGCTCCCAATCCATTCTGGCCAAATCCAGAGCCTTACAGTGGAAAAGAATCTAAAAGTGGGATAATTGGCTATTTTCATCAGTGCAATGGACTTTAATCAAAGCTGTTGATCTGCTGCTGCATCCTGTGTATTTTTCTCCTAAAAGTGCTATTCTAATCCATCCTGTTTGATGTTTTCTGAGATACCCGTTAGTTAGTAAAATAAAAAAAAATCTGAAGTGAAATTTCTTTTCAACAAAAATTTCAGCATTTGAGTAAGTGTTCTCCTTTTTTATCCATTTTAGGCTTTTGTGAAATAGAATCATGTAATATTTAGTGTAGTTACATGATGCTCTCCTAGATTCAGCTTTGAAATCTCTCCAATTAGTAGTAGAAGCGTCTTTCTTTCCATATTATTATAGATTAGGCATAATGAGCGCAGATTGGGTAGCTCTTAGGCAAGATGTGTGATTCCTTAATATATTTCAGACTTTTTTTCCCTGATTCCCACAGTGGTAGTGCCTGCAAGATTTATTATTGTGTTTTAAACACTGCATAACTCTAATAATGAAATAGTCGTGTCCTCATATCCATTACCTTTTTTTATATATAATTTCTTTTTTCTTTTTTTTTTCTTTTTTTTTTTTTAGCCTATTGAAGTAGAACATTTTGCACTGAAGCTTTTCTGGTCTCTGAGAGCAAACAAAGACTTGTCAAAAGTTGATACAATTTAGACAAATGTAGACTTTATCATATTACTTTCATTGGACCGGTATTTATCTACCACTCATGAAGAAATCCTGTCTGAAATGAAATGTTTTGGGCTATTGAAATTCTGGCCTTAACTCTCTACCAGCTGCTATTTTACAGTCATCTGGTAAGAGCTAAGAATTTACATACTCCATTTTTAATTTAATCAAATGCCGTCAGTCAGCATCACATGTTAGATAATATTTCCACCAGAAGAAACTTAAAAACAACAACCTGAAAGATTAAAAACCTCTTCTTCTTGAAGATAATAATCTCAGTGAATTTTAACAGATTGCTTTAGCAGATGGAGATGTGATATTCACTATAGTAAATTATATTAACATGCTCTCAGACAGACACGTCACATTTGCCACAGTAATTTACATTAACATGATTTGAGACAGATTTGATTCCCCAAAAAGAATCAGGAATAACATTTTGTCAATTCATTTTCTACTGCCACTTCTTCAGATAATTGTCAGCCTGCTGTGGGACATGTTTTTTATCAAGGGATGCCATGATGAACAGGACAGACATCTATAAACTATACAGTATGTATGATCCTGCACAGTACCAAACCAACACCGTGTACCAATACATAAAGCAAATGAATTCCATTTATTGGGATGGAGTTACTCTTGACTCAGTGGCTCATATTAATTTGACTTTTGGACAAGATATCTGCTCTTTTGCATGTCTATGTAACTTTCTACTACTGCTTTCAGGGGATCTTATCTTGAAAGGTTGATGAAGAACATTCTGAAAAGAAATTTAACCATCTCTGTGGTGTGTTGGCATCTTTAGGCAGAAGCTGTGTGGGTGCAACTTATCTGTCATCCAGTATTGTGCAGGGGATCTGGGGAAGATTTATAATGACAACTGCTCCACTGTGTGAAAGAAAGATTCCTGCATCTCTGTAGACCACCTGAAATCATTAATTGTCCCAAGGTCTTTCATCTAGTCCTAAAACCACGACAGAACCTGTGAAATCCATGAGCAACAAACAAGCCTGATAAAATTGCATTGGGAGGAAACAGAGCAGCTGTCTGGAGTTTTACTGAGTTGGTTTCAAGATCTGCTCCTCAAATTACTGGATTTCTGAGTAACACCAGTTAGAGACTCCACAGATCCTGCTATGGAGCTTCAAAGGCATTCTAATGGTCAGAGGCTTAGAGGCCAGCTTTGGAAAAAATACTTGAGGGATATTTCAGGAGAGTAACTTGAGGTTGTGGTGAGACTGTTTCAAGTGATTCTCTCTGTGACTTGTCCTAAAATAGATCTCAGATATCACCAGAAATGTTTGGGAGATTTGATTCTTTAGACCATGAATTCTTAAAGTCTTAAATCTAAGTCTTAAATCTCAATCTTTAGTTTAGAGCAACTAAAAATGCTCACATTTCCTCAACTAGGCAATTCTACATCAATTAAAAACTTACATACAGCATCTCTACATGTATTTTAGAAAAGTGGTTGCTGTACAGTGAGAGATCCTGAATGATATACCAGGCTGCTTGGAAAAAGCAGTATTTTAATGCAGGACTTTGTGAAAGTCCTAATGCCTCTCCAAAACACTGCCAAAGGCTGTGTGTGGATGTCACTCAGTGAGGGTTGTCTGGGGTTTTTTGTCTGTTTGTTTTTGTTTTTGTTTTGTTTTGTTATTGTTTTGGGTTTTTTTTACTTTAGTTTTTGTTTTTTTTCATTTTTTTTAAAATTCACACTTTAACTCTTAAATTTGGAAATTATAATATTGCTACACTGTTTTAAATCAGAATATGTCAGGATTAAGATTGTTTTTTAACTATTCAGTATGTAGTGCTGAGTTGTGATCAGTGTAATCATGACTTGGGTTTGCAGTGTCTGTGAAGGACACTGCTGTTTGTGGTTTCCCCAGCTCAGTTATAAGCAAAATATGGAATAAAATGTCATTGCAAGCCAAGCCTTTTTTCAAATGATATGCATTCACCTTGAAGAAGTGACTGCTGATTCTGCCTACTTCACAGAGCTCCTTTCGCTAGTTGGCAAGCCACTAAACCCAGCCTTATTTTCATCCCAAAATGTCTCATATTTTGTCTCTTGGGGCCTGACTGGAGGCCTTGAATTGTAGTTTGCAGATGCTTGTCACTGTCTGAGACCTGTGCATTATGTGGGGAAGTGCTCAGTGAAACCCTCAGGAGAGGAGTCAAGTATTTAGGACCTCAGAGCAAGTGTACAGAATTGGTGAGATTTGGCTGGGACATCTCATTGCCTCCTCTGTTTGCAAAATGGGGATTATCCTCTGTCATCATCAGACAGGGAAAGTTTAAGGAAAAAAATATCAGTTCTCAGACACCTGTTAGAAGGAAGAGTACCAGAGGATGAGTAGAATTTAATCATCCCCTTCAGAGAACAGTTTTAAGGTTAGTGCATGATCCAGTTGTCCAGAGATGCCTCTACCAGAATTTAGGGGCAAATGAGACCATATGCCAAAGTCATGTAGTGGGTTCACCCTGGCTGGCTGCCTGGCATCCAACAAAGCCATCCTCTCACTGCCCTCCACAGCTGAAAAGGGGAGAGAAAATATAACAAAGAGTTCATGAGTTTAGATAAGGACTGTGAGAGATCACTCAACAAATACCAGCACAGGTAAGACAGGCTAGAAATAGATTAATTGAGATTTTTACTAACAAAATCAGAACAGGATAATGACAAGTAAAATAAGACCTTAAAAACTCTCTCTTCTCCTTCCTCCTCAACTCTACCTGCTCCCCAACAGCAGTGCAGGGACACAGGGAATGGATTCTATCTATGGTCAGTTCATTACAAGTTTTTCTTCTGCTGCTTAGGGAGAAGAGCCTTTGTCCTTCTCTAATGGTGGGTCCCATCCATGGGGGTTGGTTCTCCATGGGGTTCTCCAGTGTGAGTCCATGCCACAGGCAACAGTTCCCCAAAAATTGCTGCCTGGGGCTTGGCTGCTGGCTGGGGTTAAACCACAACATGTTTGGTCAATAGTACCACCTTTATCTTATCTCTTGTTCCCATCAAACCAAGTGGTTTAATGTATAGTCCAGGTTCCAGGAATCCACAGAGACATATTTGGAAACAGAAGTGAGTGTGTGTGGGGAGGGGGCTTTGGTGGTCACAGATGCCATTAGTGCCATAACTTGGGGTGGCACCAATGATATGAGTACAAGCAGCTGCTGTTTCACCCAGTTTGCTACAGAGGAAACCCTTGTCTGGAGCCAGTGCCACCCTGCTGCTCCATTCTGCAAAGTTCTTCTGTTGTTTTAACAGTGTATAAGACAGGCAACTGGGATTTTTAATTCCTTACAGTAATTCAATTAAAAATTACTAGCAAAAAATTTGCAGTTATGGCAAAATAAGGCATGGTATATATGCACTTTCAATTAATTAGTAATCTCCTTTTAGGAATGAATGAGACAGATGTCCTGAGGACCAAGAGGTCTTATCACCATACACAGGGAAACCTATCGAGATTTTATGGGCAATCTTAATTCTATAATTTCCTTATTTTAGAGTGTTTTATTATACTTTTTAATTCTTAGTTTTTCTTCTGATGATAGGTGGTTTGCTATTTACAAGCAATTTAATGGACTATCTGAAAGAAATGGAATAGCAGTGAATGTTTGCCAGCCTAATTTCACATCAATTTAGCACAATCAGGATATGTTCCTTGTTCAGTGGTGCAGTATTGACTGTCTGCGTCATCCATGGAGATTTAGGTCATTTAAATTTGACATTTGATCTAATCACTCTTTAGGAATATAGGTCAGCTGTGGCACTGATCTTGTGTTGTAAAGGAAAAGCAGATCTCTCTGGTTTTGGATATAAGCCACTTTAATGCATTTACTTTTTTTTTTTTTTTAAGTATATGAAAATAGATTTTATTCTTACATACAAAGCCAAAGTCCTTCTAGGCATTTTAGCTGGGTAGCCTACTTCCACTACCTGGTGTTCTGCACTCAGGGGCTGCAGGTTGCTCACAAAGCTCAGGTGTTGCTCATTGTTGTGTTTTCCCAGTCCCAGTTTTCCCAATGCCTTCTCAGAGCTTGCAAGAGTTTAGAGCAGTCTGGCTCTTCTGTGTGAAAATCTCTTACACACTCCACTGTGATTGCTGAAGCCAGGTAAGTTGTTGCCTACACCGGGAATTTATACTGATTTAAACTAATCCACTCCCTCACCTCCATTCCTCTTCTCCTACTATAAGCACATAAAAACATGTGAGATACATGCAATGACATGTGCCCACATTCTGTCCAGTAAATAAATCATTATACTTACTACTGAAAGATTGCAGCATAAATCTCAGGTAGAGAGGGGAGAGTCATAACCTATCTGAGAATCGATTTGTGTACTAGCATCTCACCAGAAATATCTGGAAGTGTATACCATCTGATGGAAACTTGAAAAACTTCCTTTCTCTTTGCCCACCTTCCCCTTTGTCTGAGTGTACAAAGTGTAATTTTTTTTCCTAAAAAAATCTTTTTTACTTTTAAACAAGCAAGAGATCTTCACTCCTCTGGGTCACAAAAAGTCCTGTTTTCCAGATCTTGCACAGATTGCAGAAGTCACTATAATGGCATTCTGGCAAATAATTATAGAAAAAATATTTAAATATCTCATTGCAAAACTTTAAAGAAAAAAGCACAAAGGATTATCGAGAGTGAGTTAAAGAGGTGTTATATGAAGAGAAGCATGTTGGTGTTTATCTTAAAGAATTCCATTATATGACATATATTTTTTGTGTGTAAACAAACAGAAGTTAGTACAGTGACTCTTAAATGTAATGTTGCTATATTAGAGCCAATAAAAGACAAAAAAATAGAGAAAAATGGTACTTTCTTATCTGTTTTTGTTTCAGAAAGAATGAGATGCAAAGAGCTGTAAGTCTTTGTTAGCCAAATGACTAAATGCTTGAAAAAAGCTTCACAGAAATTGGTGGGGTTCCGTGGAAGAATTAGAACCCATCTTCATGTATCACCTTGGATGGGTTTGAACAATGAGTACACACACTATTGATGATTGATAGACAGACGGGAAGACTGATCCGGTGATCAGAACTCGATTCTACTGAGATTTTCCCCAAGCTTATATACCATTGCAGGAAGATTAATAATTTTCTACTACAAAAATTAGGTTACAAATCACACAGACAACTCATATATTTTACAACATCTTTTGCTTGCAGAAAGTTGATTGAATCTCCTGTTTCCCATAAGCAGATTTAATCCCACCTTCTGTAATCTTCAAAGTTCTGTTTGTTCCTGCCATGGCATTCTGGTTATCAAGCTAGCTATGTCAATTAAATCTGCCTGACCTTCTGTTTTGTGTATACCCAGAACACACTAAAAAGAAAAGCTCTAATAATCCAAGATACCTTTAGGAAAACTGACATGCCTAACTGCATTTGTGTCTCTTGAAGTTGTTTCAAAGCCAGTTTGCACATTGAGGGGAAATGCTGTGTATGATCCTGTGATATTGCTCACATTCAGAAACAACTGAAATCTTAAAACCTAACACAGTTCGATGGATACAATGCAGGGCTGCCACAAAAATGTTGCATTCACAGAATTGTTACTTAAGAACCGGTGATGGCTGGGAACCGCTGTTCTGCACATTTCCTTTGATCTAACCCCAAACTTTTAAAGAGAACTTAAAGCCTGGCTAGTGAAAAATCTTGGACGCTTTTGAAAATGTTGCTCTGCATTCCTCAATATAGGAAGTGTGATTAATACTCTAGTTAGAATTGCAAAACGTGTTTTTTAGTTTGAATCTATTAAAGAGATTCATTTTTATTACACTGAGAAAATAACTTCTTCTGTCTTCTATTTTTGATGCATTGTGGAAACAGAAGAGTTGAGATGAGTTTATTTTTGTCAGTATTTTGCACTTTCAGGTGAAATTTGACAGAATGTCACAACTTACTTTCCATTTGATTTCTAGCAATTACTAGTCTACACCTTCTCTTGAATTAACAGCCTGGAGCCATGAAAATTTCATATTCTGACTCAGTTGCACTCAGATTTTGGTATTCTTTTTTCCTTCCATTCCTTGAAAATTTTACTGTTATGAGTGACAAACTGTATTTTTTTTTTCATTTTATAAAAATTAGATTCTAGATACCAGCTATGAGATCATCTTTCCTGACACAAATCATAGTTCACAATGCTATCATCACTAGCATTTCTTACATTATACACAAGTTTATATTCAATCTATGAGATAAACTAATTAAATAAGGGAGACTTATACATTTTTTCCCATGTTTGTTTTCAATTCAGTGCTCTCTGCTCTAGCTGGTGGATTTTCTGCAGTGTGGGAACAATGCAGTTGTTCAGCATATACTTTAGTGTCATATGTCCTGATACCCTGGTTGGGAGACGTGAGGAGAGCAGATAAAATAAAGAGTCCAAGCTAAATTACATCAGTGGGGTGGATGCAAGTAAATAATGATTGTGTTAAGCAAAGGTATTTATTTTTCTCATATTGCCATGGTTATTAGCAAAACTCGTGCTGGTTTAAGATTGGGAGCCAGCTGGGCCTACAGTTAAGAATAATTGTTGTTGCTGTTCTGTGCAATGCTTTATGAGTTCCTGCTGGGTTTATAATTAATTCAAAGTGCACGGGGACTATTACATAGCTATGCATGTTGCTTGATCCTTCTCGTAATCTATGGAATTTTTTGAATTTGGATGCTGAGATCTGGATTGTCTTAGAAATTTGATAAAAAGTCAGTAAAAATGTATTGTCTGATTACAGTGGGGTTAGACTTCTCCTTCCTTGTTCTCCTTTCCTCTGCTGGAATAAATTCAGTAATTGATGTGGAGGAAATACAGGGACACAGCACATTTTTGTCCAGAGCAAGAAAAAGGGAGATCTTACTTAGGATCTGTGCTCTTTGACTCCACTTTCCAGTGCCATGATCCTGGTTTGTGTCTTATTCTGTGTCTTGAAATAACTGTATGAATGACAGCACCAATGCTATTGTAGGTTTGAGGATGGAATCACAATATTGAAGACAGAAGGGTTTTGTTTTCCCCACTGTCCAACACTGACAGTGATGACAATGTGGGATTGCTGCAAAACTTAGCACAGAATTCTGTGGTCTGTAGATACTTGAATTTCACGTCCAGGATTAACATGGATTTTTGTCACTTGAATACTGGTGAAACTTGGGAGAAACATCTGGACTAAAATCTTCAGACCTGCAAAAATTCTTGGGAACAGCAGAATCAAGAAGTCTGCAGATCAGCTGGAGTATCAGCACAGAATCAACTGAAGAAAGAAATAAGTCTGGTTTAATACTAGATTTTGTGTTTGTTTTTTCACAAGCCTTCAATTCACTGATGTGCCTTTTGAAAGTTGGTTTCAAATGTGTAACATTTGAGGCACTGTTACTCTTAGCCTTAGAGGGGCACCTGGGAAGAATGTAAATGGATAGGGATAAACTGAATTCTATCATTGCAGACTTTTTCTCTGAGTGACAGCATCTTGACCATGAGTCACATCTTAGAGCTTAGACATTTAAAACCTGAATATCTAAGTCTTAGATAACTATATCAGCTCCTTCTGATGAAAATAAAAATAAAGAAAATAGTATGTTTACAGGCCATTTCAACCCCTAAAACAGGTCAGATGACTCTGAGTGCATACCAGCCTAAGTGTATGAATTTAATTGTCATGAATCTCATCATCACTTTCATTTAATACATAAAAATTTATCTTCCTCAAAAAGAAATCAGCATGGAAAGCCATCAAGACTTCTGTCTTCACATGTGAAGAAGACTTGAATATCCTGTACTTATAGACTTTGTTCAGTTTTAAAGTGTAGGGTTGTACTTTGAGGGATTGCTCTTTGTGTAAGGTCTCAAGTGACTGTTCTAACTGGGCAGCTATACAAATAATTTTCATGTCATTTCTGAGTTCAGCAGAAAATGAGGAATCTGAGGATGGATGAGAAATCTGAGGTAGGACAGGTTTTATTATTAAGGGTACACTTACATTTTGTGAGAGAATTCTGGTGATCTTGAAAGAACAAGATGCTGTTCTCCAGCACCCTAGCAATCCCCATAGGTTAGTGTTTTATGAGGAACTCACACTCTGGCGGGGATTTCCAGAGCTTACAGTCAAACAGGAATGGCTGGGCATGCTGCAGAGCTCACCTTATCTTTGCTGCTGATTCAGATGTGTTCTCTAGTCTATCATTGAAATGATTGCCTTTCTCCATTACACAGGGAAAGTACTTCTGTTCTAAAACAGAATAGAAGAGGGAGCTTCTGGGCTCTGGTATCCACTTGATAAGATACAGCATGAAAGAGCAGAAGGACTCATATCAGCCATTAATGAACCTCAAATGTTTTGGAGGTTATGTAATGATTAAAACCTGGACTTTTGTGTGATCATTTCAAAAAAGATTTTTGTTTATAATAAATATTTGTTAAGGATAATAATAATTATGAAAGTCTTTGCTTTTTTGTGCTATCTTACTTCATGTTAGGTGTCGATTGGCCATGAAAAAGCTTGGATTTGGAATGGCAGTGGCGTTCTGGAAATGTCTCTGATCACAGCACTGGAGCAAAGAGACGAGTTGTTTTGCAGATGGTGCTATGCATGAGTGAGAGAGTGATAGGTGCCTGTGTTAACAGGGAACTGGACTCTGTGATGCGAAACAGAGATTTATCATCCAGGAAGGCTGTAAAAAAGGGAATACCATGATATGCTTCTTATGCATTACACCACAAAATAAAATGCCACCATTCAGATCTTGTTTAAAATTCCCCATGTAGACATTCTGCAGATGTACAAATCTGCTGGGTATAGCATAGCAGAGAATCTAACTCTCTAGTCATAAGTGCTGATGTAATCCTATTGACTTTTATTACAGTATTCTACTGCCTTTGCAGGTGAACACTTTAAAGGTGAATTGCACTGGTTACTGTCTTGGTTAAGTCTCTGTACAACCCAGCAGCACCTGCTTCTTCAACCACAGACAGTGATAAAATTTGCTCTTTAGTAGATATAATTCAATTCTGGTGCAAATAAGAGACTATAAAAGAAATTCAGTTGAACCTGTTACTTGTATACAAAATCTGTGGTTTGGATGTGACCGCATATCTAAGACCTTGTCCCAGAGTATCTCACTATGAGGGCTCTTTATTTCTGACACGTTTTAAATTAGACTGCTTTTTGCCCAGCTATCTTGTCTGGCTTCTGATATTTTTCTTAGAGTAAAGGCAGTTCTTGCAGAGTGCATCATTTATATAAAGCTTGTTCTAATGTCTAAGGATTTTAATGACACATGGAATAACAAAAAAGGCAGATCTTTCCTTCAAGTCAATATGCTTCCATCATTCAATCTTTGGTTTTGAAAAGACCTCTTATCTCCGCATTTGAAAAGCACTGTATGAAACCAGACTAATGTTCCAACATGTTTTGTGTGTTGTGCTATTTCATGCTGAAAATCAATTGTGAATGTTACTTTTGAGATATTTATTTGTGGAAAAGTATTTGTTGCACATAAAAGAAGAAGAAAAAAAAAAAACCCACAACAGTGCCCTCGTTGTTTCTTTCCTTCTGATGGAAACAAATAAGAGAACAGGAATTCTCTGAGACCATAAAAATGTCCAAGCATAGAAATTGCACAAGTTCCACATTATGTTACTTTTTTTTTTTTTTTTTTGGCCTGGTGACAATTGAAATTTCATGGGAGGATCTCATACAAAGCAATGGGGTATATTATTCAGTAAAAACAGACAATCTATCTCAAATGCCCTTTGATGGATGTTTGAATTCTCCTTGTGCTGCTCTGATTTTCAAGGAAATTTGTCTATGCACAAGGTTAGAGATAGACAAATAGTGACCTCTGGTACTCAGGGTACTTTTGTTTCATTTTTATTGTGCTTCTGAGGAAATTACTTATGCTTCAAAATTATTTTTGAAATTTTGTCCTGGAAATATTGAAATGAACTTCCTGTTGAATATAGGATCTGAATGTAGAGTATCTAACAAAATCCTCTATCCTTAAATTTCAAAAATAATGCTTGATGTGAGCCTCTAATACAGATATTTTTTGTTGGCAAGACTCATTGCATTTTTAAGCAAGATATTACAAAGCTGAGAAAAACAAAAATAGGGTGTGTATGTGTTTGTGTGTGTCTAAAATTATCATCTCCACAACTCTTCACCAGGTCAGAAATAATGAATAAATCCATCCTTTAGTGGAAATCTGGCCCTGGTTTATGTGAATATAACTCACATAGTCTCAGCTCCTGTGTAAATTTCTAAGATTTTCTGGGAGTGTCATGGCTGGATAATAACGTTTCACAGAATGCAGTGCAAGCAAGGATATATTATTTCTTATGTCCATTCCTACTACATCCCCATGATAATTTAAATTCTCTTTTTTTGTGCCTGCATGTCTTGATTATTTTTCTGGCATTATCACTCTATACTCTGACTTAAAAATCACAATAACATCAAAGCAATGGAGAGTAGTTTCATTATCAGTTTGGAGACATTGAGGCACGTGCCTTAAAAAACAATGAAACATAACATACAGCTATTTAAGGTTGAGTATGTGATAGAAAGTTTTATAAAGAAAAAAAAATATTCTTTCCAAATTCACCAGCTTAACGAAGCAGTAAAATATTCACAATGAATAATTTATAAGTTGAAATAAGTAAAATTTTTAAATGTGAAATAAAATTGTGTTCCCCAAGTATTTGCCACTATGCTTAAACCACAGAATTACCATATGCATAAAAACATTATATTCATTAAAGAACTTTTTCACAAAGAAATATATTTTTGATGTATCTTTCATCTACACGATGGCATTTGACTGTTTCTATTACAAAGTAGTAAGACTGAAATGTAACTCAGATTTTTTTTTCAATTTTTTAAACAGGTTCTCTACCTAGGCTAAACTATTAGACTTTAAATGTAGCACCTTCAGAAATCTTTTGAATAACTCTTTATGCCTTAGTGCTTTTTCTGATGGAAAAGTATCCATGCATTGTTTTTATAATGTTAGAAATGCTTCCAAGGGAGCATAAAACACTTAAAGTATTTTGCCATGAAACACTTCAATCTTGCTCTTAAAATGATGCTTAGACAGCTTCACCCCTTCACTGAGAACTATTCCTGTATGTTATACCCCACAGCTATCTTTGAAGAATAAATCCAGGAAAATGATCCTTAATTATAAATTCATCTTTCTTTCTAGTCAACCACGTCTATAAATATTCTCTGTCTACTGGCATTCTGCTTTCCATAATTTGTAAATGCCCTCTTGATCTCTACTGCCATGCACAACAGAGTGACAACCGATTTTAAAAGATTAATTCAATTTTTGTAAAAAAACATGTCTGTCAGGTTTTCTATCTTCTCAAGCTCAAATTTTACTTTTCATTTTTTTCACTGGATCAGAGTATCATTATGAGAAAGGAACTCTTTCAAATTGGACCTAATTATCCAATAAAAACTTGGCCTAAGAAATTATTCTTTACAAAATGAGATAATTGTAACATATTTAAGCAGCAATCATTTTGTGTCCATAGACAATTAAAGTGAAGATAGGTATGGATTGAACCTCATAGAGTCATAGAATATCTGCAGTTGAACGGCACCCACAGGGATCATCAAAGTCCAGCTCCTGGCCCTGCACAGCGCCATCTCCAAGAATCTCACTATATGCCTGAGAGTGTTGTCCAAATACTTCAGCTCTGTCAGGCTGGTGCTGTGACCACTTCCCTAAGGAGCCTGTTCTACTGCTCAACAACCCTCTGGGTGAAGAAACTTTTCTTGATTTCTAGCCTAAAACTCCTGGCACCTCTTCATTCCAGTTATGTTTGCTTGCTATTAATGAAAAATATTCAGTGTTTATGGATAGGAGGGTGGATAAGGAATTGTTTCCTCACAGCTGCATAGGAGTTTCACAGTTTTGTATGATCAGGATGTTCAAAATGTTCACAATTATGTTTTGCAGTGAACTTTTCTGTTAATTCCTGCAGATAATCTAAAAGACCTACATTAAAAAATCTGTTGTTTCATAATACTTTTTCTTTTCATAAAGAGCCAAGGTTATGCTTTGAAGTGTCTGATTGAAATACACAGATTACAAGACACTATGTGGTAAAACTTCAGTTTAAGAGCAAAAAGCAAGCATGAACTGAAGTCTAAGACAGATTTTAGAGCTATAGAGTCTATCAAGCTCTTACTAGTTGTATCTAACCATGTAAATCTCAAATTTCTCTTCTAGATTAGTCCCCCATCTTCAGCAAGGAGGGATTGTCCTGGTTTAGGGTAAATTTGGGATGAAACCTCTGAATGGGATCCCTCTAGAAAGCAAATCCAAGCGGCCCCTCTCCCAGCCAGTGCAGGAAAAAATTTCCTTAGAGAAAAGTAGAAAAACTTGTTTATTCAACAAGCAAAGTGCCCACAAACACAAAAATAGTCTAATATTAACCAATAAAACCTTTTGCCGTTTTGAAGAGAGACGGCAAATTCAGAAAGTCCTTGCCATGGGTTGTATCTCGGCTCACTCAGTCTCTTATCTGTCCCTCCAGTGCTGGAAAATGCTGTCCTGGGCCCTGGTGGGCCACAGGCATGAGCTCCAGGTGTTTTCTGGGTTTTTCAGTCCAGAGTAGATTTAAACAGAATAGGTTTTTCTTTTCCAAGAAAAAGAAAAATTCCTTTTTAAAGATGGGTGCAATATTTCCTCCTTTTCAGTCACCTGGCACTTCACTGGGAATGCCACGACTTTTCAAATATCACGGAGAATGGCTTGGCAACTACAACAGCCAATTCCCTCAGGATTATGGGATGCATTTCATCAGGTTCCGTAGACTAAGGTACATTCAGGTTCCTCAGTTGGTCATGAATCTGATCTTTACTTACAGTAGGAAACTTTGTTGCCCCAGTCTCCATGCTGCTGTCACCTTTTGCTCCTGCAGTCCTCTTCTTGCTCTTCATCAACCTGAGAGTTGAGGGAAGAGACGCTGAAGACAGTCAAAAATATTTTGAGTACCTCAGCCTTCTCCTCATCCATTGTTACCATTTTTCCAGCATTATAGGTGGGGGTACACCTTCTTTGACTTTCCTTTTCTGGTAAATGTAGCTGTCAAGCCCTTTCTATTATTCTTTCCATCTCTTGCCAGGTTCAGTTCCAGCTGTACCTTGTCCTAGTTTCCAATTCCTGTTCAATTGCCCTTTAGCTTGACCAGCATGTTTGACTCTTGCCAATCTCTTGTCTTTCTTGCCCAATTTCTTGTTGCTCAGTAAGTATGTGGAATAGAAAATACATATTCCTCATCTCATGGCCCAGTGGGTAGATATGGAAAATTAACACGCTTTGGTTTATTAAGGCAGGCTGGTTTTAAAAAGCTGGCTGTTCTCCTTGGTTCACTTGTTCCCCTTGAGACTTTTCAACTTATATGATTGCTGCATTTCGTTAATCTGCCAGGAGTCTAATTACCACGACACTTAATTTACTAAAAGAATAATATCAGAAGTATCTACTCTTCAGAAAGTTGTTAATATTACTCATCACTTATTTTTTGCTACTTCCTTGAATTATTTTACTTGGATATAGACAATATGAGATGCACACAGTGGTTTTGATAGTGATGTAGGATTCATCTCAATCAACCTGAGATATTCCTAATGGAACTAATTGACTAGATTGGCTTCTAATGCATAGATTAACCATCATTAATAGGAACATCTTAGATGAGTCCAGTGAACCATGCTTGTAAAGTACCTATTTCTCTCAACTGGCTTTTAAGGGTGAACATAATTAGCCTGTATAAAAATTCTATATATTCCAAAGCTAGTGAGCATGAATTTAATTTCAAATGTGTCTACCATCTCTCAGTTAGTTGTATCTCTGGGCTCTGACAGGTGATATATGAAAAAAAGAACATGTTTCAAGTGCAGGAAAGGTGGGATGGCTTTCCAGCATTTTTAGGTGTCTCAGAAAATATCATCTTGTTTAGCATAATGTGTTTTTTAAACCATTAAAAAAAAAATCTGAATCTTCTTATCCACCATGGTCTTCCAGCCATCCCTGCAGGATATACAGGGTTAGGATCACATCTTCCCTAACTCAGATTGTTGCTTGCAAACTTTCAGAGTTCATTACTGTAAAAACAACAGCTTTTCTTGGAAGCTCCTTAAAGGAATCATTCTGATATCTCTTTTTCACAAAAGGTCTGTCCAGTAGAGGAGGAATAAATTAATTTATTTAGACCATTTAATTAATGTGCTGATAATATTAAACCACATTGTGTATCTGAACAACTTCCTTGGCTACCAGTGTCTTCTTATGAAAGAGTAATACCAAAGTCATGTCATTTGTCCAAAGTGTCACATAAAAGTCTCATATATATATATATATATGGAAATATAAATATATAAAATTATAATTCTTACAAAACTTTTATTCATCACAGCAAGAGTAATTTTGTTCTTTCTTACTCTCTGGTCTGAAAGCAAAGTAAGCAGGCAAATCTGCAATAACTTTTGTATTATGGGACAAATCTTCATCTGACATACAAAGAATTGCATACAAGGTTTAATTTTTGTCTTGCTAAATAAACAAGTACTTTTAAAGCTCCTTTGATTTCCATATTTAAAGATATTCTTCTCAAGAGGTAATAAAAGGCTTGTAAATAACCTGAAACTCTTGAAAGAAAAAATAATTAATGATAAATAAATACAGTCATAACTTGGGTAGTTTTTTGCAGTAGTGAGGATTTTTCTTTTGTTTTGATTTTGCTTCTGATGAATTTTCTATTTATCTGTCACTATCTGTCACTGACATATCATTTTTGGGCTGACGAAATACACGTTCTTTAAACCATGTCCTGGTTTCTCTATCTCTCGAAGTTAGTTCTCTGGGGTGGGCAGATGTTCAGCTTGTTTCTGCTTATAATGAGAATGTCATTTCTCTTTTCTATTATCCAAGGGATACTCTTTTGCAGTTTTTCTCCCTCTGAAAATTTCCAGTTGCTGATAGTACTCCATATGTCACTCTAGTGCCAATGTATACCCTTGTGAGATTTGAATCCAATATGGGCTAAACCTGGGAGAACTTTAATTGTTTTTGTATAGGCTTTGCTTTGATAAAATATAAAAGACAGCTTCTATTTTCAGAACATATGCCACCCTGAGAAGTAATGAATTTGTTGCTGTTATTTCCCTTAATTTATCAGTCAGAAGTCCAGATCAGATAGGGAAATTCTGAAAACATATTAAAAGACATGCCCAAAATTTGCAGAGAAAATGCATTCATCAAAGTATTATTTTTTTAATCAAATTGGTGCTACTGACTTGATTGCTAAAGTCAACTAGAAGGTGAAGGTGCATTTTCTAAGAATACATCCTAGTTATGTTTCAATTTTTACAGTCTCTAAATCTTCAATAATCTATAGCGGCTTAATTGATTTTTTTTTCAAGAGATGAAACTTATAATTAATCAGTGGAACAAACATTACACCATAAGAGGATTTGGATTTGCAGCAGGTTTTTTGGGTTTTCTGTGCTGTGTCTTTGCTTGTTATGTTGATTTTTTTTCAAACATTTACATTTGTTTGATTAATTCAGAGGTAAAAAGGTGGTCCCTAAGGCAGAGTAGATGGAAAAGTGAGCACTGCAAAGGCAAAGGAGCATGCAGGATCCCTTGTCTTGTAGCATGAAACTCAGCATTTAACTTGATTATCTGCTAAATTTATTTATGGACTTATGAATTTAGTCTTCCTTGTGACCTTACCTTGAAACTGTAGGCGATCTTTGACTGAGGTACTTTAGTAAGATGTTTAGCATAGTAACATACTTGCTTAAGTGCACTTGCTTTCAAAATTTTGATAACCATTCTTAAAAGTGTCTATAGAATACTTGTGTCAAAAATGCAACATGAGTCACAGAGTTATTGGTAAATTTTTGAGATATATTAGAAGATTCTTTTAGATTATACCAAAGTATTTTGGTATTCAGTGATAAGGTATTTGTATCATTCTTCCATTTAATCTTCTGAAACATTAGTAAATGTCCAGGATAATACTTTTTTTGTGGCTGACACAGTAAAAAGGTGTTGGAAGCCTGAAGCTGCATGAGCTGAAAAGACAGTACCGAATTCTATTTTCTCCAGATTTCTCCTCTATTCCCCTTGCACTAATTTATGAGATTTATAGCTTCTTTTTAGGCACTATATACCTCCTATATATTTCTGCTTCACAGGGTAACATCTCCAGCATTATCACCCTTACCCATGCAGGAGCTCTGCCTTCCTGATCAAGAGATACTACAGAAAATGAAAAAGTGAACATTTCTGTCTTGAGGATATTCTGATGGCTGTGAATGTCAGATGTACAAACAAACACAGAATGGAAACATTCCTAATGAATCACAATCTGTCAAAAAAACTTCACCTTTTATTGGATCAATTTAATTATCCTGACTTTCATGCAACAATCTTCTTCAAAGCCCCAAAAGACACACACAGACCATAACCCCCTCCCCCACAAAGAAAGCCTATATTTTTTTTTCCACTCTTCTACTAATTTTGCTTATAATAGGCTGCTTTGGAAAAGATTAAGTTGCCCTCTGATACCAATAGCTTTGGGCTTCTATTAAACATAACTGGTGCAATTTTACAGTGCATACCTTCTAGAGCAATAGATAAAGAGAATTTAGATTTCTGCAGCTGCATAATTGCACTGTTATTCACCCTCTGCTGAAACTGTTTTCTACAAATTAATGTTTAACTTTCATATGTAGGATATCTTATAATTCAAAGTAGCTAAAGAAAATACCTAAACTTTCCAAACTAATCTGTATTTTCTTTTCCCTGGCATCAAGGAGTCTCTTTTGTTTATCCATAGCAGCCTCCTTTGTGGAGCTAATTAGATTTTAATTATGCCATTCCTCAACCAACATCCCATCTATGGCGACTCCGGTGCCTTTTCCAAATTGCCCGACTGACCCTGGCACCGGGGCAGTTCAGAAGGTCCCGTCTGTAGCTTCACTGCTACTTCGGGGCACCTGTGGGTTCTTCTCACTGAGAAACCTTCAGAGACGGCGAAAGTGAGGGAGAAAGAAGACTCTGCTGCTTTGCTTAAGTTTATTGTATCATTGTGGAAAGCAGCCAGGACAAGGGTCTTGACGTGGTGAAATTCCTGGGTGGCAGAGCCCTGAGAGGCCTCTGCACCGCTATTTTATGGATGGGAGTGTCTTACAAGAGATAAGAGAAAGGTCCAATGGGGAGATATAAACGATCATACAAAATGGGATAGACAACAGTTATCACCAGTGGGAATAGAGGGTGGGGGGAAAGTTTGGTAATCAGCCAGTAAACTGATCAGCTCTTCCGAAGTTCCTAGGAGAAGGAGAAAGCCTTTTGGGTGACTGACAAGGCCCCAGGGGTTGGAGGCTTTGACTGACACTAAAAACTTTAGGAAAAGACCATAGTGAGTTTTGGGACAGGGATACACAAAATAAACCATTATACAAAAACTAATGAATCACTAAAAACATAGAAAAGCTAAAAACACACCACCACACCCATCCTTCCCATAAACTGAGATTCCTGTGGCTTAAATCTGAATTCAAAATGTTAACACTAAAAAGCTGATTTTTAAACTAAGATTCTCAAACTTCCAATGTGCATTAAGATTTAATAAAGACTGAAAATTCACACAAATACTTTATTTTTCAATAAACCTGAGTTTCATTTAATCTCTGGTTAAGGTCCAGAGCTTACATACCTAAGGCTTAGGTATGTGTCTTTCATGACCATGGTCTATTACATGTTTCTAGTGTGTGCCAAATGCATTAATTGGACAGGATCTTGAGATATACCACTAAGGAGGCCACCCCTCATATACAGGAGATCAGGCAGTAAAGCATGCAGTCAGGACAAAGAAGTTTGATCCTCATCTCTTCCTGATCAGGATTTTCAAACTCAAATCTCTTGTGAGTTTAGATTATGGGATGAGAAATATGTGTTTCCTATTCCATAATAAAAAAAAAAAAAAGAAAAAAAAAGAAAAAAAAAGAAAAAAAAAAAGAAAAAAATTGCTAAGATAAAAAGAAAGAAATGAAAGTGCCATCTTGCTGCTGAAAAAAAATTATTTGTGTAAGAAAAATTCAAGTACATTTATATCCTTTACCTGGAAAATACTATGAAAAAAGGTACACTTTTCTAAGTCGATGTGTTATTAAGCCTGTTATTAAACTTGTGCCCAGAAAGGAGAACTATTTTCTTTAGGGTTTAAATGTAAAACCTTTTCTGCTCCTGATATCCTAGGAGATGTCCAGTGAAGGATTCTGGGCTGTGGACTGGGAGGTGTTCCATGATAACAATGAGACCCTGTAAGCCCTTTCAAGTGAAATGTTCAGACCCTGATTCCATCCTGCCACAATGTGAGTAAAGTATTTGGCTTCATCACAAACATTTTAGCACTGTATTCCTAGATATCATAGAAGAATATATTTTTTTTAGAATGAAATCCAGTTAAGAAATGCATTATGGTTAAGAAATTTGGGAGAGGATTTTTGGATTGCACATAATAAAGACTAAGGTGGGAGAGAGGGAAGAAAAATACACAAATAGAAGAATGAGACTCCAGTTGCCCCAGTCGAGCAACACTCGATTGGCATTTTGATGGAAATTAGGAAAACTTCACATTATTTGGCCCAATTATGATCTCAGCTTCTCTGTTGTATTTGTTTACTTTTATAGAACTACTCGTTGTTCAGAAACAAGAGAGATCAGAGCTAAGACTCTTGTGTGAGTAGGGATTAATGATGTGTAAAGATTACAAGACCAGACAAGCATTTTATTAGCTGAGTTGCACCTGGAAGTTAAGGATGTTGAGAAAGTTTTGCTGGCAAAACTGGAAATCTTGATGCTGTTCAATGTCTGTTGTAATGTGGTTCCTGCCCCACTCCAACAGCTGTCTGTAGCAAAGGACAGCAGATCTGCAGCCTTTTTGTTGTTAAACTCTTATTCTTTGAGTATTTATATATTAGATGCTTTTATGGAGTAGTGAAGAGACTGTTCTTCCCACAGTTTTTCCCAGAGGTACCACTTTCTACACTGAGCTTCTGCAAAATGAAATCTAGGAAGTCTCCATCTTCCCTGTCATGCTTTGTTACAAGCAATAGCTTTCCTTGCTGATCCTTCACCCCCTGAAGTGGCTGGACCTGTGCAGAACCTGACTGTGCAACACGGAAATAGGAAATTTGCTTACAGCTTGGTGCGTGGGGGAAAGAGAAGAAGGTGATGCAGGATGTTTTCCAAAATTACCTATTCAATATGAAAGAATGCTTTGTTTATTCATGTCATGTTGCATGTAACAGGATTTAAAATGAAATATTTAGATGTAGAAAAATTAATGAAATTAATTTAAAAATTTATAAATAAATTCTTTAAATGTATTTGACAATAAGATTCTCCCTAGCAGTTTCTGTATCTATGCCAACCTTCAAACCTGAGTAACAGGCAAAAAAAAAAAAATTTAGGGATTGGTATATTTTTGGGAGCTCTTGAAACTGCAGTTTCCTGACTTCTGTTTTGGAAGGCATTTATTGAAGTCATTCGTGTTAAGGTTAGGGCAAGTCTTCAGTCCCAGATGATACTATCTGCATTTCTCTTTCTTGTTTATTTCCTGTAATTTCCTGTGAATTAGCACCAGGATATAATCTTCCAGTGCAGGAAACAAAAGCCTTTCCTTTCTCTCTTCTTCTTAAGTCTCTTGATTAATATCTGTGCACCCCAATTAGCATATTCCTGGCTTCAGGCTTCTTTCTTCTGTTACTGACTTCTGAGAAAAAACTGGTAAAATAATGTTATGAGGAATGTTTATGCATGGTTTTCTTACTGGATGCATAATTACTTTTTTCTCTAAGCTTTATGTAAATATTAAACATGAGATAGCAGATGGTAAAACTGGGAATAGGTTGCTCTGAATAACAATCCCTCCCTTCCACTCCTGTAGTTTTAGGGGTAACCTCAGGGGGCCCTGCCTATTGCAGCTCCAAAGTAGAAACTGCATGTTGAGACACTGATTCCCATTAGCTACCAGTTTGTAACTATGATATGTTCAATCTGTCAAAAGAATTTGCTTTAGAATAACACTAGTTAATAAAACTTCAAGGATTTAATTTCCTTGTTTCTGCATTTGTAATTGGAAGCATGTGCTTTCATTCATCTTCGTCCTCAGAACACTCAGCTGAGACCTTGGCCTTCTCTTAGACTGTCTTCCTCTGCTAGAATATGTAAGAGGTTTAGCCTTGTTTCTTGAGAAATCTTTGTGAAGAATAGAAATGTTTTGATCATTAATATGGATTGGAAACATAAATTCACATCTTCATTTGAGTTGACAATGTCTGAAACCAATTCCAGGGGCATGAAGGAAAAGACAAAGAGGTCTTTGATCCTTTTGAAGATTTCAGCAGGCAGTGGCTGTCACAACTTGTTTATTTTTATTCATGAACTGTTCATCGTGTGAAGATTTTAAATCTTCTATGGCGGCAAAATGCCTGCTTGGAATTTTTTTTTTCAGTTTAATAATGCGTCCTTTTAAAAGTATTTTGTCACAATACCACTGTTAGTCTTTAGTCTCTAAATCTTTATTTTGAGGCTTTTAACCACTTTAGAGGCAGTGTTCTACCCTACCTCACAACCTTCTGATGACACTGTCTAGGGTTTAGTTCTGGTGATTTAGCAGAGTGTCATCATGAATCACCAGGATGTTAAAATCTGATTTATATGTGCCAGACACATTCTGAAGCTTGCTTCTGTTTGTGATATTTCCACCCATATTTGACCTTACTTGAAGAATACCCTGGAGCATATGTTATTCTTTGGAAGTGTGTCACTATGCAACAAAACAGCCAGTGCCTTCTAGGCTAAGAAAAGACATACAT
Organism: Brachypodius melanocephalos; assembly: GCA_013398615.1. Classification (NCBI taxonomy): domain Eukaryota; kingdom Metazoa; phylum Chordata; class Aves; order Passeriformes; family Pycnonotidae; genus Brachypodius; species Brachypodius melanocephalos. The sequence goes on from VZSR01001685.1 coordinate 30,827,250, forward strand.
TTATATTTCAACAGTTCATCACCCTGCACTTCCCCCAGACTGAAGTCCTGTGACCTCTTGTGCCTTTTTGCTGCAGGTTCTGACATCTCAGGCTGTGGTCAGAGCCTGGATTTTCTTCCTGCTCATTCCCCTGGCTGCACATCCATTGCTGTCACACTGAGCAATGGGTATGAGATAAAAGCCCCAACTGTGACATTGTGGCCTCTTAGAGCCCAGTCCAACGTTGAGGACTGCAGCATAAAACACTGGATTGATTCTTTTCTAACACAAGCTGAAAATCTATGTGCTCAAAGTAACCATTTAGTATTCTAGCCAAGGATACTGGTCCTAGCTGACTTCTAGATAGGATTGAAGATACACACATGCTCCAAAAGAAATACTTCTAGGAATCTGAGTCAACTGTTCCTTTTGAGAAAATTATCTGTCTCTAATCAAATTATTTGTAACACACAAGTAGTGATGCTATCAAATCTTTTGGGTCATCTTTTAAATTTAAAATCGCATTCCTTCCTATATTGTTATTTGTTTTTTAGAAAAATAACAGCATGGATTTTTTATAATAATCAAGACAGCAAGGAAATAATTATCTTTTACATATTCTGAATTCATTATGTATTTGTGGCACACTGACTGGTTCTCTATAGATTGTTATTTCTCAATATTTGTTCAAATCATTGAGACAGAAATGGGAAAGAGAGCAGAATTTTTACAGTAGGATGAAAACCAAGCCAAACCAAACCACAAAAATCCCACCTTAAGGATGTCTTGGCTTGAGACTGAAACAATATACAGTACCTAAAATGATGTTTGACTCTAATGTAATTCATCCTTTAAAACCAAGGATATTTTAAGGTCTGATTTCCTTGATATAGTATTCCTTCAAATAGCCTGAAATACTTTTATGGCTATTGAAGAAATAGCAGTTCAGGTTTATGCAAGGCGTGCATGTGTTTTGCTCTGTATGATGCATGTTTATTTTCATAAAATCTAAAAATTTTAAAGATTTTTAAAAAAAACCCTTGTGTGCTAGGCTATCACCCTTTATCAGAATGTTTAGCAAAAAGGGATGTGGTCAGTGGTTTCAGATGGAGAAGCTGTTGTTGTATTGATTCATTCAAATGCACAAAGCAAGTTGTAGTAATAACCATATTTCTATTTCTTTGGCATAGGCAGAACCATGATTCAAGTTGGAAGGGACCTCAGGAATTCTCTAGCCTATCCAACCTCCTACTCCAAGCAATATCAGGTGGAAGAAGATAGTGCTTATCTGCAGCCAGAACCTCCTTGTTTCAAGTTATGCCTGTTGTCTCTCATGCCATGTGCCCTGATGAAGTAAAAGGTTTGCACAGGCATCTCTCTGGCTGGTAGGATCATATCTGAAAAGTTTACACCTAGAAAATTCAACAGCTAGTGCTACTGCTAAGGTGTTGCTCCTCCTTGTTTCAAGGCTGTTGTAGGCTCCTTGCTGTCCTTAGACGGAGCAGCAGGCAGAGTAGACCTGACTGCAGTGAGGAGTGCTGAGGAAGCAGAATTTTTATGAGCTGAAGTTCCATGGTTACTTTGAGATAGTCAGATTAAGACTCCTTTGTGTCTGTGCCAAAACTTGCATCCAGTTCACCAGCAACAGGAAAAATTAGATTTTACCCTCAACACATCACTTTTAATGCTGTCAAATGCCTACTGTTCCTTTCTGGGTCAAGCATCATCTTGTACAAGAAGGACAATTATTCCATCCATTCTTGTTTGCAAAACACATGAAAATCCCTAAACAGTGAAGAATATTTCTAATACTGATGGTTTTCTGTCTGCTTATCTGATTTGCTAAGAAGGATTAGAAAATGAAACTAATTTACCAGAATTAAAGTAAATTAAATAATGAATGACAGTAAATTATGGATAAAAACAGGGAGCACTGCAAATCTATGAAGTAAATAAACAGTTTTATTTTTAATTTAATTTATATTTAAAATGAGAAAATGCTTTATTTTGCCAGCCTTTTTAAGGGTTTTATTTTGGGCATTTCTTCTCCTAGTTGAAATAATTATGACATTTATATGTTGAATGACATATATCTCTGGCACTCATTTGATATCCTTTAGTGTGATCCAATTATTTTCAGTGATGTGTCAGGGGCGAATGAATGTGTTGCTCACATCCAAAGGCTAAACTAATGCTGCTTCATTAGGCACAAGCTGTATGCCCAGGGATGTTCAAAGCAGTTAAGCATCTGGGCCAATTTAGAGGTTTATGTTTTCAGAACTTTTGCTTTAAATATTTTGCATCTCTCCCCACCCTTCTCCCTGTCTCAACAGAACACTCTTCTATCTTTCAGTCCCAGAACAGGCGTTAGCATATGCAGGATATAGTTCAGTGCGAATGGATTTTACAAAAGTGACTTGAACACTGGAGGATATGCAGGGTTGTTTTCAAAGGAGACACATATTCAGCTATGTGCGAAACCTGTCTTGGTGAAGTGCATGTTTTTTCAAGCAATAAAGATTTGTGGGCCAGCCTCTGAAAGCTAGAGGGAACACCATTACAATGCTATTTTTGTATAGGCTTGAATTAGCATGTGCACACAAATTTCTTGCATGTGAGGGTGTGTATATGCAGAGTGAGAGTGCAACTGCACTTAAAGGAGGGCTACAGAAGGGGACTGATGTTCCTACATGATATGTCCAAAAACATCCAGGGAAAATGTTTCATTTGACAAAAATGAGCTCTACATATGTGTGTGTGTGTGTGTGTGTGTGTGCGCGCACCTGCATAGGTATTGCTTGCATGACTTGCCCTTCGTGTATTAGTTCTTCTTATATTTAAATTTTGTATTGTTAAAACTGATTTGGCATCTAATAAGGGACTCAGTGCCCTCTTGGGATTCTATTCAGCCATTTTCTCCACAATTACCATAAACCTCTAACTCTTAGGACAGCACACTAAGACCCTAAAATTCAAAAGAGAGTTTTTATATACCACTCTTTTCACCAGAAATTGGTTTGTTTGCTTGAGTGCTCTACTTCAAGGTGGTAATGGCAGTGCTGGACTCAAATTTCAACTTCAGTGCCCATGTGAGTATCATTCTTTCAACTCTATCTTCACAGGAGATAATATTCCTCTTTTGGAGGGAAATTCTATTCTTTTGGAGGATATTTTTTTTCCTGTTTTGCTTGTTTCAGAGCTCTTCCAGACCTTCTTAGCCCTATTTATTTTGTCTATCATAATCCTTAAGTGTTTTAACCGAAGATAGCATAGAAGATGCTTCTTACCTCTTTTCATGAAAAGTTTCTGAGTTCTGCAGTTCCCTGTATTTTCTCGCACATAGCCTGAAATCAGCCCTTCACATATATCAAGACTTGCCAGATATTCTTAGGCTTCTAAAAAGAGGGAAGCTTTTGCAGGATGTTTATCTTAGGTAGTTCAGTACATGTTCCTACATGTAAAATGAGAAGATAGAATCACAGAATGTCGTTGGGCAAGGACGTTAATATCATTGAGCCCAAATGTTAACACAACTGTGTTTACAACTGCATCATGCCCCCAAGTGCCACATCTTCACATTTTTTAAACATTTCCAGAGAGCATGATCACTTTTCTGGACAGCCTATGTCAGTGCCTGACCATCCTTCAGTGATGAAATTTGTCCTAGTACCTTATTTAAATCTGCAACTTGAAGCCATTTCCTCTTGTCCACTCAGTGTTATGTCAAAGATGCATGTCTTCTCCTGTATTATTTGTGGCTTAAATGCTAATGAAATATAGTTTGTTACTTCTTCAAGCATCTTCACACAGAAATAACGTGCAAATTAAATTTTCTGATTCAGAAAAAGATATTTGAAATAGGTCATGATGGAATAAGTAAACGAATGGAACCAAAATATATAGCATAGCAACTCCAGTGCTGTAGAAATTTTATAATGAGAAATGGAGTAGGCAAATGTGGCTTACTTATATAATTAGTAATTTGAAGTATTTATTATAATTAAAATTGTAGAAATTATGTGGATAGTAATCAGTTTTCATTACAGTTCTTTGCACATTTCAGTGCTATAATTAGACTGTGGCATCTGTCATTGCTGATTAATTTGTAGACAACTCTATCTTCCCATTAAGATTTAATGTGCACCAAGGCAAAATTATCATTATCTAAAAATACAAAATAAAAAGTGGTAGCAGTTTGGGGGTATTAGCTTTTTCACTTTATCATTTTGGAATTGAGAACATCCCAGCAGGGTCTGTACCATTCTCTGTGAGCAGCACTGGGTGGAAGGAGACAAACAGCTCTTTTTGGGCTTAGAAAATAACAGCCCTTTTTTTAAAAGCCTTTCACTGCACTTTTACACACTTTGGGCTCAGCAGTCCATGAAAAGCTGTTCTAATGGAAGGAAAAGAAGAGCTTTATGCTATCAGGCTGTGAAGAGTAATAGTATAATCTAAATTGCAAGAGATTTAAATACCTCTGGTGCTCCTGCTGTGTTCTATAAAAACATGAATTTGGCTTCAGTTGTACGAAGATTTTTTTTTTTTTAACCTGTATTTCCTTGTTTGGCTGTAGTCTTGAAAAGCTTTCAGCCATAAGTAAATGAAAGCTATTACATCCCTGGTCTGTTCACTCAGCTCCTGGGATGCCAGAATGTCTTGCTTCCTCATTTTTTGCAGCCACATGCAATATACCTTAGCAGAACTATGAATACTGTTGATTGATGACCCGGATAAGTCTGCCTTAGCTGCTGGGTTACTTTTCTTGTGTTCTCTATTTGGACTGTACTTCAGGATTTTCTGGATTTTATAGCTAAGGTTGCCTATGAAGTAATTTATGAAATGGTTTCTCCTACTTCTTCTTCTCACCTCTGTAAGATTTCACAATCTCCTCGGCTGGGCTGGCAGGGGTTTTTTTGTCTTCAGCAAAAACTGAATCACTAGGCTGATCTAAGCTAAAAGTTAACCTTCTGACCGAAACCACAGAAAGTAACATATGGACAGAAAGAGGGATGAGATCAAGAAAGATGAGAATTTCTGATTTTTTTCTTTGCCAAGAGTAGCATGTTGAGACTGTAAGGTTACAGTCTAGTCTATTGTGAAGTACATCACAGGGAAATCATACGCAAAGCCATCAAACCAGGACATACTTTGCAGGTGCCGTTTCAGGGCTGGACATCAACCCATACCTGAGCTTCCAGGAGATTTGCTTGATTGTTGAGCACATATTTGGACCAGATCTGCTTTCTTAATCCACCTGTGTTACTGTGCAAAATTATCTCTTGGAGGCTGGGAGTATTTATATTGAGAAGCACTAAAGAACTAGGACAACTTTTTAAAACTGACGTATATTCTAGCAGGCAAATATATTTCTTCAATTCTCTAATACTCATAAAAGCCTTCAATGCTATTTAGGAAAAGGTAATCTCTTCCAATACACATTGCAAGTAGATTTAACACTGCATAGAATGGCAACTGTGATAAAAAAAGAATGTGCAAATCAGATTGTGTCACATCAATAAATATTTTTACAGATTCAATTACTTGAAAATATTTTATTGAGAAATAAACTCTCATGATGATAAAATCTGTGCTACTAATGAATCTAGTGATAACAAAAATATAGCTGTCTGTGCTAACAAAGTTAAGGTATGATGTGTCTTAAGTCCTGGTCACATATAGATGAGTTTGGTATGACATGTTTTAACATTATATGGTCTTGTAAAACAACACAAGTACACAGAATTCTGTTCTTGAAAGAAAAACAGAATTCTTAGATTGTCAAGATTTATAAACATGAAGACTATCAGGCATAGTCCTTCATTAATGCAGTGATTTCATTTATTATGCCAAAGCTCAACCATTTGCATGTGCAATGAGTTGCTTCTCTGATTTCTGGATGAGATAAATACCATGCAAATAACATTTTTTTTCCTATAGATAACCTATCCAAAATTTTTAAGTTGAAGATTTTGATTTTCCAATTAAAAGTAGGATTTAAGGCATATTAATCAGAGAGATTGCATTATGCAAAAAGTGTGAAATAAGTTGCACATTGCTGTGACTGATTAGCATACTGCAGGTATCATAATCATATTTCTCCATGATGAGCAGGTCATGATCAGCAAGGAGAATAGAGATTAAACTAATAGAAGAAGGGACATCTAAACATTTATACCTAAGCCCAGAAAGCAGACTAGTGAGAAATCCAAGATAGGAAGATAGGCAGGTGAGGTGGGTATGAAGTTGTAGCAACTGCTGTTAGGCATATATCCTGTCATTTTCCAGAAAATTCCAGTAATATTCGTATTCTAGATCTGGTGTTAGGATACTTCTAAGATAATTCTAAAAGATGAGTCTAATATGTAGTAAAAAATATATGTGTTTTCCAGTCTTGTATGTTCATACTCTTGCAAACTTCTCTTTTTGTTTTCAAAAGCACTTTCAACTGATCCTTGTTTTCTCCCTATCTTCAACATTACTATGCCTCTAATAGAACCCCAGTGGTACAAGAGTGGTAGGAACTGGAATATCATTTATTGTGGCGTGGGCTTTCTGCTCCGGCTAGCAGAAGTTTCTCAGCCCTTGCTCCACTTGATAGTTCGTGGGTTTCAATCCCTAAGCTGCCGCGTGGTCAGGGACTTGGCAATGAAGAGAGGATTCCGCTGTGGTTTAGGAAGATGTTTATTCCATGAGGTTGGAAGGCAGGATGCAGCAGAATCAGGGACTGGACCTCGGTTCACCCCTTAAGTCACTTTGGGTGAAACTTGACGCAGGGGGGTCTTAATCCAATGGGAAATGTAGGGGGAGTGGTCCGGAGACATCACAATGGGTGAAGGTTGCACCTTGGCACCCTGCCCAGATAGGGTGATTGACAAGGGGGTGATACCACCAGAGGGTGGGGATGGGGGGTTAGGGGAAAGGGATGAACCATTTATACATCCATGATTATAAACCACAACAATCATTCACATATTTATTTTGTTGCTAGTAAAATAGCACCTTCAATGGACTGACTGCCTCTACTATTACTGACAGTAGGCAAGGTAAGAACTTCCTTTTAGCCTACCTACACTTGTGTAAAGCCTTTTATATAATCCCACACAGCATTTTGGCTGCTAAACTGGAGAGGAGGGGTTTGACAGATGGACTATTAGATGGATAAAGAATTGACTGGACGGTCACATCCAAGAAGTTATATCCAGTGGCTCAAGGTCCAAGAGGAAACCATGTAAAAGTGGTGTCCCTCAGAGATCCATACTGGGTCCACCACTACTCAGTATCTTCCTCACAGATGTGGATGATGGCACTGAGATCCCCTTAGCAAGTTTGCAGATGACATCAGGCAAGTGGTGCAGCTTGTTCACTGGAAGGAAGGGATGCCATCCAGAGGAACCTTGACAAGATTAAGGTGTGGGCCCATATATTAATCTCATAGTCACATGAATTTCAACAAAATATAAATAAAATTGAATATTTTTTTTTAAAAAGTAAAGTACTGAAGCTGAGATGAAAAAATCCCCAATATCAGTAAAGGCTGAGGAATTAAAGCATTGAGAGAAGCCCTGCAGAGAAGGACTTGGAGATACTGGTACCTGAGCCATCCATATGTGCTTTCAGTCCAATTGTATCTGGGGCTTCATCCAAAGCAGCTTGGCCAGCAGGTCTTGGGTGGTGATTCTGCCTCTCTTTGCTTTGGTGAGACCCCACCCGGAATGCTGCATCCAGCTCAGGGTGCCCAGTGTAAGAAAAGCATGGGCCTGTTAAACATTTTGCTTGAGAAGAACAGCTGAGAAAGCTGGAATCATTCAGTCTCATTCAGTGGAGAAGACAACACTCTAGGAATATGTTATTATGGCCTTTCAATATTTAAAGGAGATTTAAAAGAAAGATGGAGAGAGAGTGGGTTTTTTTGGTTTTTTGTTTGTTTTTAATTTTTTTTGAATTTATTTTTAATTTTTTTAAAATCTAGGGCCTGTAGACATCAGGAAGAAATTTTGTATGATGAAGACAGTGAGACGCTGGTACAAGTTGCCACGAGAAGTTGTAGATGTCCCTTGTGTGGAAGTCTTTAACATGAGGCTGGATGGGGCTTTGAGCAACCTAATTGTCACTGCTTACAGCATGAGGGTTGGAACTAGATGGTCTTTAAACATCCCTTCCTATCTGAATTTTCTATAAATATGTTATATTACATGAATATCCAGGGTGGCTTTTCCATTCTGAAAATCAGCAATCCATTAGCAGAAGTATCTACCTAAAGAAAAGGTGCTTCATTTTTAAGTTGATGGGTTTGTTACTTGCTACAAATATACAGCATAAATCCTTAGAGCAAGCAGGTAGTATAGCAGGAATGGATTTTTATTTTATATGAGATCAATTAAAATGGACAGTACTCAATAGAACAGATGTATTTTTTTTTTCTTCAAGTAGTAGTACTTACTGATTTGTGTTCTTATAGTATTTCTTCCTTCAGAAAGCCAAATAGGAATTGTCAGTTTCTGAGTCTCAGAAATTAAATTAACCTCTTTTTGGACTCCCATAAATAGCAAAATGCAGATTAAAACAGCAACCACAAGGGAATTACATACACATATGTATTTAACCTGTTCACATTTTGGAAAATCTTTGTAAATGAGACTAATTTTGATTATCATAACTTAGAGAATTTTCCTACGTGCAAATAGATTAAAAACATGTTAGAACAGCTGTCCAAGCACTTGCAGGCTAAACTGGTTGCTAGTATCAATCCTCTCTCTGGCCATTTGTTAGGACACTTTGGAAAAAGTGTGAGCAGTTTGCTTTGAAGGATGTCTTCTTCTAGGCAGTACAACTTTATTCCCAACTTCATTTTCTTTTTTTAGGTGCCCATATTTTGTGGTTTAGTGACATTATTCCCCAAATTAGTGTTACCACTGGAATCATGTGCTGCTCCCTTGGTCTCCCTCTCCCTTCCCTGTGGTGGGCTGGACAGGAGAAATGGAGACAAATCACAGATTGAGATAAGGAGAATTTACTGGAAACAGCAATGAATAAGAAAATGAACAATAACAGCAACAATATCAATGACAAAATATACAAGAGAGGCAAAGGATTCAAATCAGAACTGGCGCTACCCAACCTCTCCCCCCACCACCCTTACTCGACTTTCCCTGCAGACATTATGCATTCCTTCTGCTCCTGGCAATGGTTTGAGATGGCCCAGAACAATCTCCAGGTCCTACCTGTACCCACACCTGGCTACTGCATAAATTAACCCTGTCCTCACTGGAACCAGGACACCATAAAAATACAAATCCTTTCTACGTGCTATGCCAGGTTCCAAGGAAACTCTGGCATCCCCACCACAGCTCCATCATGACATGCATTCCTCTCCTATGGATCATGATTCAATTTTTATTGCTACCATGTTGTGTAGAGTTCACCCTGAACCCTGGTACTGAAGATGTAATATGTGCCAATTACTCTTTCTGCTAAAGTCTCTGTTGTCCTGGCATCAGGAAATCTAGGTAACAAAAGACTGGGAATGGGGAAAGTGAATTTAACTGGGAAATGGCCTCACCAGTGCTGTCAATGTTTAGATATAACTGCAATATACAAGTATGTTTTCCAGCAGAAAAGCAAATATTCTCTCTGCTAAAGTGGCATTCCTGTTTAATTTTTTTTTATATAATTTTAATGTGAACTCTTACATGACAGATTTGCTCACAGAAATTTGTGGGACATCAATGTTGGAAAATTTGCAATATAGCCATCTATGAGACTGTCTTTCTATTCACTGTTTTTCAGTTTAGAGGATGCAGAATGTAGTCTGCCTAATGTGACCCAAGGTAACAATTACCACAGAGTACATGGCACAAAAGATGGTATGAAAGTAGGTCTGCAATTTGGCTTGATGCTAGCAAAAATCTCTGGAATGCTAAATAACTTTTTTTGGTTCATCTGAGGAAATAAAAAACACCCCATACATTAATTAATGCCATGTTTAGAGGCATGCCAACAGCTCTCCAAACAACTTACTTTTCATAAAGTAGTCCCATGGTCTTTCAGATAATTAGTGGGGAGAATTGGGAGATGAGAAGTGACAAACAGCTACACAACAAACATACATCTTCACCATTTATTTTTACCATTTCTATGGTGATTAGTTGTTTTCTTTTCCTTAAATAAAAAGAAAAAGAAAAAAAAATCCACAAAACCCCACATCAAACCAACTAACCAGCCAACCAAAAAACCTCTCCCATCACAAACTGCAAGCACAAAACTTTTTGTGCATGAAAAAATTTTGTACACACACACAATGAGTAAATATTTTTAGTCATTAATATATGCTTCTTATGGCACAGACATCTTTATTTTGGTTCACCACACTTGTTCTTTTCACTGTATTGTAAGATTCCCTCACATAGGCAGCGAAAGCAACTACAGATATTTACTGATCTTTGTACAGGATGTGATAGTACAAAAATCAGACAGATTGAGGAGAACTGTATAGGGTATTTATGAAATCTGCAGTCTAGACTGAGTTAGTTCATAAACTAATTCACATTCACATATTTCATGCAGAGCTTGCTTATTTGCTTTTCTGAAAGAAAAAGAAGCTATTTGATGATCTGGCAGGCAAAACATCAAATTGGTGATTTTTATGAGAGTAATTGCTTGGTCTTGACTACAAACTTTTGAATTTTCCTTATCAATGTGCTTCTTAGATGGAATAAAAAAAGTATAATTTGTTGTTGCATTTGTGATAGTTATTGAAGAATGTAGTTTTCAAATATTTGTAGAGCAAATTAAAATCCACAACTGTGCCTGGTACCTTAAGACTACTTTTTTGTGAATTCCTAACAATGTAGCTGCATTGGAGAGTAGATTGATACTTGAGTTAAATTCCTGCAACTACTCTGACAAGCAGAGTTTTCATTTTATAAAGTGAAAAAAAGTGTCACTTGTCAACCACACAGGTTCTGATTTTCTACTACAAACTGAGAAAATATATAGTACCACACGTATCCAAAATTAAATTGGAAACAGTATGAATTTTAAACTGTGTCTGAATTATTTATTGATGGCAATAACCTTTTAATTTGGAACATCACAGGACCTTTTTCAAAAAAATAATTTGAATAAAACTTTATCCAAGATAGGGTCTAGATTAAATAATTCAGTCATGGGTATATTAAGATGTTTTTGAAATTGGTTAACAGTATATGAAACTTTTTGTTTGTTAGTTTGTTTTTTATGGTTTTGGTTTGGGTTTTTTTTTCATGAAGTGGAAGGTATAGATTTTCATTTCCCTTTTCTCTTTCAATAAAATATGCTTCTTTGTGGACTATTTCTGTATCTAACATGTTTGAAGGATCATCTTAGGAAGTAAAGAAAGGGTGATGTCCTATAACTATATCAGATTCAACAACTAATTGGCAAGTCTTTATTGATTTTCACAGATTTGATACTGTGTTATGAATTTTTTTTATTATGAGCATAACTATATTATTTATTTTAGTAGTTGAATAAATTTAATTATTATTTTAATAATGTATATATATTGTTCTTGTCTGGTTTTTATATTATAAAGTTCTACCTCTTCTGAGAGAGAATTACAAAAACAAGACATCTGTGAAACATAACAGAGGAAATATCTCAGAAATACCTAATGTTTTATTAGGCTGACTGGAGAAATGAGGAAAAGGACAATGTTTCTGGGAAACTCAAAAATTTCTTTCAGAATCATCTATAATGGCAGAACCTTCCCTCCCTTTTAGGCTTAGAACTGCCATCTAGTAATTCCTTTGTGACGTCCATCACTGTTTTTCAATTTTTTTTTCCATTATTTTCTCAAGGTTATTTCACTGCACACCTGCTGGGAGTGTATGGCATAGGACAACTGTGGAATTGTACTGCTGACAGCTGACAGTCTTCTGTGTATATATACAACAGGACACCACATCTTTTTTCATGGTTTACAGATGTTCACAGATGAGACCAATACTTTCTGTACACACTTGAATGAGAGATGAATACTGTTTGTCCTGAACTCTTTGGTGCCCTGTGAAGCGTATTTTTTAAAGATTTTTGTCAGTTATTTAATATCCTTATGGGAACTCTAGTCTTAAGATAGTAGTTTTGTTTCCTCTGGAGAAAGAAACTGCTTTTTAAAAAGTACATGCAAGGAGCTAAGCAAAAGTTTACTCAACTTCATCCTAAAGTGTTCTACCAAGAAAAGAAAGTCTTGCCAACAATTACTGAAGCACATCTCAAAACGAAATAAAAAGCCTTTTGATCTTTTGGATTTTGGTTTTATTTTCTTTTTAGTGGAATGTTCTTCTTCTGTCTTTTCTTTATGTTCTTGAGGGATAGTACAAAGGAAGAGCATAAGATATTATCAGGTCAAGGTTTACTACTGAGTACAATGGAGCAGCTGGAGGAGACAAAGATTAGTAGCTAGTTGTAAATTTGCTTTCTGCGTGAGCAGAAACATCTGGTCATTGCTGAGAAGCTCTTTTGTCTAAATTTTCAAAAACTTTTGGTTATACATGCCCACTTCTCAGCATGAAGCTGAATTTCTGTGTTTGAGGGAAAGATTAAAGCGTGCCTGCTTTTATTTATTGAATTTTGTTTGCAAACATGTGGCCTGTATAGAAGGAATATAGCAGATGAGAAAGTACATGTATATCACTCCAGGCACATCATATTTTGCACCTGTGGTGTAACCCTTGACAAGCATTACTTTACATGTGGTCTACTAAGTGGCGTTAACTTCTACATCTGGTTTGATTTTTTCCCTTCTTTTCTACACAGTAAATTACTGACTCCTACATAAGAATGATCTGTATTTTCCCCTTAAATTAAAGTCAGATTTTTCAAAGAAAAACAATTTTATGAATTTTTGAATCAAGTGATAAAAGTGAATCTCTTGGTACTCTTCACATAGAGAATAAAACCCCCATGGATACTTCGGAGTGCATTCCTGAAATTCAGTAGTGAATCTGGAATAGCAGGGACATTTAAATTGGTATTAAAATATTAGTGAAGAAAAGATGCCTCAGGAATATGTTATGCTCAGCATTTAGTATGGAAATGTGCCTGCTGTAAAGATGTGTCGAAGATGAATTCTGAAAATATTCTGTAACCACTTACAATTAAGACTTATTTTTAATAAATATTTGTTAGTGGTTAATCAAAAATGTAGTAAGCTTTTGAGTAATTGAACCTCAGGTAAATATATAATTACCTTCTCTAAGATACCTCTAGAATATTTTTTGCCAAAATTTTCACTTTTGTTTATGTATAAAATACGATATAAAACTTCATGTGAAGATATCCTTTTAATTTTTATTTCAATTACTCTTAAGACTGCTGTATAAAAAACTGCTCTCATGAATCACTGTTCATAGATATTGATTATTCTGTCTTAAAATTCCTTATTTTTTTAATTAAAAAGTACATTTAATAGAAGTATCACCTTTGATATCTTAATTTAATGATGAATTATTTCTAGGTCTGATCACTTTTTTTTTTTTTTAATTTATGTCCTTTCATGTTTTCTCACAGAAACAGCACTCTATAAAACACAAGTGAAAAGAAGAATATTGGTATTTTAAACTACAGTTTGGGTTGAAAGAAAACCCCTACATTTTTAGGTCATTGATCAAATTATACCTTGATTTACAGATTCATAGCCTTCCAAGGAGAGCTACAAATCTTACTGAGTGTGATTCTCTTACAAAATGTCAAGATGTGAAATAGCTGTGTTAACACATTTTAAATTAAGCACTGTAACTTTCATCCTCACAGTATTAGCTTTCTCAAGTGTGCTTTATTTTATTTTTTTTTGAATTTTGTAATTTGTAATTTTCATTATAGAGGGTTAGTGACATACTTTCTCTATCACTACCTTACTCTTCTTAACGCTGACAGAGACTGGGATTCAAGCCTGAGGTAAAATTCTCATTTTTTCCTTTGGAAGGAATTTTTCTTACGTGTATCAGAGGGATTATTGCATGTGCATCTGAAGACAAAATCTGGCATAGAGTCTTGAGTTTGTTTGCATCAGGCTGAGCTGCAGAGTGCTGTATAGGGAATTGTTCATAGTACTAGGCAAATATTGTAATTGCTAGATTATAGACAAAAGCCCTGCAGCAACAGCACTGAACAAAGCAGTCTTGAGCTTTGCATATTTAGATTTTCCTGCTACTGAATTCAGGCTTTGAGGCATTGTGTGATTGTTTTCTTCTGGGGCTGTTGAAGTTAGAATGCAAGATCTTAATTATGTGCAAAATCCACCCAACTTTGAATAATTTACTACTGCTTATTTTGGTCTCTTCCTTGTCTTACGGAAGCAAAACATCCAGGAGATTTCCTGCCCCAAACATTTCCTCCTCCTATAAAATTTCTATATGATCATATGAACATTTTTTTTAAGTTGTGTTCTGCCTTTGATTTCTAAAATATGTATGTGCAGCATATAGAATCACTGCAATAAAAGTATGACCAGCACAGTTTCTCACTTAATAAATCAGTATATGACACATGAGAAGGGATGGAGGTCAACCCTGGAATCTTAAGAAGGGCATTCTATGAAAGCTGCACTCAGAATATACCAAAAAGCAGCATGAATGTCAGTGACCAACACGACACTGTTATTTTTTCATACATAATTCAGTTAGTTCTCTACAACAGCCTTGTTAAAGATCTATTTTGGTCCCCATGTTGTGAAAAACTCTGTCACAAGACAGGCCAAGATTAAAGGAAAACCAGCGAACTAGATCACACAGTTAGCCTGGTGGGGGATGCTGCAACAGCCTACAGCAGCGTGAGGAAAGGGAACAAAAAAAATACTAAGGTACTTAGATGGAGGCAAGAAATGCTGCTATCACTAATTTGAAAATCCAGATTAAATGTGAAAATGAGAAGTCACACTTAATCTCTCAAACAGATAGTCCACCAGAAGTCCTGAAGAATTGCAAATGTCATCATTTTACACACGGGTTGGGAGGTTTTTGCTGTAGTAGGTATTTAGGCATTTAATTCCAGAAAAGGCTTCAAAGCTTCTCTTAGACATACATCCATCAGTGCTTCCTTTCTGGAGACTACTTAAAGACAGAAAAAAAAAGAAGTGATTTCTCTTATGTAGTCTTGTGATTATGGCATTCCCAGCTCCCTCAGCTGGTCCTCATAAGACCCGTGCTCCAGATCCTTCACCAGCTTTGTTGCCCTCCTCTGGACACACTCCAACACCCCAATGTCCTTCTTGTAGTGAGGGGCCCAAAACAGAACACAGGATTTGAGGTGCAGCCTGTACCTGTGCTGAGTACAGGGGGATGATCTCTCTCCCAGTACTGCTGGCCACACTGGTTTTCATCAAGTGAAAACATCTTCATCTATTTACTATCCAAGGTCCCAGTCAAGCTCATGTCTTGTAGACTGACCAAGAAAAACCCAAACTTACTGCTCTGAATTTACATGTTTTTACAATTGTGTGGAGTTGATTATTGCAACCTAAGGTAGGAATGTCAGGGTAGAGAAGTAGCTTCAAACTTGCAAGTTCTGCCCTGTACAAGGAAAGTTTTAAAATCTGACATTACTTTGGCACTTTTAATATGCCAAGATATTATCGGCAGATACAGAGAACACAGCATCAAAGCTGTTCTCAATTTTCATTCTTAAAGAGCATTCAGTATGTATTATATATTTAGCAGTAATCAGCCCAGGCAATAGCCTTGAGCTAACATGTCTTGGAGGGAGATGACTGTCGCACAGAATTAATTCCTTTATGGAAATGTATTACTTGGAATGTAATCTATGGAATTTTGTAACAGTCATAGTCAGGCAATCCCTTTCCTTTCAGGAAAATATTCATTAAATTACAGCACTCCAGGCACTGTTACTTATGTCCTTACAAGAGAAAAAGAATATCAGCTGTGATGATTTTGTCCAAGATTCAGGCAGAAAAATAAATATGCATATATTTTGAAGCAGAAGCCCTGACTCTTCATGATGCACTGAAAGATCTCTTTGAAATATATTCTGAATAATCTGAAATAATTATCTGAATAATATTAAATCATTGTACCTCTGGTATGGTTCAGTTTACAAATGAACAGAAGATGGATAAGCTAATAAGTTTATGGGCATATTAAATACAGAGTATAATGAATAAATAAATTTATACATTTGTTTACTGTTTGGTGGACTATCCTGTCCACCAAACAATAGGGCAATCCAGACAAAAGGAGAATTGGAGAAGTAGAAATGCTATCCTTTTCTTCTAATTTTCTCTGAGGAATATAAATGATCCTAATGAAAATGCTCAGACATTGAAAAAAATCCACACCAGACTTAAACCAAATTCAAAGTTTTACAGTCCAAAGAATAAACATAACATAAAGACAATGCTTTAATAAAGTTTCTCGAACTGAGAAAGGGAGAGCAGCTTATTGGAGGTGAAAGCAGAAACCAGTCACATATTTTTCAAGAGTGGAAGAGAGGTTGCCACATTACAGGGAAAATGTTTACACAGCCTTTTTTAATAAAAAAATCCCAAGTTTGCTTGTTGTTCTTCAAATGCTCTGCATTAAGAAAAAAAAATCCTGAAAAGAACAAATCACAATTCAGCTAAAACCACTAGAATTTTAGGAATTAGAGATATAAGAAATTTAATGAATCTGAAAGACCAGAAAGAATGGGTTTGGGAAACTTCGGTTTATGCCTTTTTTTAAAAAAGTTGCCTCTTATGTTTTGCCAGTTTTTAAACTCTTGACACATTTCCTCAAAAGCAGTGTCAAAGGTACCACCAAAACAGTCTCATAAGGAGGACAGCTTTATAAAACAACATTCCCCAGAGTAGGACACCAACAGCTGGTTAATATTCATCACGGCAATTTACGGACACTAGTTGAGTGCTATGTCAACAAAATCAACTTTTGTTCAGATAAAGATTTTTGAACTGGTTCAAGTCTTTTTTGTTTTCAAGTATTTTTTGGAAAATCATGGTTTTGCACTGTGTAAGTCTGTGTACAGCTGTAGAAATTGCTTCCTTCAAACAAATATCTATATTGTCATCTGTTTAATCAAAATGAAATAGATGTAGTCAAATGATCTCCTAGTCTACAATGTTTCCCAAATGTTGGAAAGTTAAATTAAAAGTTAAATTTAAAAAAAATATATTCTTATCACAGCATAAAATCTGTGCTGTTAGAAGCTTTTTCTTGAGACTTTCTAGAAAATAATGCTTACTACAGAGTAGAAGACAGAACGTCATCCTGGCCTAGTTTAAGTGGACTTGAATGTAAGTCCAAGATTAAGAAACATAAGAAATTGTAAATTTAAGTGTGAAGCTATATAGGAACTTATGTTAAACCATTGCCACTTTTGAAAACTAATTAGAAAATTCTTTGTCTTTTAACTTTTGTTCCCATACTCCCTACATGTGCAGCCCTTTGAGCCATTTTCCTAATGCGATCCTTCTCTTTAATATTTTTTTAAGTGCAGTTGACGTTTGTACTTGCACGTAGGCTATGATGATGTAATATGATAGCCAGCAAAATCCTCAGATCTATACATTGAATTGCAGATCTTTATTCATGTTATTACTGCTCCATTTCTCTTGTACACATAATCACACTTGATGCAACTGTGCAGAAAAACTCCTGGAATGACAGAGTTAAATAGATGCTTATAAATTAAATTCTCATTTTTTTTCTGATAGCATTTGGAGAGTTATCCTCATCTTACACTGAAGTACCGCAGCTTGCTTTTCTCCCAAGTGAATCTTGTCTTAGCAGAGGTGTTAATGTGGTTTTGTTATGCAAAGTTCTTACATTTGCTGTCCATTCACACAGCCCTGTTTGGATGTATCAGGGAACGTGTGTATTTCCCAGTACACACTATTTATGCTGTGGTATTTGTAAAAGGAGGATCTTTATTTACTAGCCATTAGAGGCCCCAGTCAGATATAAGCAGTTCATTTGGCTTAACTTCAGACAATTTCTACAGCAGAGTTTGTTAAGTATAAAGCTGCAAAACAGAGCTGCTCTGCTCAGCAGATTGTGGATTTTACATGTGCAGAAAACACTTATGACTTTAATTGTGTAATTAAATTTCACAGAAAGAGCCCTTTACAAGAGTGAAAACCAAACATTTCTGACATCCATGCTCTAACTGCTGCTAGCAGCTTTTCTTGTTTGCGTGTTACTGACAACTTCCAAATGTTGATGTTTGTTCTCGATGACTTATCCCTGTTTACCCACTTTCCCACCTTTCTCCTCTTTCACATACCAAGTAATTCACTTTCTAGTGGAAAGGACACAAAACTATTGCAATACAGAGATAAGATCATTGCCAAGCGCTTTATGTATTTATTTTGTGAATGGAATGGATAGTTATTGCGTCAAGGCTCACTATTAATTCTCTGGCTTCTTCCTTGTTAATCTTCTGCTCTGATTTTCGTCCCTGTTACTAGTAGCCATGTTCTCCAGTTTTCTCAGACTCACAGTTATTTCTCCATGCCACTTGCAGCAAACAGCTGTGAGAAGAAAAGAGGTGTAATATGACCGTGGACACTCAGGAGATGACAGTGCACTGTTTTGACAGACAAGATTGCCATAACAGACTGTCCCTTGGCTATCCATGCAAAACCAGTATCAACCATTTGCAGTTGGTGGTAGTTCACAACATTCAAAGCACACTGTGACTGACTGGCATGTTTACCCTGAGGTGTCTTGGAAAGAGAGTTGAAAACCATGCTGCCCAAATCTGACTACTGAGGAAGACAAACAAGGCCATTTTTGAAATCTGGGATCCCTGTATGTGGGTAAGGAGATGGAATTCAAAAGTTTATTTTAGTTTAATTTTTGTAAATTACAATCTGTGTCTAAGGCAGCAATGTGCACCCACATCCTGAAAAGCCAGCCGTATCCTGGGCTGCATCAAAAGAAGTGTGACCAGCAGTTCAAGGGAAGTGATTCTGCCCCTCCACTGTGTTCTTAGATCCCATCTGGAATACCACATCCACCTCCAGGATCAAAGATATGGATCTGTTTTAGCATGATCAGAGGAGGACCAAAAAGATGATCAGAAGGATGGAGCACATCTCCTATCAGGAAAGTCTGAGATTTGGAGTGGTTCAGCCTGGAGAAGAGAAGGATCTGGATGGTCTTTGAGTACTTAGAGGGGGTCTATAAGAAAGATGTAGACAAACTTTCTAGTAGGGCATAATGCTGAAGAGGCAAGTGGTAATGGTTTTAAATTAATAGAAGGAAAATTCAAACTAGATACAAAGAAGAAATATTTTAGAACCAAAATAAACGTTGAGATGGGATCTATACCACTGTACTTATATCAGAACTATTGGCATATATTTATTATTAAGAATTACAAAACTGTGATGAAGACACTATATTGAAGGCTAAATTAAATCCCGACATGGCTATAGTGTCAATAGATGATAATTTCCCTACCATCAAGGACTTTGTATCAGTATTTAATTTAACTGATATTTTAAAAATACTGTTACCTCTTCCTGAGGCATCTATAACTTCTGTTCAGCAGGCTGCAACCTTTTTTCCCTGTGTAGTTATTTCATTTTTCGTGTATGTGCAAATAGCTTCCTCTGGTGTATCTACATCAAGTGAAGCACAAATTGTATTGGCACCACTGGGCTTAATTAATCTTCTTTTTTCTCTCTTTTAAAGATGATGAAGAGCAATAATACAAGAAATAAATAATGTGGGAACAGATTTATTTCCCGAGTGAGAGAGAACAGACTGTTCTCTCTAAAGGAGAAGTTAGTTTGGTCTGTAGTTTGTAAAACCTGGCAAGGTAATGGTCATGGCCAAAATAAAAATGAGGGAGAGGGGGTATAACAGAAGAGCCAGGCTGACTATATAATTACCTACTTACATTTCTTTATTTCTGCCTAGTCAGTGCCTCTTTTTATATTCACCTTATACAGGCTATAGAAGTGACAGTTATACAAAACCAATAGAAAAAAGCAGAAGGGAGTGAAACCTTAAGAAAATCTGTGGAGGAGACAAAGAGAAGCTTTGTCTCCTTTCCAGTGGCCTGTTGTCTTAGAAGCCTGTAGGAAACAGCAAGGACAAAAACAATAGATAAACTTGCATCATGTTCACTTTAGGGCTTGAAATAAAATCCATCATTTTGATGCTATAACGTCTTGCTTGTTTTGCATTCTGCAAGCCGGAAATGAATCGTTCAAATCTACTATAAACTCTCACAGAAAGGAGCTTCCCTGTAAAATTCCATTTGGATAATTTTAGACTGTCTTTTTTTACTTAAAAAAAAAAATTAATCAAGAGTCTACCTTTTTTAACAACTTCCTTCTGTCTGTTGCTCTAATTTGCTGCTTCTGATGGGCAAGTGACGAAACACGTGGTTTTAACTTCCCTTTGTTAAATTTAGGACTTAATGAAACTCATATTATTAAGACTGCAAAACTATAAGTGATGATGTTTAGCTCATAAAGTAATGCTCATTTTTTAACCTTTTTATAGCAAAGTACCTATTTTTATGAATTTTAAAGGTTATACAGTGACTTAAAAAGATGAAATTAATGTTTTAAATGGAAAGGAAACATTTCAGTATTATAGATTTCATATGTGGGGGAACGGTAAAATGTGGTGGCGGTACATGAAAAGCATTAGATTCACAAGTCATTATGCCATCTAACAGACTTCAACGACAACAGAAAATGCCCTCATGGGTTACCCCTGGTGTGGAGTCAGGCTCATTCACACCTCCTCAGGGGTGAATTAGCATGATAAAAATGTGAAAATTTGCAGGCTGAAAAAAACCCGGTTTAATAGGGAAAGAAAACAGTGTGCACAAGCCAAGTGAAAAAAGGAATTTATTCAGTACTTCCCATTGGCACCTAGGTTCATAGTCATTTTCAGGAAAGCAGGTCTTCATCCTGTGTAACTTTAATCGTGAAGACAAACACATCCTTAGGTTGCCCTTTCTTTCCTGTAGCTTTTATTATGAAGTATGATGTTATGTGGTGTGAAACATCCCTCTGGTCAGTTGGAGTCAGCTGTCAGGGCTGTGTCCGCTGCCCACTTTGTGCACCCCCAGTCTCCTCACAGGGGTGCTAAGTAAACTCTGCTCAGCAGTAACCAAAACTTCCCTGCACTCTCGACACTCTTTTGGCTGCAAACCCAAAACAAAGCACCATGCTATCTGTTAGGAAGACAACTCACTCCATTCCAAGTACAAAGTTTCCTCTTCACAGTTCTGGCAAATGTCATGCCATCAGCTCCTTAAGTAACAGTAACATTTACAATGTGCTTTGATGTCAGACTGTGTTTTTCCGACATTCAGGTGGTTTAGAGTCTTTCTGCCCTCCTGGATGCTTCGGGGCAGACACAAGAAAGAGACGGAGGCTTCAAGCTTCTGTTTTTTCAAGGTCTAAGAGGCTGTTTATTCTTTTTGTTATCTCACAGCTCATTCTGTGCCCAGCCAAGGTCTGTGCAGCAGCTCGGCCAT
>VZSR01001685.1:30848823-30859945 GCA_013398615.1 Brachypodius melanocephalos
CTGGGTTCCGACACTTTGATAGCGCTCTGCAGATGGATCCTGGATGAGACTCTTAGGCCTTGACTTATGATGGATACTAATTTGCAGTGCTAAAATATAAAATTGAGGGAGGTTACTTTGATTTTCAGAGAGTTATTCGCAATATTTGTATGCAAATGGAAAAAGGACAAATACCTGAGGAATCAAACTTTGTTGCCTGAAGAATCTGATGGGCTTGAGAAGTCCCTGTGGGAGGGGCTGATTGAGTAGCCCCTATCATACAGAAAAATGAAAATGATAACCACAAGGAAAGGGCTCCGTTCAAAGTAAATTTATACAAAATGTGTGAGTGGGTGCCAAAGTTGACCCTGCTTCCTAGAGGCCTCTGTTATCAATTATACAGTGCAACCTGGATGCCACTTGAAGGTCTGGGGACACATTGCACTGGGTTTTTTTCAGCTCAGGCCCCAGGGTGGTGTGGGTTCGATGTGGATTCAGACCTGTGTATGCTGGTGAGCAGTGCCTAAATCTGATTAATCAACTTCAGCATATACTGTGCAAAAATTTTTTTGTGCTTTCAGTAATAGGCTGAATTAGGCGTGTGTACTTACACCTCTAAAATTCTAAGTGAAACTTAAATTCAGACCTGGATTTTACAGTTACAGTTACCTGTATTTCATATATCACGAGGTTCTCAGTGTCCAAAAGTCCCATGTCTTCATCAATCTTATGAACAGTTCAGAACTGGTCACATTTGCTAGTTGGCTTTGCTGTAATGAACCTTTAGGTTGTGAAATTCACCTAAATTACAAGTTTAAGAGGCTCTGAAAACTTCTTCCCAGTACACAGTATATGAGTAAAAATTTTTACAAGCTCTCCATGACTCATCTTGAAGGAGCACATAGAAGGAATAAAAAAGTTCCTACTAGTGATCTAAGCACAGACTTCAACAAAGAAGTATTTTAGTGTCTAGAAACATAAAATTGATATACTCTTCTCCACCAAGAACTTCTTTCAGGCTGCCTGAGTTATTCTGGTATGGAAAATGATTGATGTCTTTTTATGCAGGACGCCTGAAGGGGTGATGGACCCCGAATAGCCAAGGTTCTGTGAGGTCTACAGTGAAGCAAGCCATGTGATCCAAATATAGCTTAGAGCCAAATCTGTTCTTTTGTCACACAGTGTCAACAGGAAAAAAAAAAACAAAAAAACAACAAAAAACCAACCCACAATTAAAATAATTGTAGCCATATAAAAATTAAAACAGATGTATCATTTTGTTGCAGTGGCTGGAGGGGAATACCAATGAGGCAAGCTCTGAATAAGAATCAATAGTAAAATCTTTTTTTATAAGATAGTTGATCTATTTTGCAAAATAATGTAGTTAACAAACAAACTATTAATACTTTACATTCAAATTGTTGAACTTAATTTTTAAGTCTAAACATGAATTCAATGACATTCTAAGGTACAAAGCTTACCTGTGAGCTACTTTTGGAATAGAAAAAGGTGGAAAGTAACTCTAAGCAAAAGTTGGACAGCTTTGTTCCACTGTTGTACTCACTGGAGTGACAACCTTTTCTTGCATTTCAAATTGCTGGCTAGTTAAAGAAATTAGAAATCTTACCAAAATGCAGACAACCCTTTTAAAATATACATCTCTTTCCCTTCACTAATGATATTTTCCTTTCTTTTTTTTAAAAAATATAGTATTAGAGTTGCTTATGCACTTTAAATTAAAGTTTTAAAAGAGAGTTTAAAGAGTTAAGAAAATAGAACTTTAAAACAGAAGCCCTTTCACGGTCCAAACTGTACAGCTGTGTTTTCTTAGGTGTGGGAGACTCATTTCTAAAACTGCTTTTTATGTTTTAGTGGACATAAAAGATGTATAGATGTACATTTATGATACGGATACTTACCCTAAGAAGACTGGAGATGTTTAAAAGCTGAGTGTGAATCCTTTTAGGAAAATGGCCACATAGACATCTTGATAAGGATATTTGAGAAACTGTAAATATTAGGATCAAAATTATTTTTTGCCATTGATTTTGAAGGGAAAAAAAGACTTTTAAATGGATCTAAGGGGAAATTCCAAACATAAGAAAAGCTGATAATAACATGTGGAAAATTATCTGTAATCTTCAACAATTGTCCACAATGCTTTCATTTTTTTAGTAGTTCCTCCTCTTGCCCCAATTGTCTTTAGGCTGCAAATTATTTAGAAAGAAATGTCTTGGGTTCACACTTATCAGTATAGTACATACCCTCTTAGTGTCACCAATATTAAAAAGGGGAAAATCTAGAAGTGCATATTTTATTATTAATGATTTCTACTTTTAGAAAAAGCACTTATGCTACTGGAGAAACTGAATGTTTAATATGGATTTTTTAAAGACTTACCATTATTGAATTTGTGCTGAAGAACTGATCCATTAATCACTATTGTAAGGACTTCGTCTATTTCTTATAACAGGGATTCTACTGACTCAAATTAAATTTAACTATATTGTTCTTTTACTAGAAACAGAGTGAGCCTTAATTTGGCTCTTTCCCCATTCTGGTTGGCCCAATAGTTTTTAGTGTATGAAGTCCTAAGATATCCTAATATACTATTCTACACAGTATGAGCCAAATATTTGATTTAACTGACAGTTCTATCACTGTAAGTAGCTATTTTTACTTTCAAAATATTTTCCATGTAAATAGCTAAATTGTTCTTGTTTTCCTGCTCATAGTCATGATGTACTGTTTATTTCAAGATGATAATTAATCTATCCTCCAGAGATGTCAGACAGTGCTGCTGCTACTGTTGTTTACCAGTCTGTGTCTGTGTTGAGCTTTGTGTGCGTGTGATTTCGTAAGGAGGTGGTAGTCATGGGGGAAACTGTATTAGTGACATTGTGAATGGAACTTGGAGTTTGTAACATCTGACTGATTTAATATTTGTAGATTTGACTTGTCAGTTGATGAGGAAAGCAAGGTACAAGGCAAATAGTAATCTTTGCTTTCTTATAACTTCAACACAGCTGTCAGCATCCTGTGGGTTTAGGTAGGATTGCCTAACCTCAGAAGTCGAACTTCTCAACTTTGTCACTAAAAAATAAGTGGTTTAATCCCTCAGTCACTCTATAAGTGGTTAGAAAGGTGGTTTGAATTTGTACAGCTTTAGTAATAAAAGTCACATTCAGCACATATGAATGATTTTGTTGGAACCAAAACCAAATGGGATCAAAGATGTCCTTTGCCTTCTTCCCCTCAATATTTCTGTAACTCTGCTGGAGGTTTCTATCCCCACACTTCTGCTGACATAAGTACATATTGAACTGCTTATTCAAATGAATATACAAATAATCTGTCTAGAAGGAAGCAAGTATTTATTTAGTTTTGAGGTGTTTTAAAGCAACGTTTGTTTTCCTTAACCTAGATAATTTCACAGATCTGCCTTAGGGAAGGGTTAAAGTGTTGTGTCTACACCACTGGCAGGAGAGAAGTGTGGGAGCAAGATGACAATGGGTGAGAGGTAATAATGATATAAACCTCTCTGTTGCTGAGAAATATCTTTGATATATTTTTGAAATATCTTGTATCTTTGGTATAAGCAGACTGTTACATTCCAAAATAGGGAAAATGGAAATTATTGGGGATGATGACTGTGCTCAGTAACACCAGAATTCCATATTTAAAACAAGTTCAGTAGCAACTTATCAGTGAGTTTAGTTTGCCTGAGATTGACTGGACAGCATGGAATAGCACACAGACACTTTCTGCCTTTCAGTATCAGGTAGTACATTATCCCTGATCTGCTGTAAATGTGAGCTGTGTGAAAAGAAACTCCTTCCCTTCTCTGCTCCTGCTTTTGGCTGCATGTGTCCAGTATTTCCCTTGAGCCAGATCCAATGACAGAAGTTTAGCCCACCACTAAAAGAATAAACCCAAAGCAAACTGAAATTAGTTTTCCATTAGATTATGTTGCTGAAGTGACTCATCCCGCAGCTGTGGATTAGTTACATCTCATGCACGGAAATGAAACAGCAGCTGGGGCTGGGGAAGAGACCACCCTGCTCAGTGACAGCGCACAGTTTCTCCAAACATGCTGTCATGTTCTGGAAGATGCAATCTCACCCTCAGCCCACTTCCCTCCCTTCCTGACAGCATGAACATCTGTGTGGCAGTGATGTGGAGCTAAAGAGCTGACCTGTGGTGTTTCTAGTCTGGATCAAGCTTACCAAACAGTGATGCAAACTCATGCCTCACTGTAAGGGAAAGGATAGTACAGAGCAGGGCTTAAAGGCCAGGACTAAAGTGAGGCTGCTCTTCAAAACAGGGTTGCCTGCTTAAAGCCCATGCACACCTCTGGATTTAGGATATAACTGTAAGATATCTTAATCTAATCTAAAACACAACTTCAGCACTCATGCTGCGTCTTCCCTTACACCTGGGCCAGAATTCCTGTGAGATGATGATGACAACCAAGTTCAGAGAAGCAATTTGCTTAAAATAAAATCTATTTTTAAAATGGCTTTTTGACCCTATGACTTTTCAAATCATCTCATTGCTTTATCAGGTGGCTAACAAGGGAAAGAGTAGAAACTCTTCTTGTGGTAGTTCTGATGTTAAACCTGTTCAGACAGGCAGTGAATTTCTTCTATACATGTATCTACTTTGGGTTGATGCAAGTAAGAATAAAAACACTGCTCTGGAGCTTCCCTGGCGTCCCAAGTGTAAATAGACACATGATATTAGTATTTTTATTTTGGGTAAAAAAACAATTTGACTAGTTCTTTCCTGTTTAGTGACTCTCTTTCATGACACTTAGAATTCTAGCCCTGCATTGAAAATAGGTGATAATAAACTGGACAATATTAATCTGCCATTTCCAAGTCTTAACACAGTGGAAGAAATCAGTGATCAGTGAACATTAGTGGAAGAAATAATTTTTCTGGTATAATTTCTTTGTGCAGCCAAACACAGTTAACAGTAATGAATTTCCCGATAATGAAGATGATCAAAAGCATGGCTCTATAGTATTTGTGCCTGTGAAAAGGTATTTTTCTATTAAAAAAAAAAAAAAAAAAAAGAGGAGGCTTTGTTTTTCTTAATTGTATCAATTATTTCTGGGTAAATTTCTCATCTTGGAGAGGATATGAATTCATAAATTAGTTGTGAAAATATTCAGTTTGAGCTTTCTGCATATCGTGAGGTTATAAACTTTCTTGCCTTTTCAATATGCCAGGAAGTTTCAGACCCTCTGAAGGAAAATAAGAAAAGAAATTTCCCTTTTACTCCCACCAGTTGAAGACTTTCTGTATGAGGATGACAGATCTGAAGATCATTATCTTCCTGTAGCATGATGACCCAAGGCTTTTTCAAGGAACCCCTCCAAAGAATGAGTGCCAGGAATTCCAAGAGTTGGGAGTTCAGACTCTGGTCATGATGGATGCACAAGGAGGGTGGGTGACCAACAACAACACCGGCTCAGAAATTCCTAATGGCTGGGAGAACAGCAAGATGTCTTTGGTGGTGTGTGAACCTGTGGCTGTAGATGCTGCTGACAGTCCCAGGGGCCTGAAGGAGGCTTCCCCTTAAGCAGCAGATCATTGTTTTGCTGTCTGTAAGCTGATGCATTTTATTGCTTTTCTTTCTCTCTTTCAAAGATTCTTTTGAGATTTTACTGCCCTATTGGTGCAGAAGGGAGAAACAGACAGCCTAGTTTGGTGAGGATGGACCATATGCATGGGTAATTTTGAAGGCTGAGCCGGTGTTGCAGACCAGACTCAAATGCGACCTAAAGATAGGAAAGAACTCCCCCTGTAAGAAAATTCCATTTATCCCTGAAACTACAAGGCAAGGCTGTTTTAATGGTGCTAGGGGATCCTGGCATGGATCACTTTCTCCAAAACATATCATGTTCTGACTATTGTCCATCTGCCCTCTGACTAGTAAACCTCGGCAATTTTTTAAAATCTGGTGTTAAAGAGGTCAAATATTTTTTCAGAGATAAACATAAAAAAAGGGAAAAAAAAGAAAAGAGAAAAAAAAGAAAAGAGAGAAAAGAAAAAAGAAAAAGAGAAAAGGAAAAAGAAAAAAAAAAAGAAAAAAGAAAAAAGAAAAAAGAAAAAAGAAAAAAGAAAAAAGAAAAAAGAAAAAAGAAAAAAGATTGTTGTATTTACAAAATGCCACTTGAAAATGTTCCAAAATTATATATTTTTGATTATGAGATAAAATATTATTTTAATTTTTACCTATTTTCAATAAAAAATATTGCTTTGATGCAAAACACACAAGAAAACATTCTTAATTAAAATTTGCTCTCACTCAGAAAACTGTGATGATAATAACATTGCACCTATATTTATTTTTTTCCATCATTGAAATTGTTACCTATATTAAACCCAAACTGGTGATTAATTTGGGATCTCTGAAGCTCCCTTTTTACCCAGAAAATTCATTATTTTCTTCAGCACGTTCTTTAGAAAATTCATGGGGCACAGATATGTAACTCAAAGAAAGCAGGCTGGTCTCCATCCTGTTTTGTCCTTGTTCCCAGCAGAAATATTTGTGTAGGCACTTGTGGGAATATAATTTCTGCCCCACTTTCTTTCCCTAGTGATCTTTCCATATATTTTTAATGGAGGTTTTATATGTGCAGTCTTTAAAATAAGAAAACAAAAAAAGAAGTTCTATAATTGGTTCACAATCAGTATAATGTGCAACTAAAATTAATTATTCTGGTTAATCTTGTAAATTCATACAATTGTCTTACTGAGAGCTATAGTCTTTGTCTTTTGTTGTCTTCTGTTAAAATCTAAACCAAACAAAGAATGAAACTCTCCAGTGCCTTTTTGGTGCTCTTCTAGTTGCAAAAAGGAATTGCATATTAATTTTACTGTGGGATCTTGGACATTTTATCACCCAGCTTTGGTTGATATTCCTGACTACTGCATGTGAAATAGAATCCGTTGAATTTATGGCAAAGGTTTTTTCAGAGTTCTCCACTGTTGACCTGCCTTTGCTTTTTTACTAATTACAGCTGAAACAAAGAAAAATTATATTAAGTGCTTCTGGAAATACTGCCTTTCAGAGGAATCAGAAGAATAGCTTGAGACAGTAAAGTTTTCATAAAATTGCACTCATTACTAATTATTATAAAAAAGAATAAAATTGTCATCTGCAAATTCTGCTCAACATGGTTTTTTGACTTCCCTGAACAGAAGGATGAATAACAGCTTCGGGATTTCTCCCTGTGTATATTATTCTTTGATCTTACAGTATTAATTTCTGGTGATATTTATCCTTTTTTCTTCTGACTTCCTTTGGTAAATGAATATATGTGGAGCTTCTAAAAATTGCTTCAGTGGAACTAGTAAAAAGGGAATTACACAAACCCATTCTCTCCCCCAAAAAACAATCCCCTTGAAACAGCTAATTATTTCCATGTTTGTGGGCATCCCCACACTAAGACTCTTCTGAACTCCCACGGTTCTAGACTGTCTCAGATTCTGACCTCCCAAGTAAAACTTTTAGTGGAAATGCAGTGTCAAAAGACTTCTCCTTGATCTCTCAGAAAAGGATCTTTCTTGTTATAGTTTCGAGTTCCTCAGCTGCAAATCTACCAATTACACAACAGATAATTAGGTCCATATAAAAGCTGCAAAACATCCCAGACTTAGAAATCACCTCAAAGCAGAGGCTAGATTTCTGTAAACTGGCTAGTCTGAGCAAAGGATTAAATTATGGAATATTCAAGTGTATTCCTCATTATTATCTGAAAAGAAAAGGAAATGTTTTATTGTTGATATTGTGTTTGGGGCAGTTCCATAGTGACAGAAAAAATGGCATTTCCCCCGGCATTTTCTTTTCTTCTAAACCTGTAAGAACAGAATTTAAACTTGCCTAAACCGACTGAAAATAGAGCTCAACAGAGCCTGTCTCAGTCTTCTGTGGACCATCCCCTGAGTATTTGTAACCATTGATGAGAGCCTTCTCCTCTCCAGGCCACAGAGGCTCAGTTCTCTCAGCCTTTCCTCACAGAACAGATGCCCCAGGTCATTACTCATCTCTGTAGCCCTTTGTAAGACTCCCTCCATGTCTCCATGTCTCTCTCCTATTGAAAAGCCCAGATCTGAGCACAGTGCTGCAGGTGTGGCTTCTCCAGTGCTGAGCAGAGGGGCAGGAGCACTTTGTGCTGGCAGCTCTTTGTCTAATCAGCTCTGGGCATCACTCACCTTCTCTGGTGCAAGGGCATGTTGCTGGCTCATGTTCAGCTTGGTGCACACCAGGAGCCCCAGGTCCTGTTCTGCCAAGCTGCTTTCCAGCTGGATTGCCCTGAGCACGTGTTGGTGTTGGAGTTGTTCCTCTCCAGGAGCAGGATTTTACACTTGGTTGAAATTCATGAGGTTCCTGTCAGCCCTTCTTTCAATATATTGAGGCCAACCTTCTTTGCATGGTTAATACAATAATTTTGCTGTTCTTGTGAAAAAATATTTCCTCACCTAGTGCAGTATAAATTATAAGATC
Organism: Brachypodius melanocephalos; assembly: GCA_013398615.1. Taxonomy (NCBI): domain Eukaryota; kingdom Metazoa; phylum Chordata; class Aves; order Passeriformes; family Pycnonotidae; genus Brachypodius; species Brachypodius melanocephalos. Next base: position 30,857,320 of record VZSR01001685.1, read on the forward strand.
ATTTTTTGTTTCTCTTGAACCCTATTCTGTTTAAAGATGGGTTATTGGTTTTATGTGATAATTATTGAAATTCATGTCTTTTATTTCCATGGCTCTATTAAATAATGTTACTTTCCTTTACTTGCTATTTTAATGACATTCATTTTGGGAATAAAGCAGACATTTGCAGAACTAACATGGGAATTATTTTTTTCCGAAGGTCTTAGAAAAACCATCTATTTCAAAACCTTTTATAGAACTGTGTTTGATTTTATTCTGAAATGATGTCCTAGTCTTCTAAATTCACCTTTCCAATCATGATAAGAAAGTATCAAGTGGGCTCTTTGACCTTTACTTCTAAAATATATTAAATATCTGATTATGGTTCAACATAAAGAACGTTATTAGGAATTTATAGTGGTTACCACTGTTGGTGATACTGAAGTGAAAATTTTGTAACACTGAAATCATTAACATGTCTAGGAAAAAAAGAAAGTGTCATCTTTAACCTTGCCAGTGGCCTAATAAATTCAGTAAATTTCTAAGTAATGTAAGGAAAAAGAAGTAATGAAAGTATTTTCAGTGGTTAATAACTTCATTCTTCTCTCTTCTTCGGAGTTAATCTGTGCTTGTTTTTCTCCTGAACCTTTTTCCCAGTCACTGTCAGTGCTTCACTTCCTGTAAAAATCCTGTCTTATGCACCCCAATGTCCAGAATGACTCTTCAATACATCAACACTGATACTTTTACCCCCCACTTTTTTTTTTTTTTTTTTATGAAATGGATGGGATTTTCTAGAGGATTTTTTATTTTTGACTAAACCTTTCTGCCAGCATGACTATATACCCAAGAATTTGCACCCATGAATCTGTGTGTATAGTCCCTTAGCTATTAATATCTAGTTTTCCAAATGTTAGAAAACTTAGCTCATTCTAATAAAAAATCTCCTAAACAGTATTAACCTCTAGCCCTTACCCTCTGGAAAAAAACCCCAAAAACAAACCAGAAAACAAACAATCACATCAAAACTTGTGGAGAACCTGGGGGATATAGGTCATCTGCTATATAAGAAGAGGCCAAAAAAAAAAAAATTACACATTTCTGAATTGTTTTTCTGGATGAGTTTAATAGCTTGAGACACCAGAATGCTCAGGATGGAGTCATTCTGAAGAGTGACATCCAAAAATCACAGTCATTTCCACAGCCCAGGCAGTAGTCAACTGTTCCCACTGGGTGTATTAGCAAAATCTTTCCACATCAGCAAAGCCTTTAGATCAAATTTCACTTCTTCAAAAGTTGTTTAACAGCGTTGCTGAAAAAGGCTTACATAACCGAGAGTGAATTCACACCTATAAGGGTTTTAATTCGAGTCTTTATGAAAGTGTGTAAACCCTCAATGCGCAAAACCAAAAGCATTATGAAAAAATAAAAGTATTTGAAAGGAAAAAAAAAAAAATCTTTCTTCGGTTTTCCTCTATCAAAGTTAGAATAAATCTTAGCCCTCATACTAGATTTTGTAGTGTAGATGAGGATCCAGGCCTTTGGTAGGTGCAGTTATCATGAGATATATGCTGCCTCACATGAGTGGGGAAAGGATGAAGGCATTCATGTTATCTGAGAAAAAAATTTCTGGAAATAGACAATTATATGCTGATTTCTGAAATGAGATGAAAGTTGGTCCTTTTCAACTTTTGCAATCTACTTTGATTGCTTAGATAGCTTTTGTTCAAAGACTGTTTCTGGCCCCTCTAATTGGATGTGTTTCACTCAAAGCTTTTTTTCCCACAAGTTCAGTTTGCCATGATCTTTTACCCCTAAAAAGTCTTTTTTATTTGCTGAAGTAAAAGCTTATATTTTACATTTTTAAGAGTAGTAATTATTGATACCATGAATCATACAAATCTAGCTGATTCCCACTGTGTGAAATTAAAAAACAGGCTTGATACCGTTATAGTAATGTTACTGGAGCTGTGGCTTTGAGGTGATGGATAACCTTCCCTCTTATATTGTTGCTGTATAAATTGATCCTAAAAAAATAGTTTAAACAGTAAATGAAAATCAAAATATCATGGCAGTACATTGACTTATAAATCTGGCCATTTAATATAAATCAGGTCTTCTTATTAGAGTAACCTCGTGCAATTTGGTTGGTTCAGTATATGGTAGAAAGTAAGAAAAATGTTTATAGACTCTATGAAGCTCACCAATTTAACGCATTCTTCTCCCTAATATTGAAATTTTGCATTCCCTTATTCTGTAATAATAACTATTCCTCTTTGGATAATTGGACAAATGAGAGTAGCAACGGACTTGAATAGCCAATTCCATCTGCTGGTGATTAGCACTATCAAAACAGTGTTTCTTGCCCTCTAAATACTGTGTGCAATCCCATAGATAAAAGTCCTGTCTTTTATGCACTGGGAAGCATAAATATTTTGAAGAGAATCATTGAAAAAGCAACAGCTTACAGTAGAACTAGACTTACTATTTCCTCACCATCACCACTTCTTTTTTTTTTAAACCCAACAGACAACATGAAATTCTGCTGAGATACTTGTACAAATACTTATTTATTTCCTTTTTGCTTCTCTGACACCATGTTTTATTGGAATCCAGGGCATCTCTTTGGCTGCCCTGGGAGCTCAGG
>VZSR01001685.1:30860045-30881157 GCA_013398615.1 Brachypodius melanocephalos
AGAGTTCCCTGATGGCCGCTGTTCAGAACAGTCCCCGCTGAGGACAGAGCAAATTATGAGATAAGAGAAATATTAAACAACATGATAAACCTTGAAAATACAGAAGCTTGAAGCCTCCATCTCTTTCTTGTGTCTGCTCCGAAGCATCCAGGAGGCCAAAAAGACTCTGACCACCTGAATGTTGGAAAATCGTAATCCGACAATGTTTGAACTGTTAGGCAGGATTATGATTGTAGCAAGTTAGATGCTGGTGGACAAGATACCTCACTGCATGAAGTTATGGGCAGAGCAGTAATTTTGGATAATCTTTACAATTTAGAAAACTTACCTTGACCTATGTTTCATTTCACTTTCTTTTGAAAATTAAGATTAGTCTTTCAATTTTTTATCCCTTCATTATCGAACTCATCACAAGTTTTCATTAACAATGCTGCTCTGACATCATCATAGCAAAGCATGTGTCAAATCTGTTATTGGATAAACTTTTTGACACAGTTTATCTTCAACTGAGCAAATTGCATGAAGTATTGCTGAAATTTATTCATTTATCAGAATTTATACACAGATGACTCATGCTGCTTGTTTTTTTTTTTTTATCTAATGTAAGTTATAGTAAGTCCACCACATAATATGGAACTGCTATCAAGCTGAAGACTTATTAATTTATCTTTGCAGTTCTGTACAAAATATATATTGGCCCTGGGTTCTCAGATGATGATGATGATGATAATAATGATAATGCAACTATTAAATAAAAGTTAGAGACACTGCTATATATACTACAGGAACACAACCTGTATTTGTCTTTCTTTGTAAAGTCCATTTGCACGAGTTGTGGGAAAAATTTTCACAGTTTTTTACTTGGCATGTCTTATATCAAATCTTATTTTTAACAGGTGTTAGTGTTAAATTTTCAGTTTAAGGATCACTTAATGTGGGGACCTGAGTATTCAACAGATTTTGGGTTGGATATGTTAGGTTTGAATGAAACCTAAAGATTTAAGTATTCCATAGTATATTCCATAGTATATGCAGTGGACTCCCTTAGTTTTAAATGTCTCTGTTCCAGAACAACTGACCAAGAATTATAATTTTGAAAATATCAAGAAGTTAAAACAAAAATCCAAACCACCACTAATGGACCAGTAATGACTTCCTGAATGTGGAATGAAACCAAACCCACCTCAACCTTAAAACGTTAAATATGTGAGTGGTGTCTTTTGCTGTATTGTATAGCTCTTCTGGAACTTCACAATGATAAGAAAAACGTCACTCACTCTTGCTTACAATTTCTATTTCAAATGTTTGAGCCAGAAGAATCCGACTAGCATGCTTATCTCTCAAGTGCAAGCTGCCTTCCTTGCTTTTTCAGGTGCCAAAATTCCAGCTGCCCAATATCCTACTGAGAAAATCTCCAATTTCCTCTGGCAGCTTTCATGAAACAGCAAACTTTATCAATTCTAAAAGACTTATAGAACATCTAAAGTTGAATATGCCAGGAAGAGTCTAAATCCAGCTAAACAAAAGCTTAGGGTTTATCTGCTGCTTTGGTTATTCATGCTCACACTCATTTAAAGAGAATCCTCTTTTCCTTAGCAGATCTTAGATTGCTGTGAAGTTTTTCCAGAGTTGGTAGAACTGGGAAGTCTCAATTGCATTGGGGGCTCCTTTTCTTTGGTGGCCACAGGCTGGGCTGTAAATGATTCTCTGTAGGGAAGGCAACAACAGAGCTCAAGGTGGGATTGTTTGCTTCAGCAATGCTTGGAATCACAACAACTACCAAATTTCTCAGCTCTAATAATAACATAGAGAAAAATTACAAAGATAAGAATACGAACTATGTGTGGAGGGATTGTTCTTTGGCTGGTTGGTTTCTGTTATTTCTAGGCTGTGTGCATAGGGGATTTCTCTCTATGGACTGTGCTCATCAGGTTTCTGTGCACACAGATCTTCAGTTCTGAGTCTCCTATGAGTTTTTTTGAGCTAAATAGCAATTGGGTTTTGTTACTGACCCAGCACAACTGCTTCCATCATCAAATGTATAACTTCTGATGGCAGAAAACCTCTTTGTACTACACCATTCATGTACCTAAAACAGCATTTTCTATTGTTTTCTGTAAATCTGTCTCAATTTGATTCTCAAATGACATTTTGAAATGCATGAACTTTGAACATATGATGGCACTGTTGTGTAGTCACTAAAGTCTGTTCAGTGCCTACATGCCCCTTGCCATGTTTGGTTTTATTTTTCAGGAAAAAAAAAAAAAAAGCCAACATAAAAATCATAACAAGGCTGCAAAAAGTAATCTTTATGGCTTTGTAAAATAACCTTTTTTCAAGAGGTCATCTATATTCACCACATCTGTGACTTTCATTAATCCACCAATATCTTGCTCTCTTTTAATTTATTAATATTGTCAGTGAATTCAGGCTTTTTTTTTCCTTCTTTGTGTTTTCAAAATCATAGGATGAAAGATTCGATTTTTTTTTTCTTGTTTTGATTGTTGACTATCAGCATACTTCTGGCAAGTCATGGAAGTTGATTTCAATGCCAATATTCCTAGATGATTTTCCCAGCAGGACTCTGGGCCTGTAAGTGTGTGTGCAAAACTCAGTGAGATTTTGTCCCTGGGGCCCCATCAAAACAACTTTCAGTCTATTTGCTGAAGAATGATAATAGAGGTCTACCCTGCAGGAAGCCAGATAGAGAACTTCCTGCCTCCTATACAGGAGCAATAAATGGAACACCAGAGTTCAGGGGATCTGGTAAGGTCAAGTAAAGGAAGCTGTGTCCTTTCATTTTCTAGCTAGCTGAAGCTTGTAAAGTCTGAGTGGGTTGGTTTTGCTTCAGAATTCTTGTTCGGAAAAAAAAAATCCGCTTAAAAGAAAGAATTCTGAGAATCATAGTTCTCAGAAACTTTTGCTCTATTCTTTGGGTCAGTTCACACGTCTTCAGGCTTGTACTGTCAGCAGCAGTAGCAAACACAGATGACTCAGTTTGCAGCACTTTGTCTTTGTTTCCCTCCAGGGAAACAAAAGGCAATTGTAAATAATGCTCCCTTCCCCTTTAGTTGACAATTAATAACATGCAAATCTTCGTTTTGTTAATATTATTTTTTTACCCATGAAATACCTGTCACCTTCTCACAGCTTAGCCTAGAGCTGCTATCTTTAACTGCTAGAGCATCGTTTTCTGCCCAATAGGTGTTTTATCTGGTGTTTAATTGCTTGGCTGGAAGATGACAGAAACAATCACTCTCATAAACTATTATGGAATTACAGATTGAGACAGGTATGAGTAACCTGTTAAAGTTATAGATGGTTACAGAAAATGGTTAAAGACACAGAGGACTATAGAGTAAGCAGGACTCAGCAAATCATGATTTTGAAAGATGCTAGAGAACAGAAAGCATAAGTACAAAAATTACTTATGAATGATCTTCCCACCTTTCTAAGCTGAGGTACTGTGTCCATTTTTGAGTGCTGCTGTTGAAAAAAGGGTGGCTGGCTGCAGGGAATCCAGCAGAAGTCACAAAAATTATCAGAGACACACAAAACTTGGCTTCTGAGTATTAAGCAAACATTCTGCCGTTTGGTGACGACATGCAGAAAAATAGAAATAAATGGATGACAAAAAACGGCAAAGCTCTGCATGTTTTAGTTTCTGTTTGTGTGTTGAATAATAAACCAGTTGAAAGTATGACAGACAGCCTTATTCTCACTTTCATTTTTTGATTATGTCTATATTTAGCCAGTAGCACCTCTTTGACCCTCCATTTCTGATTATAACCAGGAGCAAAGAAATGACTGTAGGTGTGTGATTCTCTGAGAAAATTATATGAAATGGAGGTGAAATTTCTTAATATCATTTAGACAACTGTATCAAAAAATCTCAGTGAAGAGCAAGGACTGATGATTTAAAGGAAATGTTTTGGGAGAAAAACAGTCCTCAATGCACACTCCATTGAAGCAGGAGTCAGTGATGGTCATTTTTATCCTGCACATGAGTGGAAGAAAGCAAAGACCACACAACTCAGGTTCAGCTCCATCAAGAATAGTAATTCATTCATATGAATCTCTTTTCCATTCCTTCCACTTTGCCTTTTTCTTTTCATCTAATGCAATACAGTTCATCATGACCTTTATTAAAGGAGTGGTGTGGCCTCTATATGGCAGAGATTTGCTTTAATCTTCACTCCCTTAAATATTTTTTATTATAACAATGACTTCTACTTTGAATAGGAAATTCCCACCCTACAGAAAAAAAACAACTCCCCCAAAAAACACCCAACAAAACATCTGTTGTTAAATGTCACTGCTTCTATGCTTGAGAATTTTACTTTTTTGTCTGTGATGCACTGTTTTCCCCACCTTTCAGTGTTGTTAGATTTGTGTATGTGTATCGTGGACACAGGGCCTTTATTTCAAGACCATATCTAAGCAAGGTGAGCTAGATTTGTTTCTCAGACATGCTCTGGCAATATTCCTAAATTTCATTTGGTATTTAATCTCCTGCAGCTCCTATGAAGTTGGAAGAAGATTTTTGTTGTTTTTATCTTGTGTATGTTATTTTTCAATATACTTCAAACTTTCAAAATTCCCTGTGTTCAAAGACACTATTTTAATCCTCTTTGGAGTATATTCTTATTGCTCAAATGATGTAGTTAGCCCTAGCTCTTTAACAACACAGCTACCTAAGTTGTAAGTGTTGCTTTCCTTATTTTTCTGGCTCTGGTTTGATTAAAAAGCAATTCAATGGTGCAGAAGTTGGAGATTTAACTCTTACTGAGAGTGAACACATCATTAGTTATCTCTTCATTAAGAATCTTATCTCATTTCTGTGTGAAGAGTTAACGCTCAACAAGTGAATTTCTTTTCCAAGGCTTCCCAGCCGTGTCATGTCAAGAGATCCACTGTAGAATGTGTAGTACTTCCACTTGTTTCCTTGTATTGTGTCTGGTCTCCGAGCAAGGCTTCAAAGGGCTGTTTGCAATATTTCTTTCCATTCAGATTGTGCTCTTTGATAATCTTTCTCAAACAGGTGGAAGTGAAACTTCTTCTCTCCATTATGTTTTTCTACTCTACACGGTGAAATGAGAACACTAATGAGTTTCCTGGAGCTTAGCTTTTGGGGATTAGTTAGTGTCACAAAACTTATCACTGGATATAAAAACCCAAATAATTTTGATAAAGTAGCCTCTATCTGTTTTTCTCAACAACACTGTCTTAAAAAAAAAAAAGTTTCGCAGTAAAAATCCTGCTTTGGCTAGACAATTTCAACCAAATGCCTTTTCCATTTATTTCTAAATAGGATGGGTTGCCACACCAATATGAAGCCACTCTGTTTATTAAAATCAGAAGAAAAATATACCAGTGAGCATCAAATTATTACATCTCATAACCAAATATTATTTTTCCTTTTGGAACCATCACATTGTAATATAACTGAAATATATGATTTTATTTTCAGCCAAATTCTCAAGATAAAAAGCAAAGCTGGTGGGAATGAATTCTGTAACTTTGGTTTCTCCTGATAAGTTTTAAATGTGTTGCCTAATCTCAGTTTAACATATTACACAGGTAGTCAGACATGACATTTCTGCACTACTCTATTTCTTCTCTTGTATTCCTTTTGGTTGTCATAACCCAAATCAGAAAATGCAACCTTTTTTTTTCATAAAAAAAAAATCATTTACGTGGTATTTTATCTGTTCATTAGCTTGCTGTACAGAGAAATAATGACCACAACATTCTATAATGACCATAACCTGTTTAAGCTGAGATTTGCAGTGAATAGTTGGTTATTTTGAGGTATTTGAACTTAAATAGAATTTTGAAAATGGTGATATTCAGAGGGACCAGAGTATCAGTGTTCTGGAAGCCTGTCTTCCATAAATGTAACTTCTGGAAAGAGTAGAAACAATCCAAACTTCTTAGTCAACATTTGTAAAAATATGTTTCTATAGAAATGTATAGAATTGATCCTTGTAACATTTTCTAAAATGTTTCTGTGAAGCAAGTCTTCAATTTTTCCAGTGTCAGAGCTGTTACCAGACAAGAGTTCTCTCCGTGTTTTTTTGTTTTTTTTTTTTTCCTCCTTTCCTGTTTGTACTGCTAAATTCCTGATCCTATGAGATAGGAGTGATTGCAAAAGCAAAAGGGTAGGTTAGATTTTTAAGTTTATGGGTCTATTTTGTCATTACTATATTTCATGAATATTTTAGGAAATGCAAATAAGAGCAATGGAATTCAACATTTACTTGGTTCTTACTGCTTAGTGATAGGAAATTCTGGGAGATTATTCACAGCAAAATTAGGTCCTTAATACTCTCTATTATAGTCTCCTGAATAAAATTGTTGGGGTTTTTATATCTTATCAGTACCCATAATTTTACTCTGTATTTGTGAAATTAGTTCTAATCCACATCTTTTTAATGCAACTACTCTTCTTGTCCTAGATACTTTTTGTTAGAAGTTCAAAAAAGATTTTTCTTATTAAAGCATTTTTTATTATTTTTATACCTGTTGTATTTACAAGCTTTTCCCAGATGCTATTTTTCTAGATTGATATCATCTAAAGAAATGAATAGAAATACCATTAATTTTGCAGTTTTCAATTTCAAAAGTGTCTTTGAACAAGCTTTGAACAATCAAAAAGATAAAAGAAGGAAAAAACCCGACATGCCATATTAATGTACTACCCAGTAGTAGTCTTGCCTGGTCCAGTAAAAGAATAAACATGTTATTTATTTTCCAATTAACACTGACAAACTAAGTTACATTAGAGGAATGGCTTAGAGAGTGGACAGAATTAATAATATTTGATGGAGTAACTGATTCTTAATAAGAATGAAGGCTAGCTGCAGCAGAGGACACCTAGATAACACCTTGATAATTTATCTGGTGTTTTCACAAAATGATCTTGGAAACTGAATAATGTCACTTCACTAAACGAAATTCATAAAAGGCAGAACAGATCTAAGTCTATGATCTCATAAGTTCGTGGTGTTTGGGGATTTGTCTTTAAGGGACACAAAAGAAAGTATGAAAACAGCAATGAAACAGAGAAAGAAAGAGTGGGCTGTTACAGATGCAGTCTGATAAATCTCACAGCTGTGTAAGTATAACAGTTTCATTTTGAGAGCTAAAGAAGACTGGATTTTGCCATTTAAAATATATATATTCCCAAAATTTACTTAAAGCAATAAAAATTTTCCTTCCTATGCAGAGATTTTTCTTACATTTATGCTAACAGGGGTTTGATGGCTTTGATCCACAGCACTGCTCTTTTTGGAAGGCATATCCAAATCTGTAATTTGAAGGCTGGTTGTTTTGTCCAAGCATGAGCATTTTTTTGTGTTTTGTCCTTGTCATGTTCCCCAACTCCATACTTCATGACTTGGGGAATGTCTTTATAGTCACTGTGCACTCAGAATTGATTGGTTTTTTTTTCCCTTAGTGTTGTTCATGTTCTGTTATTCACATATTTCTCAATGCATGACATTTTTGCACTTCACAAAATTATAGAATCATGAAGACTGGAAGACCTTCAAGATCATCCAGTAATCAGCCCAGTGCCATCATTATCACCCCTGAATCATATCTGCAAATGCCAAGTCCAGATACATCTTGAACACTTTTTATAATGAATTTCAGTGTTGAATAATGCTTGTTTGACTCATATCTTCAAATAATCTACTAAAATAGCACAGAAGAACACATTTTGTAAAAAAAAAAAAAGCCCAACAAAAAAATCAAATCCATAATCCAAACCTTCGATTGTTTTCTTTCTAAATAAAACATGCTACTTCATTGCTTAGTGTAAACTACTGAAGACATATTAAAACACATTTCAGTCCTTATAACTTAGTCCTTTCCTTGTAAGAAAAACTATCAGACATCTTCCAGCACAACCTCCCTATGCCAAGGTCTCTAGTTCAGCAGAATTCTCATGCACCTGCCTCCTCCTGTGAGTGATGACATTTCACATGTCCTCAGTTATATATTTTGTTATGCACCTACCTAGACTAGGGGCTAACTGAGGTCTTGCTCTACAGTTTTCTGTAGTCTGTCAAAGAAAACTAAAGGGAATACAGTATAGTCTGAATTCAGTGATTTTGTGAGAAGCAAAAACATAAGTACCTGTTGAACCCCCATACAACCTCAACTCACAGAGTTATGGCCTGAGAAGAAGATTCTTGCTTAGTTTTCTGGTTTGTATGAGTTGATAAACATGTATTTTTAAATAAGCTGATAATAATTTTGTGCCTAATGTCGGCTGAGAATTTCTATGCTAATTTAGTTTAAGCTAGTTTTTAGTTGATCTTCATATGTCAAAATACTGTATTTCACTTAGATGAATTCACAAATTCTGTCCTTAAAAGCTCTTGTATGCATTTATGCAAATATCTTAGTCAAAACCTATTTTTTTTAGTCAAATATTAGTTAAGAATCACATTAACATTTTAACCGTTATTCATTACAGTCATGAATACCAAGTAGTTTTAGTAACATAGTAAGTTGGAATACTTAACTACTGCCTTAATTAGTGAACATGCTTTGTTAGATTTACTTGATGTCTGATACTCCTCAAAAAACATTAGAGCAAGTCTGTTTGATTTTATTCTTTTTTAGTTGTTTTGCTCTCTGCTCTTAGAGGTCATTGGCTCTATTCTTAAACCCAGTCAAAGCAGTTACTGCATAGAAGATTTAAAACACAAGGAGTCAATATGTTTTGTTGCATATTTGTGGTCACTCTCACAATAATTTCTTGCAAAAGCAAAGCCATAACGAAGTTGTAGGCAACGGTATACTAATGACTTCCCAGTAAAAGCTTCTGGGAAGATCTAAGCATAAGGGTTACTTCCAGAAAACATTTATTCATTTAAAGTTAAGGTAAGTGACAATATTTCTAGTTCCCATTATCCTCTTTTTTTTTTTTTTTCCTTTGTTTTGTTTTGTTTTGTTTTGTTGTGGGTTTTGTTCATTTGTTTGCTTATTTTCAATACATTTTCTAATTAGGAAATACTGATATTATTTTATAGGAGAAAATTTATTTTTGTGTAGAAGAGCCAGAAGGCCTACTGTACATGTTTAAATCCCACTTTTGTCTTCCTCTGAGTGCTTTCTGAGACAGAAAAAGGTATGTTTCTATTTCTGTTTCCAATTGACATTGTATTCACCACTAGCACTACGTTGTTACTTGTAGGCAAAATCAATGGTTGTGTTTTGTGACAGTTACCTAGTCTTGTCCCTAGGCTCTTGAAAAGTGGGGGTGAGTATGTTTATTTTCTGTGCTAGCCTTTTGAAGAAATGAAAAAGAAATAAGCCAGGGAAAAGCCTCAAGAAGTGATGCAGTTTATTGCAAATGGCAGGATTAAGGATACTTAGATTGCACCAGAGTATGTGGTAGCTTTTTCCTAAAATCTCAAAAGTGAGATGTCACATTATCTCTAGAATACCTATTGCTATGTTTCAGGGAGGGAACAAATATCCAAGCTATCTAACAAAAATAATTTTTACTACAAATTATGTTGATTCTTTCTCATTCTGCTTCCAGACACTTGAAAAACAACTGATTGTCCCTCTCTTAATGGCAGCTTAGTTATTAGAAGATTGTTATCAATGTCCTTCCTTCCTCAGTCTTCTCTTTTCTAGACTAAACAAAGTCCTTCAACTTTCTTAAGAGGTTATTCTTTTATACTAGTAATTATTCTTCTAACCTCTATCACAGAATCTTTCCAATTTGTTTTTTTTTCAGTTTTAAAGTCCTCAAAACCTCAGCTATTAAAAACTATGACCTCATTAATTTACTACCAATTCTCCTAATTTTGTTTAGTTTTAATTTTTTCATTTTTATTTCTTCTTCAGTTTTGAATGAATGGAATTACTTAATTTAAAATTGTGAATTTCATATCCTAAAATACTAACAACATTCAATCAGCATCCTTACAGAACCTAAACTTTTCACAGTTTTCTATATATTTTTGTTTAGGATTTTCTTGACTTTAGTAGAACTGGAATTATAACTGAGTTACTAATAATTTTTAGAGATCCTCTCTACCAGTCTATGTGTATTTTTAGTGAAGGAAGAAATGGGAGTGTGTCACAGTTCTATTAACTCTATTAAATTGAACTTGGTGGAAGTCAAATCATTTCACCCAATAATTTTTGCACAGTGTATGCATGATTTATCATTATAAGGGAAGACAGAACAAGCCATATCCTAAAAGCTAGCCCAGAGAAGGATTCTCACTATGCCTGTCAAAGAGAAGGAACTCTGCTTTACATTTTTTCATTTTGATGCTCTCTTCTTCAGTGAAGGAAATATCCAAATTCAGACTTGTACTGATTAATCAAACTTCTGCTTATTTATCAAACAATTAATTAAATTGATTAATCAAGCTTATCCCTGTTTAACCTCAAAGAATCTTTAGCATTTTAAAGGAGTGTTCACAAATGCTGATGATAGTTTCTGTGTATGTTATTCAAATAATTTTGTATACACATATCATAGAGACAATTTTTCCCAGCTTATGTTCAACACGAGAGAAATGTTTTTTAAAAGGAAGATATGTGATAATTGTTCCATTCCTATATATAAATAAAATTTGTTTTGTTTGTTGGGATTGTACTGCTCCTTGGTGGGTATCTCTCTTCCTAAGAGTGCAGAGGATAACAATGCTCTGCCTCGTATCAGATCAAACAGTTCAGCAGGGAAGGTCAAATTGTCACATTCAGAACCAGAATTTCAGAGGTGGCAAATAAAAGAGTATTCAGGTGTCATTACCCTTGTTACAAGTCAGCACTGACTGACCCAACATGCATCTTTCTTTTCCATAAGACTCAAACAGTAGTAGACTCACTTTTAGCCTGTCTGAGTCAATCAGCTCTACTGTATTTCATCACCTCCCCAGCATGTGAATATGTCAAGGAGAAAAGCAAGCAAATATTAAATACAGATATGGCCTCTCCTTTTTTAAGGCCATGTAATGTTTTTCTAGAATTTTTAAAGTTTTACTTCTCTGTTTATGAACCTTCTTTTTCTCACGTCCACTGACATATCTTCATTCAGGCTGAAAGCTGTTGGTGTTCTAAGAAGCAGAAAATAATATATTTAAATGCTTTCAGCTGTAGAAGACATAGGCCAACAACCAGAAATTATGTATTTTTTGCTATACTATACAAGTTTTTTATTGTTGGCTTAAGGAAAAGAAAATGTGAAATGATATTTTATATATGTATATGTATACATATGTATACTTTCTTCCATTCTAATAAAAGCAGGCCCTTATGTGTTTATGAAATAATGAAAGGGACGTCTCCCTTTCTCTTTTATTTGAAAAAATATATTACTCTTAGGACATTATTTAAATAATTCTGCCATTTCATGAAAACCTGTCCTCTTTTTTATTGGTTGGTTGTATCCAGTGCTCAGTCATTTGATTTTCTCTGCTTTTTTCTTACTGAATTTAAAGAATCAATACAGAAATAGAATCACAGGATGGTTTGGGTTGGAAGGAACCTTAAAGATCACCTAGTCCAACCCCCTGCTTTGGGCAGGACCATCTTTCACTAGATGAGGCTGCTCTAAGCTCATTCAACCTTACCTTGAACCCTTCCAGAGATGAGGCACCCACAACTTCTCTGGGTAACATGTGCCAGTGCCTCATCACCCTCATAGTAAAGAATTTCTTCCTAATAGCTAGTCTAAATCCACTTTTTAAAAAAAATTATTTTGTGGAAGTCACCCAGTTTTCATGGTGATAGGCCATTTGGGAATTCAGAGATGCCTTTCTGCTGGTTTGAATGGGGAAGGAAACCATGACTACTGGATTCCTGTACAAATGCATGATTTTCTTTCCAGGTGGCAGAGACTTTAGAAAGGACACATATCCAATTATAACTAAAAAAGGTGTGACTGAATAAAAATTCTGATGTTCATTAAGTAAAATCCTCAATTTTTTTTCCAAACTAAACCGTGCATGTAGCCGTCTCCTCTGGGAGAGCAGACAGAGAAAAGGGAGTTGTTTTTCCCTTCTGCCTTTTCTCCCTGAAAGCCTCACTCTCTCCTGGTCCCCTGCTTTCAATTATGATTCCTGGCCATGGAAGGGGAAGAAGCGGAAAAGCTCTTCATTGGTAAGGAAAAAGAGTAAGGAATAAGGAGGAGGAATACAAGTTATGGGTATATTTGTTTTGAAGCTGGTGTTGAACTGCAGTTTGTGTGTACATATTTTAATTTTCTATCTCTTACCTATGTCACCCATAAACACAAGACAGGCACTTGACTGTATAAGCTCAAGTAAGAAAATATGTTACTTGATTCATTTATATGACCTACCCAAAGACACGTTAATAAGTAATGGTATTTTATAATGAACTGCAGCTGGGAAAGAAGTGAAAAAAAATAATGATAAATTAATAAATTCAGTGTATTGTTCTGGTGTCTGCCCTCTAAAAGAGTCAAATTCATGACTGTAAAATATGAAATAGTGAGTGATGAGGCAGCATGAAGTACTGGGGACTGATGAAGACCATACCATACCAAAAGTTTCAGCTAAATAGCTAAACAGAGAATACACTGAACAGATACAGAGACAGAAATTTATGAGACCAGGTTTCAGAAGACATTTAATATTTGTGAAGCATATACATAATAAATGTATTATGGCAATTCTTAAGAAGAAATCATAATCCTGTATTCCATTGCAGAATGTGAATTGCATGTGTTGCAAACATCACATGGGTGAGTGGTCACCGAGTCGTCATAAAATAAGATGTTTTAAGCAACCTGCCTACTGAGTACTGAATGAAACAAAAAGTTCTGTGAAAAAATGTTCTATCAAAACTGAAAATCTTCATGATGAAGTTACCCTTAAACTAGATTTTACATGAAAGACCTTGAATCAAGGCCACCTCATTTTTTGTTTTCTAGTGTCTTGATGTTTGAATTATCTTATGTTGCAAGGACATGAGCATGCTTTATTATACTTACTTGGAATTTTAATCTGTATCTATGTTAAAACCAAAGTTAAAGCTGCCAGCTTTGGAAAATGATACCTCAAATTTATAAAGGGGTTCTTCAGTAAAAAAAATATAAAAATAAATGTAATATCCAAATTATTCTTAACTCAGTGTTCTTGTGTAAGAATGGCTGTAACAATTAAGTAACTGCCTGTCAAAGTGTTCTGTTTGCAAATTAATTAAATAATGCTTTAGGCTTTTACTTTATATGAAACCAAGAAGCCATTACTTCTAATATTACCCAGAATATTTACTACTTATGCATGAAAAGGAACAGGAACAGAAGCTAAGCAGCTAAAAATGGTTGTCATTTTGGTCTTTAGTTATGGTCTCCTGTGGAAATGGTTTACAGCAGAGGAAGTGGAATAAGTAACAGTATTTGGTGCTTTTTTTTTTTTTTTTTTTGTCTGATGATTCTGCTAAGGTTGTGACTTGTTCACTGGAGAGAGATAAAAAGATAAAGGCAACAAGTGGGAGTGGGGATTTATATTAATGCAGAACCAATACTGCATTGTAAAATCAAAATTCATTGGACTGGGAACCGAGCGTTTTCTCAAATTTTAACAATTACCTCTTGTAAAGAGTTGTCTTATGAAGTATCTTGATTATATATAATGCTATTTTTCTACTGACTCTTGCCAGCATATAAAATTAATATGACATACTGTGTAGCATCACTAAAATATTGTCTAATGCAACTCAGATCTATTTTTGATAAAAAAGCTATGATTAACCTCTTGCTTATCATCACAAATTGTTGGGTGGGTAACATGAGAGCATGAACATCTCCTGACACTACAACCGGATTCACAAACGTGGACCCTTGAGCAAATTGCTAACTTCATTGGGTTTTAAAGCTTCACCAGAGAAAATCTTATTGCATATTTGAAGCTACAGCATAAAAAAGGCTTTCAATCCCTTTGTGTACAGGCAGAACTGCAGTAAAATGTAAATATTTATATTTTTAAAATGTATTCTTAAGATTTTTGACAGTTCAGCTTATTATGAAGTATCATTTTCTTTTTAATCACTACCCACAGAAAGCCTGAAATCTCTTCAGTGTATCTCCTTTCAAGAGATTTAACATCTCTTCTAATTTATCAGAGTAGGTTTGGGAACAGCCAGAACCCTATGTCATTTAGGATTGGGTGTGCTAGCAGATAAAGCATTTTCACAGCTTCATAGTTTCCTATAATAAGGCTATTAGATGAACTCATTTGCTTAGTGCTGGAAAATTAAATATTTCCACATCTGTTGTTCCCATGTGCACATGAAAACTCTTTTCTGTTATGGAAAGATGCCATGAGCTCTCCCTTTCCCTTACCCACTCTCCCTTCTCCCTCTCTCCTCACTTTACAAATACTAGGTGTGTGACTATTTGGCAGAATGCATCTAAAAGTATTCAGCGGAATAAAAACTGTAATACTAGTCCACTCTAAATATATCCAAAATAGGTTGATTATTTCATAGAGAAGAGGACTTGAAACTTTCTTCAGGAAAGGACTGTGAGTGCCTTACAGAGCAGGAAGATTTATTGTTCCCATTGCTCTGCATGTAGAGCCAGGCAACACACAGCTTCAGATAAAACCTGTGTCTCATTATAATATCCTTCCTGTTCTCCATTCATTACAAGAACTTTTGTTAATGTATATATAAAGACATGAAATCATTCTTGTCCTCCTGTTCATATACTGTGTATTTTACTGGATTCTGGCAATTTTTTCTGCATACGACCCTCATTATTATCAGTGCTTGTAAGGGCAGAAGGGAATTTGATGAGATCAAGACTTAAAAAAAAAAGTGACAACAACAACAAAAAACCTGACAACAACAACAAAAAAGCTTAACAAATGAAAACAGTTTTAGAAAGAGAGGTGGATGTCTTAGGTGACTTGTGCTACATAATCCACTTATCAAACTACGAACAGAAGCATGAATGTGATCTAGATTGTAATTAGACTGTTCTTGTTACACTTACTGCCTAGAGAATGAGAAATAAAATCAGCACAGTAGCTTGTGCAATTTTCGGTTTCATATTGTATTTGATTTACAAAAAGAAATATCTATTTTAGCTTTTAGCATGCCACCAAGTTTGGACATAATTGAATTGCACTGATGGGAAAGAACATTTTAATGCATGGAAGGAGGAGTTTACATCAAACTAAGACACTTGGCAGCTATGCATGTATTAATGGTGTCATGAAAATGGCTGACAATACTTAATTTTTAAATGACAAGAGTTAAAAGGCTTTACATTTTCCAGTCAGAAACCACAGTCAGATGAGAGGATGCTTTTCATCTGACAGGCCTCCAGATACAAATGTTCTGTCACCCAAAGTCACAAGCAGGTGGATGCTGGAGGGTATGGATAATCTGCAGACTTTGATACACAGGGACTTGCTGCTGTGACTAGTTAGAAGCCTTACACATCAGCAGCAGGATATTGTATATTAAATGCTACCAGAGTTTTCAGTTTCACTGGGCCTAAAAGTGCACTTGCAAATATGGCTTAAGGTATCCTATAACTCTTTTTGCAGTTGTAGGATTACGGTCTGACACAAAACCAGGAGTGAGCTGTAGCTGTGATGACGGACATAATGTAGGTTAAGCAGTGCCAGTGGAGTGAGCTCAGCTCTGAATGGCTTGTGTGGTGCAAGGAACTGCCATCTCCAGTGGCTGAGGAGCTTCATCTCATTCATCACTGCTCATAACTGCTTTTCATTCTCTACACACATCAAATAACAAATTATTCACCCTTTTCTGGTAGTTTAGAATGCATTAAAAACCAATTTATGTCTCAGTGACTGACTGAAACACTCTTCAAAATGCTGCCTTTAAAGGACTGCATTTCACAAATGTGAATTCTAAAATGGAGTGCATGGCCCAGACTTTTTGAGTAATGGTGTGGATTTTTTTAGTGCCTCTTTGTGTCTTTTAGTGCTTATTATCGTAGTACTCAAATACTTTTTGGCCAGAAAAATGGTTCTTCAGCCTGCATGCACTCAGAGTATGTGTTCCTGCTCAGAACCATAACTGGCCTGCAGTGGAAGATGCTGCCTACATCCATGTCACTAAACAAAACATGGAGACCATGAGAGTTTCAGCAATGCAATAATCTGCACTGATTAGCTCTTAGCCTGATAACTGGTAGCTGTAGACATTTTTTTTGTTGGAAATTGTTGCCTGCAGTAGTCCAGACCAGAGTCAGGGATGGGTTAATTTCCAGACCTCATGGATGGTTGGGGCCCCAATGTTTGCCCTTCCCCCTGATCTTTTACCTGGAAGAGTAAGTTTGCATTTGGACACTATCAAGGGAGGTTGACAAGGATATCTGAACCTCACTTGATTTGCACATACAAATGTATGCTTTTTTGTTGATTTTTAAAATTTTCTTCCGGTTTGACAGTTTAATTTTTTCACTTTTAAAATCTAAAGCCAGATTCAGGTACCCAGGAAGTTATTACATATTCTTTTCTCACTTTTGCTTTTTGACAGAAATGTGTTTCTGTGAGTAGAATACATTTAAAGGTTTTATACTTCTAAAATGAATATTTTTTCAAATATAAATTTGGAAAATATTGTCTAAAAAGTACATTTTAGAAAAACGTGTACTACTACACTGTGAATTCAAAAAGATGAGTAATTTTTATGTCACCAACTACTCACTTTGTGGCAGAAACAGACTTGGTTTTGTTTGATTTTCACTTGGCAAATGTTTGGCAACAAAGATGCCTCTGGATACAAATTCAATCTGAAAAAAACCCACTTCATAGCTGTATGGCCTAAGCATGCATCTGTGAACCTTCCTATGAGAATTTTCTGGGTGTTGACAAAGGATGATCAACAATTTCCGTACTATATATTAGCTCTAAATCTTCATGGGAATACATTACACTATAAGAAACTTAATGATGTAATTAGAATATGAAATTAGATGATAAGCTTAAGAGTATTAAAAGATCAAAATTTAATAGGAGAAAAAGCAGAAAGTCAAAGGATTAAGAAATCTTTCCACAAGTGACTTCATGTTCTTCCTAACCGTGAGCATATGGAAAAAAAATAAAACTTAAAAATTTGATTGTTCAGATAAGAGAAATTCTCTCAGCTCTAAAAGTGTGATTACAGCTTCAAATACAGATATAAAACATACTCATAATAATGTAATTATGATCAATTTATAACACAGATTTCCAATGAAGCTGTAAAAATAAAAACACTAGAAATTTTGGAATGCTCTGTTTTGTCAGTCCCAGATTTTTAAAACTCTCATTGGTGACATTAATAAATCTAAAATATAAATCTGACTTCTGTATTTACATGTTTTTATTTTGCTCCTATCACAACACATTTTGTCATTTATGTTGCATTTGTAGGATTTTCACTGAAACTGGTGAAGTAGGGGTTTTGTGAGTCTCTTTCCTGATTGAAAGAAAAAACCTCATTCACTTGCCTTCTGAGAGTTGAGCTTCTACCTATTTATGGCAAATAGTGTTAGACTACTGACAAAAGAGTAAGTTAATAGCATTTGGAATTTTGAATCTGAGTAATATCATGCATTGTAATGTTCTATATGAATATACTTATTGGACCAAATTTGAAATTTAGGAGCCTGCTTATACAATTATAGCATTCCTAGTGCAAAATTTAGTTAAATTTCTTGCAGCTTGCTTCAGAAAAAAAATGCCAGTATGCATGTTTGATATTCTGGCAAGTGCTACAGTATTATATTGCATTGGCCACTGTATGTTACAGGTATATGTGTATATAGCTATGCATAGGTATAAAGAAACATACCTATATAGAAAGCTAAGCAGAAAATTAACTCACTCTATTAAAATAAACATTATTAGGGTTAGGTCATTTTTCATAAATATGAAGTTGTGTTCCTGACATGACATTCTGATGTTAGAAGCAAAGTCCAGGTCAGCTCGATAAATGCTGGAGTGTATTCCCTTTGTGGTTAGATATTTGACTAAAATGATCGATGTATTTTGGATTCTGAAACTCAGAGTGCAGATTTGATTGAAAGCCTTCTGTGATCAGTGAAAGTTTTCTTATGACTTGAGACAGATTTTGATATTAATGTCTAGCTGAAGGAATCTTTACCAATCTCAAGATAACTGAGCAATAATGTTTACTATTGCTTTCCAAAGCATTTTCGCATAGAAGACCTGATAATATTCTTTAAGCAAAATTTTGCAAAATTAAGGAAATGTTTGAATTTCAACCATTTCCTTTCTAGTTCTTGAAGGGTATGTTGTCTTCTTTGCAGTTACTCCAGCAATGATAAAGCACCTCCCAACTAAGACCTAGTGGAAATCAGGATAGCAGGAATGATCTTTCTCATGAGATTCCTCTAGAAGTCACATTTCCTACCAACTATAGTATAGAGTTAATCTAAGATTCATTTGTATTTAAATAAATGTGGCTAATTAAAATCAGACAAAAAACCACTGGTCTTCCCACATCTTCCAGGCTGCCTCTAACTTTCTGTTTGAGAGGTGCCAAACACAAACCCTCCAAACTCGGTCTGATAGTCACAGTTTACAAAGAGCAGACTCTTCTCTTGTTCAGATTCAGTGTGACTTTATGTGTACTGCACTTGACCACGTTGAGGAGAATCACTTTCTGTCACCAGCTCTAATCTTGGTCTACTTGGTGACTCTGTGAAAATCTGTGTCTTCTACTGTTCCCACCTGTAAAAAAGAAATGATACTACTTCCTTCCAAAGTGAAATCTTTCCCATCTACTAACTTTTTAGCTAAAGAAAAAAAAAAAGAATAAATAATATTTATTTTGGAAGGGTTTTCTGTAATTACAGGTGATAACTTTCAGTGACAGACATAGATGTTCCACTTTAGTTCCTGATTATCTGTTCAGAACTTACAGCATATTAATGGTTACTGACGAGAAGGGAAAATAAATATAGATGCTTGTGTGCTAATCATACTTAGGTCAGTGGAAAAAATAGATATAAATGTATTTCAGTCCAGTTTTCAATGAATCTGATCTGTTCCTCATGTGCATTTAGAAATTCAGGGTGGTGGTTTACTAAGTACTGAAGAGTCTACAGAAAAAAAAACATATAGTTTCCTGGTAATTTATTAAATTCACAAATCTTTTTTATTTCAAGAAGAATGTAAAAAAAACTTAAAAATACTTTTGCTAAAATCAAATATGTCCTTATAAACATATTTTTTATATTTTTTTTTTTCAAATGGCCCTAAGAGTATTGTAGGGTACTTATTACAAAAACATCCTCTCTTTATCATTTCTCATTTTCCACACTTTCCATTCTCTCCCCTCTGCTCTCAAGAAGGTCCAGTTTCTGTCAGACTATAGTAAAAATTACAGTTTATGTAGGCAAAATACATATTTGTTTAACAGTCTTTACTAAGATTATGATTTTATGCACTGAGCTGTTGAGCATGTGATGTATAATTTAATGTATAAGAACATTGCTTCTCAATAATTATGGTTTTCCTCTAGAAGAAAAACACAAAGCAATTTTAAGAACAGCAAAAACAGATGTGACACAAAAGATTTTATTCATTCAAAAACAAATTTAAAGATGGTTTGACCAATGGTTTTACACAAAGCTCTAAGAATAAAAGAAAAAACTTTCTTAGAAAGCAAGTTCATATGCCCACACCTGTACTTATAAATGGCTAGGTAGTTCTCTTATTCTTTAAATAGTAATGAATCTTGTATACATGTCATAATTTTTCATACTTTGTCATTAGATATTTCATATGGGCAAATGTTACAACTAATTTAATTTCCTTTAGAGCCAGTTTTTTTGCAAGACACTGTCACCATGTCTCAGAGTAGAGCCTTGTGGAGATACTTGAATGAGACCTGCTTTGCTGCAAGCTTTGACAAGAACTGTCATTATACCAAAAGGTTATTGTTCATCACAGACACATCCAGAAATTCTCTGTCTGCCCTTGCTAGGTTCCAGCTCTCAATGCACTCTTTGGACTGAGATTGTATGCAACCCTCTATGAGTATGGTTTGAGACCAAGATTTTCTGCAGAAAACCTGAAAGAGAATGCATCCAGGTTGAAAAAACTGCTAGATGGAGAAAAATGGCATTGAACAGAGCAGCATAATTTGAGTCAGCAGGGAACAAAAAAAACCATCACTGGGACCTAAAACCAGGATACTCTGCAATATATTTCTGTTTAACTGTGTGAACATCTTAACTATTCCGCCAAAATGTTTGGAAATTTTCCCTCTTTTCTTGGACTGGTCTTGTAGGTGGAGACATATGTCATGGCAACGATGGGATAACAACCATGTCTTCCTATTTCCTGCTATTTTGCCCTTTTCCAATACCACTACCCATTACCAGACAACAATAACAGTATTTTATTACTCTGGAAAAAATTCATATTCAGGTATATCCAGGTACAGATGTACCTAGTTGATGTCTGTTTAGTACACTAATGATCCAATTAGTGGACAAGTTTCTTCGAATCCTGGTTGTCATTATATTTGCTAGAGAACACCAGTAAGAACTGGTGTGTCTGCTAAGTAGCATGCAAAGCAGTTTTTAACAAAATTGTGGAGGTATCAAAGCAGTCCTCTTTTTCTGTTGTTGTTGTTCTCACAGACACCACATCAAGCTAGTATCTACAACTTATATTTGGTTTAAGTTGTCACTTACAGCTATGTAGAGCACCCACACAGTATAGTACACAAGTATCCTTAACTAATGTTTAGGTATAATATACTTTGTTAACATGTATTATGCTGTGTGTCACAGAGCAATTCCATTCCATAGAAACTATAACATTTGTTTTCATTCCACCTTGGAATAAGACCAAAACCTTTTGGAACACTTCAGCAGAAATGGAATTATCAAAATCAGTGTTTATGTATCAAAACATGTGGATGTGATTAGGGAACTGGCCTGGCACAGGGAAAATCCAGCTTGAATTACATTGTTCTATGTGAACCAAAACAGATTTTCTCCTGCTAGAACATGTTGAATCAGGCAGGCTAAAGATTTTACCTCTAGTTCCTTTAATAATCAATCTGTTCTTCCCTTCTCTTTCATCAAACTTGCAACTTTTTTTTTTTTTTT
>VZSR01001685.1:30881167-30892248 GCA_013398615.1 Brachypodius melanocephalos
AAAAGGTTCATTTTTTGAAGTGCCGTACAGTAAAAGGTTGTTCCAATCAAAATTGTTCACAGTGATTGTAGGTTAGCATGCAAATATAGCAACTTCCACTTCATCAGTAAAGAAATTCAGTCTCAGGTGTTAAGTGATATGCACAGGATCATGATCAGTGAAAAAAGCTGGTTTGGGACTAAGATTTTTTTGTATTTCATAGAATCAATCACACTGTTATAAAGATGAATATATACCATATACTCACTCAAACACTCTGTTTTTCTATTTTGTGAAATATATCAACACTGGAATGCATGAATATGAAAACAATCAACTTAGAATAATAGCATTTGTTACTTTAACTTTTCAAATCAGATGTATGGCTACAAGCACATGAAGTTGGGTTGCTCACGTCAGCCACAAGTAACACAAAATCATCTTTGCTAAAGTAAGTTCTGACCCACATTTGGAAATAAAAGTCTTTCCTCAAGGCTGGATTCTTGACTGAAATGCCAATCCTAGGTCTGAGTGCCCGAGCTGTCTCTCTGGTATATGGACTCTGACTACTCTTCATTTGGAATGCAAGAAGAGACAGAGTTGTGATTAGGGGTTGCCTCGTGACTTGAACACTCAATTGAGGAAAAGAGAAGCACACATTTATTTCATTTAGGCTGAGGAAATCTGGACCACGGTTTCCTCAGCACAATCAGAAACCACCAACCTGGAAGAGATGCTAAGGGGAAAAGTTCTCCATTTTCTCTGTTGGTTGGTACTGGGCCACTAAGGAAAAGAAAAGTTATGCAAAGGCTAAACAAAGAAAACTGAAAGGATGGTTGCTCAAGTGAAAGAGGGTAGGGATAGGCATTGTAATAAACACTGGGTGCTGTCCAAGCTTCTATTAATTCTTATGTAATTATTTTTTGTAGTGCCTTGTTGCTGCAACAGGCTGCAAACCAATACAATTAACTTTTCTTCAGGAAATGGCAGTAAATAAAGTTGTGTTAATTAAATATGCTTTCTCAATTATTGTGAAGAACAGATTTTTTTGTTTTCCAATACACTTTCTTGAAAACTGTTCAACTTGCAGTGGAATATGCCAGGGAGATAATCAGTTTTTTGTGCTTGGTTGCCCTACAGGAGCCTCTAGGTCCCTTCAATTGCTGTGAAAATACACAGCAACTGCTGGGCTTGCCTTGTTGGTATCCTCAGTCACACATGGGACATAGCTTGGAGGAATTTTGAATTGGAATGCTGGCTGATTTGCAACTTAGAAAATTGAGTAGATGATGAGGGAAAAAAAAAAAAAAAGAAAAAGGGGTTAATGAATGTTTAAAACCACCTGTATAATGCAGGGGTGAAATTTGCTTTATGTTATATATTTATATCAGATGTGTTAAAGATTTGGTAGCTTTGGTCGGGACTTGAGATCTCATTTGACCTTTAGGGACACATTTCTTTATCCAAAAGCTAATGTCTCCGTTCCTAAACTGATCACAGGGCTTTCATGTATAGGTGCAAGTTTAGAAATGCATTTATTACTGCCAATGCTTGTTTCGTTTTTTTGAAAGCAGACAGGGATTTTTTTTTGAATACCATTCCAACCATTGGTAAATAACTCACACCTTCTAAGAGAGTTAATTAGAGGCAATTTTACTGTAATCTAATTGGTCATGATTTAGAGATGTGACTAATTTTTCTACAGCTACCTCTGCAAATATAACAAAATCAGACTTGTTCTTGGCTTTGTCTGAGGTCTTTTTCTAGGCCAATGACAAACCACTCATGAAATCATGGTACCTATCAGGAAAGTGCCAATCTGTTGGAGGGCTACTCTTGTGCTGAGCAGTGCTTGGTAACACTGGATAAAACTGGTGGTGCTCATGCAGATGGAGGCAACAAAACTAGGGGCTGTTGATCTGCCCAAGTTGGATTTGTACAAAATATGTGTATGTATATGTATGTATAATAATCAGTTCAAAAGTGTGTGCTAGTGTTGCTACAGATGCATAGGAAGGAGGCAAATACCAAATGATCAGTATAGTAATTCTGGGTAAAGACAACTATGTGTAGGACAAAATAGATATGTACAAGGATCCCAGTCGACTCTGAAATTGTGGAGGACCTGCCGCTTCAACTGTATCCCCACAAACATATGAGACCTAATGGGATTTATGCAAGAATCCTCAAGAATCCATCTAATAACATCAAAAAACCTCTCTAAATGATTTTTGAGTGGTCTTGGAAATCCAGAAAGGTCCCAGCTGACTGGAATCTGGCTAATGTCCTGGTTTTCAAAAAGAGCAAGAAGGAGGATCCTGGAAATTACAGGCCTGGAAGTTTCACTTCTGTGCTTGGTAAAGTTATAGAGATTATTATTCTGTGAAGTATTTAAAAACACCTGAAAGACAATACAGTCACTGGTCACAGCCAGCACAGCTTCATGAGAGGAAATGTCCTGCTTGTCAAACTTGATTTCCTTCCGTGGCAAGGTATCCCACCCAGATACCAAGGGAAGCCTCTTGACGGGATGTTTTTGGATTTCAGCAAAGCTTTCAATACTATGTCTCACAGAATCCTTCTGGACAAAATATCCAGCTCACAGCTGGATAAACACATCATGTGGTGGGTGAGCAACAGGCTCACAGGTCAGGGATGAAGGAGCTGATCGCTGCTCCAAACGTGAAGGGTGTTGAAGCATTTGGACAATAATCTCAAGAACATGCTGTGACTCTTGGGGATGTTTCTGTGCAGAACAGGAGCTGGACCTGATGATCCTTGTGGATCCCATCCAACCCAACCTGTTCTGTGATTCTGTGATTAAGATGACTCATAAATGCAGTGATTTTTGAACGGGGTTTTGCATATTAGTTATCAATGTCATTTGCAATGTCATAAGTTACTGTGATCACAAGGCATCTTACATCCCACAACTGAAGGGGACATAAGCTTGGAAAAGGGTGTTGCCTTCCTTGATATGAATGAATGTACTTAAATAGTGCTTAACAGCAGTTTTCTTCATTTATCTGCATATAGTCAGGTTTAATAATCTGATTTTTTTGTTGTTTAGGTTTATTAATCCCAATCCTAATGTATTTGTTTTTGGATACATACAAAAAGCTCATCTTTGCACTAGTAATGGACAGATAGGTTACTGGGAAATCTTAGATATTCGGATATCTTAGACAAAAATCCTGGAGTTTTATAGACTGAGTATATCAACTCTGTTGATGCTGTTTTCTCTAGGTGAAAATCTATTTTTGGATTATTCAAGATGGCTTAATTGAACAATTGCTTGAAAATATTACTTAAAACCACAGTCCTTAGATTTTTTTCAATACTATATTTTCATTTCTCTTTTCTGTTTGAGAATGTCTCTTTTTACTGCATGTCTTCCATCACTAGAACTGAGACACTGCATTCTTGTGTGTCAATCTGAAAAGAAGTCTTAGGTGAGATAGTTTCTTCATATTGATATTGCATGTTGAATTTTTATACTGTCACAAATGTATTTTCTCTTTATATGCATAATTTTTCTTGCTTGATAGAAATTTTAGCTATTGAACTGATGCCTTGAGAGGCTAACCTAGAACAAGGACTAGACAGAGTTAAAGAAATAGGTATTTATTAAAAGGCCTTAAAAGATACACCTTGGGATAACAGAAATATATACATTTTATTGTAGGCTTTTTTTTCTGAGATAAATCTAGGGGAATTGTTGAATTTCTTTCTTTTCATTGTCCATTAAAGAAATGGATCTTTAATAACTCAGGAGATTTTTTGTACTATGTGATGGGTAAAAACCAAAAATATTGTGTATCTGTGCCCTGTAATGTGCAAGTTATACTCAGACATTTTCCTTCAGAACTTAGAGAATACATTCTAATGAGAAAGTAGAACTAAGAAAAAAAACCCAAACAAACAAACTTGTTCTTCTGGAATTTTTGACTGCATGACTTTTTTTTTTTTTTTTTTTTCTTTCCATTTAAATAATTAGATTTTTCAAACAGTAATTCAAAATGAGTAAGGCTTTTGATCCTGTCTCCTATAACATCCTCCTTGGCAATCTGGTGAGATATGGGCTAAACAAATCAACAGTGATGTGGAATGCAAACTGACTGAAGTGCTGTGATCAGCAGAGTGAAATCCAGATGGAGGCCAATTGCTAATGGTGTAACTCAAGGATCAATACTGTATCAACACTTTTTAACATCTTTATTAATGACCTGGATGGTGGGGCAGAGTGAATCCTCAGCAAATTTGCAGATGATACAAAACCTGCAGAAGTGACTGATTTACCAAATGGCTGTGTTTCCATTTGGAGGAATCTTGACAGGCTGGAGAAATAAGAACTGCATGAGGTTTAATACACAAAATGTAAAGAAATAACCCCATGCAACAGTACAGGCTGGGAGCCAAATGGCTGCAAAGCAACTTTGCAGAAGAGGACCTGGGGATGTGAGCAGAGGAGAAGTTAAATATGAACGAAGAGAATGCCCTCAAGACAAAAAAATCCAGCAATATCCTGGGCTGTGTTAGTAAGAGCAGTGGGTCATTGGAGGTGATATTTCCTCTCTCCTCAGCACTGGGGAGATCACATCTAAAGCACGATGTCCGGTTCTGGGCCACCCACTGCAAGAAAGTCATGGACTTATTGAAGCAAGTCCAGTGCAGGACACAAGTATGATTAGTCCACTGAAGCAGCTTTCATGTGAGAAGAGGGTGAGAGAACTGGGATCTCTCTGGATCCCAGCTGCATCCAGTCTGGAGAAGGCTCAGGCAGAGATTTTATTAATGTGTATAAGTACCTCATGTGGGGAAGTAAAAAGATTGGAGTCATATGCCTCTCAATGGTATCCAGGTACAGGACAAGTGGCAATGAACACAAACTGAAACCAGGAAATGACATTTAAATTTATGTAAATGAGGATGGCCAATCTCCTGAGCCTTTGACAAGAGATTTTGTTGAGCCCCTGTCCTCAGAGGCTTTCAAAACTTGATTGGATATGGCTCTGTGTTATCTGATATAGTTGCCTCTCCTTTGAGCAGCATGAGGTGGACTAGACAACTACCAGGAATCCCTACCAGCCTCTGCAGTTATGTGTGTATCCTGAGTGATTCTCCATGTAGCACTAAGTCAAACAGAGGTCCTACTTGCTCCTTTTCTCTCGATTGCCTTGAATGCAGATGTCTTTTTGTTGCATTTGTTCTCATTCCTTCATGTGGATAACTGAGGCAGTTTAATCTGGAATTAACAAAGGCATCTCACTAATTTGCTTCGTGTGGGCTATTTTTGTGGGGTTTTTGAGGGGTTGCGGGTTTCTTTTTGATTTGGGGTTTTTTGTTTGTTTGTATTTTCTCTGAGAAGTGAGAATAGAAGCTGTATTGACATGCAGTGGGAAAGTGCACTGACATGACACTACATCAGAAGATATTTCCCTTCATTTTCCTTACGTGACTAATGTGCATTTTCCTTAGTAAGTACTTCTATGAAGCACATTTACTTCTGTGGGATTCACTCTGCAATTAAAACATTCAGTTCAGGCATTTGCATATGCCTGCACTGAATGTTTTAATTGCAGAGTTCAGCTTTTTGCAAACCCTAGCTTTTAGCAATTCATGTCAGGGCCAGGATGATGATTGCTACTCATCCTCAGACAGGCACTAACTGGCTGCTCATCTGGAGGACTCCGCAGACCATGCCTGATGACAGCTTTGACTGATTCTCATTGGCTCTGGTGGAACTTTAGGTACCCAAAAGCTTTTTCCCAATGTTAAATCCCACTTTTCTGACTGAAAAGCACTTCTTCTCATCAAGAATGGGAAGTGATGCAAATACAATGATTTCCGCTTTCTTTTTCATAATCAATGCACCAAGAGTTAAGCTATGTATAACATTTTCTTCTTCAGTTTTCAGTGAACTGCTCATTGTCAGTTGTAAGAGACTTTTTCATTTAAATTTTCATATATTTGACTTTTTTATATAAGCAAACCTCATATGTGTTCTCTTTTTATCATTTCTCTCAGTCTTGCTCCAAAATTTTAAAATTTAGATGCCCCATTAAATGGGGACAGATCAGCTGTGTTAAACTTCTACAGATGAGGATGTGAGCTTCTTGATCATTAAAAATTCAGATGATCACCCAACTTCCATTCATCTTCATGGCTGGCTACCAAGTGAATCTGAGTATCCTTATGGACTGTGAATTTGTATGCAGATTGAGTCTGGCTTTGAAATATTTATCTTGGAAATGAACATTGCTACTAGGGAAATGTAGTTGGATAACCTAAAAATTTCTGTATGGTTTTCTGTATTTAATGTCTTCTCTCTACACAAATTACAGGTTTCTTTTAAAGGTGGCGACACAGAAATTGGTAATTTCAAGGTCCTGAAGTAAGTCAGAAAATAAATTAACAGAGTATGTAATTTGGACTTCTGGAAAACAGATTTTGGCTTAGTAAGAGCAGTTCTAAAGAGAAAAAAATCTCAGAAGGTCTTTTGTAGACAAATTCCTCTAAGCAGAATGAATATAGATCTATCCTGTACAAATGAAAACAATATGATGGAAGGAAAAAAACTTGCCTAAGCAGGTAAGCCTCAAGGGAGATTCCATTCAGAAAGGTTTTATATATTATCTATATCTATATCTATATCTATCTATATTTATATCATCTATATCTATATCTATATCTATAACTATAATTAACTATAACTATAACTATAACTATAACTAAACTATAAATATGTATGATTCAAATACATACACATATGAGATGCAAGTGAGAATGGGCTATGAATGAAGAATAAAGAAACATTGTCATGTAGGAAAAGTGCTGGAAAATCAAAGAGCAGCTGGAGATAAAACTGGCAAAGGAAATCAGAGGCCACAGAAGGAGCTACATTATCATAAAAAACATAAAGGAAATGGGGGGGTACTACTGGATGAGACAGGTGCATTAGTCACAACAATCACAATTGTGGCTGAAGTAGCAGATGTCCTTAAACCTGAGTCTTCACCAGCAAGGGTTTTTATCCTTTTATGTCCAGAGACAGGGTTCCAGAAAATGAGGAATTACCAGAGGTGGGAGAAGAAAAAGTCAGAATCTCTTGAGAGAAATCAGTTCCTTATTTTCTGTTTAGCCTCATTATCCGTATCACCCTGGAGAAGGAGAAAGAGAGCATGCCCGTCAAAATGCAGGTGAGGCCACACAAGGAAGATGCAGTCAATATATTTGAAGCCAGGGCTGCTAGTCAAAGCACCTTGACAAGATTGAAGAATGTGACAAACTGTAACATGACTAAACTCTACAATGACAGAAGTCCCACAACCAAAAAAGACAACTTCAGTCCCAGATGATTTTGGAATAGAATTTTGCCCTCTGAAATTTATAAAAAAGAAGTAAATTAACCAAATTTATAATTAATGGAATCATCCTTTGGTGGATCTTCCATGGATATATAGATCTGGGGTCAAATATTCAAGGGAAGCAATTTAGTTTTACATATAATTAAAACAGATTATAATAGCAAACTCTAAGATACCACAAAGACTTCTTAATTTATGTCAGTAGAATCTGAAGTCAATAATATTAGATAATTTATTTAGTTTTTATTTATTTAATATAGATACAGAATTTTTCTTCATCCAGACACTTCAAAAACTTAAGTAAAATATCATATCGTATATCAGAAAACTGAGAGGGCCTATCCAATGAGTTTCTTAAAAAATTAGTTTTAAACGATCTTTGCATCAAGAATCTTCTTATCAAATAAGAAATGCTGGGTTATTCTTGGTCACTGAGAAACCATTTGTTGGCAGTTTTAAACCAAAGTCAGTTAAGTTTACAACAGAACTTCCCAAATGGTTATATTGGCAAAGCGAGGTACTGAATTCCGTGACAGGTGCTGTAACAAGTGGTTTTGCAAGAATGAACTTCTCAATATCTGTCTGAGTCAAGACTGGAGGCAGTTATGTTTAATTGCCTTGGCTTAAATGAGCTATTGTTTTACAAAAACCCTATCTCAGTGCAGTTTCTGTTGAACTTGTTTTGTTTTTTAGGATCTCCTTTGAATGGTATTCTCCCTGGGAGCTGTATTCTCTCCCTAATGGACTCAGAAAACCTTCCAGTTCAGATGACTGTGTGTGAACATATGTGTATAATAGAAATGTGCCCTGTCCCAGCACATTTAGAAGCAACAGTTACTTCTTTGCTCAATATGGATTTAAATGCTTTATAACATACAATTTCTGCACTGCTTTATACCCTCCACAGCAGAACAATAAATGCATCTCTCTTCTAAATGCAGATAAAGACTAGACATGAAAGCTAATAGATCAACCTTAGGGTAGTAGTGTTTTACTCAGTGATTCCTAACCATGAGCTAGGATTTAGCTGTGACACCAATTTAACCTAAGATATTACAGGAGAGAAACAGTAGTTTCTTGTGAAAGGGAATTGAATTTAATTTAATGGAAGTATATTTAAATTAAGTTTCTTCATTTAGGTATGAAACTCCATTTTAAGGATTGATTTCCTGGTGCTGGGCAATACTGCCTCTTTTATCTATCATACACAATATTCACTGATGCAAGATATTTGTTCTGATGGGTTTATATCCTCATAATATATCATAAACCCCACTGATTTTCCAATAAATGGGGAATACTGCTATCATGCATCAGCCTCAGGAATAGACCCACTCTAGAGCTGATATTCTGAATAGTCTACATGCTCTTTTGAAGTTAATGTTTCCAGTTTTAGAATTATAACTTGCTACAGCATTAGCAGCTCATGGTAATGATAGGTACAATCTGGATTTCTTTATATGCTCAGCTTTGAAGTATAAATCCAACATTGTTTTGTGTTACTTTCTTTTCTCAATGAACTTCATTTTCTGTTTTCTCTCAATGCATTTTATTACATAACAGATCACATAGTAAATATATTTGCCATTTCCTACTGGAAATAGTATCATTGAGGTGGTTGTGACCAGGCTACTGAGGTCAGACTAGTCATTTAAGTGTCTGTAAATCAGCTATGGAGGGATTTCCTTTCTGTTAGTGTTACACACTTTTACAGCAAAGTTGACTTGATGGTTTATGCCCAGGGCAGTTTGTACCCTTAGGACAGATGTTGACCCTCTCTTTCAGCGGGTCAGAGATACTTGGTTTGGGTGCCATATAAACTAGATTGAGAAATGGTCCAAAAGAACTGATTTTTTTTAAAAAAATGACCAAGTGAAGAGGTTTTGATTACCCTTTAGAAAAAAAATGTGGAGAGACACATGATGTGTCTTAAAACATGCAAAACAGAACTTCATAGTTGATTATCCCTGGCTATAGTTCTTAGAATAAAATATAGTAAATTTTAACTGCAGCAAGAATGACTTAGGTTGCGCATTATAGAAAAACTTTAAACTCAGAAAGGAGGTTGCACATATTTTTCTGTGGTGACAGAAGAAAGGAATTCCACCTCTGAATTTTTCAAGCAACAAGTTCAGACAATCTAACAGAGAAAGTTTAGATTTTGAAGAAACAGGCCTTTGGCAGACTTGGATTAATTAACTTTTTTTCCTTTCCTCCTTTATGATTCTATGAGAGTTGTGACACCACAGTGGGGATTATTGTCACACTTAAAACAGGAAATATGTGTCAACTCAAGATATTAACCTTAAAAATACTTGTATATCTATAAAAAACCTGTATTGTTTAATCATTGATTTCATTGATTCATTGATTGTATATTATTCCAAAAATGGAATTTATTTGGATAGCACCTGCATTGGTGTATAGTTATACATACACATAGAAGACACGACAGGATATGAAATCTTGATAATTACAGAGCCTATACTCAGACCTTCTCCACTGTGTTCTGTGTGCTTCTTTTTCTCTGTATTAATAACATTTCATTGGGGTCATTGCTGAAATTTCAGAATGAAAATTTCTTTGCTCATGTAACTTGCAAAAAAAAGAATTGTGATGTTTTTCCACTTTTCTACCAGGATGAAATATCATGAAGTATAAATTATATTTTACATGATTTATATGAAAAAAAACCTTCCACACCTCTAAAGTATTATAATTGTATGATCAATTGCTGTAGGGCAGAACAGCATTGCCAAGAAGTAAAATTTGCAAATGGAAGCAAAATGATCAGTAAGATCCTACATAAACTAAAACAATGTTAGTTAATATCATCTTGTGTTACAGAACTAATAATTCTTTATATTTTGAACATCTTCTTCTGGAAAAAGAAGTTCCGTGGCACACAAAAATGTGAAGTACTTCATCATTTTTCTCACTACTGTGTTTGTGGTTTGTTAATATAAGAAATATCTCTACAGTTTCTTAAAGACCTCAAAACACTTTGTCAATGGTGACAACTAAATCCAGGATTGTTTTGTCAAAATGACAAATTTACTCTTTATCTTTCAGAAATTATGTTTTGTCTACTACAGCTCTCCCATAAAATATTCAAACATTTTGTTTGCTCTAATTTAATAATAGTTTTGTTCAATAGCAGGCCTTGTCAAAAGTTGGGAAAATAGTGTTTTCCTTTTCCAAATACTTTTCTACACTGAGCCACACTAAAAAGCCTGAAGAGGTTGTTTTTTTTTTCAAGATTAAAAATTATACATTACTACTTCTTGTTGTCTAGAGTAATACAGGGACAATTTCAGTTCAGAGCAAAATAGAATATTTCTTCCCTGTACTGGGTATAGACCACTTTAAGAGGTAACATTGCTTCATATATCTCCCCCCCTAGTGCAAGAGAGGAAGAGTGTGATTTAGAGGAATCTTTTTCTGGGTATTAAAAAACTGTTCACACAAATTTTTCCAAAATAATTGACTTTTCAAGTCAATGCACTAAATTCTGTTTTGTGAGAACAATTGCCCAGTATTAACACTGTATTGGAGACAGCTATTTTCAGCAAGTGTGAATATTGTTCTCCTTCTTGATTTTAATCATTGAAGGCTTTGTTTGGTTGGTTAGGTTTTTCGTTTGTTTGAGGTTTTTGTTGTTTTATTTGAGGTTTTTTTGTTTGTTTTGTTTAGGTTTTTAAAATTTGGGGGGAGGGGGTGTTTGTTGTTGTTGGT
>VZSR01001685.1:30892348-30905102 GCA_013398615.1 Brachypodius melanocephalos
AAGCTGTCTTAGCATACAAAACACACCTCATTAGCAACAAAGACTGATGTGAACATTCACTTTGAGGCCGTGTTGGCTTTGCACCCACTTCAAAGCAGAGTTCAAAGCCCTGATCCTAATAAAAGCACTAATGACAAGATTGCAGAAGCATTCAATGCACTCAGCAAAGGCCAGCTTTTTTAACATGTTCTATTCCCATTTGGGTGACAGATAAGTGCTTAAATTCTCAGAGAGCTCTCTGCATTAGCTAGTGACTTGTTGAAAATGTAGAGATTAATGTCACTGGATGTTAAACAATTCTGAGTGTCTTCCATTTATTATCAGGTCTGTCTGGGAACTAAAGCCTTGTGAAAATTGGGGCCCTTCTTAAAATTTTACCAGGTGATCCCTAAAGTTCCTTCTAGTCTCACTTTCTATTATTTCTATGGTTTAAGGAAATTTAGGTCTGAAGTAAAAATTTTCTCTAAACAAATTGGTATCGGCTTGCCTTTATGATTTTTTTTTTTGCATAATCTATGAAATTAGAAAAATTCTTCTATTCTACAAAAAACTTATTTTCTGTTTTGGATATGTAAAGTATAATTGAAAGTGTAATCCTTTCTGCTATTTATTGTCTATAATACTGTTTTATATCGAATATTTTTCCTCAAAATACTCCAAATTTTTTTCACTTTAATCTAGGTATACCAGTGATTATTTAAATGAGGCCTGATTTGACCACCATTGTACACATACAATATAAGGAACCTACTCTCTTTTCTATTAAAATTGTCATAAATTTTAATAGTAGAGATTAATATAAATTTCCAGTAGAGATTAATCAGTGCCCCTTACTCCACAGTTCTGCTCCAGATAACTTGTTCTGGAGGTGGAAATGGGCTTCAGAAGATCCTACTAAAATATAAGTGGCAACTTATCTCCTATCTTTACTTTCTTTTTTTTTTCCTCCTTAATTTTATATTTTTCACACAAGAGAGAGCTGAATTCCAAGTTTTTTATTATAATTGACTGCCAGCATTTTTAACGGCTATAACATGGGTGAGTTGACCAAAAATCTTATTGTAAATGAGATAAGAAGAGTCAGAACAATCTAAAAATGAAAAGACAGGGAGGGCAACACTCCTGTAAGTATTGTGTGATCAACAGGGGTGCACAGACAATCCAGGTCATTTGGCTTTAGCCAGGCACTGGTAAGTGTGCTGCTGTCTGTCTGTGTTCCTTCTTAGCAGGAACCTACCAGGACACTGGCAGACCTGAACTGGGTCCCTGTACATCCAAACTTCTTGTGTAGTGATAAGCAGAAGCCTCTGGGTCCTGCCAGAAAGACTCTACAGCACAGCCATGGACTAGAACCAGTGAAAAAATTTACTCGTACTCCAGTTATACCATAGGTTTATGGAGATCCTTTCCTTCAGCTTGTTATGTTGCTTAGTGGAAAACTGAATTAATCTGAAAGCATTGATATGGTGGCTCAGTGTCTGAAATCTTATCCTGTAGCTGTGGATCAGAGCTCAAGAGCAGGAGGCCAAACGATTTGCAAGATTCCGGGTCTCATTTTTTTGTCAGGTCTTGGCTTAGAGCTAGGCAAATAAAAGCCACGTTTTTTAAGTATCTCAAAATTGTTAGTCAGAGAAGATCAAGCACTTTAGGCAGTGGCCAGATGATAGCAGTGATAACACAAATGTGTTGTATAAAAATTGGTGCTGATACAGGACAGAGCCTACACACAGGTACCACACTGGAGGGGGAAAAACTCCCAGAAAAGACCCGAGTACATACCCCAATAAATCTTGTGAATCAAAATTAAGCAGAAGTCAAATGTCAGGTTTTTCAGATGTGAGTTTGGAGGGGCTGCCCATATATTGTGTTACCTCTAAACACCTACAGATAGGTGTTTTGACACCGTCGGGATGACTTGAAGAAATTAAATTTGTGAAGATGTTTCTCTACAGCACATGGGCAAGTCTAGATGCTTCTAGTATCTGTGAGAAAAACACAGATAATATGGATTGAAGTAGTGAATTTAAATCATCTTTCAAATGAGGGGTTGCTCCTTGAAAGTGTCCCATAAAAAGACATCTTCAGGGTTGAAAAGCTCTTAGACTGAAACTTTTCTGGATCTGTGGAGATAGGCTTAAATTCTACTTTGATTTTAGACATCAGAAAAAGACTTTTGCAAGGATATAATAACATAGCAATCTGTAAATATGCACACTTGTTCTGTTGAATATGATTTTCAGTTTATGTTGATTTAAAAAAAAATCTCAATTGCTAGTTTTTGTACAAAATATTTTTTTCTGTAAAAAAAATAGCTGTCTGATACTTCATTTAACAAGAGCCAAACTGCTGTAGTTTGCTCCTCCCTATTTGTTGTATTAATGAGATACCACAGTAGTAGCCAGAAAGACTTTCAGTTAGTGCTAAATTAGGATGGAATAGCATAGAACAGAACAGTTCCAGTTGGAAAAGACTCACAGTGATCATCTGGTCCAACAGACTGACCAATTCAGGGCTGACCAAAAGTAAAGCCTGTTGTCGAGGGCATTGTTCAAAGGTTTCTTAAACACTGACAGGCTTGGGATACCAGCCATCTTTCAAGGAAGACAAAAAATGTATGTGAAAGAGCATACACATACATCTGGTGTAGCAGATATTTATGCATATAGTCTAAATTAATTTCATGAACATAAGTAAGGATTCAAAAGTGAATGAGTATGCTTAAGTATTTCATTAGTTAGAATTTCGTGATGAAAAATTAATGAAAAACCAAGTTCTAGAAGAGCAGGAGAACAAGGAACCTTTGTCAATCACATTAAACAAAACCACACTCATATATAGTTGTTGATTAGCTCCCTTAATGATGAAAATTCTCCTTAGAAAATATTTGTTAATCATTATGAAAAAAAAGTATCTTTCTAGCTATTTGATAATTACTACTTACATAGTTTGTAAGGAACTGCTCTCCCTAATCACTCTGAAAAGAACTTCTTTAAGCTGATGAAATTAGAATCTGAAAGAAAAGGTGATATTTATTGTGCAGTCTTAAATAGAATGCTTGATACAAGATCTTACTGGGCTAAATATAAAGAGCAGCTATCAAAGCCAAAGCATATGTGTAAAAGCACATTATTACAGCAGTAATGAACATAGAGTAAGAAAATATTTTCTGATAACACTACAGTACCTACTTGTAAACTATTTACAATATAGAAATGTTTGTTGGGAAAGAAACCTCTAATGTCACGTAGTACAATCTAGTCCCTTGGATTATTTGAAGAAAGCATATTCCCTTAAGAAATAAATACTAAGCAGATGCAAAATCTGCAAGAATACCTGAGAGGAATTAAGTCCAAACATAGGTTTCATCTTTTACAATGTTAACCATCAGCCTGTCGAGCTAGTTTCCAGACCCTTTCTAAGGTTATGGAAATCTCGAGAAGAAAAATGTGCTGAAGTCTAACATGGATCATAAACTCCTCATTCAACAGTTCCCAGACTGCAGAGCATGTACTAGACTAAGTGTCTGCCCTAATGATGATCATTGAAATTCCTAAGGTGATGTGCTGAGTACTTTTGAGTATCTGAGGGTCTGAAAATCACTTAACTGATTATAAATTTTTCATGCTGGGAAGATTTTTTGTGAGGTGCTTTTAATTTGAAATACCTCACATTGGTAAGGTAGAAGGGAAAGGTGATGATTACAAGAACAATTTGACTGCAAGGAAAAAATGCAAAACCCTCTAAACTTCTGGGGTGTGACAAATAGTACTGTAAACTTCAGTTTCCAAAAGCATTTTTGAAATAGATACATTTTTGAAATAGATACATTTTTGAAATAGATACAACAAAAAAGAGGTATACCTGAATATTTCTGTCTCACTTCTTAAAAGAAAATATATGTAGCTGTAGTTTTTTGGACTGAGTATAATAATATTCAAAGAGGATGCAGGGAGACCTCACAGAAGTCTCCAACTCCCTTATGAGGTTACCTGAAGGGGCAGCACTGATCTCTTCCCTCTGGTGACCAGTGACAGGATCAGAGGCATGATGTTGAGTCAGGGGAAATATAGGTTAGATGTAAAGAAAAGATTCCTCACCTGGAAGGCAGTTGGTAGCTGGAACAGGCTCTCCAGGAACTGGACACAGCCCCAAGGCTGGCAGAGTTCTGGAAGTTTCTCTACAATGCTGTCTGTGGCATGGTGTGACTCTTGGGGTGTCCGGAGCAGGGGCAGGAGTTGCACTTTGATGGTCCTTGTGGGTCCCGTTCAACTCAGCATATTTTATAATTCTATAATTCCCTACCTATATCAAGCAGAATTGCACTCTGGACCTGTATTGTCAGTAGAGTATTTCCATAGATCCCATTGGACTTTTAGTCAGGCCTTTATTTCTTGTAGATTCACTATTGTGACTTGGTTTCTTAAATAGATGTACATCTGTGACTATGCACGTAACTTCTGCTGAAGTGTGGCTGTGATATACACATATCAAATGAGAACTGAACTTAGATTTAGTTTCTATTGTTTGCTTTCTTTTGTTCTTCCTTACCAAAACTAATCTTACTCCATCTCAACTTTGCTTCAGTCAGTAAAGCTGCTCTTTTTTCTTGTTTTTTTCTTGTAACTAGATGTAACTTATCCTTCAGTTAAATTGCTTAATGCAGATCCTTCCTCCCTTTGGAGTAGTGGAAGGTTTGATGCTATTTCCCAGGCTCCCTCTTCCACTCTGTACCTGCCAAAGGATGGCCTTAAAGTTAATGAATCCAAGACAGCAGGAGCCAAAATGTTGCTGACAATAGCTTTCTGTCTTAATTCCAAACAGTGCTGCAAAATAGCCTTATATTATCAGGTGCAATTTAGATTGATTTGCAATGTGAGCAGGTCACATCTACGTTTCAGCAATCAAGAGCAGTGAATCCCTAGTGAGCCTTTGCTGATTACATGCAAGGTAGGATTAGAGTTAATTTTTTATTCTTTTTGAATAAATAAACAAAGAGCGGAAGAGTTATCAACTGTAGCAAATACAGGTTTCAGATAACGTGATTAAGCCATGGAAGATAATCTACGTTCCTCAATATTTGTGGATTGAATCAAAAGGTAAATTTCCATCAAGAAATGGGATTTATATGATGAATATTTTCAGCTTGAAAATAACTGATATATAGATCCTGACACTGAGCTTAAGGTGGGCTCAAGGTGGGCACAGTGTGATAAGACAGCCTTTGTAGCACCCAGAGAATTTCCCATTTAAGTCTCAGAGGTCAGACAACATTCAGCTGCTCTCACGTGTACTTGTCCTCAAAACAGAGATGGGTTAAGCTTCCACAAAAAGCCTTTGAATCACTGAATGTTTCAGATATTAATAATCTTAAGACTTTATCATATATCTTAACTTCTGTCCAATTCAGGAAGTGTGAACAGGAAAAAAACAGAGAATCAATTACGCACTATTGACTGCATTTCATATGATATCATCTAATAATAAAAATTAATTGTCAATACTTACAGAAGTACCTAGAAATTTCTTTATATTGAACTCATGTTACATTTTATAAAAAAGTAATGAAATTTAAGTTCCCTTTTTTTGGGCTCATTACTATTTGCTTATATACATCCAAGTGAAGCCATCCTAGTTTTCGTATGATCTTGCTGCATAGTTGGCATATTACAACTCTGTACTATGTTGCCTTCTGATAAGAAGGCAGGCGACCTGGTCTCAAGCGACAGCACGGCAGCTCAGCCTCACCCGAGCTACTCGGGCCACAGACACGCACAATACACCAACGTGGTGGATGGTCAAAATAGCGTTTATTACCTTACCTCGTGGGATTATATAGTTAAGGGGGTTTCACTACGTCACAGGGGGGACGGTGGGACGACTA
Organism: Brachypodius melanocephalos; assembly: GCA_013398615.1. Lineage (NCBI taxonomy): Eukaryota > Metazoa > Chordata > Aves > Passeriformes > Pycnonotidae > Brachypodius > Brachypodius melanocephalos. Next base: position 30,898,230 of record VZSR01001685.1, read on the forward strand.
GGGTTGGTATGGAGTAGAAAACTACTGAGGTTAGGGGGGCTACATTCCTTTAAGGGTGATAACATAATCTCAAGATAAGGGGGAAGGGTCCCGGATGAGGGGGGGAAGGGCCCTGCTGCTTTCCGTCACATCCCGGAATCTTCCGTTCGTCTGTCCCTATCTACCACAGTACTACTTGAAAGATCTAGCTCTATCAAATATGAACCTGAAATGCAATTTCTTTTACCAGCCAAAGGCACTTATATTTTAAGAGTTATTATGCAGTCTTCTCACATTCCAGTATTTGAAGGGATAAAAACTCCAACATACTGTGTTGCTGTCTTTTTTAATCTCATTTCTGGCCTCAGCTGATTTCCATTTTAATATAGGCACTTCAGTTTTTTCACGTATCATTTTTTGACATTTTTTCTTAATTTTTATTTTATATCTATCCATCTATCTATCTATCTATCTATCTATCTATTTATCTATCTATCTATCTATCTAATCTATCTATCTATCTATCTATCTATTTATCTATCTATCTGTCTATCTAATCTATCTATCTATCTGTCTAATCTATCTCTGGGTAGGTGTGTATGTGTATACATCCACATTGTTGTAGACTGACTTCCAGAATAAAGTCTCATGACTTTAACCTAGGCAGCCTAAAACAGAGAGGGAACCACTTGCTCCTTGTATGAAGCAGTCACAGCAATAACTTTAATTTATAAAAGCAGTGGTTATCCTCCTACTACCTCCTTATTTATGCTTTTTAAAGGCTTGAGTAGATGTTGCTAAAAGATATTGTGTGTGCCCATAGTCCAGGACTCATCGTAAGATTGGCATCAGCTGTGATTATTCTGTGAGAAAATCCCTATGGAGCACAGAGAAAAGTTGAGACAAGGTTCAGTTTGCCACTGAAAATAATTAATAGTTAATAGTAATTATCTATCTGAAGATAAAACAGGATCATCTGTGTATGCATAAACAAAGCTTAGCTTTTCTAATTCTAGAAAAAAAGAAGAAAGCAAGCTATCACTCTTTTGCAGCTTTGTGTAGTTTTCACTGGTTTGCATCTTGAGTTCCATATGGAATATTTTCCCCACAGAAGAATGTCTTTAAGTATCAAACCAACTCAGCAAGACCCATAAAATTGGGATTATACCACTGGTCTTTGTTTTAAACATAAACAGCATGAGAACTACCCTTTGGTAAAGGGCTTAGAGATTGATTGATGGAATGGGCTACACATTAACTAAGATAGTATTATTGCAAAATGGTGAGATCTGCTCTGATCTAAAGTGTAAGCTGTCTTTATTTTATTTTTGTTTTAGTTGACTCATATCACAGCAGGGGCTCAGAAATTAATGTAAAATTCAAAGTGTGGTTGAAATATACTTCATAAATCAGGCCTTTTCTTTCCTCTTTTATAATATGTGGCTTTTGAAATCTCAGAAATGGATTGACCTACTTTTATGTTCATTTTATGTTGTAAATCTATTTTTCAAACATGTTATTAGGCTTTAAGAGTTCTTGGATGTGGTCTGACTGTATAAATTCCATACTTTTTATACACAATCTTTATATAGTTTTGTTCTGTGCAGAAATTTTGGCATTTGCAGTTATGGTTCCCTCCCCTTCCCCACATTTGTTGAAAATTTTGGGGCAAGAAACTATTTTCTGCAGTTCACACAAAGATTGACATTTAGTTCATTATTCTGTGAAAAATGTTTAGTGTTCCCAGAGTATTTCTATGCACTACAAAAGTGCTATCATTAATCTTTTTTCTTCATAAAATTCAGGTCTCAAGAGTGTGCTCATATTACTATTAACATCTTCCCTCCCATAATTGAGAGAAGGTGGTTAGATGGAGGGGTTTATAATATTGCATTCATTTCAGACTTGGTCTCCAAAAGGAGAGGTTTCAATAAATAGCTCAGGGACATGTCTGTAGAATTGAGACAGTCCTACCTCCTTTTCTAGTGGTAGTAGTGACCCTACTGAAACCTCATAACATTTTAAGCCGCAGATAAAATAAAACTGACCTTGAATGAACATTGTAATATATGAATTTTTTGATCCTGCAAATGTTTTGTTTGATCTTTCCTCCACTAATATTGGAGAGGTATTATTCTCAGTTACTAAAATTTCCAAAAATACATGAGGGTTTGCGTTAATCTATTGCTTGCGATTTTTACTATTTTCCCTAGCTTGAGTAAATATCATCCGAAAAAACATGTATGCCTATTTATTGCATTATGGTCTCTGATGTTACTGTGGATCACCAGCACCGGAGCATCTCTGCTGTGAGGAAAGGCTGAGAGGTGGGATTCTTTAATCTGGAGAAAAGAAGGCTTGAGAGTATATCACTACCTAAAGGAAAGAGGATGGAGCCAGGCTCTTTTCAGTAATGCCCAGTTAAAAGCAATGGCATGAACTGAAACAGGCAAGACTCCATCTGAACACAGGTAAACACATTTTCACTGTGAGGGTGACCAAGCATTTGCACAGGTGGTCTGGAGAGGCTGCAGACTCTATTCTTGGAGACACTTTATATATAATAATTACATATATATAATAATTATATATATATATATATACTTTATATACACTTTATATATAATTAGATAGAATAAAAGTTTCATTGCGGCATGAGAATCTTTTCATTGAAATAAAATGTCTGAAAGTTGTAACCTAGCTGCACCATTTTGAAAACTATATTTTTTTCATTTCTATATCAGCTGATCAAAGCCACCCTTTTTTCCCATTTGACTAATATGTCTATTGGGTTTGCATGGCAAGGTTTTGTAGTAATAACATCAAGGAAAACTGATAAACTGAATCAAATATATTTTGTGAAATCTGTCTGCCACTTCCATAAGGAATTTCCAAGAGTGGAATCTGGTATTTTGAATATCTCTTTTATGGGGGACTTTTTTTTCCCCCTATAGACTATATTAGATGTTAGTATTTAAACACAATGTATTATTTTTTTGAGAGAGCTTAGGATTAATGGCTGTTGGCAAGGGTTTAATGGCTGTTCTGCATCAAGAGAATTTTAGAAAGCTTTCGTCCATCAAAATTTATACTTATTAGTTAAATGCTGATCAATTACCATTAGTTACCTGGTGATCATATACATTCCAGCTGTCTGCTGGAGCCCTGTCAAATCTCCCTCTGAAATGTCCAATCTCCCTCTGAAATGTCTAACCATTTGCTCAGCCAGGTCTCAGTTTTAATTTTAGTGCCCTGTCCTTTTCAGCTGTTTCAGCTGGTTGTGTGCTGTCTTCCAACCCTTTGCAGAAATTTCAGTTTAGGTAGAAGTTCCTCTCTTCGGGCACTAGCTAAGAAACACCTAGGCTGTGTAAGGGTTTTGTAATCTCTTGCTTTTTTGGTCAGTACAAGACATTTGCAGGTTTAGAAAAAATTAATTAAAAAAATACTTCAGTGTTTTTTCTTGCTCTGATTTCCACAGATGTCTTAGTGTGCTTTGATCTTCACAATCCCTAGTACAATCTGGAGGTCTGCCACTTTTCCTCAAAATTTTTAAATCTTGGTGCAGATATTTGTATATTTATATCTTTCCACTCTAAGTTTCTTGCTTGTCTATTGAGAAGCTTCTTGCTTATTATTTTCAGCTACTTAATTTAAGAATTCATTGCTCTGCTATGTCGTGTAATCATCGTCCCACACCAGATGATGTGGGACAGCTCAGTCACTTCCTTTATAGACTTGAAAAACTGAAAAGCAAATTATTTACCTTAGGGAGCTCCAGCTGATTGAAAGATCATAAAAATTTACTAATCTTTTCCACTGCTAATTATACTCAAGATATAAGAATTGCTCTCTTTTGAATTTATGTCATATAGGCAACAAATGGGTAGAGAAGACAACCATATACTATGTTTAAAATTAAATGTACAACCTAAGAAAAAGTTGATTGTCTTACGAACAGAATTCAATGTGTATTTAATATGTTGTTGTTGTTGTTATTTTGTTTCTTTTTGTAGTAGAAGAGTCGAATATCTGGCAACATTTTCACTGGGGATTTTTTTTCATTCAAGATGGTCCGTACAGAACAAATATCTTGTCTACTCTGTGATGTTCTGCGCAATTTAGATGACTGTCCTGGTTTAGGGCAAATTTAGGAGGAAACTTTTCTGACTAGGGTTCTTCTAGAAAGCAAATTCAAGTGGTCTGCAGTGGTTTGGGAAAGATTTTTTGGAGGAAAGTGTAAAAAAACAAAGTTCTTACAAACATGAAAAAATGAATAATATTAAACGATGGAACCTCTCGTTGTTCTGAAGAGATGGCAAATCCAGAGTTCGTTCTTTTTGTGAGGTGCAGCTCAGCTCACTCAGTCTTTTATCAGTTCTTACATGGGAAAATGCTGGTGGGCCACAGGTGTGAGCTCCCGATGTTTTTCTGGGTTTTCAGTCCAGAGCAGGACTGATCAGTTCCAAGAAAAAGAAAAGCCACAGTCTGGGGACCTTCTCTGACTCATCTAGCTACAAAAACTAACTCAAAGCAAAGGAGAGCTCTCTCCTGCTGTCCGTGCTGCAAACAACAGTCCATGAGTAGGAATGCAGAGGAGTGACTGCAGTTTCTGCAAACTTCACGCTCCTTTCCCCCCCTTTGCTCTTGGAACCATTCCAAAGGTGCAGAACTTAATATCTAGCACAAACAGAACAACAGACGACTGGGGATACAAGCATCATAAAGTCAGCCTAGAACAATGTGTGATCCAAATACCTATATATCTTATTCTTGAAAGAGAACTGAAAGCTCTGATTTTGTAGGTCCCATTCCTGTTTGGTTGTCAATGTAATTTTTGAAAAGAAACTGATGGATCTATCCCACATTACTTGATCTAATTCTTCTTGGAACTCATATTTTTGCTCTCCATTCTTTTCTGTAGAGATTAATTCCACAACACAATAACACTGTAAAAAATCAGAATCCATCTTTTTTTATTCCCCTTCTTTCTATATACTGACTAGCGAGTAATAGCAGATAAGTGATCCCCAGTGAATACACTCTAATACACACTTTCTTTTACGTATACAGAAATATTTGCCCAAATTAAATACCTAGCCTGTTAAATGCATGTCAGACACCTATTCATACCTCTATTTGCTTGGTCTCCTTTTTGCTATATTTGCTGTTTATCTTTTTTTGTCTTCCCAATAAAACCGTTCACTGCATTCAAGATGAGGATAAATCGAGCCTTTGTACAGTGGTACTGTAATGTTTCCTGCCTTATTTTCAGTGGTAATTCTAACAATTGTTAGTTTCTTGTTTGTGTTTTAGCCACTGCCTAGCTCCCATCTGTGTCTTGCAGAGAAGATATTTTCTCTATGATTCTTTACTAATACTTCCAAAGTTCTAAGCAGTTTCATATCTCTCTTGGTTTTGAAAAGGTTTTATCATCAGCAGTTATGCTTCTGGTAAGCAGTTCTTGGAATATTTCTGGTCATGAGGGTTTTAAAATCTCTTTCCTAAAAGTTAGTTGTTAGTTTATTCGGTGTTATTGTGATTGAATAGTCAGACTTATTTTTTGTCAGCATTATTTTCTATTTAGAGATATAGAATAAATTCTGAGTACCTTCACAACATCAGCAAACTTTGCTTTTTCACCTTCTCAAAGATCACTCACTCATTTTTAAGTGCCACAGACTGCACGTGTCCCTTTGGGCACACCTTTCATTGGTCTAATTTCAAACAACAATTTTCCTTTTTCCCCCAGTACCATGAATTCAAAAGGACTTAATTCTTATCTCACCATGGTTTCATTTCTTATGAGCTTTTAGTGAAACAAATTTCTGAAAGCTCTTGGAAACCCAAGTACATTTCATAGATCATAACATCTTCATACACCTATTCTCAGAGTAAAAATATATGACTCAAGGCTATTCTTTTCTTAGGGAAATATTTCCCAGAATATTTCATTTATATATACATTTTCTCATTTTAGTCTTTAGACATTTATCTACCTGGTATGAAGGTTAGCCTTTCTGGGCTATTTTTCTTCGATATCTCCTAGGAGATTTTTATCATGTTGTGTCACATTTGCTACCTCTTGGTATGGAGAACGACTTAAATGATCAGCTGTACACTGCAGCAATTTCACATCTGAGTTCTTTTAGAGCTCTTGAGTGAATACCATCTGCTCCTGGCAGTTTGTCACTATTCAGCTTTTTCTAAATCCTCTTACAGTGGTAAACCGGTTGGAGACAATTCCTCAGTCTCCCCTCCTGTAAAGAATGACTCAGTTGGAAACCTCAGCTCCAGGCGTAATGTGTCCTTGCCTTCCTTGAACCCTGCCTTTATTTTATAGTTGGCAATTAGATTCAGTGGTTGTGTCTGGACTGGTAAGGAGTTCAGACCAACCTCTGTAGTGATGCAACTGTTGCTGAGGCCCTGCTACTCCACTATTCATTTTTCAGTATCCTTTTTTTTTTTTTTAATTAAATATATATTTATAGGTTTAAGTCTAATCTCATCCCATGGGCTGAACAACCACCTGACATGTATTTGGTGCATTCCCCTTCCAGATTAGTTTCTTTAGAAAGTAATCTAGTTCATGCACTCCAAGACTGCACTCAACCTGGAACAAGGGATGGTGAAAAATGTTCATGTTCATGAAGATTCCTTCATGGGGTGCATAGCTGGTGTCACACATTGATTCAAACAGAGAAAGTTACTTCTGGAGATCAATTGAATGAAAGGAGAAAGAGTGACAGAGAGAAAGAGGATGGAAAGAGAGAACTCTCCTGAGTGGATGTCTAGGAAAGAAAGTGGTAGAAGACTCCCAAGGCAAACATATTCCCTGGGCATCATCTCCAGTGCAGCAAGGCCATCCAATAATTCTGTGGCTGTGGTAACTATAGA
>VZSR01001685.1:30905396-30936528 GCA_013398615.1 Brachypodius melanocephalos
GGTTTTAAATTTTTTTTGTATGCATTTTATTGGGTAAAGTAAAATAAATGTAGGTCCTAATGCAGAAGATACAATTCAAGGAGAGAAAAGAGGAGAAAGAAGGAGTGATTCTTATGTGAGTTCCCTGAGAGCTAGCTCTAGGTATAATATTTGGATTTAAGAGTTAAAAGCCATAATCACAACAACATGAGTTCCATGGGGAAAAGTACAACCCAGAAGTTCTGGAAAACAGTACCACAACAGCTTGGCTGGAAGAGCAGAGAGATAGAGGCAGGGAAGAGTGAAGCTACTGAGCTGTACCAGAAGTCCATGAGCTGTGCAAAGGCACTGTGCCCACTGAGAGCAGGAAGAAGCTGCACTCTTGATCCAAACTGCAGCCTACCAGAGCATGTCCAGCATCTCTGCCTTGGGTCAAAATCCTGGTCCTGTTGTTTGTGGAAAAGGAATGCAAGAAAAAAAAATGAAACAAGATACTATAAATTTTTATCTTCATATATTAAGATATCAAGATAACAGTATGTCTATTTTGCCCACTTAGCAACTATTTGTTTTTAAGGTTGTCTTTGTGCTCATCTTTTCTTTTTAGTTTTTAATGAATAATTTTGCTTTGTGCTATTTTGAATGCAAAATAATTTGTCTAATCTTATTTCTGAAATCTGTTTACTTCTATTTTTAGCAGTCATAATTTCATATATAAATATTTTGTCTTTTCACCCCATATTTAAATTCTATTTTCATTATGTTTCTGTCTTTCTGCATTTTTCATTTTAGAAGTTTAAGATGTATTGCTGCCCCAGGTTTCTCTGCTTTGTAAGAAAATTGAATTGGAGTGCATATAATGTGAGGCAGCATATGGTATAGTAGTGAATTGTAGTCAGAAAGACAAACAGAGAGGTACAATTAATTTCCAACTCCCATTTGAAAGTCAGTGATAGCTGCTTGCTTCTAGCCCTCCCTCTGCCCATTCCACTCCATGCCTGACCAGCTTTGGGGGTCACCTACCTTGTGTTTAAGCAGCATGGCACACAAGTTGTGAAGCATATTAAAGCCTTTCCTTTATTTTTAATCACTGGAAATGACACGCTTAAAAAAGCTGCTCAGAGGCAATAGTTTTTTAAAAATTTTAATTATATTTCTATAATTTTTGAAACTGAAACTAACTCATGAGGATCCAAATAAAAAATCCATTTCATACTTGAAAGGCTCCAAAATGTGGTACTCTCTGTTTCTGAGCTCATGAACCAGTTTTGAGTGTTGCATATCTGACATATGCATCTTTCTTGGCATCTCCCTCTGGTGTTCTGACATTAGAGGACACAGTGCTTGGTACCCTGCTCACCAGCTGGAGTTACTCACTGCTAATGGAGACACCAAGGAGATACAGTGATGTTCTTTAAATAAATTTGGTGAAAAGACAATAAATCACTATGGCTTTTATTTCTTTGGAAGTGTGATAGGAAACAAAATACAAATAATGGATTTTTCTTTGCTTGATGCACTTTCTGCATCATATGCTTTTTTTTGCCTTACTTGTCTTCTATTTCAGACTGGTAAATAAGTTAAGTAAGAAAGTGAATAAGAATCTTAATTTCTGTTATATAGTCTATAGACTTGCTAAAAATATAAGAAAAGCAATAAATCTCCCTTTTCTTCCTTTCTACTTTTCCTTTTTCAGTTAGACAATGACGGTCTTTAATCGTTTATTCACTTTTCCAATTAGAGAGATAGGAACAAACGATGAAGGCAGCATGCATATTCTGACCCAGTCTAAAGAGTGATATGTGTCCTTGAAGACTTTTTTTTTGTGGTTAAGTAATTGAAGAGGGTGGTACAGTTGTGCACAGAGGGAATGGAGGTGATTTTTTCGGTGTGTTCCAGCACAGTATAGACAACAAAGCTCTTATTCTGCTTCCCAAATGCTTAAAGTTCCTTGACCTTTAAACACATTTTGGCCACTAACACTTTATTAAAAGATGAGGATAAGTAGATGTAAGATTGACATTTAATTTATCTGTGATCTGAAAACAATTATTTGAATGTAGAACACCATCAAAATATGACCATAACTCTGCTGAAAAGTATCTGTTTTCATCTTTGAGAAAGAGAAATTCTTACTTTCTAAATTGCCAATTCTCCCACTTCACCTATTCACCCTGTTCAGTTTTGCTATGTTTGGCCTGGAGAGCTATCTAAATATTTCTTAGTGATGGTTCTAATTATCCTGGGTAAGACAGTAAATGAGTAGGACACCAGAACTAAAACAGGAAAGTCAGTAAATCCAATCATGAATTTAAATTCTCTCAGTTAAAAAAAAAATTAAAGAATTCCAGTGGCAAAATCTAATATATGAAATGAGTAGTTATTATTTTTTTATTATTTTTTGCTCACTGGGTGATGCAGTATGTACCATGCCCCAGTACTATTCTGCATTTTTTACTTCTATGTGTTATTCAGTTTTCAGTAGCAACTGAACAAGCTTCAAGTAAATTAAAATTGATGGAAACTGAGAATACTATATTTATTCAAGCTGAGGTGGGTCTCTTAACATTAAGGATGATTGCAAATCTCTTTTCAAATGTAGGACATGTAGCTAGCATGGTATCATCAGCAAGAGAAACAAAGCAGTAGTAAAATAAGTGAATATTCTACGTAGTCTGTCTTAAGAGTGAGCTTCAGAGAGTAATGGAGTCTATATTCTCTTATTCTCACTCCTTTTACACTGTGTGTCTGGTGACAAATGTCACAAGAGGAAACTTAGGATTTTCAACCATTTCTACCATTACACTGACATTCTGTGATAATGGATTTTCTTTCCTTTTAAATGTCATCAAAAGAGAATAAGCTGGGAAAGGCAGAGAAGTATATATGTGTTGGGGAATAATTTGTGAGTCAGTCTCTACAGCTTTCAGAAAAGCTTTGACTCAATTTGAATTTGAATTGAGAGTCTGAGGTACTTCATTTTTTAGGATCAAGTTACCTCTTTATGAAACTACTTTTCAAAAATAAACTGACACAATATATATTTTGAAAGGAACACGAAATAATGTCTAGAACCTTAAGACAGATGAGCTGCAAAAGCTTCAGACCATACTGTTAGCCTTTAGAACCTTGGGAGGAACTGCAGAGGAGTTCAGCAAGAAGCAACCAAACAGGCCATGAAATATGAGTGATACCATGGGCTCCAAAAAGGGCTTTTGCAATGCCATGTGATTCCTGTAAGCTTTTTGATTCATATCTTTTGAAAACTAATGGCATCTCAGAGTGGACATGAAAAACATATATGTATTTATGTTGTCAAGTGTTATTTCTAAATAATGGGTGAAAATGCTATATCCAAAAGAAAGATATGTAGTTTTAATCTCCAACCCAAGGACTGTGAGGCATTTTCGCTGCACAGTTTCATTAGATTATAGGGAAGGTTTAAACTCATAAGCATTCCCTGTACCTGAGCTCTGTGCCTCTTCAATTATTATAAAAAGCTTTAACTGGGTAAATGGATATCTTAGGGTTTTACTGCAACTAAATTTCACTATCAGGGAACTGTCCAGACTTGAGCTGTATCTGGAATGAAAGGCTATGGTACTCAAGACATATTGATAAGGTTTGCACCCCATTTGTGCTCTGAGATCCCTGAAAATAAGTCTCTCATTGCAATTTCTCTCTAGAAATCTTTTCAGGTTAACTTTGCTTCACAGGACATAGGATATTTTACTTTTCTTCCTTCAGGCTCCATAATTCATTCTAACTGAAAAAAAGAGCTTCTTTCCTCTTCTAGCTATTAAGACATAATAAACTGGTAGACCTCTGATATCTAAAAAATTGGTTGTAAATTGTTCGTCTCAGAACCTAAAGCACTTGAACATATATTTTCATTGCTACAACTCAAATAATTTTTGCCATTTTTACCTTTGCATTCAGAGAACGTAGTAACAACTGACATAGCACTAGGATGATGAGCTTTTTTATTCTTGTTTAAATGCCATTGAAAATATTCCAAATTTGAAGACAACTTTAAATTGAAAAAAGCACATTCTTAGAGGCATGCCAACCCTCTTGCACTAAAATCTGCTAGGAAACAGGAACTCATTTTATGGTTGAGATCACGGGTGAGTCACAGAAAAGTCCAAATCCTTTACCTTTGTATTGTTCAAGCAGTTTATAAATCCTCCCCTGAAAAAATGGAACACATTTTGACAATGATTTTATTCTTATTTACTAAGAAACCTCTGTTTTGCATTTTTCTTTTCTAATGACTGATTAAATTTGACTAATTGACATGATTGCTTTCTATCAAGTTTTTTGGAAGATTTTCTTTTCTTGCAAGCACATCAATTATGATAATTTTTAAAAATACAATTATGCATAAATATGGCATAATAATAGTGTTTAAAGATGTACACAAAAGCATCTACAAATATTAGTTTTCTCCCATGCACTTACAATAAAAATTTACCAATTCTTCTGTCACACCTTTTCTTCATCAGTTTTTTATATGTAAAGTTTGGGATAATTGTTTAGTTTTACTTTCACTAAGGAAAATTACAGTACCAGAGAACTGAAATTTTAAAATCTGCTACTATAGAAAGATGCCAACCCAATAAAATTTGGTTTATTGAGTATACGGTAAACTGAGGGGCCAAAAGATTTCTCTTTTAGGCACATCTGGGATAAATTCTCCCCGTATTTACAGGTGTAGTGTTAGACGTATCTTTATAAATATCATTCTTCTGTAAAAAGAAGTCCTAATTTTTTAATTCGCTGAGACTTTGAAAGTTTGCATTAGAAAATAGACTTTTTTATTCCCCATACAAGCATGCAACTTACAGGGCTTGGTACTGAAATAAAGTTTTGCAACCATTGCCTTCAAAAAGGCCCTTTACCATAACAACAACCCCACACAAAGAAGTTGTGCCAAAAATAGTTCCCTTAAATAAAACAGAGAAAAACATAAACTTGATGTCTACAAGTTTTGCCACAAAAAATGATGTTTCACAATATTAATATCCCCACTATTCCCAAACATTTAGTAGCGTGGCATTCTGCTTTCACATTTCCACATTTTACAAGTAATTGGCCAGTTAATTTCTTCTTTAATTGTTGATGGCCTTGTTAATTTGGGGGAGGAACTGTAGTTGCTAGCTGAAAGATAAAATGGTAAAAGCTAAGGCACATTACTATACTCCATTGTAGAGAAAATAACTTACCTTTAACTGTTCAGTGGAGAAGTGAAACATCTGAGAATCTGTTTCTTAATGGTTTTCCTTAACAATGACCTGGAGTCCCAGTGCTAGATAAAACAAAATGATGGGCAGATTTTTTAATTGCTTTTGTCTCTCTGCTTAACCCAAGTGGCCTTTTAAAATCCACTCTGTGAAAGGAATCTTGAGGGTTTGAGGAAACCATTAGGAATAACCCAGTGATTAAGGAGAGAGAGATCAATGATTAGCGTGAAGTTGCCATTTGCTCATTCGTTTTTATAACATTTAGGGCTTAGTTTTGTCTGGCAATATGCTGATAAACTCCTGGCCCTGAAAGCCCAGCAGCACTCTTTTTTTTTTTTTTTTTTTTTTTTTTTTTTTTTTTTTCCCTGTCACATTCAATTCCTTGTCAGTTTGTCTCATGCTCTGAAGTATAGGAACCAAAAGCCAGTTCTCTGTTCACCATAATCCAGCAAGGTTTGAGTGATTTCAAGGTGGCCTTATGTTCCTGAAGATAGATGTCTGTGTTTCATGTGTTCTCACAGTCCCCCGGGTTATTCTTAAATCCCTCCTCTCATCCAAGAATGGGCAGTTTATAAATCAGGTGAGGTATGCACTCCTTGATAACCTGTAAGTCCTGTACCTTGTAAATCTTGCAGCCAAGAGGAAGGCAGCTTTTGCGAAGCCATATAAAATACAAAGCAATGTAAGAGACAGATTTAATTCTTTGATGTACAGTTGGCATCACATTTAATGCAAAATCATCTATGGAGTCTTAGCACTGGGAAAGAGAAATGAGAGAAAGCTGTGAGTTGTTTGCATATTCAAATTGCAGGGTCTGACAAATCTGCTGACAGGACCAAGCTATTAATGGGATCCCAGCACTGTCTAGAAATGGATACACAGGATTTATTTTATTCCTTAGTTTGTTATGATAATTTTCCTTTAACTATCTGTGAATTACCTAAGCCCCACTCTGAAAATAAAATTATTACCTGTCTTTCCCAAATCACTGGTCTTGTTTATTGGGAAGGGATTAGGAACAGCTAGTGTCTGATTTCACAGCAGGTTGCGTTTCAATGCTTCCAGTACTGGCTGTAAACCTTGTTTTTGGACAGCCCTTTGATCTCTATCCTGTATAAACCAATTCAGCCTGTGGTCCATAGTGACTTAGTATGGAAACAGATAAAGCAAGATTTGAGTGCATGTGTCATAGCTGGACAAATCTTCAGCATCTCTAGGATTTATCATTTCACATGAGGAAGGAATTGGTATCACAGGTGGGGAAACATGGAAGGCTGCATAGATTTTCAGTCTTATGTCATAAACATTGTAAAATCCTATGTTCACTATAATTTAGAAAAAATTCTTTAAAATACAGATGTGAACACAACTGGCTACAGGAGATCTGCTTCAGAGTAACAGGCACTGGCTGTTAAAGGTAGGCAGGTATTTACACTATGGGAGACGGACAGATGCTTTGAGGACCAGATTTGTCAGTGACACAGCTCTGTCACGATCTGTGAATCACATTTGAAAAATCTAAAATCACGGGAGGCCTAAACATTAATAAGAAAAAAAAGCATTTTCTAGGTTCATTTCATGCCAGACATATAGAATAAGAAGAAAGTCATGGATCACCCTTTGTGATTAAAATCAAAACAGTTCATGCTATTTAAATTGTTTAGCTTAAGATTGTTTAGCAGATGAAGTTTAGCATGATGTCCAATATCAATGAAGGAAACTCCAAGGAAATATTCCGTGTACATGAATTTTACACTCTAAATATTCATTTTCTAATCATTTCTTAATCACAGTGGTTAACACCAGAGAATGTAATTATTATTGGCAGCACTTTTAACAAATCACTATTAACAAAATTACATCCCTACTTATTATCATATTACCATAGATGAATTATTATTGTAGAATAACGTTTACTTAGCTACTAAACAAAAGTAATTATAGCAATCGATTTGAACATTCCAATTCAGTGAAAATATCTTACTTCCCTTTATAAACAACCCAGTGTCATTATAGCCAGGTAATAGGATAGCTCACATGTATCAATGTACACTTAACGTTATTCAAAAAAAATTCCTTAAACCAGAGTGTTCCTTCCTGTATTTCTGCATAGCTACATGGCCATGGTAAGATTAACCTGAAGAGAAAATCTGATTCTCTTGACTAGGTGTAGAACCTGTACTTTATGTCATGTGGTAGTAATGGTTACAGCAATGCACAATACTTGATATGTGCTTAGTGTGAAGTTTGGTTGACTTTTTCTTGAAAATAGGTCACAGACTGAAAATACTCTCTGGTTTTAGAGATTCACAAAGCTTGGTGGTGCTTTTCATATGTGGTGTATCTCTCATTGTTGCACACTGCTCTTTAATGTGTGAACCAGTATTTTGCCTATAGAAAATAAAAATATTTTATGCTATGTATTATTTTGGTATCCAATTGTTGAGACATCGAAGAATAGAACAGGATATGGTCAGGCAGCTGTAATATTAAGATCAGGTCAATATACAATAGCTATTAATATAAAAAATCTTTAAAAAACTTTTTTGTTCCAAAAATTCTAAATGTTGAAAAGGAAGCAGATAAGCCTGTCGTAACTGTAGTATTAAGGGAAAATTTTAGAGAATGGTAGGAAACCAGTTACCAAAATAACTATATGTAAAGAAAGGCTGAAAAGGCAACAGCATCTTGCACAAGCAGGTTCAAAAACTGCACACTTGCAGGTGTTCATGCTTGACACAGCACACAGCTTCACAATACTGAATTCCAGGGAGCAGAGGGAATGGGTTCAGGAAAATAATTGTAGCAATCTCAGTAAAACCACAGAAATTTAGGAGAGAAAATATCTTCTATTGGGCAATGGAAATAAAAAAGTCATTGAAGCAGAGCCTAGTTCATATACAGGGAAGTTTCTAAAGTATAAATGCAATTTTTGTGTAGTTTTGATAGAAGTAAAGGAATATTATGGGTTATTTTATGTGAGTTATTAGCTGTAAACCACTAGTAAATAGAACCAAGCTTGCTGTCAGACATACTTTGAGGCTGCAATTCTATAGTTCTGAATCCTTTCAGAATACTCAGCAGGACAGGGAAACAAAAACTAACAAAACTGACCTGTACACAAACAGCTTGGCAGACAGCACCCCAGAAGGACAGTACTACTGCATGCAAATGAATCGTGTCTGCATTGCTTGCATGGTTCTCCTTGGCATGGTGAGGATATAGGAGATGTGACGTGTGTGCTTGCACAGGTCTCAGGTGTGGAGTTTGGTTATTTTAACCTGCACTGCCAGCCATCTGGAAATCTGACTTCTCCACCAAAGTCAGTGAGATTGGCAGTTCTTCATGAAGAAGGGAGTATCATTTACTTTTTAGTATTTCTGAAGGCGAATATGTTAAAAAAAATGAACAACATTTCTAATCTGCAATAATTGCTGTGAAATATTTAAACAGTCTTTCATTGCAGCTGTCTAACTCACAGGCAGCCTGAATATAGAATGATTAACATTCCTTAAGGTAAACACACAGACTTATTATGCAAAATGAAACACTGCCTTGTGATATAATATCCAGCACTGATGCTGTGTACTATGTGTACTGATCTAGAGCCTTACAAGTAATTTATCTGAAAATAAGGACTTTCTTAAATAGAAACTTGTAAGACATCCTTGTAGGCAGTGACAACTTATCTTTTAAAGATGTCTTCTTAGACTTTTCTTTTATTGCCAAAGTTAATTTGGCAAAGGTATTAAATAAATGAAGAAAGTGCACAGGACAATTTGGTCAAAGAAAAACAAGAAAGGGGACATAATTCTTGAAAGATATTTTGTCTAACTTAGTCATGAAAAATAATACTTAAAATTGTTACATGGTTTACTACAGACAAGCTACATTTTTGCAGCTTCTGTTTTTCTTTTTTTTTTTTCCATTAGCTTTCATGACATTGTTAGCTACTTATTTCAATAGAAGCTATTACCCCCACCACCCTTAGTTCAGCATACCATGTCTGTTTATGTCTACAATTTGATTTATTCTTACTATCCTAAGATTATTCATATTGAAAAGAACCATTCAGGAAAATATGGCTGGAAATGTTGTCCAAATTTCATGACTAGTTTCTTTTGAAGGAAAACATTATTCAGAGCCAGATTGTAAAGATCATTTCAATCCTGAAGCATTTTTTTTAATACCAGTTAAAACCAACTGACCAAAAAAAAAAAAAATTCTAATTCTGCTGCCAGGTAACCTAGAGAACAGCTATGACACTGTTTTATTTCTCCCAATGTGCATAACAGCCAATATGCTTTTCCCAAAAGCATCACAGATATCTTGGAAATCTTCAGCTTTACTGATCACAGTACTGAGGGCCCTTCAGGATGACTAGGTTGCTGGATTTCATACTCAGCTGCAGTTGTGTTCTCAAAGGCAAGGACCTAATATTGCCTAAATGCCTCTTCTATTCCAGGATGTTCTTGCTTGCACATCAGTTACACGAGGAAGGTTCTGAGATTAAAATAGATCCATAGACAGTAGAGGAAAAGAAAATATTTGATTGAAAAGAATTCTTTCAGCCTTAATATTGTCATCCCACAACTGCTTTGAAGGCAATTACACATAATGTCAATTAGTCTCTTTCTAATTTTATCTATCATATGCTATTTATGGTTACAACTGTTCCATGTTTCATCAGACTATTAATTGGTTTCTATGTAAAATTGTTTAGTTTTCTTTCCACAGTGTTTTCAGCCACTGAGAAGCTATCAGGGTGCATAAGGAGACCAAAATAATAATTTCCATGTAATTTTCCTTGCCTTTGTTGATTTTATTATTGTACTGGACAATTTTGGTAATTTTTTGCAATCTTAGGGCTTGCAGCATTCAGCATCAGGAATAGGTAATCACCAACAGCCTCTTTTGCAACTTCCTTTATTCACTTCTTTCAAAAGACTGTTTAAACTTAACAGTCCTGACCCCTGAAATCAATGCACTATTAAATTATTCTGAGAGTTACACATTATAAACCCTGAGAAAATGTTCTTGAAGCAGGATATTCTTTGCTCTGAGAGAAGGTAGCATATTTTTTCCTTATTTATTTCAATTTTTTTTAAATTCCTAATCTTTAATTTATTCATTATAACAGGTTGAAGAATTAATCAGTTATTTTTCAGCATCCCATATTTAGTAAGTAAATTCTACTAAGAGCTTAAAAATGTCTAAATAAGTTTTAGCTACCTACTTTACCTTAGATCTTTCATTCTTAAATGTTTAATTATACTCAGACAAGAAACACAGAAGCCAGAACTGAGATTCGTAATTTGTTTCACGTGGCCTAGACATCTACACAATGGTCTTGTCTTACTTAGTGACAGTAGAACTATGTTTTTCAAACACGAATAATTGCCTGGTTACTAGCCAGGAAAGTTCTTTTGATATCTAAGTAAGCGTTGCACATGGGGGAATTGGAACAATAGCTGAATACCGATTATGGCTGAATTTTCCCACAATTTTGCTACCTGAAAATAAAGGATAATTCTTCTAGGTCCACTAAAGCTATAATGACATTAATGTAACTTTTAAAGCACTGTTTCCTTCCCTCACATTATTTATGAGCATTGTTTTAAATGAGTAAATATTTCCTGATTAATATAGTAGTTCTATTTTAGAATATATCTATTTTATATTCCCTCTCTGCTTCACATAAAGTTCCACTTCCTGAATATTCCAAGTGATATTACATAGGTATTGCATTAAAGCATAAGAGAGTTTAAGGAAACATATTATTTCTATTACATATGTTGGATAGAGCTACTTCTGGTGCCTTGTGGACTATCAGGGGAAATGTGTTTGAATTTTTACCTTGACATTCCAAGATGAATATAGCTGAAAACGAGCTGTAGCCAAGTATTTTCTTGTATTTTATTCCTAATTTTTCCACAATTAATGAACAAGCAGTATACTTTAGGCCAGTGATGAACATCCTTTTCGTGTTACACTATTCATTCTTACAAAGCAATGCTTGATGCAGAGAGGGCAGGGACAGCTGACATTATATATATAATGGGGTTTTTTTCCCTGACCAGGTGGACCAGGTGGATGAGGCCCTTTGTACACAGGTAGGGGCAGCCTCACACTCACTGGTTCTCCTGGAGGACTTCAACCACCTCAATATCACTGCAGAAACAATACAGAAGGGCATAAGAAATCCATGAGGTTCCTGGAATGCACTGCTGATAACTTCATTCTTCAAGTGATAGAGGACCCAACAAGGTGAGGAACTATCCTGGACCTTGCTCTCATCAATAAAGAAGATCTAGTGGGAATGTGAAGCTCAAGGGCAGCCTGAACTGCAGGGAGCTTGAAAAGATCTTTAGGGCAGCAAAGAGGTTTTCACAGCAAGCTCACTACCCTGGACTTCAGGAGATGATGTAACTAAACATTATTGCAATAGTCTGCTGCTCTCTTGCTGTGCTGGGAGTTAAATAATAATGAAAATCAATGGGTTCTTTTTGCTGTAAAGAGCCTTGATAATGTCTCTCATGGCAAACACTTAAATGCACACTTCAAATTCTATAGCCTATTTTATACAACCTTCTCTCAAGAAAATGGCTGAGTTCTTGCTCAATAGCATTAAAAACATCTGAAATAGCTTTTCAGTTTAAATATCTAAAATTATTTTACTTCCCAGAACATTAAATATTTGTAGCTTAAAAGCACCAAACTTTATTTGGATTGTCTGTTAAAGAAGAGCGCAGTTCTTTTAAGAATCTGGAAACTGCTTAAGGTAAAACTGAGTGATCAGTTTTGCACTGCTTATTATCACTATGGAACTGCCTCAGCTGGATGTTTCAAAAAGACTGAAGGTGGCAAAGCCAACAGTGAACGTGGTGATTACAAATACATAGGTAACACTCATAGAATGATCCATGATTTAAACATTGGATTTGATGGAACAGTGTTGGGACACTTTAATTACTGTGCTAATTAAGTAAGCTGTGCGGCTTGTGTAACATGCAGGGACTTAATATTAAGTTTGTAGGATAGCATAAATTGTATGGTTCATGGACACAACCTTGCAAGGTAGAGCTTGTGCAAATTGCACTTGCTAGACTTAGTAAAAAATGTAATGTTGTTAACTGGAAAAAACTAGTTAAAATGACGTAAACCCCTAAGGTTGAAGTAAGAGTTCTTTGAGGTTGAATTTGGCTCCAGGAGAATAAATTAACTTACTAGAAATCGCTGCCACTAATAGTGACAAAACCAAATAAATCAGAGCTTCCCAAATGGTGCATGTGTTCATAGGTGTCAATAACTTATTGTGCAAATCTATTAAAATAACATCCAAAATGAATAAGATAATGTACATAATAATGAAATTTATTCCTGACATAATTGTTCAGCTTTCTAATGCAGAAGGGAAAGACCTCAGCAGGCATACCATCAACTAATAGCAGGAAAAGGGAAGCAAAGGTAGCAGCATAGCTATCACTGAGGTAGCAGCACAGCTGTCAGGTTATAAAAGAACAGTATGAAGATTTTGCAGGTGCTGGAACAGTTCTACTCTGTCTCATTTGTGTATGACGTCTTTTGTTAGAGTTATGTTCTAGGAAAAAAAAGAAGTATTGTTCTCTCCAAAAGTGGAGCTGAAGATACTATCAAAGGCAAATTTTAAGAGGAAAAATTTCGTATTCATACTCTTAAGAGGTTCATCATAGATAAGGATTCTGGAAAGGAATGTCTTTGCAGTGTAAGGTACTTCTCTTAGACTGAATAAAAGATATTTGCACAGTCCTTGTTCAAGAAATCTTCTTTCAGAATAGCTGCTAATTCAGAGACTCAGTTAAAGACTAACAATAGGAAGCACTGCTCAGAGTTCTGAATTCTGACAAGTGAAGTTGGTTGACTTACTGCTGGAGCCTTAGCTTTGTAGTTTTCTTTTCCTGTTCTATTTTGTGACATGGTTTCCACTTTCAGCTATGCTATAAAAACATTTTTTATTTTTTACTCTTAGAAGTGTCTTGTTAGTTACAAAGAAAATTGGGAGAGCAGTTTTGGTTTATTTAATAAGTTAATACTGTCCTAACAAATCCCTGCATATTGCATATAATTAGGCAGTGCAGTTATTTTTAACAAAATTATTTTCTTTAAAAATCATAAGAAGGTTTCCCATAAATTCTCTACCACACCTGCAATATCGAGAAAGGCTATTTTGCCTTGTACATGGAGGACCATCATTTTGATGATGTATGCCTTATAAGTGTCCCTTTCTTATGATGAATGACACCACACAGCATTGCTGAAGTGATGGATGATATAAAGAGCGATTTCTCTGGTGATGTATTCTAGTAAGGGGACAATTGTGATGTAAAATATATACGAGCGAGTTTCTTGGGGTTATCTATCATCACACCGATAATTGCCAATGCCATATACTCTATTGGTAGCATTAGTCTGACAGGACATAAGATGAAATGGAATCTCTTTACAGGTGTGGTCACCAGTCTATTTTACTACATAAAATAGGGTTGAAGTGAGAAAAGTTAACCCATGTTTCTTGGTTTTGTTCTGGTTTTGAAAGCAAGCATCCTTGAGACAATAGAGCTGTAAAAAATCAATACTATTGGTTAATAAATCTGCTTCCTGTGACTCCAAAATGAACCTCTGTCTAGAATATGCAAATTAATCATGGTTTCTGTAGACAAAATGATGTCTACATCATAGATATATATTCTAAATTATAAACTATTATCCCATATGTTTCTGACACTGCTGGTCTAATTACAGAATATATTTTACTGTGATTATACGTAAAATGTAGCAGGTTTTTTGTTGTCCTCCATGACTACTAGCCCATGAATTGAAATGTGGGCCATGGGGGCTAAATGTCAGTGATGGCATGAGGAATTTACAGTTTCAGCCATGGGATGTTTTTTATGTGTATATATATATATATATATATATGTGCATTTAGCTTTCATATGAAATATTTTGATAAATGTTTGCAATGACATGTTTAAAGTTATTATACAAATCAAAATGTGAAACTTGACATGGAGGCGCTGACATTACAGCATTGCAATGTAATTATCAGGCAGACTGAACTAAGGTGTGAGCCAGCAGGGACTGCATTTGCATAATGTTATAGTGATAATGAGATGCACAGATGTAAAGTCATAGCTCATAACTCAAGGGATAATCATGAACATCAGCTTCTTGATGCAGCATTCACATTTGAGAAAGAATGAAAAACTTGGTTGAGAATTATCCTATGAATCTTGGTCACGAGGCCATCCACATTATGTTAGACAGGGTGCTTTATTGATTTTTATAATAGCTAATTCAGAATTAATAAATAATGTAACATGGAAGCAAAAACTTCTGATCATAAAGAGATGAGACAGAAATAAGTTGATTTTTATACCTTGCAGATTAGGCTTTCTCACACCCAAATGTAATTTTCATTTTTAGTCAAGTGTGATGTTACAACCTGGAAATAAACAATAAATTCATTTCATACTGAGTAAAATACACTTTTTCATATAGTACATTAGCCTCTAAAGATTGTTTTTCAGAGGACAGATTAAGAAAGCGACATATTATTTGTCTTATACACCACAATATATCCTGTAACAAAGGTTTCAACATTCATTTACCTCCAACTATCTTTGAGACAATCACATCTGATACTTTCAGTTCAGGGTATTATTTTTGTGAGCACTAAATGAAATACAGATCTTCCCTCGACTTCAATAGATAAAATGATAAGATCCCAAAAGACTTGTGCAAATACAGTGCTGTAAAAATACCTAGAATTATCTATGATGAAGCAGTCAGAATTTATGTCTGTCAGGGCTGACTGTAGGCTGTAGCTTTGGACCATAGGTTGTTCATTTTATATAAACTATTATACAATTCTTGATCCAAAGTCCAAAAACCCTACCAGAAATCATCAGATAATTTCAGTTGTGTGATTTGACTGTCAAAAATGCTGAGGAAAAAAAATAGAAATTTTGAGGAAAAAAATGAGAGAATCCAGATTCTGATGAGACTGGTTTGTGTAAAAAAGTGAGGTTTTCAATTCCTGACAAAAGATTAATGAATGAATAAAGGTAAGATTAATGAATAGAAACTTTTTGATGAACGAGAATGATAAAGAGGACAAAGAAGCATGGCACATGGGATTGAAACTACTGCAATGAGTGGGACTGAGACAAAAGAGTGAAGAGCTGAAATGCTACTGGCACTAACCCATGCCATAAATATACCTGTGACTTACACTGCCAACAGGAAAAGTTATTTTTATAAAAACAATTCAGGCTGGTTTATGTTCACAAATCATCTTTTCTATCACACTCAGTGGTCAACGCTTTTTAATAAGCATAAATTTTTAAAAACCCAAAGTATATGGCCTTGTATGTATCTATATGACCCAATGTACATGGCCCATGGTCTTGTAGGACTAGGTGCAGTGAAAAACTGAAGTAGAAATAACTCCTGGACAATTTAACAGAGTCAAGAAGATAGAAGTGAGGATTAGCATTTTATGTATATTTCCACGTGTCATTGTCAGCCTATCAGGCCATGAAATTGCAAAAATGCTTTCTGTTGCTGAGGCAAGTCGTAGCTCTTGAAACTATGAAAGGGCAGCATAATCTAAAGGATCATTTGAGGATCATCCGAGGGATAACCTAGAATATTACTTATCACACCATTTTACGTATTGCAAATATTTTGGGAAGTTGTTCTGCCTTGGATCATTCACAATTAATTAAAGCAGAGACTTCCAAATATCTGTGGTAGGAAAGACATCACCAAAAGTTTTTTGAAATCCTGGAGCACTTACTGCTTGATCATGCACATTTGAAATCACCTCAATTCAACATGTCTATGTTCAAGTAACACTAGATTGGGCATTTTAGATTTGTGACATGACCTAGATAAAAGTACAAACTGTTTAAAAGTACTTTTTAAAGTGTTCCTAAATTTTACCACTCCCAAATTATTTATAGGTGCACTTCATATGATTTACCAGCTATAATAAATTACCTGAAATCAGCTTTTCTTTAAATAAAAATCAAAACAGTCAAATAACAGGTATAGTTTTTATCACATTAAGTGCTTAACTTGTAACATCAATTTTTCGCCTGCACTTTTGTCTATAACAGGCATTTAAACCATAAAATATCACATTAATTTATGTACAAATTATTCCAATGATTACACAGCAGAACTAATAATCGATGTTAAATTATTTAAGAAAGTGCCTAATAAGTCTGTCCATAACACCTTGAGGAGCTAAACTCTTTTTTGTTCCCGTAGCTGAAAACTAATGTTGTTATGAAATATTTGAACATTCTTACAAATATTAAAAAAGACTTTATAGAAGAATAATTGAGTGAAAAGTTTGATTCCTGTGGAGACATCTCAGTCTGCTCAGGGCTCAGTAAATGATTTATCTAGTTAGGTATGAGTTATAGCAAAACCTAATACTCTGAGGATCAGTTATTACTCCTGTTAAAATCGTGTCCTATTCTTCAGTGCAAGAGTATGAAAATATTTTAGCCTCAAATCATGGTTAAAAACCAACTGCACTATATCAGATTGATATTTAACTTGTTTATATGATTTCAAGTGATCCACTTAGATATTGAGAACTTTCCTTTGATTTAAGGTATATGGTGATTAACAGCTATACAAACACAATTACATAATAACTACTGTTTTAATGAGAATTATAAAAGATGCAATGTTATATACCCTTGCTGCAGTTATCTGCAACATAAAAATCTTATTCTCTATCAGCTTAATATAGACTACTTTATATAAGTAAGGTGGAGATTTGTTAACGCTTCTTATCAGCCCTTGCAAAGTGGGAAAAAAGCAAAGCTTTATATAGTGAAGGTACTTTAAATTTGTATTTTGTTCAGTCGTATTTAAAGAATTTTTCCATCTCTAAAACTGAACATAATATTGCTGACTTTGAAATCTCTGAGTACAAGTTTCAATAGAAAAGATTTTTATTACCCTTTAAAATTAATCCTCAAATATCTAGCTGCCATACCCTGGCAATAGCAAAGAAGCCTTCTTGTAAACCCTTTTTAGACAGAAATGTAAAAAGTTTATTTTAATTTTTAAGGTTATTCATAAATTTTATCTTAATACCACTTTAACTAAAGGATCTAGTATCTTATTAGACACCTAATCCAATAATTTCAAGGTTTCTTTTTTTGCATTTTCTATTTAATTCTCAAAAGAAAACACAAAAAAGTCCAATGATATCTACTTGTGTAGTTTACTTGTTATAATGTGTTACATAAAGCATGTAGCTGCCTGTTTAACCTTAACATTATCTGTTTATCATTTAGGAAAGACTACTACTGTATTGTAGCCTGTTCATTCTGGGAAATAATCTGCTTCTCACTAAACAAGTTGTTGTAGGCTGCTTATAAGCACTAACATGGATGATTAATTGAACACCCAGCAATTACTGACTGAGTACTATAAAATGATTTGTGAAAATTGGAATTGCCTGTCCCTGCTGTTGTGTATCCTGAATAGCTCTTACTGACATTTGGAGGTTTGGGAAGTGATCTGATTTTGTGTGAATGGCTTTGTCACTTACAGTGAGCTTACATCAGCCTGCTGGAACTGATGCTGTTAAGCTTTCATTCAACCGTCTTAAGGATTATTGTCACTAACATATTTTATCTCATTGAAAAAAAACCCAATAAATGAATCCTAAATGCCTTCAGGACTGAGAGTTAGTGTCTCACAAAAGGGTACATTCAAATTTCTTGATGCCTTCTCACCAAAATCAAATAGTTCACCCTGAGGAGAATGACAAGGAGACAGGATCAATTCTCTTTTACTTTTTACCCAGTCCACCCAAAATTAGATTCTTTTTGCAGATTAGAGGCACTACTCAAACTATATCTTGGGATTTTTTATAAACCCTTCCTTTGTATGTTTGATGATAATTTTGATCTTTTGGGTTTTTTTAATTCACATAGTGTAAAATATTGTGCAATCCATTTAATCCAGCAAACATTAGTTGTATGTTACTTAGTTGACAATGACTGCTGGTTTTGTAAGCCTATTTATTTTAGGATTGGCCCTTAAGTTTACAATTACTTACTTAAACATTGTTTGACTGATGTCAAGTTAAATTATAAACTCCTCAACTGAGAACCTTAAAAGAAATTGTAATAAAGAAGTACTCTAATTTCCTACTAGAATGAACAACAGGTTATAGAAAATAAAAGGAATAGTTTCCTTATCTTTTTCAATTCTTAGTTGACTGAGAAATCTGACACAGAAGAAATCTGTTCCTGAAGGATTACTCCCCATGGAAAAGGCTCACGCTGGAGCAGTTAATGAATTTCAGGCCACACTGAACTGTATCACACAGGTCTCCTGTGAGAAGGATGCCAGGCTGGAACCAGGGAAGAGTGTGAGGAAGAAAGAGCAGCAGAGAATAAGGCTGATGAACTGATCACAACCCACATTTCTCATCCTTTGCTCCACTTGAGGGGAGGAGCCAGAAGAGTTAGGAGTGAGCTGAGTTTGGAAAGAAGAGGCAGGGGGGTTATATGTGTGGGGAAGGTGGTTTTAGTTTTATGTTTATTTCTCACTATACCATGATATTATTTACTGGCACTAAATTCAGTTAATATTCCTGAGTTCATTTTGTTCATGACAGTAATTGATAAGTGATCTCTCCCTGTCCTTATCTTGACCTACAAGATTTTCCTAATGATTCCTTCTGCCTTGTTGAGAAAGGAGAGGCTTGATGAGTATCTGGATGCCAGACAAGGTCAACCCACCACGCCATGATATTGCTCGGTTTTCTTTTGTTTTACCCCAAGGACTTTATAAACAGCAAAAATATCCCTGTCAGCATTTTTCTCCTTAAACTACAATAAACAATAATTTTTTTTCTAGTATTCTCTTCAGAGCAGTCTCTTCAGAATTCTGTGCTTCCCCTTCAGATTACTTCAACTGGAATTGCTAGGTAATACAATTGTGTTATGCAGTTATACTCTAATGGCATTCATATTCCCATGTTCTTATCAGAAATTGCTCTCCTGATGCAGTCCTAAGTTTGGCAGTATCTTTTCTACTGTATTTTGTCCTCAAGAAAATTCTTTTTTTCTTGTTATGACCTCCTGATAATGGATGCTTGTAGAAAAAATCTTAAAAATCTTTAAAGGATAACATCCTACAAAAATACATTTGAAAAAACCCTCCAGCATTGATACAAAAGTAATTTCTTTGCCTTGCCATTTTCTGTGTTCTGTATGCTAAGACAATTTTTGAATGAAACTTCTCTCCTTCCTACTCTCCAAATTATGCAGCAAAAAGGGAACTCTGTGTTACAACTTGTTTTAAAAAATTAAAAACTGTGACGATTCATAAATCTAGCATTATTACCTTTTGTAGCTCTAGGTATTGATCTGATCAATTCCTAGATGCCTTAACTCCAGTTGTCTTCAGGAATTCAGTGGGGGCTGTATTTCTGCTTTTCTGTAGTTTATGGCTCTTTGTTCTATGGTATATTTTGCTCATCTATCAAGAAGAGCTTTGAGAGAGAAAAGGACAATTTCTGTTTAAATAAAACCTTCACTGGTAATAGCAAGCATGTGGAACAGAAAAAAAAAAAGAATAAAAAAGCAAATGAAATATAAATAGATGAACTAAAATGGAAATCAATATCAAAGACACTCTGATTAAATAAAAGCTGATGAGCCGTGAAAACAAATCATTTAATTTTCTTCTATTTTTAGGAATATATTCTAAACAAACACAGTGATTAGACAAAAGATCTCCTATAAAGGGGAATGACAAAAAACCACGGGATATAAATTCTATTTTTGAATGTACAGAAAATCTCATGCTGAAGAAATTTTGATTGTTCAAAGGATTATTTAAATTTATATGCCAATACTGGGAGATAATTTATATGGGAAATATAAAATTAATATAAATCTCTTACTGCTCATATACATCACATATTTAACAATCAGGAAAAATCGTTCACAGAATCACAGGATACTGCGAGTTGGAAGAGATCCAAAAGATCAACGGGTCCAGTTCTTAAATATTTACTCCTTTAGGGACTTTCCACCATATTTTGGGTCTAAAAGATTTAACCACATACAACTAATTGGATTTTTCTAGCTGGAAATAGGTGTTATAGATGTTATTTCCAGCTGTGAGTATTTTAAAATCCAGATACGCAATGAAGTAAATTTTGTATTTATCACGTGGATGAAGTTCAAGCTATTTAACTGCTAATATTTTGGTTTTCTATTTCTTATAATATGAAGTGCAGATAGACACTTGATTTGTTCTATTTCATAAATTCAAGCAAAGATTCAACCCAAGCAGTACGTGTGTTTAATAAACTTTGTATCTCTTTGGAGCTCTTCAGTTTGAGCAGGTTGCATGCTTCAAGCAAAATTATTGATAAATCCAAGCATGAATTTCTTCTTTCTGATGTCTGCACACTCAGCACTGTCAACATTCGCATACATTGTGGATAAATTTGTAATTTCAGTGCCATATTATAAGCTTATCTACTTGAATAAAACTGAAGTGCATGAAGGGTGATTAAGGATATAATTTTAATGCATCAGCCAGTAGATAAACAGTAAATCGAAGCCATGTCTGTGCTATGGCTGTGGGCTGAACGGCATAATAAAATTTATGCACCTGCTGAGCAGTTGGAAAACTATTTCCACATAAGAGGGAGAAATGTATTCTAGGCTCAAGGGTTCAGAGACGTCTGGAGCATCAAAACCTCAGAGGTTCGGCCGCCTTGTGCCACATGGAGCACAGGCGTGGCACCGCGAGCTTCCCCTGATGCGCCGGGTCTGGGCAGGGTGAGCCACAGAAGGCCAGAGCACTCGGAGAGCCTGGAAGCTAGCTCTGGCATCTGCTCTAGCCTTCAGGAAAGAAACTCTCTGTGGAGAAACAGAATTACCTCTACACCAGCAGCTTAGAGGAGATAGCTGAATTCCATTCCTTGGGACTGTAATAATTCCTCTCTGTAAAGTCCAATATACTTTGAGAAAGGGGGTACATTCCCTCCTAGATGACTTTGAGGTTATGTGTGTTTAGCTAAGTGGGGGTTTTATACAGAAATGAGGGCAGCATTATACAGAGTCAATTTTAGTTCTCAGTGTTGAAGGAGGTAGGATACAAAATCATTATTACATTATTAAAAACTGCACTTTTCCTCTGGTGGCATTCTTTGATTTGTTGTGCACATTAATTTTATGGTTGCACAAGTTCACCTGCTACATGGTGCCTGAATGTGTGTTCTACAAGTTAAAAAAAAATAGGAAGAAAGGAACAGAAAATAATTTTTTATGAAGTCTGCTAGACACTGGAAATTCAACAGTAAAACTAAACAATTGATTCATTAGCTCTAGGAGAGCAGATCTTAAAGCATTACATATAAGTGGTTCTGTCACTGGAACTCTGATAATCTCAAGTTTATCTCTGTCGCTGTATTCTGAAGCTATGTGAAACAAACACACTTAGAAACGGCTGAATTTGAAAATAAGGTATACTTTGTAAACTCTTTATTCAAAAGAAAAGGGGCAGTAGCATTGGTGTGTTCGGGGTTTTATTTTCCTCCACCTTTTAAATTTGTCAAAAGATAGGAAAGTGATACATTTGCTCTTCTTCAGCAGGAACAATTTTTACTTCTCCTGCTATATTGCAGCCTTCTAAAGATAGATTTTCTTTTAGTTTACATGAGTACATATAAAGAGAGGCCATCCAAATCCTAGCCCGAATGGCTTTTGTGGGCTGAAGTAGAGGTCCCCAGAACCATGGCTGGCCCAGGTGAGAAAGATGTAACAACTTTCAGACAACTGCAGCTCATTCAACCACTCCTCATAAGAACGTTTCTCCAGAGTATTTACCAGTTCCATCGCCCTTCTCTGGATGTGCTCCAGCCCTTCCATGTCTGTCTTGTAGTGAAGAGCCCAAAAATGAACAGAGGATTTGACTGAGGTCTCACCATTTCCAAGTACAGAGAGACAATCCCTGCCCTGCTCCTGCTGGCCACACCATTGCTGATACAGGCCAGGATGCCATTGGCCTTCTTGGCCTCTTGGGCACACCCTGGGTCATGTTCAGCTTCTGTCAACCAGCACACCCAGGTCGTGTTGTGCCAAGCAGCTTTCCAGACACTCTTCCCCGAGCCTGTAGCATTGTTTCTTCCCCACAAAAAAGTTGAATGTTAAGCAGAACATGTTAAGCAGAAATTAAAATTTAAGAAATAAATGTCTGAGATCCAGATAGATAATCATATAGATATACTTTCTTACTCTTCATGCACAAGAGAAAGGTAGCTACACAAGAGTGACTATTTTGATCAGCCTGGTAATAGCTGCACAACAGGCTGTGAGGGTGACCCTTCCAGGCATATTTACCATGTCCAGTGTCTATATTCCCACAGGGTGGAGGAAACAGAATAACCATCTGGATCCATTTGGTTTAGAACTCCTCTATAGCCTATAAAGTGTGAGCATGCGTTGCCAAATATTCTGAAAGTCTTTGTAATTTTCCTCCATTATAGAGTAAACATAACCATGGAACTGTTCATGTATATTTTTTAGGGGAGCCTGAAAACATTACTGTGTATTGAATCTACTTACTGGTCCCAGTGTTAAATACATGGAAATGTTAAATTTTATTAGGATGTATTAAACCTGTTTACTGATGTTCTTTACTGAAACAATAAAGGAAGAATTTACTTTGTACATAGTTCATCAACTCCATTTTGTTACTACCGTGTCAGTGAAAAGCCAATGCAGGAACCAAAACCTGTGATTGCTAAGTAATTTCAATTTGAAGATTTTTTTCAAATATGTTTTTTATATCCTATCCTATTAAAAGAGCTTCTTCTATTATTATATTCCTAAGGAATTATTTTCATTGTGGGAATTTCTCTTCTTTCTCTGTTACACCATATTTTTGTGATATTTTACAATGCAAAAAAGTAAAAAATCATGTGTAGTTCACTTATTTTCCTAAAATAAAAGTACACAATATTTAAAACAGAAGCTAGTGCTTGGTACAGAGAAATATCGTCAATTTTTATTATGTTTTCAGTGATACATGATGTGTACTTCATTTTCTTCCAACATATTCTCTTAAATCAGAGAATCATAAAATGATTTGAGTTGAAATGGACCTAGAAGGACATAGAGTTCCATTCCTCCTGACTTAAACAGGAACATTTTCCACTAGACAAGGTTGCTCAGAGCCCCATCCAGCCTGGCCTTGAACACTTCCAGAGATGCGAACCCATCACTTCTCTGGGCAACCTCTTCCAATGTCTCAGTAAAGAATTTCTTTCCAATCACAGTAAAGAATTTCATCCTAATATCTAAACTAAACCTACCCTCTTTGAGACTAAAGCTGTAACCCATTGTCCTGTCACTACCTATCCTTGTAAAAAGTCCCTCTTCCTCTTTCTTGTAGGTTTCTTTTAGGTACTGGAAGACTGCTAGAAGGTGTCCTAGAATGTTCTCTTCTCCAGGCTGAACAATCACAACTATCTCAGCCTTTCTTCATAGGAGAGGTGCTCCAGGCCTCTGATCATCTTTATGACTGTTCTTCTCTGGACTCACTACAAAAAATCCATGGGGAATCCCAGAGCTGGACACAATATTCTAGGTGGAGTTGCACAAGATCTGAGTGGAGGAAAAGAATCACCTCCCTCAACTTTTTGGTCAGGTTTCTTTTGATGAAGCCCAGGATACATTTGGTTTTCTGGGCTGTGAGAGCACGTTGACAGGTCATGTAAGTGTTTCTACACCCCCAATCCATTCTATCTGGACTGCTCTCAATCCATTCTCCATCCATTTTGTATTTGTACAAGATGGATGAAGAATGGATTGCCCTGGTCTAGGTGCAGCACCTTGCACTTTGCCTTGTTGAACTTCATGAGGTTTGCACAGTCCCACCTTTCAAGGCTGTTGAAGTCCTTATGGATGGCTTCTCTTCCCTCCAGAGTGTTGACCACATCACACAGCTTGGTGCTGTCAGCAAACTTGCTGAGGGTGAGCTCAGTCCCACTGTCCATGTTGATGAAAAGGATGTTAGCAAGTGTCAGTGCCAGTAACAAGCCCTGAGGAATGCCACTTGTTACTGATCTCTATTTGGATATGAGGCTGTTGACAGCAACTCTTTGAGTGTGGCCATCCAGTCAGTTCCTTATCCACTGAGTGGTCTGTCATCAAATCTATGCCTCTCTGCAGTTTAGAGCAAGGATGTCATGTGGAACAGTGTCAAATGCTTTACCCAACCTTGGAAAGATGATGTCAGTTGCTCTTTCTTCACAGATCAATGCTGTAAGCTCCTTGTAGGAGGAGGTCACTAAATTTTTCAGGTAATTTACCCTTAGTGAAGCCAGGTGGCTGTTATTGGTCACTTCCTTATTTTCCATGTGTCTTAACAGGGTTTCCAGGAAAATCCTCTCCATGCTCTCAACAGGCCCAGAAGTGAGACTGACAGGTCTGCAGTTCCCTTGCAGGGATTATATTTCCCCTTTTCCCATCAGAAGGAATTTCACTGGACTGCTGTGAGTTTTCAAATATGATACATAGTGGCTTAGACACTTCTTTCGCCAGTTGCCTAGGGACCTGCAGATGCATCTTATCAAATCTCATGCATAGTTTGTGCAACTTCAGCTTCCTTAGGTGTTTGTGAACCTGATTTTCTCCTCTAGTGGCTGGGTCTTCATTGGCCCATCTCTGCCTTTGCCTCTGTGACTTGGGCAGTTTTACTGGAGCACTTGTCAGTGAAGAGTGAGGCAAAAAATAATTTGAGAATTCTGAATCAAATTACCTTACAGCAGATGTTTGATTATTCTATTTGAGGAGTTTTGTTAAATCATCTTTTAATGATGCTTTCTTAAATAATAAATGAGTGTACTTGATAACAAGTATGACAACTGTTTCATTCTCGTAATTTTCTCCTTCCTAGTAAGGTGATACTGTCATGGAGTAATATGTGCCTGCTCCCTGTGGTTTAGATTTTCAAGGAAGGTACTGGCATTCAAGAGAAGTTCCATCTGTAGCAGTCCTATTTAGTGAGAAACTGTTAAGGATAAGGAAGCAAGTTAATTATTTAATTCATTATTAAAAACTCTGCTTAAATAGCATTCTTCCTGAAGCCTATGAGAGCTGTCTAACCTTTACTATTTCTATCAAAACTTTTATATCCCTGATGAAGTCAAATTATTCTTGGAATGATGTACTTAGGAACTTAATATATTGTTGTATGAGATGTGTGGTCCTTCCCAAAACAGTAATGTATTTTGCCTTTGGTATAATTGATAGCTGCAAATTCATGAACAGTACTTTGTGACTTGTAGTTTTGGACTGTACTAACTTCCATAGTTGTATGATAAAAACTTGTTCATTATTTAATTTATACTCCCAGACTATTAGATGAAGAAAAAAATTAAAGTCTAACTTCTAAGTCAGGGTAAAAGGGGTTTGTTGTGAAATACTCATGAGTATATGTTTTCTATGTTTTTTTTCTTGGTAATGGGTTCAGATGTATGCTATAGTGGCAGGATAATATTGCAGGTTATATGTCTGTGTGTGCCATAGCTTTCATCTCATTAGGTTAAATACTAGCAGCAAAAAAAGCATTATTGGCGTAGGATAATCTTGGAAGCAAAATCTTACAAACGGAAGAGTTTTCGAGGTCTGGGTTGTTAATCTTATCCCTGGAGTTTTGCTTTGGTAATTTATAAGGCAGTAAGGGAAGTTGCCTTGAGCTTATTGACCCATGTTGCAAAAAATATGTAGAGCAGAGTTTTCAAAATTGCTGGTATATTTTAATTGTGCCTCCTTATATTATTTTTCAATCTTCCTATGGCTGCAATCAGGAAAATTAATAAACAATTCCCTCAAATAGTACAAGACTAAGGCATTAACACATGTGGCAACTCAACTTCTATGCCTGGGAACCACGTTTCTGTTTTCACCTGTTTAATTCTTCAGGTACAGAATATGTGTTTAATAGTGAAAGAATTCCATTTCAGTTTTAGTAAATTCCATGATACAGTGATAGAAAAATATTTGTGTAGTATATAAACAATTTATATCTGATCTGAAGCAGCAACATAAATTAAACTGGTATTTTCTTTTCATGTATTCTTATGGTATCTAATTATTTAATTATACTGAATATTGTCCAGTTCCTCCAACAGCCTGGGTGAAATTAACAGCACTGTTTAGATAAGGCACCATAAATATGACTGCGAATAAGAATGAAAGTGTCTCAGAGAAACCTAGAGAAACATAAGGTTGAGCTACACATAGCTCAGTGGGCCACAGAGAGCAATGCAACAGTGAATGTGGGCTATGGTTGAGAGTGAACCTGACTGTTGAAACCATTGCAGGAATTACACACAAATCCAAAACATGCCCTAATCAAGTAAGCTAGATAATTAAAGCCTACATGGTATAGAGATAGTGGTTGTTGGACATCGCTATTGCACATCGCTGCAAGTTCACCAAGGCAAGCACCATGTGTACCACAGTGGAGCTGACCATCAGTTGGCTAAAAACACACTATAGCCCATCCAACCATTCAAATCAGCATCCCAGGTCTTGAAAAGCAAGGTCTGTGGTGGTATGGCACCTCAGAAAGAGTCAGATCAACCAACAGAACTGACTTCTGAAACAAGGTTCAAGTTTGGAAAGCAGATGTTTTGGTTGAGCTTATCACAAGTTACTGGTGTCAGGAAAGAGATGACTTGAGAATGAGGATTATGTAAAAAACAAAGAATCTTGGAATTTTATTGCTACCAGTCTGGACTATTGAGCCAATCACACAGGGCACACTCAGATTCCTTTAGAAAAGCAGATAGTTGAGACAGAGAGAGGTGTGGGAAGCATGCTCACTTATTTGCTGCTGGTAGTTCAGTCATTAGCATCATTTGACTCCTCTGAGATGTTAGGGGAGTGGTTTCAACCTTTCTCTAACATCTCTTGAAGCAGAGGTTGAAGTCAAGAGTTTTTGCAATCAAACTGAAGGCAACAGACACTAGGATATTGGATAATTTAAGATGCATAAATTTTTCTTCTTACGCAGATAGATAATACTTAACTCTAAGAAGGAATGTGGCATCTAGAATGAAAAAGATTCTGCTTTGACCAAATGTGGGTATTTTGTGCCCCAATACAGTTGTCCTATGTCCAAGCTCACAAAACAAATGCTTTTGCACTTTGTTTTGCATTAACTTTCTAAGTAAAGTTTGCTACTAAAATATTAATTTTCTTTATCCCAGCTTTCTCTTCTAATTCCATATATATAGGTGTGTATATATACATATATATACATATATATATGTGTGTATATATATATATATATATATATATACACACATATTTATATATACATACATACATTTCCCTTTCAGGAAAGGGAATGAAATCTTGAAATCAGAGAAGAAAGTGGAACGAACCCTCTGGCAAGGAGATATGAGCAAATAAAATGTAATTGAGAAAAAACAGAAAATTTGCAAATGGATTAACTATGACCAAGTGTACTTAGATGAAATGAGATGCAGTGAAAAACAACACTCTTGTAGCTTGCCTAAATTTTTCCCATAGAAATCCCCAAATCATGTGAAAAATAGAAGAGAAAATTCTGAAACAAAGTGAAAACAGTAAAAGCAACTGGGATGACATGAAGCACAGGGAAATGGACCAAAGCTTGCCCAAATCACAAGATTTAATTCACTTTCCTGAAAGGTATATGTAAATGTATATATGTTTATGTTTTCATTCCAGAGAATAGTAGGTAATTTTTAAGACATCCTTTTGGAGACAGCATAACTTCCTGTATTAGAGAAGGGCACCTCAAGGGATTTTGATATTAAAAAAGGCCTTTGAATCCTTGAAAATTCCAAAGTGAAGCAAAAATATCACTAAATTAAAGGTCATTGTGTGGAAAAATAGCCAAGCAAAAACGGAATAACACGTTTACTGGGAGATACAAAAACTTTGTACATATATTCCCATTAGTAAAACTGTAAATATATATCCCTGAACAGTAAATTATGTTTTCTGAGTAGTGGGCTGAAGTTCTGAAGCAGAACATAAAGATCTTATAAGGAGAACAAGATTTAGCTGTGGATGTAAATGATATCTATTTCTGTAATAATATGATATCTACTCTAGCATTTCTAGCCAGGCTGGCCAGATTTTTCACAATCCATCTGTAAAGACACAGTGGGACTGGTGCTTCAGGGAAGTGACAGACTTGCTGCACGTCTGAGTTGATGGCACTGCATGTGGCATAACTGTATGACACAAGGACTCCCCTGGCTTGGCCCAGAAACAAGTGCACATTCCCACAGCCCAAAAAATTCATACAGCCTATTCCCAGTTACAATCCTTCCTGAGGATAAATCAGAGAATGTGGTGAAGTAATTGTAACCAGTAGTAATGATCTTAACAGCGTGAGCAGGAAGGAAGGCTTTTTCTTGTGAGGGTGATTTTCCATTAATATTTTTTAAAGTGCTTCTGATTTTGTATGTGCTGTTTTTTTATTGTGTGGTATTTACAGTAAATATTTGATGCTCAGCATTCCACACAAAAAATATGCTGAATTGATCATGTTATTAAATATGTCAGTAGTATTGTTTTTCTTATTTTGATTCACTTATAGTCAGAAATAATTGAAGAAAATACCAATTTATTTTTTTTTTTTTTTTTTTTTTTTTTTTTTTTTTTTTTTTTTTTTTTTTTGTCAGGGTGGGAGTGGTGGGGAGAGTGAGGAAAGGATGCTTTGGTAACAAAAAGAAAAAAGAGATAAGAAGAAAAATTTTTTAGATAATGTTCTTATTTCTTTTTCTCCAAACCAGTAAACATAGACCATTAGTTTTCCAAGAAATTAGACCAAATATATAATTCAAATTTCATTTTCCTCTGAATCTCACGTGTAGTTGACACGTGCTCAGTTGCATTTCTGGCTGCAGGTTTTGTGGTCAGATCATTTCCCATGCATGCTCAGTCTGATTCACAATGTGGAGATTTCTGATTGGCATTAACAGGAGAAGCATTTCAGCCTTTATTGTTTTTATACTGGACATCTGAAGAACAGTTTGTGAAATGTGGCCACCTGCTAAATTTGTAAGAAATGTCCTGTCATATCTGAAATTTACCTATCTTAGACAAATATCAAAATAGATGAGTTTTGGATTACTTTCTTAATATTTTACTTCACTATTATTGGGTCAATAGATGTGAAATAAGAAGCAAAACAAAAATAGCTACCTTGCTTACATAACTTTAAATTAGTAATGTTGATATTTAGTACTTAATTCATAGGATAAGGAAGTTACTTCTGCATCTTCGTAAGTTATTTTTCTATAGTAAATCTTTTTCTATAGAAGAAAAAAGTAAAATATATTTTTTCTAAAAATTTATATTTTTAAAGTATGTATTTTGAATGTCTAAGAAAAAATTGATAACAGCATGTAGATATATTTAAAGCATAATTTCTAATTAGGATTAATTTCCATCATGCTATTTTGAAACTATTTTTAAAATTGTCAATATACAATTTTTTTAAAAAAATTAAATAAAATTATAAAATAAATTGGGAAACATAAAGAAAATTGACACTTTAAGAAGAAAGTGTTTCAAATAAAGATTTGGTGAGTGTTTTTTTTTTGTTGTTTTGAATTTCATCTGCATTTTTAAATGTAGGGGAAAGAAAGCACGAAGAAAAATGTTGTTTGTCATTCAGTTCTGGTTTTAAATATTCCTCATTCTCAATAGATTTAAATATCTTCATACTTAGAGGAAGATACAATAGTGGCAGGTTCTTGTGGAAGCAGTATGGAAACAAAACCTTCAGTTTCAGAGAAATCATGGAACATTTCTTGCTGAAATTATTTGTTAATTGAAGATTATTGTTGATAATAGAGCAAATGGAATAAGAGAATGAGATCAGTAACTCACAACCAGCTTATTCCTTTTATGTCACAGCAGTGTAAGAACATTGACAGCACTGACATTTCTGATTTCTGGAATCATGAATATATGATGAGGTGCTGTCTCACTGAGTTGGCACTACAAAGAATGCTGTTAGAAACAATTGAACAAAGATTTTAAGGGAAGTCTACATTATGCTTTAACATTACAACTGCTTGTAAAGGTTAAGCTTAAAAGGATTATGTATAAGAAAATCCTGGCATGAAAAGAATCTGACAAGTCTAACAAAGATAAATGGAGGTTCCTATCCTTGCCAGTGCTGAGGTTTTCTAAAATGTTTTGATAGCTACAGAATTGGATAAAATTTGTAGAATGGAGCTAATCAGTTCATTTGCCTCTCAGAAATTTCAGGATGCAATTTACTTTATCTTATTATGGCCAACTATGTAAAAGCACATCATGCAACTCAGTCAGTACAGTGGATGAACTGAAAACCCAGCAGCTACACTATGATTTTAGGTCATTGTGGACTAGTTGTGTTAGGTTTGAGGAGCAGGTGACCATTAGCGGTCTAACTTCCTCTAAAAGGGCAGAAGTTTATTTCTTTAAGACTACTCTACTATGCAAACTGAATTGTGGTACATGGGGAATATCTTCAGGAGAATATCTTCAACAGCACATTCCTCACTTCCATGAAATATGTAGAGGAGACACACCCTACGAATATCATTCAAGGAAGAACCAGAAGAATCAATAGAAGAGAAGTTAGAGTAGTGTGCTACACTGTTTTTCAACATTTGCTGTCTTGTTCATAGTGTGTAGTTTTTTATTTGTTATTTAAACAGAAATCATAGAATCATAGAATTGTAGAATCGTAGAATCTTAGAATCTTAGAATCATAGAATGATAGAATCATAGAATGATAGAATCATA
>VZSR01001685.1:30936628-30955008 GCA_013398615.1 Brachypodius melanocephalos
TGGATTTTTTCTACCTGGACATTATTAAAGCCTTTAAAATTTCCCACTGTATCCTCTGGACAAATGGGCTGCTCATGGCTTGAACAGGTGAACTGTTCCCTGGATAAAATACTGGTTGAAGACCTAGGCCCAGAGATTGGTGGTGAATGGAGTTAACATCCAACTGGAACCTGTTCATGAGTGTTGTTTGACAGGGCTCAGTGTTGGGGCCAGTTGCATTTAACATCTTTATCCACAAAGTACAAAGGGATCTAGTGCACCCTCAGGTGCATATGATACCTTGT
Source organism: Brachypodius melanocephalos (assembly GCA_013398615.1). Taxonomy (NCBI): domain Eukaryota; kingdom Metazoa; phylum Chordata; class Aves; order Passeriformes; family Pycnonotidae; genus Brachypodius; species Brachypodius melanocephalos. Next base: position 30,936,913 of record VZSR01001685.1, read on the forward strand.
TGGGAGGGAGTGTTGAACAGATAGAAGGTAGAAAGGCTCTGCAGAGGGATCTGGACAGGCTGGGTTGATGGGCTGAGGCCAATTGTATGAGATTCAACAAGACTACAAACCAGGTCCTGCACTTTGGTCACAAGAATCCCATGCAGCATTACAGGCTGGGGAAAGAGTGGCTGGAAATCAGCTGGGAGTGCTGGTCAAGAGCAGCTGAACATGAGCCAGCATGTGCCCAGGTGGGCAAGGCAGCCAAGGATATCAGAAATACTGTGCCCAGCAGGACCAGGGCAGTGATTGTCCCTCTGCACCCAGCACTGGTGAGGCAGCATCTTGAATCCTGTGTTCAGTTTTGGGACTGTCAATTCAAGAAGGACATTGAGGTGCTGGAGATTTGTCCAGAGAAGGGCATTGGAGATGGCAAAGGGTCTGGAGTACAATTTATATGAAAAGTGACTGAGAGAGCTGGAGGTGTTTAAACTGGAGAAAAGGATGCTCAGAGGGGACCTCGTCACTCTCACCAACTAGGCGACAAGGGAATGGAGCGAGATGATGGTCATCTCTTCTGCCATGTACCAAATGAAGGGATGAGAGACAATAGCCTCAGGTTGTTCCAGACCAGGTTTAGATTGGATATTAGAAGATTTTTTTTTCATCATAAACAGTGCTAACGCATTGTAACCAACTGCCCATATAAATGGTGTAGTCAGTATCCCTAAAGGTGTTCAAACAATATGTAGATATGGCATTTAGGGACATGGTTTAATGGTGGACTTGACAGTGTTAGGTTTGATGGTTGGGCCTGATGACCTTAAGGATCCTTTACAATCTAAAGGATTCTATGATTCTACAGAAACTGTCAAAATTCTGTGATATACATCATCCTTGGTTTGGACACATCCTCTCTGGTGTCTTTGATAATGTCTGTCTTTCACAAACACTTTCTTATGATCTTCCAGCAATGAACTTCTTTTAAACAAAAGAGACAATCAAAAATATGAGATCCTGCACAGAGGTTGTTTATCAAACACTGTTCGAAAGTGAACTTCATTATCATACTATTCTAATTCCACCATCCTTAATTGCCACATGATTACATGTTTAATGCATAAAATGTCAGTCATTGACAAAGAGCACAATTTGTCTGTGTTTTGCAAAATTAGAATACATCAAGACTCAGCGCAGACAACTGCATTAGAATATTTGGCTGCATACAGAATAATCCATGAAAATGGTGGCACAAACCCCCCCATCTATTAATTTATTAAATAGAGAAGCAGAAAATTTATCTTTTTTATATTTATAGTTTTATTTGTTGATTTATGATGACTTTTACAAGGAAGCTTTTCTGGACCTCTGGGAATGCTCCTGTCAAAAGTGCATAGTACCCAGTAACCAATCATTACAGAGAACTGTAAAATTCTTTAAATAAATTTCCTGCTCAGATTATCTGAGAGTGAAAGACATAAACTCTAGTAATACTATGAGCTTAGAACCTCTTAGTAAATTTTTTTCTTTTTTATAGTTTATTTGTAAGCTGAAATATCTCTCATATAAATTGTATTTTAATTTTTTTTATATTTCCTGTTATAGTCTCAGAGTTAAGCCACCTATCTTAAGTGCGTAAAAAAGTAGTTTTAATTGCATTTCACTGTATACTGTTAAAACCCAGTTCAAAATCTGAAATTGTAATCATAACTTTCCTTCCTCATAATGTTAAAAGTCCAAATCCGGTTTTAAACTGCTGCATTCAGACCTCTAAAATACATCATCCAGTCTGAAGTGTATCCTCAATCATGGGTTACTACAGGCTTTTCCTGCTGTGAATTTGTTCTGCTTCCCTGCCAAGTGCATTAACAAGACAACACCTAGTTCTCAACCTCATCAGTACTCACCTGACACCTCACAAATTGTCAGATGCCAGTTCAGGCACTGAAAACCAGAGGTCTCTGTGGAGTTTTAACCTAAACTGAAAATTAGTAGTAATGTGCCTACCTGTGGCTAATCAAATGACATGAAAAATTAATTTTTATTGAGTGCTAAAAAAGGCTGGCTGAAAGGTTTTTCTAGTTCTTCATTCCCCCGCTAAGTTTGAACTTGTGAACTTTCTGATTCAGAATATAGTTCCATGCACCTTGGCAGCAAGATTAGAGACCCTTCCCCTTATTTCTTCTCATGTCTACCTCTTTCCCCTTTCCCCACTTCCTTTTTTTTCTTCCTATTTTTTTCCCTCCCAGTTAACTAACTGTGTATCTGTAAAGTCCCATAAGCATTTGTGCTGCCACTAGTGCCAGAAGAAGGTGTACATGGCATAAAATTGCAGTCAAGCAGAAAGAGCTAGTAGAAAGTAGGAATTTCTGATATGGGGTGCTAGAGAAAAAGAATCCAGGAAAAATTTTGTCCAGGAATTTGAGATATGTTTACAGTGACATTTTATTTGGGATTTAACCTGGTATGCCACAATACAGAACATAAGTTTTAGGCTATCAGATCAAGGTTCAAACCCCTTCAGAATCCTAACAGATGAAAGCCCTTTGGGAAATAAAGTATAAAAGCCACTAAAACTGCAAAAAAATCTATGTGTCATTGTAGCCCTCTAAATTATTAACAGGAATATATTTCTCTTAGCAATAAGAGGAGTTATTGCACAGTCCAAATGTTCACCATGTTCAAATATAAGACCAATAACCAGAAAATACCAATTGCTAGCATGGGAATTTTGTTCAAGTACACATTATACATCTTGGGTTTGTGTGCAAAAAATATGTTATTTTCCACTAGGCTCTATGTCTCCACTAGGATACTTGAAAATATTACAGCTCAGAAAAAGAGACATCTTCAGTCTCTCAGATTTTGATTAGTCTTGAGAGATATGACTAAGATAGAGTGGCTATTCAAGTTACCTAAATGCTTATGGAAACATGACAAAACTGAAAGTGTTGTAGCTGCAGCTGCAGCTGAGGCTCAGGTGAGGTCTCTGTTCAGAGCAGATTCCACCAGTGGGTCTTTCTCTGGTGAGTCCCAGGGATGTGCACAGGCTGACCTGTCAAGATTGCACAAGGACATTTTGCAGGACTTGGATTTACCATATTATTTCGTAATTCTCTGTGTACAGAGGGTGACTGTGGTCTTCTAAAAGTGCTCAGAAACCTAGAATAGACACCGTAACTTTCCCAATGATGGCCATTATTAGGTAAAGTACTCAGTGCAGATTTTAGCAGTGATTGAATAGGTCAAAAATTTCATCAGTAGACTTGGAACAGCCATATACTCCTGTAAAAAAAAGTTTGGAATTTGTAATAGATTAATTTCTAAAGAAGGAAAGTTTAAAACCAGCAGCTACTGTATTTCAAATTACATGATTATGGATTTTATATTGATGATAGAAATGATGGGCCTAAATTTCTTTGAGATGGTCATTATGCTTTTTAAAACTTTCTTTTTCATTCTTTCCTCCCATATGTTCTACCAAATATTTTTGATAGGTTTTCTCTTTTGAGTAAGGTAAGTTGTGTGCTAAAAGATAAGGTGATGAGTGATGGAATAGAACAGATGATTCTGGGGTATCGTAGATTGTAATTTTTTTTTTTTTTTAAGATCTCAGTATTCAGACAGTTTTATACTGTGATGAGATATTATTTAAAGAATATAGAAAGACATTTTGTTGATATCTTTTAAGTATCTTGTAGTTTCATAGGTCAGCTATATTTGATTTGCTAAACAAAACCTTAATACTTCAAAGGATCAGGAGATCCATGCTGAAAATGACAAAAATTGGTTTTTGTATGTAATTTCTGAAGCACAAAGAGGATTTGAGAATATTCTTTCACCAAGAAAAATGGCCCCAAAGAATTTCATAATTAGGAAAATTAATATCAAATAGGCATCCCTCAGGCTGTATTTACTAACACTTAGTAGATTCAACTATGCTCTAGTAAACTTTTAAAAATCAAATTAATGCCTATGAAAATTTTCTTTGTTACACAGAAGTTTCAAAAATAAGTGTATTTTCTTTATTTTTGGTATCCTAGCTTTTTCTGTTTTTTTCTGTTGTCTAAGGCTGCTGTTTGAACATTTTTGAAGAAGTTGCTGAGTTTAGGAGTTGCTAAGGAAGAATTAGTTCAGAATTGCTCATGTTATCAGGGCCAAGCACAGCTGTATTTACTCCAGTTAGCACCTCATTTGCAATGGAGACAGTTTCCTGCAAGCCATGGTTAGTTAGTCTAGTTTTATTTTTTTGGTTGGGCTGTAAATTCACAAAACAAAATCAGTTTTGTGAACATCTAGAGTAAAATAATAGGCTATACATAATTAATGAAGAATTCATGTGTTTGTTCTCTTACACTATTTTTCAATTATTTCTCATTCTAACTCTGTTTAAGAGCATAATATAGACGTAATTAAGTAAGATTGGAATCTATTATGTTCATATGAAAATTGAAAGAGGCTTTTAATCAGCTAGCTAGTGCTAGAATGAATTATATTTATAATCTGCACCAAAATAAGAAAGCAGCAACCTTATCAGAAGACTTTGATAAATTTGCTATTAAAAATGTTTATTCTCCTATGCATAGCTTTAAGTGTTGCTAATCGTTGTTATCAAATTCCCTATGTGTGTGCACATTCAGAGTTTGAATGATAAGGTAGCAAAATATGTTTCTAATAAATGTCATAATTTCTATACAGGATATGCAATATAACCTTATTAGAAATCATCATCCTTTTCACCTCTAATTTGATCTCTGCAATTACTTTATTGGGTGAGTTCACTGTAATGTTTTAAAAGGCTTCTGTAGTTTTGAAACATGCAAATGTTCAAATGAGTCGGTGAAACTGAGTTAGATGTAGATATTCGTGATCAGCATCACTGATCAAAGAGAACTTTTTTATATTACAGTTAAAGGATTTCCACACGCACATGCTTTATATCACGGAGAAGTAAGCTCTGCAAAGGATGCCTGTGATTATTTGTCAGGCTCTCAGCTGCACATAACTTTCAGGAATGAAAAGTGTTCATAATAGCATTCCTGTGTTACTCCTATCCATCAGGTGCTCTTTTTATAGTGGGAAGGTAAGTCATTAATTTCGGCTTGTGATTACAATCAGTTATAAATTATTAATAATCATGGTGAAAAAGGAGAATAAAATTTTAATTTGTAGAGTAGCTGGAGGAAAGCATATTACTCCAACACTCTCCATTTTTCTTCTGGCTCTCAAAGCAGTTTCAAGCTTCCTTAAAGACCATGCCTTTACACGAGGATGATGCATGGTGCAAGACAAATCAGTGACACATCCCACACCAGTCACAGACACTCACAGATGGATTCTTCCCAGACCTATGGCCACTTGGACACTTGGCTTCCAAGATGTTTGTCCCACTCAGCAGCGAGTCCGTGTGCATGGCACCCCACACCTGGGTTGCTGGTACCTGAGACACACACATGGCTCCTGTGAGCCCTGACTGCAGTACTCAGACACACACACACAAGCATGCTCACAAAATAGGAATCTTCTCCCTGAGGGTATGACCCCCACCCCACAGAGCTGATGACTCTCCTTGGACAGACCCGGCAGCAGCTGAGGCAAAGTGTTATTTCTCTGATGGAGTAGCTGGGGTGTTCCCCACAAGCTCTTTTTCTGTTTTGGAACTCTTAACATAAACAGTGCAAGACTTTTGTCACATAATCTAACAATATTTTCAGGGTCAAACAAACACGTAACGCCATGCTACGGTGAGCAGCGTTTCGGGAATGTTTTTATGTCCATGCCATTTCAACTTTGAAAATGTAGGGGAAGATTCTCTATGGATGTCTACCCTAGATTGAAGTTAGCTGAAACAAAGATTTAAAGAACAAGTCAAGCAGACAAAATAGCTTCTTTGTATACATATATTTTAAGAAACATTTTTGCTTTTCATTTGGTATGCAGACTTTTAGTGGTCCACGTTAGCATCCACTAAAGCTTTCCAGCTAAGCAGAGAGGGCATTGATTTAAACCAAACTTTTTTGATGCTGCACAAGCCCAACGGAGTTTAAGGAGTGTTTGGGCAATAATCCCAGCTGCAATGGTGTGACTCTTGGGGTCTCCTGTGCAGGGCAGGGAGTTGGATTCAATGATCCCTGTGAGTCCTTTCCAACTCAGCACATTCTGTGGTTCTGTGAAAATCTTGGCCAAATGTTGTCTTTTGGCTCTCAGTACAAGCTGTGTCCTAGGGCTCAGCAGTGCTGCAACAATAGTCTTAACACAGGTATCCCATCATGTTATGATTGCAGATCTTCCTATTAATGTAATATTTTTTTCCCAGAAAGCATACACTGTAAAATTGCTTTTAGAAGTAGTTTTGATTGAAGTACTTGGCCTTTTCTTTTAGATGATTAATTTTAACAATATGTGAACAATAGGATATATTTCCTGCTAGAAGCTTAGTTTAGCTAGTAACATCATTAATTCATCTAGGGTGCAAATAAAAATACCCCCTTATATATGCCAAACAGCAGCTTTAAATGACAATTTTTTTTGTTCAAAAAAGGTGATAGAATAATCACCTTTGAGAAGAATAATTGCCCTTTTTAGAGAATAGGTACTGCAAAATCATGACCTTCTTCCCAAATACAAACCATCAGACATAATTTATGATGAATGTACCAAAGGAAAATATTGTTTAAATGTGTATGGTTTTATTTAGGTTACAGAATTCTGCAACAACCTTGTCCTCCTCCTTTCCTAACCTAATTTCCATCTCTACCTGCTGTCTTTGTACATCTGCCTTTCAATTAAAACTCACACCTGCAGTGCCTTCAGTTTACTGACCATAGCAATTAACCCTTTCCAGCTTAGCTGAGTTCATTGAATACTTGTGTGACTTAGAAGTAAAAAGGAAAAAAAAGGGAAAAAGGAAAATGAAATGGAGTGGTAGAAGTAAAAAGGAAAAAAAAGGGGAAAAGGAAAATGAAATGGAGTGGTTCTTTTATTTTCTTCCATATATTCCTGGTAGATAATATGCTTTGTTGAGAGAACAAGTTCTCGAATACTTTTACTGTTTAACAATTCCATAACAGGAAAAAACCACATTATTTTGTGCAATGGCACATCTTAAAACCATGACTGTCTTTGTTTCTCAGTTCAACAGACATAAAGTGAGCACACATATCTACAGATCGAGATTGAGGAATTAATGCTGTTGATAACTTAATGCTAAACTTTACTCAGTGCATAGGAAAACCCTCAAAGATTTAAAAAGAAAAAGTGGAAGGGGAAAATTTTTTTTTGCAGACAGAGCCTTTTTGAGGGATTTTAAAAAAAGCTGTGACAGAGTGTAACCACAAAATCTTTGTGTATTATTTGAGATGTGTAACTAGTTTGAAAAATGGATTTAAAAGTATTTAGGGTCCCTTCAAATTTGAGCCATATAGTTTGGATTTTAGCCCCATTGCAGGCACTCTAGGCTGTATTTAGACAAAAGAAACACCGTAATGGATAAAATACTGAGGCTATTGAAGAGAATTGATATCACTATAATTCTGGAGTCATGTTGTTTTTTTTCAAAATCTGAAAAATGTCTGTTACATGATGTGAGAGTAGGACTTTGCCCACTGTTGTGAGAAGTTCCCCACTGTGAAGTAGAATAACTTGACAGTTAGCTGCTGCCCTTTTTCCAAGGGGCCTGCTGTGATTTAGCATGGCTGTCTCAGCCTAATTGGTCAAACGCCAAATGTAAAGTGCTGTATAAATGTAAAATATTATTGCAGTATACTCTACTTAATTGGAGTAAGTTTTTTATGGAATTCCTCACTAGTAACTAATTTAACCTAGTGATAGTAGACTGCAATGATTTCTTTTCAATTGGTTGATATTAGCATATATTCTGCAGAACAGCTACATGTACATACGTAGCTGATGCCAAGTAGTTTGACAAAAAATGAACTTTAAGGAGATAGAGTGGAATCCTGTACCATTTAAACATGTGATGAATCATGCTGTGATGACCAATATTATACCCATAATTTCTGAGCGTCTCTTTATCAAATTAAGATGGAAAGATCTTATATAGGACATATGGGATTCTGTTTTCTGGAAAAGTCCAACTAAAAATCATGAATATTCACATACTTGCAATTTCAGGTTTGTTCTTTGGTATAGACAAAGAAATTAGTGTTTTTTCCTGATTGAAATTCATCAGGCACCCTAGGTTCACTCACTGCAGTAACACTTCCATCCTTAACAATGCTTTTTCAGGTAGAACTTCAAATCTGTAGGGGGGGAACCTGCAATCAGAAGTGCTAAGCTGCTGAGCATTAATATGCTGTTCAGAAAGAAGATGAGTCACAGCTGAGTTTCTCGGTAAGCTTGTTGGATGACAAAGCTGATTTAAAAAGCTCTTGTCACATGCTGCATTTCATTGTTCACTCAGTTGTGCTAGTATAATTGTGTATGGATCCCATTGTAAGCAAGGTTACTGAAATTATTGAAGTTAAAAGAAATCTGCAAAAGGAATAGCTTATAATAAGGATTAAGCCAGTCACCATCCCTAGAGTCTCATAAGTGTTTTATTGACACAGCTGGTCTGATGGTGAATCCCACCCAGTTCAGGCATGTGCACTTTTAGAAGGCTCTGCTCTCAAAATCAGTAGACTGAAGGACTAATGAATAAACTGCTTCTGAGCAGTTATCTTGATTCTAGTTATCTAGTTTATGGATGAGATGAGAATGAATTATTAAATGGAGACACATAGAATTGCTATGGTAACTATTGATTCCTTCTGCCCTTTAGGAAAGGCAAAAAACCCCAACCCACGCTGCTGTAATTTGGACTCTGGATTCAGCAGGGAAGCAGGAGCTTAGAGCAGGACCAGCTGAAGTTTTTTTCTCCAGTTCCATCTAAGAGAGAGCTAACAGTATAAATTTTCCACTGAAAACAAAATTTTCTGGCTCACCAAAATCTCTGGTAGGAGGGAAGAAATACCTTTGGGATTGTTAATTACCATATGTTGTGTGAGACCTCCTTGAATGGTTGCATGACTGGCAAATCAGAAGTCTAGAAGAGTCAAATTTTAGGCTTAAACCCAGTCTGAGCAAAGCATAAGATGAACCCCAGGTCATCAGTTCCAGTGTCCAAACTAATTGCAATTAGGTGGTGTAAACATCTCCCAATCTTGTCTTTTCCCCAATTTCTGTCTACTTTTTACGTGCATCTGCTCTGGACATGTGCCCTTTTCAGGACAAGGACCACCCCTTTGTGCATAAAATGAGCACATTGTGGCTATTGCTGTGAGCAAAACAGAGTGGGGTGTTTTGCAAAAATCACAGCTCCCTAATGGCTGTCCCAGGAGGCTTCTAACAGGGAAAGGGCAGAAGGAAGTGTTGGAGACAGGCTTATCTGAAAAGATGGTCACATACTTGGCAACTAAATGGCAGTTATCAGAAAGGAGCTCTTAAAAAACCAGTCTGATCCATACACAGATAGTATTTATTTAATCCTCTTTCTATTATGTTAGTTTGGATGGAAATGTGAAATGGCATAAGGTTTACTCTAATTAACATGGTAAATCATAAGTTTTAAAGAAGATTTTCTTATCAAATTCTATTTACAAATACATGTACTTCTTCAGGCATGTTCTGGTTTCCTTCGATGATTGGAATTCATAATACAGATAAAGATAACTAAGAAAAATCCTCAAGTCAACAGTTTTGGAGTATTGAGTATTTTGATTTATTTCCACTGTGAGTTGCTTCTGCAGCTAAGATGAAATTTAAATACCGAAAGGTTTGATAATAATACATTTATAGAGGAATATGGTCTTATAAGAAATGTAAAACAGAATTGTATTCATTACTCTAGGGGCATTTTTACCACCACATTATTTTTATTGTATACATATTTCTCTGGCATATTGAAACAGCTCAGCACACAGAGAAGCCATAGCATGTTCTTGTTATTAATTAAGTTTCAATTTTTTTTTTTTTTTTTGAGCAGGAAGCAAACATTTCCTGGTTAGGAAGTTACTTGATTCTATAAAAAATCATAAACCCACACTTTCATGTACAATACAGTTGAATTTGGATCTTATCTATCTGGTGCTTTTCCTTATCTTCTTTTTTTTAAGCAATTATTAATGCCTCTCAAGGCCTTAAGGTAGTCTAGGTGTCTGTGCATACAGACATATATTAAGTTAAATATCTTTTAAAAGTATTGATGAATAAGTTGAATTTTGTGGGACCTTGAACAATGACAAATTTCATTTGAATATCTCCTCTATTCTACCCAGATTGAGACTTTGCTTTTCCTCACTTGTCTGTTTTACTGGATATGAATTATATTTTGAGAACACTAATAATTTTTTTCAGTGTAAAGGACATGACTAGCCTTTTTGTCAGTATTCCAAATTATTCTCTTTGTAAAATTAATGAATTTCTACATGTTTGTCTCTGCATTTTCTTTCTGATTTTTTTTTTCCATTCCATTCTTTGTCGCCTTTTTTACTTCTTTTTCTCTTGGGTAATTTTACCAGTCTCCTTGTAAATAGAGATGATCCCTAGGGAGACATCAGTAATGTGATTCTTTGTGTCTTCTTTCAGGCTTTTGTACCAACATTTGAGAAACAAAACAAGAGGGAGTTTCTGATCATTTCAAACTGAGGGCTAGGAATTGAGAGAAAAATTATTGCCACTCTGCCTATTGGCAGAGTACATTTTCTTGTAACTTTCTTTATCCTTGATTTTAGAAAGGATCAGAAGTGTATGAATTTTTGTATCTTCATGTCTCCATACAAGAATTGAATAAAAAAGATGCATCCATCAAGGGAAGAAAGCAAAACAGTCAGAAGCAGAAGCCAGATGAATGATGAATAAAATACTTTGCTTTTTACTTTTTAAACACAAAGAATAAATGAAAAGACACCATATTAAAGGAAAAGTCTTCTCATTTACCCTTTTCCTATTCAAGTCTGGAGACTTTTATTCTGGAGATGTATTGTAATTTGATGGATTTTAACAGGTTCAGGATTAACTGGATGGAATTAAAGGACATTTTTTAATAGTCAATCAACTCTGCAATGACAGTGGTGAATGGCTGAGGAAGGCAATGTCAATGCTATTTTGTGTGGAATGGAGTCAAGTAACTGTGATTTGAGTTAGTCTACTGGATTTAAGCTTCTCAGTGTAGATGAAAGTTAATGATGATTTGCAAATTGTGAAGGTGTTTATGGCTGAAACTTGCATTTATTTGCACCGTGATGTTAAAGCTAAAAAACCAGCTGTAGATGCCAGGGAACATAAATTTAAAGACTGAAGACTTGATTCTTAAGTATTTAACTTCATTCTTAAGTATTTAAAGGTTTTTGAGTATATATGTTTTAAACTGGGGTGCTTTTATCTGTCATGGATATTCAGTAAAAAATATTTGTCTTATTTTTTGCTCAGGTTATAAATTCACAGGAAAAGCAGACTGGAATCTATTTCATAAATTTTCTGTTTTCTAGATCATTATTTATGTGACTTAGTACCCCTAAATTCTTGGTACAGGAGATCTGTCCAGGGCACAGCTTGTGCCATTCTAATTCAGTTGACATTTTTTGAGTTTTCTTGTGGGCAACTATTTGAAATTCCCAGTGCTTCTTTTCTCCTGTTTCACTTCCATAATTGTTGGAAACTAGAATTTAATGAGACTCTCTCACTTTGAGGAAAAAAACAAAAAAGGTTTTTTATCAATTCCAGTGTTCATCTTTCATTTCTATTCTTTTCTCATCAGATTTTTCCTTCAATAATTTTTCTACCTTTGATACCATGTTAGGTTACCTTGTTATATTAAGGACTGTGGGAGCTGTCCTCTTCTTTTTAAAAAGGAACCACTGAAATATGTAACAACAGACATGGAATCGCTGCCATCCCAATATATAAAAACACTAGAATAACTTCCCCCAGCATGATTTTTAACATATAAGTGTTCTCATTACAATAATACTTCTTTTTCTCCTGGTTTTGTTGACTAATAATTTACTATATAGGAAGTGTATGTTCAACACGTTAGAACATAAAAGGTTTGGTATAAAAAATAGGATAATCTTGATGCATTAGACAACTTCCTAAATACAACCATTCTTCTGAATTTTGTCATCAGTTTGAAGTGGTTGAAAATTTTTGTTGGAGGTTTTTGACAGTTTTGTCTTCCTCAACCTGTAACAGGGTTAAGTATATGTGTGGGGAACCTGGTTTTTATGTGTGGGGAACCTGCATTTTCTTTGGTCAATATTGTGAAGAGAATGGACATACTGGACCACAGAGGATATCTTAGAAAATTTGTCGACATCTTATACCTCATACAAATCCAATGATTTCTCTTAGAATTAATCTCACCTGCTCAATTCACATCAGTGTGATTAAATGGTAAAGAAAAAGAGCAAAAAAACCCCACCCTCATCAAAGACCTGATCCTGCACATTCATTATGCAAATTGTAGCAAATTGTAAATTTATCTGGAGTATCCTGGTTTCCATAAGAGCACAATTGCTCACATATGCAGAGCCATTTATGGGAGCAAAAGCCACAGTAGTTTGTTATACGAATAATGACAGAGTCCTGAGTTAAATGTGGTGATCTACTTTTCTGATAGAATATTTGTGGGCAAATATTAACCCCATAGAAACTGCAACGATGACTAATTTCTATTTGAGAGCTACTTAAGCCTAAGCATGTTTGGCTAGCTGTCTATGTAGAACAGTATTTTTAGTAGTATTTCAGCATCAAGGCCAAGAATAAGTGGTTACACCAAACATATTTTCCACCAAAGAGATTTCATTCTTCCTCTAAAGTGCTAAGTCACTTTTTGTACCTTTTAATGAGTTTGTTTCAGTGTCAGATTGGTCTCTCTATTTTAATTAAATTTTAAAATTCACATATTTAATTTCAGCTTCCTTTACTTTAAGCTAAACCATTGCCTGCTAGATCCATATTCAAAGAATTTCCATTACTTTGAAAGTGAATATTAGTGTAATGCAACTGGAAGCAATAAAGAGTAGGAGTTTAGTTGTAATAATATATCAGATTGTGGTTGCCAGAGAAATCAAACAAATGGCAACATAGATTTCAGCTGGTTGTCACAAAACTGAAAAACAACCAATATTGGAATTTTGCATTCTTGTTGTTCTAAGATTTAAAAAACTTCTGTCAGTAATGAGGTAGTGCATTGCTGCTTTCTGTTAAGGACATTATTAATCTGATTAGCAATCTTTCCATGAAATAAGAAGCAAATATTAAAAACTCATTCTTCCCCTTTTATCTTTTTGATACTGGCATTTGGTGTTGCTCCAAGTAAAAATGTTTCATCTTCTAAATACATGTAACATGATTACTTTTAGAAAAAAAAAAAAAAACAGCTATACCCAAAAACTGATTATTTCTTTACTCACACATAAAACACATATTACATATACAGAATATCTACCTTCTTGCTTTTAGATTGATTATTTTTGTATTTATTGAAAACTAGATATTTTTCAAGTTAAACTATCATTTCTTTCCTTTGAAAGATCTGGCACTGGTGCTATTATTATTTTTGTTGTTGTTCTCTTGTTATATCTTGCTAGACTCCCATAAATGACCTGGAAACATCAGAGCCTTTGTCCCGCTGTTTATAGAAACAAATTAATTTGCATGGCAGGCTATTGTAGTCTGCAAATCCCATATATAATGGAAGTACAAATGTCCCACTCACACCAACACGGTGTATTTCAGCCTTAAAATTTTCAATTGTTAAACTTCAAATCAATGGCTAAAAATGTATTTTTTGGGGGGGTGGGATTGTTTTGTTTTATTTTGCTCTAAGTTTTTTTTTTTTTTTTTTTTTTTTGGGGGGGGGTTGTTTTTGTTAACCTGTATGTGTTTGTGGGGTTTTGGAGCTTTTTTTTTTATTTTAATGAGCTCTTAAGAGAGTCAGTGGTGAGGGTCTGATGCAATCAACCTACTGAGATTGAGAAATGTTCAAGGACCAAACACATATAGGTCTACTGAAAGTACATTTAGTGCATGACATTTAAGTTAATAAATTGTCTCACTGCTTAATATTATATTTATATAACAAATGAGGCCAGAGATCTTATCATTAATGAGAGTCTTCTGAAGCTGGGTTCTGCTTTTCTTGAAAAAAAAACCATGAAAAAAAAGAGGTGTTGAAATTAAACAAACTATTATTAAAGTGACCATCATCTTCCATAGGCACTCTTGTCTTTTTGCTAACCTGGAAATGAAACTCTTGATAATTTTAGTAAGGAGGTAATATAAAAGGGGATCCTTGTTTGAAGGGCTTCAGCCACAGTTATGGAAAGAGGTCCATAAAAGCCCACTCACTCCAGAGATGGGTACATATTTATAGGTTATAGGAAATTAGCATAATTGATTAAAAGCACCAATTAGGAGAACAAGTGGTGATGCAATTCTCCCTCAGGTCAAGCCGCTTCTCTGGAGTTCCCCCCTTGGCACTGGCTGTGCTTTGCCCATGAAAATTTATCTGTTGGAGTTCTCGGCCTTGGTACCCAGGGAGAACCAGGATAGGATAGGGGCCTTGTATCCCCAGGGGCTTGGAGCTCTGGAATTTGTTTTGACTTTCTGCTTAGGGAAAGGCCATGGGAAAGTACTGGGAAAACAAATCACTAATACAATAGGTGACAGAGTTATAAATATATGAGCGAAGAATACAAAGAACATAGAAAAAAGGCAAAATATAAATTGGCATCACACTACAACCATGTTTATGCTTTTCATTTTCACCACAGTCTAGATCAAATTATTAATTGATTAAGTTGCTCAAATACAGTGATTAATTAAGCCAAGAATTACTTAAAACTTTGTTCTTTTTTTGTATGTATTTGGACCACTTATTTTGGTCATTGACTAAGCAATGGATATTTGATTTCTGTCTTAGAAACCTCCCCATTTAAGCCTTAAGGCACCTGAATTTTCAACAGAAGAACTTTCAACAGATTATCCTGTACAGACTTAAAAAGAAGCCCCTTTTCTAGCCCAGTCACTAGAGAAGGTGGTCTCTCTATGTTCTTAATGGGATAGTTGAATAGCAGAGCAAATAAAACATGAAGCAATTCCAGATTCAATCCCTTCTTTTCCCTCAAACTGCAAATTAACTCCATGAAAGTACCTTAACCCACCAATCACTTGGGTATTTTGTGAGGTGGAGGTGGCCAGTATTTCTATTCAAATTACCCACGTTGGGTTGCACACTTGAGTGCTCATTACAGTTTTGTGAGGTGTGAAGAGCAGGGGTGAAACCCTAAGTATTCTGTGATGGTGCACTGTGGTGCTGGTGCCCGGGTCCTGGCAGGGAGCACCACACTGGGTGGTGCCAGCCGCTATGATGTCGAGTCAGGGCTGCCCTGTGCTGCACCCAGCCAGCTCCAACTGGGACCTCATTGGCTTCTCCAGGAAAATGCCTTTAAGTAAGAGCAAAATGCAGAGCAGGCAATGAGGAGTAAGGAAAAAAGTGAAAAATAACAGTGTGAGCACCAAGGCCAGAAGAAAATGGAGGGAAGGAGTTTCCCCAGGCAGCAGAGCAGAGGCTGCCCAGCAGCCCATGGAGATGGCACAGCGGAGCAGATATTTACACTGCAGCCTGGAGTGGACCCTGTGCTGGAACAGGTGGATATTTCTTGCAGGGACTGAGACCCAAGGAGAGTCCATGCTGGTCTTGGTTTGTCCTAAAGGATTGCGGCCCGTGCTAGAGCAGGGAAGGAGCAACAGAGAACTCTAATGGACTGATTTCATTTCCCATCTTCCTCCAAGCAGAGTTGATAGAGTCAGAAATGAAGAAATGAAGTTGATCCCAGAAAGGAGAGAGATAGAATTGAAGGAATGCTGTTTTAAGCTTTGGTTCTCACCATTGAAATATATTTTTAATGGGCAATAAATCAAATTAATTTTTCCACAAGAAAAGGCTGATTTGCTCATGTTAGTTGTCAGTAGTAAATTATTTTCTTGTCTTTATCTCAGCCTATGACCTTTTCCATCTCCATCTCTCCCCCTTTTGTTTTGAGAAGGTGCAAAGAGAGAGCAGGTAGGTGAACTTTTGGCAACCAGCCCAGGTAAACCCATCACAGAATACTATGTCATTTCTGTCAAAAGGTTTCATTTACAGCTCTACAGAACACTTATATGAAGTTGTTTGCTTTTTAGAAACTTTAGGGCCAATACATTTTGGTTTTCCTTTTGGAATGTATTTATTTATTTGCTTTTCGGCATTTCTCTTTGCTGAATGGGACAGACTACATTAAAAAATATGGGGAGATAGATATGCTGATTTTTTCTATGCTGTTAAAAACTTTTATGAAATATGAGTTACTCTAGGCCTTACTAGGCTGTGTTCTGCTATAGAGCTCATTCTGTTTTTTATGAAAGTTTCCTGAATGTAAATTATTTCAGACAGATTATTAAAGGTTGAGTGCAATGGATTTTTCCAGTGAAAATTTGGCTTGATCTCCAGTGCTTATATAATTAGCTTAATCTTAACCTTGTCATAGACTTGACATGTTTACCCATATTAAATTCATTTATATGGGTAGCACTCACACACCACTTCTGCATCAGCAGACAGTAACTGACTGCTGAGAGGCACAGAGGATGAATGGCCTGAACAGCTTTTTGAACTTCTCTGCTGTTTAAGCACTCAGAGTCCATTTCATGGCAAGATTAAACATTAGTTCAAACTGCCACTGTGGGTAGTTTGACACAACATGCTCTACTTAGCTTTGAAACAGTCACTTAGAGCTAAGAGGGATTTTACTGCTTCTCAGCTGCTGGCTGGTACTGGGTAATCGAGACAGTTTCTATTTGTGTGAAACTTGATTCTGTAACAGCATAAATGACCCCTTTCTCGTTCCAGCTCAAGCTGCTTCAGAGCAGGGGTACCCCTGCAATCAGAAACCCATTCCCACTGTGATTCCATGGGCACCACTAGCTGCTGCTTTTTAGAATTGTCCAGCATTGGATGGTAGGGTTTGTGCAGGTGTAGTGCGGTCCATTCCCTCCTCACCTTTGTGGCACAAACCAAGAATGGATAAAGTTAGAGAAGGCTGACAGGATACACACTGATATCCACAGAGGGATCACAGAATAAGGTGGTTTTCTTTGAACTGAAGCTGATGGCAGATGGTGCAAAGAGTCTTCCCAGAGGTTCTGATCTTGGCTTTTATGCTGGAACTGCTCAGAGCAGTACCACTAACACAGCCTGTTTCTGATGGATCCCTACTTAAGAAGTAGTTACTAACAGCTGAAAAATTAAAAACTTCTTATGAGACCACAGCTTATATTTACATTTGTCTGTCTCTTCACGGTTAGATTCAGCTGATTTTCTCTGGAGAGAAGGGAAAGGTGAAAATCATTGTCACATAATAATCTCCTTTGAAGCATTAAGAGGTGTGTACCACATGTGTTAAAATAACAAAAGAAAAAATGAGCACAGGACAGGGGTTTCAAAATGTAATGTTTATTCTAGAAAATAATTAAATCTATCATCACAGATATACAGATGAAATTCTAGTTTTATTTGAATAGTGGGTGACAGGAGCGCTGACTACATCTTTTTGTGTACATCTTGTGGTATATGATCAACCCACAGTCAACCCTGAAATTGTGCAGGATCTGCTGCTGCATCTGAATTGCTACAAGTCTATGGGGCATGATGGGATTCATCCAAGAATCCTCAAAGAGCTGGCTGATATCATCACAAAACCTCTCTTGATGATTTTTGAATGATCTCAGAAATCCAGAAAAGTCCCAGCTGATTGGAAACTGACAAATGTTGTGCTAATTTTCAAGAATAGCAAGAATGAGGACCCTGGACACTCCAGGCCTGTCAGGCTTCTTCAGTCTCTGGTAAAGTTATGGAGAAGATTATTCTGGGAGTTATTGAAAAACACCAGAAAGAGAAAACAGTCACTGGCACAACCAGCACAGTTTCATGAGAGGAAAGTACTCTTGTCAAATGTTATTTTGTTTCATGACAAGGTTGATTAAGGGAAACCAGTTGATCTTTTTGGATTTCAGTAAACATTTCAATGCTGTCTCCCACAGAATCCTTCTGGATAAAATATCCAGCTCACAGCT
>VZSR01001685.1:30955108-31002961 GCA_013398615.1 Brachypodius melanocephalos
ATATAAGAAAGTTATGAAACAATTAGAGACTTTCCAAAAGAGGGCAATGAAGATGATGAAGAGCCTTGAGGGGAGGCTGAATGAAGAGCACATGAGGTCACTTGGTCTGTTCAACCTGGAAAAAAGGAGACTGAGAGGGGACCTCATTGCAGTCTGCAACTTATTTGTGAGGGGAAGAGGGGGGGCAGGCACTGATCTCTTCTCTCTGGTGACCAGGGACAGGACATGAGGGAAAAGCCTCATGAAGCTGTGTCAGGTGAGATTTAGTTTGGATGTTAGAAAAAGGTTCTTCCCCCAGAGGGAGCTGGGCACTGGAACAGAGTCCCCAGGGAAGTGGTCACTGCACCAAGTCTGCCAGATCTGAAAGGGGCATTTGGACAATACTCTCAGGCACATAGTGTGACTCTTGGGAATTGTGCTGTGCAGGGCCAGGAGTTGGACTTGGTGATTGCTTTGGGTCCCTTTCAATTCAGCTTGTTCTGTAATTCTGTGATATTTTATTACACTTGCTGCTCTATTTGACAAAACACTGCTGTTAGTCTTTCTCTCATAGCAGGACATGGAAATATTGCCTATCTGGTTTTTTTGGAAAGTTTTTATGACACATCCCCTAACTAGCACTTATTGTTTTTCTTATAGCTCAGAATGTGCACCCTTACTGAGCTAGAAAGTTAATTCTCTGCTGTGCCTTGGAGAGAAGTTTGATTGTCAGATTAGATGAAGTGAACACTGAACAAAATGAATGGGTCTGCAGTAAGAAAAATGAGACCAGCGAATACTGGATCATTGCCAATGTCTCAGAAGTAAAGGTGTTAGGTAAAAAGTAAGGTTTGTCCTTTTGTTTTTATATTAGGAAGATATTGATGTCATGTTTCTGGCCTTAAACAGCAAGGAAAGGACTTTGATTTTAGTGATACTCAGCATATTCTTCTTGGATCTTTCATTGGGAATTCTGGTTCTTATCACTAGAGTTGTAATATTTGGTAAGCTTACTTTTATGTTTTTGATAACATATTGTGTCAAGTTGACCTTGGCTGGAAGCCCAGGGCTAAAATCCCACTAAAGCTGCTATCACTGCCTTCCTCAACTGGACAGGGGAGAGAAAATATAATGACAGGCTCATGGGTTGAGTTAAGGGCAGGGAGAATTCACCCATCAGTTACCACCATGGGCAAAAAAAAACTACTTGGGGAAATTATTTTAATTTATTACCAATAAAATCAGAGAAAGATAAAGAAAACCAAAACCAAATACTGAAAGCACATTCTCCCTCTCTCAACTCCACCCCCCTTCTTCTGGGATTTAACTCCATTACCTCTTCTCTGACAGTGGCACAGGAGTATGAGGAATGGAGGATGCAGTCAGTTCATCCATCACAAGCTGTCTCTGCTTCTCCTTTCTCTTGGGGAGAGAACTCCTCACACTCTCCTGCTGCTCCACTGTGGAGTCCCCCACCGTGAGAGACAGTGATCCATGAACTTCTCCAAGGTGAGGCCTTCCCACGGACTGCAGTTCTTCACAAACCTTTGTGGGGTCCCTTCCACAAGGTGCACTCCTTTGGGAACAGGCTGCCCCTGCGTGAGTCCCCCATGGAGTCACAAGTCCTGCCAGCAGTCCTGCTCCAGTGTGGGCTCCTGTTTCCATTGGGACACAATTCCTGTCAGGAAGCTGCTCCAGTGCAGGATTTACACTTGTTTGGGCATCCACCCACTCTAGAGTGGGGTTCTCCATGGACTGCAGGTGGATCTCTCCTCCAGTGTGGATCTCCACGGGCTGCAGGGCACAGCTGCCTCACCATGGACTGCACCGGAGGCTGCAGGGGAATCTCAGCTCTGGCACCTGGAGGACCCTCCTTAACAGACCTTGGTGGTTTCTGCAAAGTTGTTGCTCTCACATATTCTCACTCCTTTCTTGAAATGCAGCAACTTCTTCCCTTTCTTGAATTTGTTACACCAGAGTCATTATCAACACTGCTGATAGTCTTGTCCTTGGCAAGCAGCAGGACCACTTCCAAAATGTCCCAGTTAGGTTACATTTTTCAGATTTATTTCCATGAAAAGATTGTCCTGTCACAATAAAACTTTTAAGTACTGTCTAGTTATATATAAAATTTTAAAATTACATCTTGAGAGTTTTGCAGCTAGAGAAATTAAATACTTGCAATTAACTCACCTTTTTCTTCTTCTTTTCATTTTGATCTTTAACAAAAAGAAACCTTACCAAAGTGTCAAAATTTCTCAGGAAAGAGACCTAATTTTCAGTGAGCTCTTCTTTGTGGTTATTAAATTGAGATTTTAAAATATTTACATATCCATTACTTAGATACTAGTTTCAATTTTCCTTGTAATTTTTTTTAAAGCCACATAAAATACTCTCTCTAGTTCTTAGTTAAGACTAAAAGGAAAATCAGTTCTCACTAGTGTGAGAACAAAGGTTGAATACATTGAAAATGGTACACATTTTTGATTAGTATTTACAGAATTACACAGAGTCACTAGGCTGGAAGAGACCTCCAAGATCATCAAGTGCAATTCAGCCCCAACACCTCAGCTAAACCATGGCACCAAGTGCCACATCCAGTCTTTTTTCAAACACATCCAAAGATGGTGACTCCACCACCTTCCTGGGCAGGCCATTCCAGTACTTTATCACTCTTTCTGAAAATCATTTTCCTGATATCCAACCTGTATTTCCCTTGGCACAGCTTGAGATTGTCCCCTCTTGTTCTGTCCATTGCTGCCTGGAGAAAGAGACCAACCCCCACCTGGCTACAGCCACCATTTAAAAATAAGGAACTCAACATCACTAGAAAGATTAAGCTTATCCTGTATATAGCATAGTGAAATTGACTGAGGTAAGTCGCTAAATGATACATATAAGTCTGGAATACATTTTTGAGGAATCAAACTAGTAATATCTTTTTCAGTACATAAAAATAAAAAATGTAGTAGAAACAGACCAATTTAATGAAATAGACCCATTGCTTAATTCTGTTTCTCATGAATCAAAATAAAATATATTCTGCAAGGCTCCAGTGCTCTCCTAAGAAAACACAAGCTGAACAAAATCATATCTAAAAAATAATATTTTGCTTCAATGTACTTACCTGTTTGATGTCTGTTTATTGTACACATCTATTAGTGTTCTAATTTATTTCAATGGCCTATAAAAAGATATAATAGACAGGTAACATTTTTCCCTCCCAGACTCTTTCCTGTATTCCCAGCAGCACCCCATCAGTCTCCTTGCAGAAAAGCTCTCATTCATCAACATTTTTGGGAACACAGAACCACAGAGGCTTGAGTTTTTGTCTGGCAGCTACACAGAAGGTGAGGCTGAAGCAGTATTTTAGAAACTCCCTAGCCCTTGGTATATAGCAATTTACAAGAATTTGAAAAAAATTCCCAGCATAACACTGCTTACATAAATAATTTGACTGAAAACTTTCAGAACCAATTTCAATCTGAGAGAGTAACTGTTCTCTCCTGCTTCTGTATATGTCCTTATTATTCTAAAACTTTTAACAGAGATAAGATTATTTTTTAAAGAAGCTGAAAAAATTATTTACAGGCTATTTGAAACCAGTGATTGAGTCCAAAGAGCTTCGGGATTGTTGAAGCAATTATGCAGTTTGATAAAAAAGGGATAAATTTTAATAATACCAGTGTATATAAATAAATAAATAGTGAGGCAATTTAAAGGAAATAGTCTTTTAAAACATTCCTCAAGAGCAACAAGATATATTTTGGGGAAGAGGACACATGCTCCTGATCTTTCTCAGCTGAGAGGATCATTTATGAGGAAGAGTTGTTTGTGCAGCAATGAATGCAGGGTAATCCTTGAAAATACCAACATTAGAGTACAGGGCATTCTGCACACCAGCATACTCTTCTACCATGGGATGTAAAGGATGCTGTTTGTCTAAGTGCAAACTGAATCATGTTCTAAACCTTCTGCCTGGGAAAAACAAAGAGCTGCCAGCCTCTGTTCACCAGCTCTCAGAGATTATAGGTATTCCATGAAACACATTTTTTCCTTTTGACAAATATATGTATCTGTTTCAGCCTGTGGCATTTCAAACATTGCTGTTTGTCCAGATGATATTTAGTTTCTTGTATTTTAAGAAAAAAAATAATAATAGTAATAACAACAACAGCAATAAAAATAAAAAGGCATTCTCCTTATTCAAGTAAAGGATCATTCCTAACAAAATATGCAGAATTCAAGGATGTGACAATGCAGTGATAAATTTTTCACAACCGACAACTTAATCTGTGGCAACATCAAGCACATATTTGATTATCCAAAAGAAAAAAATATATTCTGCTATGTATTCTGGAGAGAGAAAAGGAGATAATTAAGACAATGTGTCATGTTATGCTTACCTGGAAAATTTCTGATTGTTCATCTGTGAAAGGCCATTACTGTTAATAAAAACGTGCCATGTAGTACAATGCAGCTATGGGCATCTTCATTTAATTTTTCAGTACCCTATTATATTGAAATTCATGACACCTTTAAACTAAATGAAAGCACAGGCATCTAATAGCTGTTTGGAGAAAAACTTCTAAATAAAGATTAATCTTGAAAATTGTCCAGGTGTTAATATACCAAAATAATGTATTATCACTCATCTTGATGGTAGCTGAGAAGATCACTAAGGAAGTTTATTAATATTAGCTGCAGACTCAAACAAAACTTGGACTTTTATTCATTCAAAGCCTGGCATAGTTCTGACTGGACTTTCATTTGCCCTGATTTGGCTGTTTGCTCTAATCTTCAATGTCATTCAGAATTTATTTTCAATATTTGCTCTTTTACCCTTTTTCATTGCTTTAACACCCCTTAATTTCCTTTTTTCCTTTTCTTTCAGTCTATCTTCAACTAGCTCTAAGTACCCTTCACCCTATTAGAATTGTGAATTAAAACACTGTTGTCACTCATCATATAATTATTGTCTGATTTTTTCTTCTGCTTTCTTGCGTTTCAATTATTTTTTGCTCAGACCCCTTTTAGAAAGAAATCCCCTGTATTTCCCCAAGGAAAAAACCTAACATACTGGGGCTCTGTGCTAGGCTGATCCTTGGTCACCATCCTACAAAGTAGGATTTGCTTTTTATCCACAATAATAATTGTTGTCAACTTGAATGAAATACACTGCAGTCTGTGTTTCATACATGCTTACTTTATATGTCTATAGGTGTCAAATTAGCCTTGAAGATGAGACTGTCACATAGGTAGTAGAAATCTGCAAAATAAGTTATTACAAATCACTTTTCCCAAAACTAACATTTATGATCTTACAAATATGGCGCAGAGCAAGAATTGTTTTATTCCATTCTAAGACCTTTCTGTGTATATCTGCATGCATAATTGATACCTATATTTGAAAGTATAATTTCAGTACCAACTAGATAACAAATTACATTCTCAAGACCTTTTAATGGTAAAAATTAACCTCATATTTATCTGCTAGGCATTACTCTGGACATGTGTTTTGTGTCACAGAACATGGGGAGGTAACTAAGTAGGTTAGATACAAACTAAACCTGTTGAGAGTCCAGCATCCAGCAATTCACCAAGAGTGTGGACTTAATTTCACTGAAATGCACAGGAATTTCATTACAGGATTTAGGCTGATGTGATGCTGTGAATAATGAAATATTTCTAGGTTATATACATTTCATTAGAAATGTAATATACATTTATATACACTTAATCAGAAAATTTATATCATATCTTTTGTAAAGATGGCATTGATGCAGACCTAAAAAGGGTGTTGTTATTATTATTCAAGACAATAAAATCAACAGGAGATTATGTCTTTTTTCCATTTCTCTGTCATTAAGCATGGGGGATAAAAGAAACCCTCATATAATGTAGATATTTTAATGGTGTAACATCTCTGTAAGGGTTGAGCATGTCATTTGTGTACAGATTTAGGCTGAATGTTGCTATATGGCACAAGAACGTGTTTTGGCAAGTATGAGCCATTGCCTGGAGACACATGTAAGAAGAGCAGAATACAGATAAATCACAGTGGGAAAATTGGGTTTCTTTATAACTTCTTGGGAGATACTTTCCTTGGGATCTAATACCAATGATAGGCTCCATATGTTAATTAAATTTAGTATTATATAATTATCAGTGGAGGTAAATAATGATGATTAAATTAAGGCTAAACTATAACTGAAACTGTATATTCATTATACGTGTATGAAAATTAAGTGAGTACATTTTACCACTAAAATAAATCCCAAAGAAATTCCAGAAACAATTGTTAAACTGCTATTTTAAAGTGTCATCTGCTGAGTTAGTCTCTGAAACTAGAGACTGTCCTTGATCTCTTTCCAAAAGCAACCAATCCTTTAACCCTCACAGAGATAAAAGACTTTAACATAAAGAATTAAACCTCTCTCCATTTCAAAATAAGAGTATATTAAATGTATTTAATGTCTTTTTTCTGTGAGGGTAACTGAGCACAGACACATGTTGCCTAGACTGTACAGTTTTCATTCTTGGAGATTTTCAAGAGCTGTGTGGACAATGCTCTGGGCACTCTGCTCTAAATGATCCTGTTTCAGCAGATGGGGTGGACAAGATGACCTCCAGAGGCCCCTTCCAACCTCAAGCATTCTGTGATTAAATGATAAATTACACTTATTGTTGGAATCAGCTTCCTATTTCCTCTCAGAGTTCTCAGGCAACATATGTGTTGCTCACTGGGCAATAGCAAGAAATGACAGCTGTAGATGGCGAGAAGAATGGATCTGGGGATGTACCAGCTGCTGGCAGCATCCACACCAGAGCCAGTACTTACTCTTCAGGAAATCTTTTCAGCAGTTAAAGATGAGAATTACAATATTATTTGAAAGAACTGCTATTTTACCATAGCATATGTTCAAATCTTGAAATATTAATCGATGTTATCTTCTGTTATTTATATACAAGACTGCTGTCAAAATTATTAAACGGAATGTGAGAGATTTAACAAAGACACTTTCCGTACATGGTTTTGTGCAACAGTCAGTCTGACACTGCTCACATATAAGCTCCTGCTGTATTTGACATTTATTGGGCCAAATCTTCACTTTGATATGCAAGAGAAGTAGTTATTATAAAGAATTCCTGTTTTAAATCTATTTTGCATATGCCAGTTTCTATTTAGATAGTTCTTTATGACTAAATCAGACCTTCTTTACTAGCATGATGAAAAGCACCCCATAAGTAGCTCATCTCTGCCAGATTTCAGATTCCTAGATACAGTTAATTCTGTGCAAAAAGTGGCAGTGAAGTATGTGATATTGAAGAGGTTTGTTCAGTAATTGTAATTTCATTCAGCCTGAAGTGTTTCAACTCCCCCTTCTCATGTCCACAAAATTTTCCCTGAACAGATACCAGATCTTGATATTTGGACAGGCTTAGAAAGTATTACTGGAGGAAATGTCAGGCAGTCTTTACTTTGTGAGAAATATTTTCACTGAAAATAATCGAGTATAAAATAAATGCAATGGCCATGGTGTCTCCTTTTCCAAAATGAGAACTTGGTAATACAGCCACCTTTTCTTCCAGATGGAAGGACATCACAGACTCCTCAGTAGCATCTCAACATATTCATTACAAATAAAAATTTTTGAGTGGCACACCAGTGATCTGCTTCTTTCCCAATGCACAGAACTGCTCAGAGGTCACTGCATTCCCAAGTGAATGAGGTCTTTCTCTGCTTGGAAAACTGACAGGACATAGAAGAGTCCTTATGGCTACACCTGAACTGGTGGTGTAGGATGGAACTGTGGTCTGCACTGGACCTGATTTTCTCTAGATGTGCATAATCCTCCTCTCTCTTCTTGGGAGAGAAGAAAGCAAAGACAATGGTATGAAAAGGTCTTGCGCTGCACTCTAGGCTCGAGTCTCATCTGAAGGAACATGGCACTGGGATCTTGGAGTGAGGCATCGACGCTAAGCTCTGGGAAAACTGTTTGGCTTTGACTGAGACCTTGAAAGGTCTCTGCTGTAAGCATAGAACACGTTCTGTGTTCAGAAGTCTTATCCTGATTCTTATTCCATCCTCCAACCCACTAATACTAATTCAGATTACGTTTACTGTTTTTGTTTTGTTTTGCTTTGTTCTATGAACCCTCTGGCCGGTCTAAAAGATTAGAAAAAGACTGGTCAGTGTTTGAGTTTCAACATTCAGCCTATTTTGCCCCAGAATATGATCCAATGTGAGAAACACCAATGGATGTCCAGACAGCAGTGGAAAAATCCCACTCTGACTACTTAAATCTCATTGATTAAGAAGCTTGGGAATGGTTGTGTGCCATTTTTGCCAGGCTCACAACAGATGCCAAATCAGGACTCAGTGAGTTATATGAAGCAAATGAACATTCTGTCACGTTGTTGTTTATTTTGTCAGGTTGCTGGGTTGGATAAAATTTTTTCATCATTTTATCATTTTCCCATTTCAGACTGTGTTAGATTTTATGGAAATATTTGTCATTGTCATGAGTCAAGCTTAGTCATAGCCACGTGGGCAGAATAAAACTGGCTTATATATTAGCAGAAGGTTTATGTAAATGTTTGGGAACTAATAAAGATTTTTACAATATTTGTGGCTGTTCATATGTGTGCATGTACATAAATACATATATGCTACTCACAAAGCTGTTATGCAGATTTTTATCTACATAGACTTGAAAGGAAGGTAATTATATGAGGTGTCCTAAGAAACACTCTGGTAATAATATTTTTAAAGTATTTGGATAACACTCTGGAGTCCCTTGTGTGATTCTTGGCCTGTCTTGTGCAGGACCAGGAGTTGTGCTGGATGATCCTAATGGGTCCCTTCCTACTCAGCATAGTCAATGATTGGTCTTATGATCATCTTATGTTTTTGATGTCATATATTTTGAAGTAAATTATTTTTGGAGATATTTTAGGGTTGTGTTAAAATATACAGGATAATGATATATATACATAATGATATTTTTATATATCTCATTTCTCATATTGTTTTTATTGCAGTAAATTTTTACTGCATTTAGACCAAATCCCTTGGTCACTCTTCTTCATGCTGCTCACTACTTCTACAACTTTAGAGCTACAAACTAAGCTGAATGAAAAAAAATCCCCTGTTATATGAGAAAATCTATTATATGGGAAGGCACAAGACCTTTTGCACCATTTTTGTGTGGTTTAAACTCATATTTTAATGAGGATAGCTATAAATTTCACACATTTATTAGGAATAATGTATTAAATACATGTAGTCTATTACTGGATTAAGATATCCCTTAAAAGTCAGTGAAAACTCCTTGATTATAACTGAATAAACATCCAGGCAAATAGTGGTATAGATGTATGTAAAATTAAGCATGAGAAGTTAAAAATTATAATACATTTCTTTTGATCACCTGGAAGATAAACCACCTGTAAATACAATAAAGAGAAGTGATCATTTGTTGATGAAACAGATTTTCACGGAAATACTAGAAAATTTTCTGTAAGTCAAAAACAAAAAGGAAATTTTCTTCTTTAATTTTTTTTTTCTTTTTAGACTTTATATCTAGAATAACTAGCTGCTTTGTTTTGTTTTGTTTTGTTTTTTTTCATATTCACTTGAGATTAAACTCAGCTCCCTTCCTAATTGGACAAAATCTAAGACAAGTTAAACTGGGAATTTTTATATAAAATATCTTTGCAGATTAAAAATAATAGAGCTAGCTAGTATCTGCTTCACACCCAGATTAACATAAAATGTAGTATTGAATTTTAGCTCTGACCATGAATTTCCACTCCCTCTTTTTATTTGTCTACTTGTTTAATTTCTAAAATATCATATCAGGAGATCTGATCTAAATGTCTTGAAAGTAAAAATTTGGGAAGGAATTAGGCTCATCTCATCTACCCTTCATTAAGTCAAAGTACATTTTAAATAGCATTGTTGTCTAGACCATCTTTATTGCTCAGAGGCATCATACTGGGGGGCAGAGTCAAGAACCCCCATTAATCCAAGAAAATCCTTTGAGTTTACTTAGATATGGATGGAGTAAATGGATCACTTCATCACAGTGCTCACTTCTAGATATTGACTACAAAATGAGCTGAAACAATGACCATAAGCTTGCTACACTATTACATGAGGTGAGAGGAAATATACTTGTTTAGAACATTCTGGTTTTGGTTTAAGAAATTTCCTCAACAAGAGATCAAAATATAATTGTCTTTCTCTGGAAAAATAAATTCTGACAGTG
Organism: Brachypodius melanocephalos; assembly: GCA_013398615.1. Taxonomy (NCBI): domain Eukaryota; kingdom Metazoa; phylum Chordata; class Aves; order Passeriformes; family Pycnonotidae; genus Brachypodius; species Brachypodius melanocephalos. Next base: position 30,965,362 of record VZSR01001685.1, read on the forward strand.
GTATTGGATGTTGTTTTCTACTTTACTTCAGTGTATATGTTAGCTTATTCACTCAAGGCATATGAAATGAAAGCTTAAAGCATTCTCTTTAGGTCTCTATCCTATCACTTTTGCTTTAATTTTACATTGCATCATTTTCACAAACATGTTGTACTTTGTTCTGTAACACGGTTTTTTTGGTTCCTTTTTTCTAGCAGTTTATATTTTCTTGAATGTTTCTATTCATAAATTTTATATCTTTCCCAGCCATTTATAGCCCAACCTTGATGGTTTCCCTGGTTCTTGGGAGAATTTTCTCTATTGTTTCTCAGAATTATTCGTCATCATCGCATTTAGGTCAGCCTGAATTTTTTCTCTGTACCAGCTGTTAGAATGTAATTTAGACTATCAAAAAAGATTATAGGTTGAGTTTTCAGACTTGCTAAGCCTAAATCTTCTCCCATTAAAGACAATGATAAACTCTCCCTAATTTTAGAGGAACAGAAATAGTGGTAAGCTAAAGGCTTTCATTCTGTGAAAAGCAATTACAATTTTGTCTTTTTCCTCTCTTATTCTTCCAAGATATCTTAGAAAAGGTGTCATCCAAAACATTCTTATCCTCTGAAACTTGAGGACTTAGACAACATTTTCTTATTCTTATTTTCTTATTTTATGGTAGCCAAAAAGACAAAGCTGTTTTGGCTGTAGAAGAAGTGTAACTAAACCTGGGTTAGGTGTTATTTGAACTGGTTTGATGACTGTTTTACCTCACTTTATAGCAAAACTAGAAAAGCAATTCATTTTGATCTGTATCATCTATTTTTTTTAGGTTTTATTTCTTCCTTATATGGGAAAAACTTATTTAATTGTGAAATTTAGGATACAACTACTGTAGGTTAGCATAGGTTATTAGAACATCATCTATCTTCACAACTTTAGAATTTGAATTAGAGAGACTGAAACGACATAATACATTCCCAGCTTTTTATATGTCTATTCGATGAGTTTTATAAGTATTGACCTAATAAAAAATTAGTAGTAGTAGTAGTGATAGCCTTGTTCAATCAGCAAAATAAGGGGAAAAAAAAGGAGTTGCAAGTATTTCCAGCAGAATTATGCAATGACTATTTTTCCAATGACATAAAAATGTGATGGAGTAGACCAGAATTATATTGATAGGAAAATATTTATAAATGTTCATAAAAAGGGAACCTAAAATGCCTTAAAAGTAGGAGTAGGTCTTTTTATGTCACATGTTTAAATTAACCTCAAATGAGTTAAAAAACTTTATGCCAGTTTAGAACCTTGTTTGTGGATTACAATAGGTTTAACAGTCTTCTTTGTCACTGTGGACATTAACAGTCATGGTGGAAAGCAGGGAAAGAGTTTGGAAAGCTTTAGAATTCAAGATCTGCGCATTGTTAATAAAATGGTTCTGCCTCCAAGAGAAAAATGCTCAGTGCTATTGAAAAATATTACTTTTTAAAAACTTTTTTGTTAGGAACATCTGTTTACTTTGCTTGGAAAAAGATTATTCTCAAACACATCACAATTTCACAGTAGTTGATTGAAATCACTGTTTACAATTGTTATAACTTTACTACAGTACCCCCATAGATACTGTAGCTTCCTGACACTTGGCAATGCAGCTGACACAGGCTTAATAGTGAATTAATGCTTTAATTGAGTGTATAAATGAAGTGAATTTCTGTAATGCATTATAAGTTTCTTCTATAACTTTTTCATTTCAGAAAACTTCTTACAATATGCTTTTGTGTGTTTTGCTTTTCTTGTTACAGAGAAACAGTAGTTTCACTAGGTGAAATAAGAACGTTGTAGGATTTATTAATTCTGGATTACATAATATTTACTGAGAAGTCAAAGCACCTGTGGCTTTGACTGGGGAAAAGGATAAGTTAATAAATTTTGGAAAATCAACAGTTTACTTGTGTGGACTTTTTGACTTATTTTTGCCAGAAATTTCCAGGTCAGTTTATCCAGACACTTATTGTTTATCAAAAAGAAAAAAAAAATTAAATATTCTCGCTTGAACTTTAAGATACTATATATTGAAGGAATAAATACCAATACAGAACACAAAACAATAATAAAAACAAGTCTGTATTGTGCATTGAAGTGAGTTTGTATGTTTTATAAGCCCTGAGTGGAAGCCAATGTGTCTGCTGTAAGGAGCATTGAACATGAAATGAAAGAGTGTATTCTGGTAAATAGAAATTGCTAGAATGATTTGGGAACCCCAGACATTCAGCTTGGTATCATGTCTCATCAGGAATAGCAGGGGGTCCTTGACTGAATGAGCAACAGGACAGTCACAGAAATACCTAAAATACATTGCAACTACAAAAATTATTGATTGAAGCTTTTTTTTTTTTCATTTGGGGAAAAATTCATTGGCGAAAAATTTTCTTTCATTTGGTAGTTTCAAAAGGTTGTCAAGAGAGTATAAGGAGCCTCCCCTACTCCCACATCCCTAAAAAGCCCCCAGAAATGCCAACAACCCAAACCCCAGTGCAACCTTTTTGCACAGTCAGCATGTGCAAACGCTCCTGCAATCTGACCTGTATGCCTTATACTGAGTCTTAGGAATTTTGAACTAGTGAGTTTATTCAAACATCAAGCCACTTGACCAATTAAATACTTGCAAGAAGAACAGATTTGTGACTGAAGATAATATCTTAACCAGTCACAAAAACATCATTCAGGGAAGACTTGATTCAAATATTGAAAATTGAATCTAAAATGTGGGAACAAAATTTAACAGGTTTTAATTACAAAGATAAGTAAATTGGAGCAATGTTTTCAGAGAACTTGTGATTTGTACAATATATAAGAACTGGATTGTTCATATCAGGACTGTGTAATTTTATGAAAGATGTGATTGAAGCAGAAGTTGAGGGCTTGATATAATAAAGCTCATTATCCTTTTGCATGCAAGATGGGCTTCTATCTGTTTCCATTTGAAATTACAGGTCTGAAATTTGCTAGAATTTTTCTATTTGCGAGAGAAGCATGGCCCATACAAGTAACCAGAATGTATGACACCCACACCACTTCTCTTAAAGCAAATAAAGCCTGAGAAGACAGCAGTGAAAATGGCAACAAAGGGAACCCCACCAATAGGAAAAAAAAAAGCCAAAAAAACACCAAAAAAAAAAAACAACCCCAAAAAAACCCCACCAAAACCAACCAACAAAACAAAACAACAAAAAGGAAACAAAAGACATCTTCAAGAAAAGGGGCACATTTCTGTAGCTGGATGCAATATGGAGCTGGGAAGACAAGCTGTGTGCAGAGGGTGAATGCTGTTTACTTCACAGTGGCTGGGATACTAGGAAGATCTCCCTGTGGATGCCAGAAATGCCACACAAACACAGTAATTGAAGAGCCTGGCTGAGCTGGAGGCAGTCTGTGACTGCTGAATTCCTCCAAAGTGTCAGCTCATCTGGAAACACCTAGGCATGAGTGATAAAGGTGAGTAGGAGGAATAAGTTCTTTTGGAAGCATGATATATTTTAGGGACCATTATTGCAGCTAATCAAATCTCATAATTTCTGTGAAGCAGTGGTCCTGTTTTGGACCAAAATAAAATGAAAGAAAAAAAAACCCAAATAAAGTAAAATTTCTGTAGGGAATCAAAACACATTTTTAAAATATTTTGAAAAACTTAAAATACTTAATCTAGGAATGCCTAACTATCTTCATGTCCTGATTGTCTTCCACTTTTTAGGAAACACCCCAGGGTTCTTTATTGACGGTCAGGCAAACTTGTTACAAAGAAATAGTCCAAGGTATATTGCCCATGAGACAGCACAGTCAGATGGGATCCTGGAGTTCCTAGATGTATTCTGGATGTGTATGTATACTTGAGGGTATTCTGAAATACAAACCATACAATCCCCCTTTTCCCTCTTCTAATTGGGTCGTTCAGTGTAGATTATCCAGAGCCAGCTTTTAGGATGCGCTACTTGCTAAGCAAAGTCGACAGCTGGTAAATTTAATTTCAAACTGACCCTGTAGGCCACTTCTGCTCTGTAATGCAGATGTGGAATTTAAATTTTATAGTGCTCTATTGCAGTGCCCAGGTCAGATTTGATAAAACTAATTGGAGAGTGGGAATAGTACTCTCCTTGGAGGGTAACACCTCAGAGCAATTCTCATATGACATTTTGCCTTGCATGCAGATACTTTTTTTCTTTTAAACTCTTGCTTTGTTCCATTCTCACAAATAAGGTGTGGAGAACATGAGGGAAAACTTCAATTAATCAAGATGGGATACAGGACTGCAATATGGCACTTTGTTTAATAAAATTTAACATTTCTAAAAAATTGCACTTTGTTACTTTGTTGCACTTGTATGAACTGACAGACCAAGTATGTTTCCTAACAGAAGGTATGGTCTTAATAAGTTGATTTCTGTCCTTTGATTTCATTACATCAGAAGTGCATCCACATACTGCTACGCAGTGCAAATAAAGTTAATTTGTCCCCCTCCAAAAAAAAAATCCTGTAGCAGTATCCTGCAGTATTCAGAAGGCCAAATTACATAATCTTTTCTCAAAGTCATTTGTTCTCCTATTATAATAATGTTCATAGGATTTATCATCAAGAAAAATAATGCTTAAAGCCAAAAAGGAAAATATATAAAAATCTGAATTAAAAGTAAAACTATCAAGATTTAATGCATGGTATTATAAATATTATTATTTTTCAATAATAATAATAATATTTATAATATTAATGGATTTATCATACTTATACAAATTTTTGGAGTAAATTAACATTTGAATATTCTCAGGCACTAAACCAGAAATTCATGACCCATTTTCTTGCAGAGCAGAGACATTTGGAGCAGTGCAATCATCTCAAGTGAAATGTCTTAAATGCCCAGGATGTGCATTTTGTGTGTGTATACACGTGTATGAATATAATGAATACACATATTAACCTTTTCTTTTGGAGTAGAATACTTTTCTGCTGCTATTGTATTTTATGTTAAACATAAAAACCTTTATTTATCAACCAAGTTTGTAGCATGAGGAACACTGCTGTAGACCAGCCCCATGGGATTGTACCCCCTCGTAAAGCCAGGGTTCTCCTTCAGGTGCTTTCTACACACTCAGCTGTCACTGCAAGAGCTGTCAAAATTGGATACTGATGCTGATGACACTCTACGTATGCAGTGAGGCTTTCTGGTCATGCGCTTTCATTCACACAGATGGGAGCAGCATAAAAGAGGTGACTTTTCTCAGTCCACATAGCTGACTTTAATCAAACAGTTTAACCTAGTTCCTAGTTCCTAGTTCCTCTTCCCAAGGTTATGGAAGACAAGTGGAAAAGACACAAAAAGACTTTTTGTCTTCCTTTACGCTCTTCCTGTCTTTAATATAAACAATCCTAGTTTTGTATATTTCTGAGTTTTATACCGCAGCGTCTTCTCTGCAATGAGGAAATTTCAGATTTGTTTGGAGTCCTTGAAAGAGATCTCAAATTGGATGTGGAATAATAGGCAAGTTTTCTCAAACACGTTCAAGCCTAATAATTAATGGTTAAACTTTGCAAGCTTTTCTCAAATGAAATAGTTCTGTGAGGACTTTCTCCATGATATGTGACATTCACCTGTCACTGTGCTGGAGGTTATCCCAAAGTCTGTGGCACTCAGAGGCTTTACTTTGAATATTTTCAGATGAAGATTTACTGGAGAGAAAAAATAAGAATAGAGAGAGCACTCTCCTCTGCCTCAATACTGGCTGAAATCGTGCACGTGCCATCTCACGTGATATGGATTAAGGCATATGGTGCTCTGATTTTCCTCCCTCCATTGAGGCTTTCATCCACCTCTGAATTTAAAGAATGTAAGAAGTGTCTAACAGTGTTTGACACCTGGTTAATTGTACTTCCAGAAAGTATACAAAATTAGCCTTTCTGTCCACTGTAAAAAAATCAATTTATTTTATGATTCATGATATTATTCATATCCATGACTTCATATTCTCATCATCAGACAAAAATGATGAAGGCTTCTTACGAAAAGGTGATAAATCATCTAACAAAATTTTTCTTGTTAATTCACAAAAAGAGAAGAATATTTGAACATCATCACAATTTTTAGATTATTGACTTTTATTTACCATTTTGTTGATAATGCTTTCTATAATACAATTTTTTTCTCCATACTAATTAGATTAACTGAAGCAAGACAAATACATATTGGGCCGTTTTATACAAAGTTAACACTTCCTATATGAAGGTTCTTATTCTAAGTGTATGTTACTTTCTTCCAGACCATCTGGCAGATTTATCGGCCTAATAGTCTTGATCAGAATTTTAAACCTGTTCAGATTTCAAATTTCAAGTCTTATTAGGCTCACCCTTTTCTCTAGCATATTGTTGCACGTTGCATAGTTAATAAAACAGATCCTGAAAAAGGAATAATTCCTGGACTTCATTTTGTGTTTTATCATAGCCACATACAGATAGTTTCTTTCAATGTAATTTTGCCCTGCAAGCATCAGGGCCAGAGAAGAAGGAAGAGGATAAGGTATTCCAAGTGCTGGAGAAGATTCCCCTGCAGCCCCTGGAGACAACCACAGGGATAAAGGTCATTCCCTGCAGCTTTTGGAGCTGATCATGCCAGAGCAGGTGGATGTTACCTTAAGAAATGATGGCCTGTGGGTGACACACACCAGAGCTGGTTCTTCTCAAGTGCTGCAGCCTATGGAGATTACCCACGCTGGCACAGAGGAAAACCACGAGGAGAAAGCAGTGACAGAGAAGGAACCTTTACAGACTGTCTGAAAACCCCATTCCCATCCTTTTGTGCCACTCAGGATGAAGGGCAGTGGGTAGAGGAACTGGGAATGAAGGAATTCTCTGAACCCTGTTTTTCTCATGGAGGTAATGGGTAAGTGATCTCACTGTCTTAACCTCTGACCACAGTCTTTTCCATCTTATTTCCATCTTCCAGTTCAGGAAGGAGAGAGTTTCTGGGTGGACATCTGGCTGCTGGCCAGTGGTAACCCACCAAATGCTAGAATGGTGACCAAGCTCTCTCCAATAAAGACTTTTTTCCCTCTAAAATGTGCTGAGTTTTTGATAGGTGAATAGTTAGTAATTATGGCTGCTGATCTTAAGTTAGGTCTTACCTGATTTTTATGTTATATTTCTGGCTTGTGATCTACATCTTTGTAAATGGTGATACTTTACATACTCTCGGGAACTGAATCTTTATGTACTGCCTTCTTTAGAACTGAGTGCTGAAACCAGTTTGCCTTTGACCATGTCTAGATTTCATGCTTTAGACTATATTAGTCACTTTGTATAAAACATAGTTATAGAATTTCACTATTAGAAATCTCATTATTTCATCTGACCTTTTTTATTCACTGTTTTCTCTGGTTTGAATTAAAAAATCAGAATTCATAGCAAATTACACGGGCAATCTGCTTCTGATGTGACCTTTGAAATAGATTGTTGATTATTACTTAATTTTTTTGTCATCTCCATTTTTTTCCTGAAATATTTTTTTCACTATAGGCAAAAACCAAAAAAGTGTCCATGATTTTTTTTAAGTTACTAGACAGCTGAAATGCAGCAGCTGACCATATGAGCACTCCCACTTGTATGAGAGCTAAAACAAGTCTACTTAAGGCACTGAAATTCACTAATCACAAAATATCATCAAACTGTACCTTTAGATCACCTTTGATTTAAGGGACAAAATGTTCAGCAGTAAATTTTGATTACTGTGATCCAATTGCTTCTAACCCATTTTAGTTAGTCTCATATTTAATGTGTCTTATTATAAGCATCATCTGCAAACAATCCTTTAATGAAATAATGTATTGAGGACTTGCACATAAATTGTGCAAGTACTTTGACTTCATTGAATTTTTCATGTAAAATTAGCCCTAGTTTTTGGTAACCCCAATGAATGTAAATGAGTAAAAATGTGATATTAGAAAGACATAAATTCCCTTAATATGAACAAGCTTGACAATGTCTTTCTGTGGTAGGAAAAGAAAGACTGTGGTATGCTGTGTTCTTTAATGAGATGAGAACACAGTGTTGCACCTATGGCAATAAAGCAAAATTAATGGTTGGAAAGCTGCCATCTAAGATAATGATATAAGAGGCCAAAAAATCATAGAATCGTGGAATGGTTGGGGCTGGGAAGGACCTTAAACATTTAAACATGATCCAATTCCAAGTCTCCTGCCATGGGCAGGGACACCTTTCAGTCAACCAAGTCACTCTGGGACCCATCTAATGTGTCCTTGAATACTCTCAGGGATGGAGATACATCGGGGCAAGACAGTGTTGCTTGCATTCAAAAGAAGGGAGCTTTGTTCATGCCTGAAGTAGAACAGATTAATTTAGCACTCTTTTCACAGTGATGTACATATTCCATAGGGTTTGGAAACATACTTGAAACACGGTCCAGTTCCCGCCCCTGCATCTAAAACTTGAGCAGAGGACAAGGTGCTGTTCTGGATGAACATCACTAAGCTGGCTGGACTCCTTAGCAATCCTTTTTCTCTGTCTCTCTCAAGGCTGTTCCTGAGACCCTCTGTACTAACACATCTTAGTATCATTCCTGAATGATATGGTCTCCATCGAAGAATTAAGCTGGTATAGACGTTGACTTTATGGTCAGCAAAGCCACTTTGTCCAATTATCTGGAAAACCAGGTCCTCTCAGGTAATAACAAAACTAAGTCTGATCAATGTCTTGTGCCAATGAAGGCCTAATTCCACTGTAACAAAATTCTGCTGCTTTTCCTTGAGAGGAGCTCTAGACTGTCAAAATACTCAGATCTGATTCTATAAGTATTTTGTTCCTGTTGTCCCTTGGTCAGTCCTGCAATGGGCTTTGCTGAAAAGCATTTAACAATTTACTCAATGTTTGTATTTTTTTACTACCTGCAAATTTTCATAGGCTTATCAACGGATGTAATTTCTGTCATGCACAGAAAATTTGGCCAAATGTTATTGCTCTGTGTAGGGATTACCTTTAGTTACCAAATCTAAACTACTTCAGCCTTTTCTATTACACTCTCAGCTTCTGTTAAGTAAGGTAGAAGAGGGTAAGTTTCAGGGTCTGGTACTTAAAACAAATAATTATGGTCTTCATTTTTATAACTGACTATTAGAAAATGCCTTTTTTATTTTACCTGCAACATCAAACTGCCTAAAATGCCAGGTTGCTCTTGAATTTTGAAAGCAATTAAACGTCTCTAGCTCTCAATTCTTCTGAAGTCCCCAGTTACAAAATAGCTGTTAGAGAGGAATCATATCATTCACAGATCCTAAAAATCTCTGTTCTCCTGCAACTCACTGGGCAATTTGGCTAGAACACTAGGCAAGGTTTATTGGATACTTGTCTGTGTTTTGGCAAGCATGAGTTGAAACAGATGTTTATATATAACATTTTTATTTCTGAAACATGCTTCATCTTAAAACTAGTTTGGTTTATTGCCCTTGCTACTCCTTTTGGAAAGTTGTTACAGAGTATTCTGTAATCTGATGACTACACCTTCGAATTTCCAACCCAAATGTATTTAATACCCATCTAGAAATATTTTTATTAGGTCAACATTGTTGTTTGTTTTAAATACCTTTTCCTCTCCTTTCATGTTTATGCCTAAGCACTCCATGTATTTGTCCAGAGCAGTCTTATCACATCTCAGTTCATTTTACTCATTTAAACAATACAAGACCTTTTTGTCTTATTTCATATTGCTTTGGATACTCTGAGGATCTCAACACATACATCTTAGAATTGCATTTGTTATTTGATGGACATGACACATCGTTGTCAACAATCACCCAGCTGCTTCACACTGTTTTTCTCTTCCAGCTGTTGAGATCAGAACTTTTGTTCCTTCTTTAATGTTTGTTCCTCCTTTAGTGTTGTACAGTTCCATATTACCCACTTCTGTACTCTACTCTGGTTTGCTTGATATTGTTTTACTAATTTTTTATCAGCTAGCGTTTACTTTTTGTGTCTGCATGAAATGTAATGAAAATGTGAAACAGGATCTCTACCATGGCTAATCCTTGACTAATAACTCTTTCAGTAGTTTATCCTGCCTTCATTATTCCCTTCTCGAGTCTGTCAGTTGCCAGCTGCTTTCCAGTCAGTTTACTATCCATGGTGCAATTCTTGCACTTATGTTCTCCCACTTGTTAACTCCCATAGGTAATCGATCAGATGTTTTGCCATATGTCTGATAGATTAATTATATTGTTATTTCTCTCCTTATGTTATAGGCTATAGATATGAGGCTAATCTGAATCCAAGGTTCTTAGATAACTTATTTTGAATTTTCTCATGTTTCTCCTCACCATGGGGTCCTGTATTACTTCACTAAATAAATGCATTCTTTACTTTGAAATAAGTCAGTTTTAACCTGTAATTTATACAGTCATTACCTTCAGATAAAGAATGGATTTCAGTACAGTACTGAACTCTAGAGGGCCCATGGGACACATACACTTCATTTTTTTTTGTCATTGACATTGACTTGAGTTATGTTTTATTAACTCTTAAATTTGTCCATTTCTTATATAAGTTATGCTAACCAGTAAATCCATTCTTTTGCTCCTTCTGAATGTTCTGTCTTTCAGCTAAAATACCTAAATTGTCACTGGAATACAGAAATTGAGAATGAGTCCAGGCTGATGAATTTTTGGAAAGAAGAGGCCTCTGTTCCTAAACATAATGAATATTCAATTATTTATACAAGACAGAAGAGACTAGACATGGGAGATTAAGGTGATATTCTCCCTTGGTTTCCCAATATGTTTTTAACCTGTTGGGATGTGAGAGCTAGAGTTCCAGCACTAGAGAAGAAAATTCAATTGGAGTACTCTTACTTGTAAGCAATTGATTAAAAAAAGTGTAAAATTTCTTTTCATCCTCTTCTGGTTGCTTTGTGAATATGGCCTTATATTTTTCTCTGAATTTTTCAGAAAACCTGAAAAGAAACATAGTGTTTTGTATCTGAAAGAGTTTACTGTTTCATTTTACTTATATTTGTTTAATTGTGGGGGGAAATGGCAGTGAAATGAAGGTTTGTTTCTTTTGGCAAAGGATTTATAAATAAAAGCAGTTTATTTCCCACAATTGAGCGTAAAGGGGGTTGTTTTGTTTTATTTTGGCTTGTTTGCCCGCTGAAATGAAAAATCCATTTATACATGGTTACAAGCAACTAATTTCTGTTTCTTAGTCCAGCTTCTTGGTTTTCATAGAAATACCTAAGATGTTGAATTGGATTAAATACTTCTTACTCTAAATATCTAGGAAAATATATAAAGAGTGGTTTGGGGCTGTCAATGCAGTCAGAACATCTGTCAGAACTCTACACACCTATGGATTTATATGTGTTACTTGCACTATTTGCTCTTGTAAGTGTTATATTTTAGTCATCATCTTTTAAAGTCTAGGATCACCAACAAGGACATTTTAAGGACAAAATCTGGTTGTATTAGTGAATGAAATTTAATGGACTAAGCTCTCTATATGACCTTATATTCCTAAATTAAGAAGGAAGGAGATGTTTCCAAAAATAGCTATGGAACAATCTGCTCTTATATGTATATAACAGGCATGTATATAAGTAAAATTTGTTGATTTATTAACAAGAATATTTGTGATGTAAAAGAATCTTTGACTCATGCCAATTTACATACTGAAAATGCTCCCAAAACTGTATAGTTTTATTTCAATATTTAGTTACTACTGCTTTTGGAAAAGATTAAATATGAAAAAAATAAGATAATAATATGAGAGTATCAGGAAAACATTATATTGCAATAGCAATAATTTATTTTAAAAGTTGTTTTACCTTTCCAAAATCATGGATAATGAAACTAACAAGTAGATGTTGCCTTGTAATGAAATCACTTACCAACTTGTCATAAACAACTTGTATTTATCCCTCAGAGAATAATGACTCATTACATTCTTGTATTGGTTTTTCATCTAAAATGGTGGGACCTACATATGAAATTGTTATTTCCTTTACAATAAATTTAATGAACAATCATTAAGCATAAGGTAATCTGTTTCTTTTTTTTCTCCAAGATCTAATAAATCAACCTTTTTTCAGCATGTTAAAAAAAAATCTGTTTTCAGAGTCTCTCCTAAGGAAAATAATTAGAAAATTATGATTGCATGAATGTGACAAGATTAAATCTCTTTTGCAGACTTTTCACAGAGTAAAAATCTTTAGTTATCAGTCATGAAAAGGCCTAAGCACTTGCAGATCAACAAAATATGTCTTATGGCCTTGGACTATTTACTAATAATTGACCTTATTTTTATTACTTTATTGAAAGCCGGATTAACATTGTTTTTCACAGTTTCCTTGCAATGGCCTGGAAGAAAAATTTAGACTTCCACAAAACCCTTAATTAATTTTCTGCATTTTTAAAATGGCATTTTAATTGTTTGAAAAGATATGCAGCATAATTTCAGACTTTTTTTTTTTTCTCATGCCACTAAATCCTTGTTTATTTATTTCAAATGTTGTACTGCAGAGTTATTAGCATTTGGTATATATTTTTATAGCATTTAAAACAGCAAAAAGAAGACAGTGTAAAACAGACAGTTTTATGTAAAGACTGATTTTTCTGTGCCAGCAAAAAGGCTTATGATTTACATATTTGTTTGCTAAAGGAGGAGCAAAATACTATAGCTTCCTATGGATACCGATTCTCTCTAGGAGATACAACAGCTGGAATCCCACCTTGGAGGTAAGTGCAAAATGTTGCCATCTACACAAAACCCAATGTCAATTTTAGCCTAAGAAATCAAAGTGAACTGTTCTATAAAGGGAAAAGAAAAGCAATACTCCTTGAAAATGTAAGTCCCTAAAAGTTATTGACTGAAGTCAATGAGTGCTGTAATGGTTCTGTTGCACAAAGATACAGAGATTTTTTTTCCCTGCCATCCCAACTGCCAGCATTATTAAGCTGGATAATTATATTGACTTCAGAAAGCTGCTGTAACATGATGTGGTTCTATTGTTCCCTAGCTGTGCAGGTACCCTCTCACTGAATGAAATACAAAGATGGGTGCAAAAAAAATCCCATTCCTTTTGTGATTTCAGGCCATTTTCAAAAGAGACATTTAAGAGATTATTGTGTACATTTCTGTGAGGCTTTCCTTTCTCAGAATCCCAGGAGGTCTTTGGGAAAACAGATTCTGATGCCTTGTTCAGTGATAAATAGAGGAGCTTTATTTATTGTGATAGAAAATTATGTGCCTGTGTGTAGTGCCTGAAAAATGAAAAAAATGTTTACATCTTTCCTAAGGTTCCTGGATCACCTTTTGCCACAGCAAATCTCATAGGTGCCTCAAAGTTTCAAGGAGCAGACAGCCAGGAGACGCTGTGTTTATGAAGAAAGGACATTTCAAAATATCCTTTAGTAATTTTGTCTTAAATCATTGCAGAAAAAAGTCAGAATTTCCCCTACAATTGTACGTGGAATGGAGCATACAAAGAATGCCTCAAAATGGGTTCTAAAATTTTATTCACTATAAAACTCACAATTTTACAAATGGCATTTATTTTGAATAGGAAAATGGGAATCAGTGTTGTGCTGTTTTAAGCTAGATTTCAGCTTCTAACCATTTTCAGGTTTCTAGAATTTTCATTGATTATTTCAGGAACATTAAGTTACATTATATAAGTCCTAGTAATTTCGGGTTTCAGTACATTTGTTACACTTTATTCATCAAGCTCCACCCTAGAGTTGTTCAGTGTCTTTTACTGATATTTTCCTGTAATTGCTCTATTTTTTCAGTATCAGTGGTTTGAGTTCTAATCTTCTAGTGATTTGTAGCTAGCATATATGTCTCTTATTCATTAAACCCTTTATGGATGCTAATTATCTGAGACAGCATGTTTTGTTACACTTCAAGCAAAGTAAATGACTGTATAAATTATCAGACAGAAAAGAAACAAATTATTTTTTCTTGTATCATTTTAGCTTTCCATTTCAAATATTGAGTCAAATAAGAGTAATGAATTAATGTTAAGTTTATAATTACTTTTTTTTTTAATGTAAAGATACCTTTCTTTTAAAGACGTTTTCTTCTTTAGTGCTTACTACATAGATTTCAATCCCTCATAACACAGCATTTCTCAAAAATTCCTTTGAGGATCCCATATGATAGCTGAGTTTCTCTGAAAATCTGCTGTTAAATATCAGACAAGATTTATATGCACACTTGAAATTCACTATTTCAGCAAACAGACTTCAGAAATCAGTTTATGTGAGCTGGTCTGGAATTAACCTCAGACAATTTAATGCTTGCTGACCATGGGTTGTTATTACTGGTTTTTACAGCTATATTGTGGTCAGCACTAGCTCAGCTAAATTGACTGTAAAAATAGATCAAAGATAACAGGATGGACATAACACTCTTTCCTTTTCTCATCCTAACAGCTTTTTCATAATTTATCAAAACTACTATGTTTTTGCTTCATTTAAGACTCAACACTTATTGACTTCTTGTTTCTTCTCCCTTTTCCTTCCTCTTCTCTCTCTTCTTCCCCTTCAATAAATAAGATAGAGAGTAGCAGAGATACACATTTTGACAACTGCTTTCGCATATAAGACAGAGTCAGAAACATCCTGACTATCAGCTTGCAGCTTTTTCAAGAAAAACGGAGGGAGGAAGGCAGGGCATTGTGTCTTTGCAAATCTGAAGAGGTGAATTCACAAGAATTCTGCCTCATACACAAGGACATTTATTATGGACATTTGATTCAAAAGCCATGGACATCAATAAAAAGCATTCTGGGAACTAGCCTGAGTCCTCATTTCACAATCAATTCAGTTTATTGTAGTTTCACTTTTCTCAGTCAGCATTGTCCACCTGAAGTGAATTTTTAACATTTTTGGTTCATTTTCAAACCTCTTTATTAAAGAGTCAGCTTTCTGTAAACACAAGCAGTGCATTTTGGTAAAATAAAATTTTCACAGGAAGGTAATAATATGAACAGTCTCTTTAGTCAGCAATACTGAGAGGTAAACACAGGTTTAATTGAGGAGATCATACAAGGTTATGAATTAACTAATGATGGAAAAGGTAGCCAATGTTATGGAAGTGCAAGGTCTAGTTCTTGTATACCATATTGAATATTTAGAAACTTTAATATCTATAAAATACCATGAAGATAGATTGAACTGGAATAAGTGGTCTAATCCTGGACTGCATTAGGAGGAGCATTGTCAACAGCCACGGGTACTGATCCTGCTCTTCTATTCAGCCCTGATGATGCCTCACCAGGAGTGCCGTGTCCAGTTCTGGCTTCTTCAGTACAAGGGATACCTGAAAATATTGGAATGAGCCCAGAAGAGGACTATGAAGATGATTAAGGAACTGAACCACCTCATTATGAGGAAAGGCTGAGTTATCTGGACCTCTTTAACCTGGAGAAGGAGGCCCTGAGAGGGGACCTCATCAAAGTCTGTAAGTATCTGAAGGAAGAGTGTCAAGAGGATGGCTCTTCTCAGTGGTGCAGGGAAATAAGACAGAAGGAAATGAGCAGAAACTGATGCACAGGAAGTTCCACCTGAATATGAACTTTACTGTGCAGGTGACAGAGCACTGGAACAGATTGCCCAGAGAAGCTGTGTAGACTCCCTCGCTGGAAATATTTAAAAGTTGTTGGGATACAGTCCTGTGATGTGCTCTAGTAGACTGCAGGGAGGTTGGATCAGATGACTCATGGAGGTCCATGCCAACCTAACCCCTTCTGTGAGTCTGTGAATATAGAATAAAGCATTCTATGGATCATAGAATTGTAGACCCATTAAGCTTGAAAATGATCTCCAAGTCCATCAAGCCCAACATTTGACCAAACAGCATCATGTCAATCAAACCATAGCACTCTGTGCCACGTCCAGTTGACTCGTCAGCTCTTCCAGGGATGGTGACTCCACCACCTCCCTGGGCAGCCCATTCCAGTGCCAAAACTTTAGATAGAATGGATGTAGCTGAAATAAGTGATCTATTTTGGAATATGGGTTTTATAACTTGCTTAACATCTGTAATTTTGTTATACATATAAAAACCCTGAGTATTCTCTGATAGTAGTTTGGAATACTAAATGTTGGAGGTAAGCATAATAACAGGTTGATTCTCAGATAATGAACTTCTGCTGTAGCATAATTAACCTTTGACACAGATGGGAATTTTTAGTAGAAACAATTAATTGGAAATTACTCTCTTTTATAGGTCATCACCCTCTAGCACAAGTTTCCACTGCCAGCATTTTATTGTCATATTTTCTAGCTGAAGATTTTTGAGTTTTCTTTTTCCTTTTGGGAGAAGACTGAATAATTACAATAGAGAAAAATATTAGCAAAAAAGAATCAAATATTCCTGAACATTCTTATGAGGAAAGAAACTTTTTCACTCAAGTTCAGTGTAAATCCATTGCTTTCAAGTTGCTACTTAAGGTTCGTAATTCCTATGTATAAAAGCTTATTTGGAAAAAGGTAAGGTGTCACTTTAAACTGACTTATCTTGATTAGATTCATCTGCAATTTCTCTATTGCAGAGAATGTCTAATTCCAGTTATCTCTCTTATTCCAAAAACTGAAGGTTTCACACAGGGAGTGAATCAGGAAAATCAGCTAAAAAACAGCTATACCAGAGTAATCTCACACATAGGGAAGCCTCAACACACTGGAAGGTGACAAGATTGAGTTGGTGGTAATGGATTCAAATTCATTAAACAATGAAACCAAAGTCATTGCTTCCAAGGTACAGGGCTTTATAGATCTAGTTAGGAAACAAAGATTTAACAGCTATTTACAGATCTATCTTTTTTGTAAGCACTTCTTAGGGCTCCAGTGCATGAAGTTGTTTCTCCAGGGTGATTTTCTCCATGTCTCCTGCTCTATAGTAAATGTATTTGTACATGTGCTGGACAGGGGAAAAAGGAAAGTAACAGAAACTGAGATTTCTCCTGGTGATAACTGGTTTTATAACTTAAGCTAGCACATGTCTGATATTTTTAGACCCATGGCCAGCAAATGCACTGATGGTACTTCATAACTTACCCATATATCTAGATCCATATAGTAGAACAAAACTGTAAATATTTATATTTGATTTTTTTTTTTTTTAAGGTAAGGCTTGGGTTTCATTCTCATTTTCTATTTAATCTATTTTGTGCAACCTTACACTTTGATATCATTCATCAAAAAATTGAAAAATAAAAAAGAGAACTCATGTTAAGCTAAAGTGTTTACTAGACCAGTGATCCAAATCTCAACTTTCTCTCTTCACATTACTTCAGAAAATTTGTAATAATTCTTGAAATGGTTGATTTATGAAGCAAACCCACATTTTTAGTTACCTGAAATTTCCAAACAATGAAATATTGTAATTTGAGCAGAAGTGACAATTTTAGGTTAAATAAACTGGTGTCAAAACCTCTGTTTTGGTGAAATTGTTTGTTAAACTTGCTCTCTGTGCTAGCACTGCAATCAGTTCCTAGGTGATAAAAACCATACCACTGGCTTTAGGGGAAAAGAAGAATAATGATTAATCTACATCTTGTTCATGTGTATTCCTATTTCCTCTTTAATTTATATGTAGAAACTTGTCATAGTAAAGTGTCTTTTTGATAAATTTTTTGCCTGAGGCCCTCTGAACAGTTGACTCATAGTCAATCTGATGTATTTTGTCAACATCACAGAGAACATAGTCAAAAAGTCTTATTAGTGCTGCCTGAAAATACAGTTTTCCTTTACTGTGTGTTTTTTTTTTTTTTTTAATTCATCATTACTTGGTAATGCTCATTTGTGCTGTATAGCAGACTCACACAATTAGTACACGAAAGTTTGTCTACACAGAAAAGAAGAATAATTAGCTTCAAATCTAAAGGGAATAAAGTTATAGTTTCACTCTGGAAAAATGGTGATTTAATACTGGTTTTTCTGACATAGAAATATAGGACTTTGCTTATATAATTGCTTATAAGACACTCCTTCCTTTACACTGAAGATACTGGTTCTTTTTGGATCCCAAGAAGGCAGGGACATCCAGGACTAATCAAATAATTTATTGAGCAAAGCGTTGAAATAGTAGAAAATATGATAGCTGTGAAATGGTGGAGAAGGTGATAATAATCTTATGACTTTTCTGATGTTAGCAGAAACAATATAAGAGGTAATAGCAATCTGACATTCCTGGAGATGCTGGGAAAACTGGTTACTGCAGCATCAGATGAGTCCTTGCATGTTAGGTTTATGGTTGGACCCAATGATCTTAAAGGTATTTTCCTATCTCTGGTTGAACTTTTCACACTAAACAGATCCCATCCATCGTGAGGTGCATTGCCATTGTGGTCTTTACCATTGAGCAGGGTTTTTTTAGATGCTAGCAAATCTATGAATCATTTCTACTGCCAGGTAGAATACTGTTGAGCATAAGAGTGTGTTGTCTAATCTCAGCATTAGATAAGATTTGTAGATGATGTCATCCACACTGGCAATGGCTTTGCCATTGCAGGTAATCAGCCAAATTCATCCAGCTGTGTTGACCACTGTGTTGCTTTGAGCATGTTACCACACATTGGCATAGGAACAAGTTTGACAGCCACAACAGAGGTTATATTCTTCATGCTAACACACAAGCCTTGCCAATCAATGTCTTTGGTTGTAATTTGTGAAAATTCTGCTCAAAGACACCATCCTCTTTCAATACCTTCTGCAGGGACCCATTACACCAACTAGCACAACAAGACACACTCTTCCAAGACATAAACTCCTTAAGAGGCTGTCTTTCCTCCTTACTTTATAATCACGCATATCATACTCCAAAATGGTGCTGTTCCTGTCTTTGGTAGGATGCAGCTGAGAGTGCTTGTGATAGCAAATTGAAAAGTGCAGCCAAATGTTCCTGGTGATCCAGCAAATATTTTTCTTTGCTCTTCTCTTTTCCTAGGCACTGCAGATGATCAGAATAATAGACCATCTGAGGGGATGGATGCTGCCATACATGAAATGACACTGGGGAAAAACAAGTATATTAAGATCAATTATTACACTGGAAACAGACATACATTTCAGAAATTACATGACTTTAACGTGGTCTGAATTTTCTAGTTCCATAGAATATGCTAGAAAATACTGAACAGATTCAAATTCAACCTTTAGGCCGTCCTCGGAAGGAAACTGGACAGAGCATTCTCAATAAAATGAAATTAATTCAGAGCTAGATAAACTAGTGTCTAAATAGGGATATTCCAATATGAAAGTTATCCTTTAAAAATAGACATAGCTGAGCAAGGTAATTTTTAAATGGACACCTATAATTCAAAACAAATTATTAAGACACAATGAAAGAAACTACTGAAAATTTAAAATTAGTTTTTGGTTAATGGCCTATCAAAACTAAACTCTGTTGTCTTCTTTAAGAATGAAAAGGTCTTTCTACATGAAAAATTAGCAGAAAAGAAATAATTTTTGGTATATTTGCTACTACAAATATAAAAAATTCCTTTGCTTTGAATGATGGCATACTTTTGTAAACAATAGACTTGTACTGTATTGCATAGCAAAGTGCACTGGGGCTTTATAAGGAAACTTAAAGTACTGAACTATATTCAGAAAGCTTATTTTGCAAGATTCTGAAAAGTGTGTGTGTTGCACTGGAACCCAATCATTTCCCACTGGTCACACTCCTGGCTATTCAGGATCCTCCATAAATTGAAGAAGTTTTTTCATTTGATGACATAAAGACCCTTATTCCTGTTGGGATTTGTTAGAAACTAGGACAGAGCAAAGAGAGGCTATCTGTTTGCAGTCTCAGTTTAAATTGTATTGTGTTGATCTGGTGATAATAGATGGATACACAGAGCCCAGATGATTTTGCAGTTAAAACTTGTGTCACCTTTAAAGATGAACTAAATGGAGTGTTTAACTGAGAACTGCATTATTTTTGCTGTTGAACTCTTCACATGTTGAAGTTGGTACTGAAAAATTTCTTAGTTTCTTCCTTAAAACAAAACCAAAAACAACCAAAATACAAACCCACAAACGAACAAACAGAAACCAGAGGAAAAAAAAAAAAAAAAAAAAAAGAAAGAAAAATCAGACTATGAAGGCAGCAGAAAACAAGATATGTGTTTTGGTATATCAATTTGCATTTTAAACATCAAAATATTATGTAGACAATAGTGAGAAATAAATCAGGAGATACTCTGCTACTGAAATCCCTGGGTATGATAGTAATTTCAGTCAGACTGTAATCTCCTTCATATTGACAATGGTTTTTTGGCTGCTGCACATTTTATATTTATATCAGGCATGCTAGTGCAACGCTTGTAACTAAAGGAATTGAAAGAGGTCTTATACAGATGAAAGCAATTTAACACATAGCTAAAGATTAAAACACAGGGGAGATCAACATGAACTTGCTGCAGTGGACTGTGTCTGATACTTTCCAAGAGTTTATAGGAAGCAGACTAGAAACATTTAAGAGACAAGGTTATCAGTATGTCAACTCAAGATAGCTGATAATTTGTACCTTCATATGGAAATTCTAAAGTTTTTCTCATTTAATTGCACATGTTGCCTTATGTTTTCTTATATTGTCCAATTACTGGTCTTGCCATGTAAAAGGCAATATAAAGATGAGTACTGGTGCAGCAGTCAAGAAATCTTACAGATTTGTATCTTCTGTGCATTTTAAAAACTTTTTTTAGCTTTGTGCAATATACTGTTGTACATGACATAAATTAAATAAAAATCCAGCATTTTAAAAATTTTAAAATCCAAATTAAAAAAACAGCATTTGTAAAGCCTGCATTCAGTGAATCTTAAGATTTGCAAACTAAGAAAACAGAATGTCAAGGGATTTGGATAACAAGTTGCAATGTCTGCTACAAAGGATAAAAAGCTTTCATATTGTATATGTTCAAATATTTGCACCACTTAAAAGTGGGATTACACCAATTAAAAAAAGAGCAGTCAATCCCAAAAATGAATTTCAGCCTCCAAGACAGGATTTTTTAAATTACAACAAGCAAAGGTGAGTATAAAAAAGGGAAATTCAGAAGTTGAGTCATAGCCACCCTCTAGCCCATGTACTTACACATAGCTATGACACTGATGAAGCCAGGTGTTTTCTGACCTCCCTGACAGTACTGACATTTCAGAGGAAAATGCTTCATATGCGACAATTTAGATGGGAAGGACTGATTTGTCAGCGAATATATCAGGTCAACATTTCTCAGTTTTCTAATACTGAAATAGGTATTAAATATATTTTTTTATTCTTTTGCAGATATTTTCTGTTGAATGTAGTAACAGAGTTAGTGTCAGACCCTAGACTTATGAAGTGTTTTGCAGATAATCCTTCTGCAAAGAGAACCTGTCATTTCAGTTCTTACTTGTAACACCTCTCATTTGTTAAACCTCTGAATCCTAAAGTGTAAGACTGCTGATGGATGCAAGCAGCTACCTTTCTTAATATTATAATGTTCTCTCCATGGCTTTTCAGAGCAGCAGTGCAACTAGTTTTGAAATGGATAGAGTGGCTGTTCATAACTCAGTATGACATCCTTCCATCAGTGGGCATTAGCAAATGCTTTTTGAAGAAGAAGAAATTGCATACTTAAGTGGAGAAAAAGTGTCCTTGTTATCAGTAGTGTGTTTTTAAGGGTGATTATAAATAACCAGAGTTTGTACTATTGTAATAAATCTTTCATGACACAAAGTGAGTAAGAATGATCAAAGGGTGTGAGATGAATTCTTTTTGCTCATAGTATTTTATCACTCATATGCAGTGATCATACACAGAAATTGTTGGTGAATTAAATTTTGAAAGTCCATATTAAAGCCACTGAGAAAGACTGTAGGATAAGATTATCAAGGAACTTGAAGACAACATAAAAACCAGCATGAAAAGGCATGCTTTTAAAACATCATTGGAGCAGTACCTGCGTCTTTGAAACCAAATGCAGAAGCAAGTTTCATTATAAGAAATATTCAGAACCATATGTGAAATTATAAAACCATGATAGATTTTTAATTTTTTTACCTTTGACTAAATTGCTCTATTATTGCTGCTAATTTTAATTTTCTGCCTTACAGTATGCTGCAGCATAAGTGATACTTACTTTGCAGAATCTTTTGTTTGACTATTTAGTATTTATTTTTCTCCTTGTAACTAAGTTGATTATGTTCTAAGTGCTGTAAAGTACTGATATTTTTTGTACTGGAAGGGTATCTACCACAAGTTCAATTTAAAGAAAAACATCTGTCATCAACTTCACGAGATAATATTTCCTTCTCAAGTATTTTTTTTTTTCTTGAGGTTATGATATTTTTTGTGATGCACCCTACTTGATTATCTTATCTCTTACTCTTGTTCAATTCAAAAGTTGCATCTAGTTGACTTCTAAAGACTTGAAGCAGTCTTTCATCTATCTGCAATTTAATTAAAATTAGCTTTGATGAATAGGATCTGGTAGAATGGTTTTGTCTCTTAACAGCTAAATATCTGCTCAGGGAAAAAATAATTTTCAATGACATCAGGATTTGTTTTAACTTGGAAGTGTTTATACTAATTATAATTAATATCTCACCATTTGAAAAACACAGATGATGTATTTTAAGGATTACTTTTTACTTTCGCTTATGGATAGATTCCTAAAAATTAATTTATTTTTTAATGGATTTCTGGTCGGTAATTAATAAATATTTGAGTTACTGCTCTTTCTTATTTAGGTTTTTTCTAGTCTTAAAATACATGAACTTAACAATTCTGTGATGCATGCTTTGGAACCCGATTTTTTTAAAAAGGAAACTATATTTGTATGTTCTGATTTTAGTTTTCTTCTTTATGTTGTGCTATTTCATGACTAAGAGCTAGCTAAATGTAGTTTATTCTGCTGATTGAAGAAAAATTGTTGAAATCTGCAGTAGTTTCTAGATTTAGCTGAGAGTTTTTCTCATGCTGTTAAATATTTGTCATTTTTACAAGGCAGTTTTACTTATGAAATTATTAAACTTTCCACCAGCTGTCTTTTCTACTTGAAATAAGCCTTGTTTGCCACTATTGAGAAAGCTTTTAATTAATTTTTTTAATGGGATGATATTTTGGCCAATGAGATAGAATTCTTATTCATTACATTCTGTTCACTGTAAAACTGACTAGGAAAGAAAAGTGAAGATCTCACTTGTCAGTCATCATTTATTGAGGACAGCAAATCATCTTGTCAAAAGTTATAGTTAATGGAAAGAGTATACTCAGGCACTATTACCAACTGATAAAATAATAATGTAGTAAGTGCAAAATGCAAGAGTCTGAGCTTAACCAGAGCTCATTATTTAGTCTGCTTGTGCAGGTGCAAAATTTGTCATGAAATTGCTGGTAGTGTGCATTCTTAAGCACTCCTAATGATGGGGTTAGAGCAGTGTTGCAGCCTCAGAAGAGACAGACTTTGATCTTGGGCTGGCACACGTAGGACAAGGCAGGGAACTACAGAGGAAGTATGGTACTTGCAAAAGAAAGGGTGAAAACCCCTTGGCCTCATCTGCCTTGAAATAAATATGTTTTTGAAGACTTTTCCTCTGAGAAATGAAGGGGGTCATGTTGTGTGTCCTTGATGCCAGTCAGTCTGCACTGGGCCTTCTAGGTCAACATCAGAAAGAATGATTGGGAAGATGCTGGCTGTAGCTCACCATTGATATTGTATAGCCTGCTCAGCCTCTGCTCCATCCATTGTATTCCATCAGGCAGCAGGTCAAGCTGGACAGAGCATTCCCATGGCCAGGGGAAAGCAATGATTATCCAATAACCCACACACAGCTTTGCTCAAAAGTGGCTACTGCTAACCTACAATTACGCAACAGAGTCATAGAACATACTGTACACAACTGTCTGTAATTCTCCTTGCCAGGGGCAGATTATTTCTCTGTCTCCCAGGAAATGACCCCTGCCAGTACTCTTGAAAGCCAGAAGCCAATTGATTCATTCACCTCCACTGTGGCAATCTCTATTATTATCTACTTCCACCTGCTTTATAGGGCAAATCAGACTGTTTCATTGGTTTTGATTTTATTGCTTCATGATTTTAGAAGTTATAAAATGAAAGATCCAGTCATATAGACACACACAGTAGTAAACTAATTTTCCACACCATTTCATTTACCTCCATGGGAAAATTAGGTCTCATAAAGCTCTGTGTGCCTGTTTGTGTTTTCAGGGTCAGGCCCTGAGCAACCTGACAGTATTCTACAGTTTACTGTCTACTTTACTGTCTATTTAATGTACTTGATGCACTTAGAGCTCTAAGTCTGATTTAACATCGAGTTTTGTACGGAAGAGATCTTGGGCAACATTCCATTTTCCGTCACCATCCTTTAAAAGCGTAGAGAGGATACAGTAATAGGACATTTTCTGAGCTTTTTCACTTTACCTACCTTTTACTCTATGGCTGCATGCCTATGTGCACGTGTCAGAAGTTATATTAAGAGTTTTATGAGAAGTATTATAAAGAGTTAAAAAATAATTTATGTTTATGTAATTCTGAAACAGTTTTAGGGGTAGACATATCCACTGTGTTAGAGAGAATCCAATCTCTCTCCAGCTTTGGAAAAGCAGATGAATTTGACTGTGAATACATTCCACTGCTTATTTTCCCTGGATCTTGAGGGAAAGAATTGGGATGTGTCAAAGAGTTCGGTCAGGAAGCCGAAAATTCAGGACCATTAATTTGCTGATGTAATAGGCAAACTGTATCTGCTAGTTCCAAACTTTGGAAGAGACCTTTAGGTTTCACTTTAGATATAATTTTATTATGCCATCACAACAATAATCTGAAACTTTGTCAATCTGAAAATTATTTTAAAAATAAACTATATCTTTGTGCAAAAATAAAATAAAGGCATTGTTTACAGGAAAGCATTTCAGTGAGTCACAGTAAATTTCAGCATTTGTACTTCAGAGTGGGTAAAATATGCATTAAGAAACACTAGCCCTGGAAACTATTAGACTGCGTTTGTTTTTATTATTTCTTTTATTTTACTCTTAGGTTTGTATGGGTCACTCCAATGCTTCACCTTCAAACAGCTGAGAAAATACCCACTGATATCACACATGCAAGAGAATCTGGAGATCCCTTGTACTTGTAAATGAAAGGACATATGCTGAGCCCAGAGAACTTACAGTAGTTACACCAGCTAAGGATTTTCCTCCAACTGTTCAAGAGGAAATTAGATTTGAACAAGATTATGATGAGAGTATTCATTTTTCTGCATGGCTCATTGCATACTAACACATTAACTAAGAATACAAAGTAGTATAACACTCTAAAAATGACTGTGGCAATCAATATTTTTACATTTGTCTGGAAAAAAGGAATGCAAAGTGAAGCAGAAAGTGAGTGAAAGCTATTATGTCAATTCATTCACCTACTAATGAATATATATGAGGATTGCTTGCAGCTATGCCTTATGAAAGCACAAGTATTTACAATAGATTCTCAGAGCTGTCACAACCTAGTCACAATAAAACTACTCAATTTAGCATTTTTTAATACATTGTAAGCATTATAAGAAGAGTCTCGTTAAAAAGAAACATATTAAATTACTAATAATTACATCTCTTTCTTTCACTGTATGTGCATACGGCTATTTCCTTCATATTCTCTTTAAGTTAATCTGTAAATTGAATTTAAGGAACTCAATTGTATCTCAGAATAGGTCTCAGAAATCACTGTTTCAAAGGTACTGACCACAGAGATCAGAAAAAAAATTCTTAATATTTAATTTGAACTTTCTAGTAGTCTATTGCACTGAGTGTTATAACAAGATAATGCTAAAATATAGTCACTGACCCAAGAGACCTGCAAAATAAATAGATAACCAATCCAAAAAACTTCTGATGTGACAGCAGACAGGAAATATAGGCAAGTGTTGGGCAGGGGGATTTGGTAGTGACTTCAGTGGGATTTTTTCCCACCTGAAGTTTCTTGTAGGTATAAGGATTGGGTTGATGTGCCATTGTGTACATGGACCTTTTAAGAATCAGAGGGCTTGTATCAAAATCATAAGACTAATGAAGCATGAAGAATAAAGAAAATTCTGGCTAAATTTTGGAAAAATATTAGTGTAAAAAAAGAAATTTCCAATCCTGACCAAACTTATTTAAAAGCTGAAGAAACAAAATTTAAATCTCAATTAGTTCAATGGATTATAAGAAAATAGTTATTCTGGAAATTTATAAATTCAAATATTTGTAAGTAGTACCTAAGTACATGAAGATACAATAATTTTCTCTTCAAATTGCTGCATTTGTCTTGTTACCAAACTACACCTGATTACAGCTCTGTTGTAGGGATCCAATAAACAATTCAAGCATGTGTTTAACATTAAAAACTTTGGCTACTCTAAAACTGTAACAAATGTTTACCTGTCTCCTTGGAGCAATAAAAAAAATGAACTTGGGTTTTGAAAATTATTTCCTTCCTCCTCGATCATTATGATATTAATAGTTTTTATTAATTCCATGAGCAGCATTTAAAAGATTGGGAGGAAGAGTATTTTAGGGGGAAAAAAGTAAAAATAAAGGGCCAAGCAAGCAAGCAAAATTGTTCAGAATTATTTATATGGTGAATTAAATCTTATGTGACGATCCACTAAAGCAGTGATTACATTTATTTTAAATTTGTATTACAACATTAAATTTAAATATGATAGTTACTTGAACAAAATTCAATTTCTTTCTCACCAATATGATTAGAAACTAATTTTGCTATAACAACATTTTCTTTTTTTTTAGTTTATTTCCCTCGACTAGCATTGCAGTGACCTACATGCAGTCAGTGTTTTCACCTCCTGGCTTAAGCCAGTGACTTCCCTGTTTTGGTTCATTCATTGTCTCTGGTACTTCATGGAGTCACTGTGGATATTGAGTAGAGGACAGGATTTGTATTGTCTGTTGTGACATTAGCATCCAAAATGTGTCTTTGACAAATCAATTAAATCAATTTTTTCTATTGTTTAATAAAGTTGATAATGAATCATCTTAAATCAATACTGTTGTTTCTATATCATGAAACTACAGCATCAGTTTTAATAAGGCAACTTTTTTCAGAGCTTGAAGTTTCTATTTCTATCAACTTATAGATGTTAACTCATCCTGTAAATCCTGAAGAACAGTCTCTGTAGAGGCTTAATTTAGAGGCTAGAAGATAGGTGAAGATTAGCAGGAAATTGCATATCTGTTAGTTTCCAAAATCCACAGGTGTTGAAAGCCTCAGTTCTCCAACATGTTTTTAAGCAGGCTTCCCATCTTCCCATAAGGAATGTGTGGGTTTTTCCCAGTTCAGTGGCATTGTCCAGTGTGCTACAGGCAATGCACTTCAAGAGGTCAGACCAGTGTGTTCAGGTTTGAGCAGGGATTCAGTGTTTCCTCTCTCCAAATAAGTGTGCCATGTAGTCAATACAGAAACAACCTAGAGCAAGGAGGCTTTGCAATTAGATATTTCAGTTAAATACTCCAGATTAGATTAACCTTCTGGAAAATAATTCCAGTTGTCATGGAAAAGTTAGCTGTGCAGGGAAAGGACTATCTTTTGCATCATCTAAATTTAAATGAAGTGCTAGAAATAAAAAAAAAAAAAAAGAAGTTTTACTGCCTAGAATTGGATATTCAGTCCTTGTTTTGTATTCAGTGTAGGACAGTTTCTGGAACCGTTCTCAAAGACAGGGAGGCATTTGCTGACTGCACTAAGGTGACTCATGCAATACAGTACCAGAGTTTTACATCAGTAAGTACAAGTAGTGACCCATAGACATCTGTAAGCTGTAAGGGAGTCAGTTCTCCAAAAACAAGAGTATTTTCCATTCTTTCATTCCCTGAACCAGGTCCAAAGGTACTGAAGAGGCCAATGAAGAATAAATGTCACCCAGATGACACGTAGCTGGAGTGATGAGTTCTTAGGGGACCAATATCAAGAACTCCTTGACAGAAGACAATCACTACAGTTTATCTGCATAATGTAGGATTTCTCCCCTCATGTAATCTCACTTTCTGTATAGCTCTTGCCTCCAGCACAGCACTGCAATGTTTCTGTTGAATTCAGACTATCAAAACATTAAAAATCCATGTTCGGTGTGGCATTCTGCCATTTATCTTAAATATACCCTGATGTTTCATATTATTAAGTGTTGTTCTGTGATTATCAATGATAAAAAATCAAGCTGGGAGAAGAAAAACACATTCTTTGTTTCTGTTTGAGACCTTGGAATAACTAGAGCAATCTATCCAATAATATTTTGATGACAACATACACTGCCAAAGTTGGACCATGTCGTTATATTCAAATCATATATTTTAGTTTTATCCTGGTCTGAAACTTAAAGAACCATTTTTTTTTTCCAAAATTGCTTTACAAAATATATTGAAAGTAGAAAGTAATAAGGGCATTTAGAAAGACAGCAAATGTATTCTGCAGTTGGTTTAATCATCTGAAGTTGAGAGATACAGAGTGTTGGTTTAATTCCAGTGGGGAACAAAGCCCACAGAGCCACTCACTTCTGCTGCTTCAGCAAGCAAAGTAACTTCTTCAAATTCTTTCACCACTTCCCATGGGCAGGCAGGTGTCCAGGCATCTCCAGGAAATCTGGCCTTCATCATGTCTCTTGGTTACTTGGGAAGACAAATGTCATCACTCTGAACTTCCCCTTACCACCCTTCCTTCTTGTTCCCCAAGCATCACATGATGAACATGGCACAATACGATCTGGAATACCCCTTGGCTCAGTTGGGGTCAGCCATCCTAGCTGCATCCCCTCCCAAAACTCTGTGCATCCCCAGCCTCCTCAGCAGTGTGGTGGGATGAGAAGGCCTTGCTGCTGTGTAAGCACTGCTCAGCTAAAACATCCCTGACTGGCCAACACTGGTTCAGCAATTCTGAAATGCAGCCCCATGCCACCTGCTATGAAAAAAGGAAGCCCATTCCCACCAAACCCAGTACACCAGCTCATCATTCTCTTTTACAAAAAGTCAATGCTCTGCTACCTCAGAATGCCTATCTATTAAAAAAAGTTGATAACAATTATTCTGTAGTTAATGAGGAACTAGTAAATATAGTTTAAAAATACTTAGAACAAAGAAGTTATGATAGTGTAAGTAACAGAATACAGTGTTATCATGTGCCTGCTTATGTGTTAAAGAATTTCAAGGTGTTGAACCAGATCATGAGGTTTAATAGAAGGAAATCCTCCCATCTAACGTGTCTGAAAGAAACAAGAGCCCAATCAAAGCAGCCTCCACCAAAACAATATATGTCATCCAAAAGCTCCCACATTTTCTCAGTTAATGGCAGAGAATATAATTCCAAATTAATTCCTAAAATCAATTACCTTACAGTTATGGATAACATATTTAATTTTTGTTTCATTTTTCTTTGCAGCTTTGTGATATTAATTTTTATATTTGGTTATAGTTACTATTACTTATGCAGAAAAATGAAAAAAAAATGGAAAATATGTTTGGATACGTATCCCTTGAACATGCTGTGCTAAAGTAAAGGATGGTCTGAATTGTTTTACCCACCAAAAAAGGTTGCATTACTGGTTTTATTACTTCTCCTAGGTAAGGGATATATTAGATTCAACTAAATTAATGTCATTGCTGTATTTGTGCCACCGTGATGCACAATACTACTTGAAAAATAGCACACCTGCTACCAGGAAGAACGGGGTGCAGAGATTTAGTTCCATTTTGAAATGGAAATTATTTATCTTTAAAATTAGTATAACACAGGAAAGCTACTAACAGCTGTAGCAGTGCAGTTGCTAAAGATTGTCAACATAATTTTCGTGTCAACAGAAAATTTTGTGTGCATGAGAATTCAGAGCTCATGAGAGATTCTTGATTGACATCCTTAGAGACTAAAGTCTTCAGCTGGGAGAATTCACTTGACCATACTGGTTTTGTACTCCACTTATATAACAGTATTAAAAAAAGACTGAAGAGCAGAAATATGCAGATATTCCAGGTGAAATTAACCTGTATGTTTAGGGGTGAAACAAATCTTGCTTTATTACTACACTGCAGCAGAGGTAAAAAAAAGTCATTCACCACAGAAACTAGGTGGGAGTAAGGTCTTAAACGGTGATTTAAGCATAGTAAATCATCACCAGTGTCAGTTTCAGCTCACTACAATAAGAAGCAAGAAAAGCAGACAAGGAAAGTGAACAGGAAAAGCTATGTCTGGAATACACTACATGGAAATGCCTGACAAGTCAGACTTTAATCTGGTGCAACGTCAATAGCTCAGGAATAATAATAAATTAAGAAGGTAGAGCTTAACCGTATAACAAAGCAAATTTCATTATATTTGTAGTCTCAGACTAGAGTAGTTTTAGATGTCACTACTGATCTAAATATATCAATGTAAAAACTGGGTAAGTCATAGCAGCACAATATCTGTATGTGGGTCAGCAGAACAGGAAGCTATTTTAAGAGAGAAATTCAGCTTTAGAGAATTATATTTCAGTTTACCAGAGAAGAAATTATTGAGAGGATTCTGTTTGAAAGCGAAAACTTTGTAAGATTTTTCCTAAAAGCTTTACACATCTTGCATTTTTCCTCATTTGAAAAACTTGATTTACTAATTTTTTTGTCACTCAAACCGACTTTTGTGTTTTATTTGCACAGGTAAGAATAGTGATGGGATGCTCTGTTTGGATGTTCTGTGGTTTTTTACTTTACTTGAACCATTTGTTCCTTCATGAACTGCAAATTCAGTCAGCAGTTGTTTTCTACATTAAACAAAATTTAAAAGAAACATAAGCTATTCATAACCACCCCCATTCTTGTGCATTTACTACAGAGGGGATGAGTGGAAAGAATTTTGCCGTCTTGTGTAAGTCTGCGTTAACTGAAAGTTATTATTTTTCACATTAAACAATTACAGCTGGAAAAGACAATGTATGTTGGCTTGTAAGGATGCAAAACAACTTCCTGCTCTTTATAATTCCCCTTAATGTTTTATAAAATCACAGGATTTGTATTTTGGATCTACTGCTTAATTCAAAGTGTCTTAAGGTTAAGGAGTTTTATTTTAAATAATGAATGAATAAAAGTCATACTAGTTTTTATGTTATGATAATTAAATACCAATAACCTAAAATGTCCCAGCCATGCCATTTGACTATCTCATTAGAGGATTTTGGTTTCTACCAGACATTACTAAAAAGGCATAAGGAATTTTATCATGCTGATCTCATGGAGAACAGAACATGAAAGACCTATACATTTTTCTGTAATTATTTTATATAAATGCTCTTTCTTTGGAGAATTTTTTGTGAATCATCCAAGAGGATGTGTAAATCTAAACTTCTGGCCAAGTTTATTGAATTTATTTCCCAATCAGTGTCTCCTCTGAAGATACTTATGTAGTTTTAAACAAGATTTGTCATATTCAAAATATAGCTGGAAGACATTTCATGGGAATAATTGGGTTAAGTCAACCCATTTTTCTTTTCATTGTGTACCTTAGTTAGTTATACTGTAGCATATGAAATAGCACAGGTTTCTGCCTGCCTTCTGATGTCTGCAGAAGATTGGAAGATAAGAAAGTGGAACTCCTCCACCAAAAAGCCATTTTCAATTTTCATTAATTTTCAAAAGAAGAAAAAAGAAGAGAAAATCTCTAAAAGCACCATTCCTCAGTGAAACTGTGGCAGTTTTGTCCACGTAAGCATGCTTGAAGTTTTAAGATGCAAATATACTGCTGTCATTATATTTAGAAGAAAACTTTAGTGATTCTGCTACCAATTTAAAATTTCATTTCTGTAGGTAACCAACAAAATGCTGCATTTGGACATGCTCCCACTGCCTTTTATTTTTTTTTTTTTACATGGAAATGTGAATAACTGTGTATATCTATTAAAGTAAGAAAAGAACTCTCTGCAAAGTTTAATTTTTACTTTGGTGACTTTTCTAGGTGTTGATCCCATACTTTATAGGGTTGAAACATTAGTCAAGAAAAATATGTCTTTTGAAGGACTAACTGTAAGTGTTAGATAATTCAACACTTTGGATAGAAAAAACTTGGAAGCAAAATATTATGCCATAGCTGGAAATCAGTAAACATTTACTGTTCCCATTTGACAGTGATTCAAAAGGGATCTTTCCAGACTCTAGAGACAGCAAGGAAGCCAAATGCTTTCACTGTTTCCAGGGACTAGAGCCCTGAACTGTTTATCTTTATTTTTAAATAATAATGTCAAACCCTGTGCTTGGTTCAAGTTAGAAGAACTCAGTTCCTGCCTGTCTCATGATACAAATGGTTATTATAATGTTAACTTGAGCAGAGTTATTTTCCCCTCCTCTTGAAGCTGTGGATAAAGGATTCATTAATGTGTCTTTCTTTCACTGATTTTGTTTCTTGTTCTTTTCCACATTAAGAGTAATTACTTTCCCACAACCTGGCCTCTTTTGATGAGGACTACTGTTTTCCACATGTAAAAGGTTATTGATTTGACAAAAATGGTCTAATTTAGAAGTCTAAGAGTGCTGCACAGCTGGGAAGAAATTCTAAAACTGGCCAAGTCATTCATCCTGCTCTTGGCAGTCACAAATGCAAAGCAAAGACTGATTTTTGATCTTGTTTTCCAGTCATTTTTATTTTCATGATTCTGCATGGGTATAATATTAGGTATCAATTACAAATATATTTAAAATTTAGCACGTAGATTAGTATTACAATGTTAACTATCCACAGTACCTTTTCATGTTCAAAATCTCACAACAACAAATTAATATTTATGGTTTTCCCAGACTGATGGACTTGTATGTTATATTATTTTTTGTGAGGTTCCCATATCAGTGGCCTCATTGATGTCATTATGAATATTTTTGAAGGAAGATTAAAGTACTGCTTTGAATGAGTAAATGTGGCACAGTTTCTTCATCTCTGGTTTTAAATTTAAAAGTTGAAATGTGTTCACTATTCTATTGCATAGCAATGAACCCTTGGAATAGCACAGTTAGCTCAAAGTGCCTCTTGGAAATTTAAAACATTTTCAAGTAATTGATGGTATCAGAATATGGTCACTATGGAATTAAAAATACTCTGATCTGGGATCACTATTGTGATCTATTCTGATATAAGACAGATCTATGGAATTTTCTCATTCTAGTATTATAGTACCAATGCCTTTTTAAAATTGTATAAGATCAAACCACATAACACAGGTCATAGGAAAGCTGTGGATAAAATTATGAAAACATATGAATCCTTCTTTCAAGAGTGATTTAGAGAAGGTTATAACTGATATGTACATAAATGAAAACACTTCAATACACGTTTTGGAGGATATTCATGAGCAGCTGTTTAAGTCCTTCCTCTTTTAGAATTTGGCAGTTGGCTTTAAAAATAGTTAGGTGCCTGATAAGGCTCTAAGCATCTAACGTGTCTGAAATGATGTCCTTCAAAATCTGCCCATGAAAAATCAGTGAAACTGGAATCCAAAGGATAGATTAATCCTCAGTCTTGGTTAGAAATCAATAAATATACACTTTGACACACCATGTGGCATTTTCCCCGCTTCTTGGTCTCTCATCCTTCAGAGATGAATCTATAAACCTCATTTAGCACTGAAAGTAGTTCAAAAAGAAATGTGGTTATTGTGATGTTCGGAACATCACAAAGTTCTCAAATTATGCTGAGTGGGTTTCATTACAGGGAGCTTGGTGCCTTGATCTTGTATAGAAAGAATTAGCAAGTCTTAGCATGCTGGCTCTTGGGAAATGTAAATCAACTGATAGAACTGGGAAATAAAGTTAAATTCTAGCTTTCTTCTGGACCTAAGCAGCTATTTCAGTTCAGTGCCCCATTAAAATGAGATTCAGAGCTTCGGGAAAAAACACATTCATGTTTCATTGTACTACACAACTGTAACTGCAGAGCAGCCCAGCTACTGGGCATCAAGAAAAAAGTTATTCTTTATCAGTGTACTTGCTGTGTCTCTTCCTGATGACAGTTAGCATGGCATAAGGAATATATGGTTTCATCCAGAGGCAAGTGAGAAGCCCTGAAACCTTGGCTATGGGTTTAGAATGATCAGCTGGCAAGAAGACTCCTAGGTTACAGATAGGCTGGTAACTGGAACTAGCCTGGCTGTGGTCTCAGATAGACTTATGAACATGTATGTATACAAGTGTCTTTGAGGTCCAAATCTCCATTCCCAGAACTCCTTGTGACTTTTACATTATAGAAGAATGAAATTATTTTTAAAAAAGAAAGTAAGAGAAAAAACCCCACAGTGGTTGAATTAATGTGCTAGGGTTGACCAATCTTACCAAAATACTGGAAATCTAGCTTTTCATGGGGCTTATACATAACAACACACAGGTTAGATCTCTATCTTTAGAGATCTCCAAGGTAGGTGTCTACATCTGCTCTCACAAGTCCAGGCCTTCACTGTAAGAATTGTAAAAAATGTTAGAATGAGATTAATCTGACCCATGTTAGATTACACAATAAGGAAGAACTGTGTTGTAAAGCACCTCTTTGTCTCCACTATCACAGAGAGGTTTTTGAATCAGCTTAGAAGTGGGCATCTTTTCCTGGGTTTTGAATACCACACTCTCCTTAGAAGGGAAATTAGCTGTTATGACTTCAGACCAAATTCAACAATACACTGGTGACAAGCACACCTATATATTCTTCAGTGCTTATTCTGGAAAAAAACCAAAAACTGCTCTCAAGAATTAGATTGGTACCTGCTTGTCTCCCACAGCTGCTCCAAATCTAGCTGGTTGCCTAGATTGGACACACAGAACTTCCTCTCTGAGTGTTTTTGTGGTTGAGTCTAGTTAATCAGAATTACCTATATTCACAAAGACCTAATATTTTAAAGAATTTAGGCTAATAAACCTGACTTTGACAGTAATTAGACTGTAGAGAATTCAGACTCCTTAATTAACTGACCACAAGGACAATTCTGAAAAACCAGGAAGTGAGTAATGACAAGCAGCTGGGTATTGTAACTGAGGGTATCTGAATCTGAAAAATGACTGGCCAGATGCCAAGCTAGGTTTTATTCCTTAGCTACCTATGTAATTTTTCACTGTCTTCTTTTTCATCTCTTGGGTAGGTGACTGCCCATCAGCTTGGTTGTGAAAAGAATTCCAGTGCAAAGTCTATTCATGCACAAGGCTGAATATTAGCAGTGATGGGAAGACCCTGGCCTTTTAGGAATTGCAGGAATAAACCTTCAGTAACTGTCTGTCTTTGAACTACTGCCCTTGGATGTCATCTTGCTTGGGCAATCTCATGCATTGATAATTTCACTTTTCTGTGATAACCTGGTGAACCAATGGATTTTTCAGGCATGGTTTGCTAGGCTTAAAAACTACATTTTCAATAATACCATTGATGTAAAGCAACTATACTTTGTTAATGCTTTTTAAAAGCATTGTTTGCTTATGTCTCTTTAGTAACTACCTATTCCACTGCTACTAAAAATCCTTTCAACTTTTGTTTGAAGCACTTATAGTTTGACATTACCAATATGCTGCAGTATCTGCTAACTTATGTGTTGCTGCATTTTGTGATGGTAAAGTGAAACATACAATTTAATTATTCAGGCTCAGTTTGTCAAGAAAACAAGCACGTTATGCATCCATAAATGATTGCATCCCACATCAGAAGTAACCTGACAGAAAGCTGTGCTTGTGTACTGTACTGAGTCTGTGTGTGTGAAAAGACAAAATAATTGCTCTGGGGAGTACCGAACATGTTCAAAAGCTTAATTCATTAGTATTGCAACTACCATACAAGAATGTCAACAAAGGCAGACGTTCCTACCACTATTAAATTCCATATGTTTCAGAACTGATCATAACATGACAAGGGGAGAGGTAAGACTATACGTCAATTTATTTCAGTTTAGGTCTGTGACTACACAGAAACTTATTTTAGATATCTTACACTGTATGTTCAGTTGTCTTTTACTGTATTCAGTCTCATTTTTGCAGGTTTATTATGATTGAACAGTTAAAGTTTGAGTTAATATGTTCTGCAGAAATCATCAATATTTTT
The DNA here is from genome assembly GCA_013398615.1 of Brachypodius melanocephalos. Taxonomy (NCBI): domain Eukaryota; kingdom Metazoa; phylum Chordata; class Aves; order Passeriformes; family Pycnonotidae; genus Brachypodius; species Brachypodius melanocephalos. Next base: position 31,001,462 of record VZSR01001685.1, read on the forward strand.
TTGAATCTAGGCCACCACAATTCATCTTAGCTTCTAATATAAGGTGTTTTGGCATGTGGTTATTTGTACCCATGAAGGAAAGCCCCAGGACACTACAACAAGATAAATTAACTTCCCTAAGTCTGTTCTGACCAAACAGATTTACATTCAGGTTTCTTGGTGAACAGTTTATATATTCTGCATTGAAGACGAAAAACAGGTTTTGTGCCTGACTGCTTGATTATGCTGAAAATGACTGACATTTAATAATAGGTTTGTAAGGATCTAAATCATGGAAGTTTCACTTTGATTTTTGAGCAGTTTTCTTGGGGTTTTTTTCCTGTCCTCTTGCATGAGTGTGTACATCATTCTATTTTTTGTACACATTCACAGTAGGAAAGTACAATATTCTTTTTTCTGTGACTGGCTGCATTGAAACACCAAGTGAGGTGAGAGATGCTGTTACTCCACATCAGTGATATGGGTCAGTTCCCTGTTAGACACTAATCCCATTGCTGTGATGAGGTTCAGCTCTTCAACCCTTGTGTGCCCTAAGCCTTTGTTGCACTATTTGTGCAGCATTCGTGAAGTTTGGAAAGGATGAGGCAGGACAGGTCCAGGGTCAGCATGCAAGAATTCTCTTTATTCAAATTTTCTGACTCCATTTATATACACTGTACATAAGTGGCCAAGTATTGGCCAAAAGCAGATCATCCCATCGCTCGGATTGGTGATCATTTCAATCACTCAAATGTTCTCTCATTACAAAGGAATGTAAACATTTTCTTATTTACATGAAAAGGCTTGGGAACTCAGCTCAGAGTTCCAAAACATCAGAAGACTTTAACTTTAATATTAGAATGCAAGTCTAAGACATAGAAAAGCAGAGTGACAAGCCTTCTCTGCTGAAAAAAATCTTGGGCACTGTTTTTAGCTTTCAATCTGTAGGAACACACTAGAAATGCAAACCTCGGTTCTTATTCTACCTACAAGAATTTCAACCCAATTGTCTGATCATAAAAGTAATATTGTCTGAAGTAGATCCTGTTTTGCTTCAGCAACCACAAATACTTAATCAGCTCTACTATGTCAACAAGGATCTCCCTCTTCTGGCTCACTACTTGTAATTTTTCAAGGACATCCAATATATTTTATACTTGTTTAGTACCTAGACTTTGTAGATGTTTTTATAAAACTTTTTTTTTGTCTGTTTATTTGAAACTATAGAAATAAAAAAAGGGAAACAAAGCTTAGATATAATTTTCTGCTTCAGTTTCAATACTATTTCCTGATTATTCATGTTCAGGATCATTACATTTGGGGGAATTATGGGTCTTTAAGGTCCGTGGATTATGAATAAATGGTTATGTTGTTGCTGCAGTTACAGAAAATCCAAAAGGGGTACAAAGACCTACAGTTTGTATTCTCTCCATAGATACAAGAGAAAATACAGGACATGAACACCAGTAACAAAAAACCCAATGAACCAAAAAAGTAGACTGTAACCAAAATGCTAAATAC
>VZSR01001685.1:31003166-31108028 GCA_013398615.1 Brachypodius melanocephalos
ACAGTGTCCCTTGAGTACCTGTATTTTCCCAACATACTGTGGAAGAACAGAACTATCTTTATACACTCAACATTGCTTTATGTGACACAAGTGTATTTTTAAATTATATTTGTGTTGTATTCACCAGAATATCAGTTATTTCTCTTTTACGTTATTCTTTGTTAGACTTGCTTTTTTTTCACTTTTGCAGGTATTGTAAAGGGTTAAGAGAGAATTATTGTTTTCTGCTAACAGTACTGAAGTGTTTCTCAAGGGTAAAATACTAAATGCCAAGAGGTTAGGTCCACTGAGAGTCAACTGGGAGAGCAAAATCGTATTTCAATATTGCTGTTGTTATCTTTTAATTGTATATGATATCAACTGGACTGGACTGATTATACTAAATGGGAAAAGAGGAAAAGGTTCAGCTGATGTTGCCCTATCCTGATGACATGAGATAACACTCTGAAAATGTGCAGTATGTTCTGATAAGAGAAAAAAAACCAAGGATAACCTTTCACATTTTCCCCCTCGGGAGTCCAATGACTATTATACTGGAATACCAGATTTAGGTGATAATGGTACTTACCTATTTATATCTTTCTTCAGAAGGAATATTTTGTCAACACTCTTGAAAGCAGACATACCCTTTCACTGATATCACATAAATGGAAAAGAAAAATGTCAGCTATTAGCATTTGTATAACTGAATGGTCCAGAGATCAACACAGTGTTTCCACATTTCATGTAAAGAAATTAAAATGCTGGCAGCAGGCACTCCTTTTTTCTCATGTGTCTTGAAATTCAGTCTTCCTCTGAAATTCAAGGAATTATCAATTTGTATCCCAGTGCTATGATTGTAGATCCCTCTCTGTAGAGGTGAAGGGATTCACCAGAAACAGGGAATTCTTTGTATACTGTTCTCCTTTTGAAAAAAATGTGAAAACTTGGCTCCTTTTCTGCATGCATATATTAACATTGACTTTGGAAGAAAAAACATGCCTGTTTGATATTTTTCAGATGTGGAGCCAACAGGGACCTCTCTGGCTATGGATCTGTAAAATGATTTTAATTTTTTTCTGCATTTTACCCTAGAGATTCTCAAGTTGGTTATCAGGAGTGCTGTGTGAGTGGACATCATAAGATGGTTTATGACTGGGTCATGTTTGTTTTGGGCTCCAAACTGACACAATTAGGCTAAAGAAAATAGAATAAGTTTCCTTGCAGTTCAGATACTTCCTGGAAAGACATGTGTTGAGCTGAGAAGTTTTCTGAGAAAATGTAGGTCATCTTACTTTTAAAGTCTGGATATATCTAAAAAAAACCTGCCTGATTCTGACCTCTGGAGCAAAATTGCAGTTTTCAGTTAAATAACAGGGACAGAAACAAGTCTTTCAACCTGAAAATGATATAATAAATCTTTTGAAGACTCTCCTGATGTTAATGCAGTATCAAGGAAGAGCACATAAGGGTTAGAATCAGATTGCATTCTGTGCTGCATAAGCACACAGGAAGGCATGAATTTACTGTCTTCAATTATTGATTAATCTGAGTTAACAGACAGAAAAATGCGGTGCAGTGGAAAGGTTTTGAGGGAATTTAAATGGAATTGAGATTTGTTTAGTTATACATTAAAATGTAAATAAACAACTAATAGAAGTGCCATTAACTGCCAATGACTACTGAAATATGAATTGTCATTTTAGATGGAGATTGTGAGCTAGTGGATAACCTTTCCTTTATAGCAAATCATTTTAGTTCCTTTGAAAAGATAATACTCTGATATAATTGGTTGGAGCTCTATGTATGACTTTGCAACTGTCAGACTAAATGTTAAAAAGCAGGGAATTAAAGTGATTTTCTGACATAGGGTTTAAAATCTCAAAAATTTTGCATCTTGTTGTTTCGGCTTAGTCGTGAATCCTGAGCAATGGATTGTCTTAGCAAAATATCCTCCAAAGTTGTTAGTGGTTATGTTTTATAGTGTTTAGAGTGTGGAAATCTTTATGTCATTTCTGTTAAGTCAATGTAATTTTGTTTTTATTTCATGAAATTCTACTTAACAAAAAAAAAAATTCTAGTAAGAAGTGCAAGGATTGTAAGAGAAAGATGAAAAATCTGTGAATAAAATATAAGCTTTTTCTCTCTTGTTTTTAAATTTTCTGAAAAACTTTGGTTACCTTCAGTGACTCCAACTGAGCCACAAATTTTTGGGCTGAAAACAATCTGGATGTTTCATCCAGTAAATCATTTACACACAGTTTTCCTGTTCTCTATTCCCACAAGTATGCTTAATCTCACCTGCTCAGTGAAGTCATTAGACTGCAGCACCTCTCTAGGTAATTTATTCTATTATTCAACTTTGTTCTCTGTAAAAAACCCTCTTCCTGACAGTTAATCTAAATTTTAAATTGCAAGCCTTTTTTCTTTGTTTCATGTCTCTGAATCTCTACAAGTAGGTTTCTGCCTGTTATTTGACTACTTTTTAAAAAAGGTGTATTTTTAAGAAAAAAATTAATAGGTCCCATTGTATATTAGTTCTAAGCAACCTTTTGTGTTCCATTTGAACTCACCATGGTGAAACATAGAACCTTCTTTAAAGGACTTGACACACTTCATGTCTTTTAGAGGAAAGAAAGAGATAGCAGTGGCTTATTAATAAATATTATGACAGCCCAAGAACATCCTTTGGCAAAGACATCTCAAGGAGAAAGGACTTAAGATGTTGACAAGGGGATGTTGAAAATGACTGGGAGTTACAATATGGGAATAGGCTAAGGACACAAGGAATAAAAGGACTCAGGCAATAAATGTAGGAATGGGCATAGCAGTTTACTCCCCCAAACAAACAAATAAGCAAATAAACAAACAAAAGTACACAGTGTGTGAAAATCACCAGAAGCAAAAAAAGTCCCAATACTGTTTTCTACTGGATAGTGTGAACATTTTGTCCATTAGCAAGAATACAGTGGATCTTTGTTATTGTTTTCTAAATCATGTGACTTTCTCTGAAACCTTTTTGATGGCATTCTTAGTACTTCTATGCCATTTTCATGTAGGAATTTATTTTTCATTTAAACATTTATATATCAATGTCTTTACTTTTTAAAATATCCTGTGGTGGGTATAATCTGTCTAAATTACATTCCTCTCTGTTTCATCTTTTCAGGGATTAACACAATCTATGTTCTTCCTAGCTGCTCACACTTCAAATTTTTATGTGTTTTCTTTGGGTTTTTTTGTGGGTGTTTGTTTGTTTGTTTGTTTATTTGCTGTTGTTTGGTTGTTGGGTTTTTTGTTTGTTTGTTTGGGGTGTTTTTTCTGTAGAAATTGTTAAAAGCAACTGCTCATAGCAATTTAATTTCATCTGGCAATTGCCTTTAGAATTTTGGTGATTAACATGACAGATACTTAATGGATCCAAAACATCCTCCACTTTTATGCCTTACAACATCTCTACCTGAAACTAATATGTTTTTACTTGAAATTAATATTCTTTTCTCTGTGCTTGTCTCTCATTTTTTTTTGTTGCTTTTGTTGTTTTTTGTTGTTAATTTAAGCCAGAAGAAAAGTAGTAGTGAATAATTAAAGGCATTTTAGTTTAGGTAGCGATATATGTGGGGAAAGCAATTTTATCCACTTCAGGAGTTTACTGTTGCCTTTGAGAGGCAAGAATAAGAATATTCTTTCTTAGACACCATATGACAAGGAGAAAATAATGTTATAATAAAGGCTGTTATGCTATCCATCCTTGTGAAACTTAGTGGTAGTTTCTGTATGGTTTTAAATGATTCTAAAGCATATTATAGCCTGGCACAAAGCCACGCTGTGTTCAGTGCCTTCTTATCAGACCTCTGGTGAGTCAGACAGGACACAATTACTGAGCTGAGTGCCAAGGTTCTGTTGTCTTTTCTGAACTGTGCAACCACTCTTCTCAAGGGTAAAAGCTCAGCAGAATTACCAATAGAAATTACTTCCACACACAGACACACTGCAGGAAGCTGCATTTAGAGCAAGAGAAAGGGGGCAGCAGGTTGGGCCCAGAGCCTGAGGCTTTCATAGTCTTGATTTCTACTTTCACTTCTCCATTGTCTGTGATAAGCTCACAAAACAAAATTTTTGAACACAAGCTCTAATTGTCCCTGCAGTGGAACTAAGAGAGCAATTCCACATTTGCTGAAACTCCTCATCTTATTCTTTTACTTCCTACTCACATATTTTCTGCATCTTTCAGCTCTGTGAACATTATGGGGTTCAGGTTCACCACATTACTGTCCTGACTGCCCTTGTCCCACCATGTAAGAAGCAAGGATTACTTGGATGGGAGATTTAGGTGCTGTAGCGGTCCCAATGGAAGCTCCTTTTTTGCTTCTCTCACAATGATATCTGACTGATTTTTTCAATTTTTTTAGTGTGATTTTGGACATAGATTTCATCCTTTTTATATCAAAACTTACCCACAGCTTGAAACAATTATATCATTATAAATCCAAAATAAGAAAAAAGTTAGCAAGATGAATTTTTAAGCTAATACTAAATTAACGAGCCCATGTTTGCTCTCATCTAGGCTTAGAAGCACAGCTGAGGCATTTTGTAGTGATTTTTTTACCATTACTAGCAATTAAAAAAGAAGATTTAGAAAAAAAATAGAAAAATTACATTCTTAGAGGAAAATATTTCTGATTTTGATTGTGGCCTCTCCAGGTAAACAATTGAGCTATTCCTCAAAATTAGGTATTTAACATGGTTTCTTTATACAAAAAAAAAAAAATTATTGCCCATTGTTTCTGGTTATTTATTTTGTGTAGGAGTATATAAATTAAATCACATAGGCTTGAAAGGATTATGAAACAATGTAATAACTAAGATTTCACCATGGAAAAGTAAATGATTGAGGAAAAGATTGAACAATCAGAAGGATTTAGTATTCATTCAGGAAGAGGTCAAGCAGGAAATCCTAGAAGAAGAAAAGCAAAGACAATGCCAAAATATTGAGATTCTACAAAATTAGAGCACTGTTTTATAGCATCTTACCATTATTCTGGAATATCTTTTAAAAATTACAAATTTTTGTAAATATAGATACATAGCTATTTTGAGTAAATTTTTATCTGAGGCTAAGTATTATCAATACTATCTTTGTTTCTAAAGGAAAAAATTCTAAAATGCTATCAGTTTATTTACCAGTGATAATGTTAATTATAGCAACGAGTAACCCATCAGTCAGGACAATGCACAGTGGTCAATACGGAGAATATGAACATCTCTGTGATTAAAAATCATTATGGGAGTGTCGCTTAGGCAGCTTTGATAACAGAAAAAAGAAGCTTCATTTTGTTTCTGCAGTATTTAGGTCAGTCCCTGAGATTTAATAATTAAAAACTATTAACCTATAAAGTTAATATTTAACCTAAAAAGTGTGGCTGCCACATTACAGTCCTACAGACATAAGGGCTCTAGTGTCCTACTGTCATATCCCTCCTGAATGTAAAACTCAAATCTCATTAGCATTTACATCATCAGAATGCCTTTTCCTTTCTCCAGGACTATCTTCAAACTTCTGTTTTATTTATGAAAGTTGTAACCAAACCAGTAAAAACACAGCAGCAAGAAAAGTACCTCAAAACTAACCTATATTAATTTTTACCTTTCCATTATCAATCAGTCCTCCAAAGCCTTCCCTGTGCATAAGATGAGAATCAAAGGCATTTTAGAAGAAAAATTGCATTAATAATAAAAAAATGAAGGGAGAAAGCATGCCCTAGGGATGAAAATGGATAGAAAAATAAATAGGTTAACACCCTCATTCTCCTCCCAAAAAACCTCAACCAAATAAAAAACCAAATCCCAAAACCCTAAAGGTTACAAGACTCAAATGTCGAAGTTCTGGTTCTGGTAAAAACTAGCTTGCACTGCCTAACACAAAATGTAGTGACTGGTTTAACCGCATGCAAGGGGCTACAACAATGAATTTCAACTTGCTGAACAGAATTCATTATTGCTTCTGTCAAAGGGGGTGTTTTGTGGCGAGAAAAAAACTGGCTGAAAAACCCTGGCATTAGCACAAAGGTATTCTCCATTTGGAAGGTCAGGAACAGACATGGTGGGAGTTTACTGCACTCGAGGATCACCATCTGTTTAAAAACCCCGCTGTGAGATTCTAAAAGCTCCTGGATGCCTCGTGGTACATTCAGTGCAAAATGGTGAAGTCTGAAGGTTCTCTCAGCTGGGCAGGCTGAGATGTACTCAGTCCTCAGCCCAAAGCAATTCCTTTATGCAGCAAAACTGAGGATACTGAAAAGACTGGGGAGAAAAGCTTTCATTTCTCTCAGTGCTAAGCTAAATGACAGCAGTTTCATTAGCCCATTTAGCTAAGTAAATCATATTTTTATGGCAGTCAAATGGGACGGAATCTGTCAGAAAAGCTGAATTGGGTTTCTCAGGCATTCATTTCTGGAAAAAAAAAAGAAACCCATTAGACCCTCTGCCATGAATCCAAGTCCATATGGTGAATTGAAACAGTTTGTTTTAAATTTCCTCCGAAGTGGAATCAACCAGTGGGACTCTCAATATACAAGATTTGAAACAGGAAGAATTTTAAAATAAATTTACTTGACTTTTTTTTTTTTTTTTTAAATTTAGGAGCTTCTTACAGTATATATCCTTAATGAAATCGATAATTCTGAGGTCTGCTTCTCCCTCCAGGTGTGCAAGTTTTAAAACACCATATCCACACCATTTGCAATAGACTTTTTTCCAATATACTTCAGCGTGAATGGTGGAAGAAGAGCCAAGCTTCCATATAATCTAATGGAGTTTATCAAATTAAAAAGAGTGTAACTAACACAGCACAGATTTTGCCCTGTGTTTAAACAAAGTTAAATATTAAATTTTGTGTAATTATCTCATTTTTTTGACATTTCTTAAAAAACAGGATAGTGTAAGGGATACTGTTTTACAGAGAAATGACACCTGGTTTGGTGAAACAGAGATACAAAGAGAGTCCAGCAGCATGGGGAGGCAAATGCCAAAATACATCTCTTGGCACCACACCACTGCTTAAGAAGAAGAAGTTGAATTGTTCCATAAGAAGCTTGGGACTGCAGCAAAAGCCAGCACTTATCTCATTGTGTTGTTCTCTTTATTCTCACAGTAGCCCTCCAAGATTAACCATCTCACCCACTTATTTTTTTTTCTGTAGACCAGCATGCAGCTGTTAATTATCTCTATTTGGCAATCTTCTTTTTTTTCCTACTCCTTCTATTTCCTGTGCTATGACCCACTAACAACTTTTTTTCCCCATGGAAGAAAAAAATGCATCAGCTTTCATGGTTTTTTTTCTGAACATTAGATACCTTGAGAACAATATTAATACATTTTTAAAAGTGGGAGAAAAAAATTTCTGAGTTCCTTAAAAAACACTTGAATTAGCCAAGACATTATTTTATTGAATACAATGGTAAAGGAAACAGGCTTAGTATCCTTTCAGTTGGAGACCATTCTGTGTACCACAGACAACAGGTTCCTTAGAACCCGCAAGTTACTGCCTTGTCAGCAATTTCCTGTGAATAATAAAATAATTATATAATAAATATAAATATATTACAAATATATTATAATATAATATATAAATAAAAATCTAATATATATTATATAATAATGATCAAAATAATTTTGATCAGTGTTTTATTTTTTCAATTTTTACCTGCCTACTTATTCTGACAATTTGAGAATTTTTTTCTTCAGCTTATTCCCTTACTCCCCTCAGTAAGGATCCTCTTTGACAGCCAATCCAAAAAAGTCAACCTAAGGCACCACTTCACATTTTACTTTATCCAATAAAGCTGTCAATTGACAGTGAAAGGGGTTTTTTTTTGTGTTTTTTTTTTTCTTTTTTTTTTTTTTTTTTCCCTCTAGGTCTCCCATGCAGGCCACCTAAAAAAATTGAAAGAAAAGAACTCGAACATGTATTTATTCCCACGCACAGACACACTCTGAACAAGTTCATACAGACAGATGTCATATGAGCAAGAGGCTGGGAATAAATGTTAGGCCTGAGAAAGCTAAAGAGGGGAATATGATAAGTTATGGTCCTCTCATATAGTCAGACACATTAGATGATGTAAACATAATGTGAAACTGCATCCTTGTCCTGAGGATGGCTGGGATGCTGTTAACATCTTTCATAGCAACCCATACAGTATTGTTTTTCATTTGTGCCCAAAGAACTGCTAGAAAACTCCAGTGTTTTGGCTGTCACAGCACTGTGTTCACACAGCCTCAGAGCTTCTCTTTTTCCCCCTCTGACACCCCAGTAAACAGAGTGGGAGTGGGCAGTGCACTGAGGAGGGGTGACCACTGGGACAGTTGACACAAACGGGCCAAAGGGATATTCCATGCCATAGGTTTTCATGATTAAAAAAAACCAGAAGATGGTGGCTGGCATTGTGGGTTGGCTTCCAAGTTTCAGAGAATTTCTGGGCATCCATCTGTCTGTTGGAGACACTGAGTGATTTCCTTTTTTTGACTTTTTTCCCTTATTCCTTCACCTATGCAGCTAGCTTGAAAGAAACTAGACTGGCATTTGAATAGATTTTCCAGTTTAATTTTTCAACACAAGAGCTATGGCAATAAAAGTGCTTATGTAACCTTTGAAACAAGCCATTATTGGAAAAACCCAAAATAAAACAAACCCAAAATTAAGCAGCAAACCAAACCAAACAAAACTCCTTCTGAATATAAAATTTCTTTCATTTGTATTTTCCACAATGTTATGATTCATTCACATTAAATTCATCATGAACTTAATGTGAAATTGGGGTCATCATAGATCTCCAGACTTGAGATATGACATTTGGTACTTATTCTAAGGATAAGCTTTAACTATTTTGTTTATGTGAAGTCTCTTGAGCTATCTCAAGAATCAAAGTCCAACCCACAAATTACACTTCCATTTGGTATCATGAAGGTTCCTTCTGGACATCTTATAATAAGACCTTTGAATACTTCAAACTGAGTTTGAAATTAAATGCATCTGCAAAGCAATAGGTGAAACTGGAAATAAGTGCCCAAAATCAGGCTTTATATCCAAGTTGATTCCTTTTCAGCTGATGGAACTCCTGCCTAAATAACTGTTTGTTACAATATTATTCCTTTGTGACTCAAAATAGATGTTTCTGTGCATATCCAGTCTTGCTTCAGGCCACTTATTAGATAGCATCACCACATTTTGTACATTGTTGGACCTTATTGTTTTTCAACTACAAACACCAATTCATAAAATCTTGTTCACATCCTGCCCTGGCCCTGCCCTGGCTTGCCAAAAGGTATGTAAGACCAGTTAAAGCTTTAACCCTGCATCCTCTGGTGAGAAAATAAAACATTTTTCTTCCCTATGCCCTCAAACAGAGAACTCATAACAAAGAACATACACAAAGAACAAACCAGTTATTTTATTACACCTGAAAATAATAAAGTATTCATTAAATTGTCATGTAATATGCTTTAACCTTCTTATTCCTTGCAAAAAGTAACAGGATATAATACCTGTATTGATGTTACTAGACTGTCAATGCAATTGAATCAAAGAGTAGCTTTATGTTAATAAACATGTTATAACAAATAACATGTCTAGAATCTGTGCAGATAAAAATACTTGTTTTCTTGCTTGAAATAAAAATGTAGGTGCGTCATTTTCTAAGCATTTGGCAAAAATTCCAACCATATGTAACATAACTGCCATTACATAGCTTTGTTTGCAAAAAGATTCACACAACTTTTTTCCTTGCCAGGTCTCTGATTTTGAAGGAAATCATCCATTAAACAATTTCCAAAATCTAAAAATAGTTTCTAAATTCATAACACTGGCTGTGCTCTTAATTTTATAATTTAAACTTCTTTAAACTGAAATCAAACCCTAAATCCAAGAATTCATCTGCTTTAAAGTCTGACTAAGTGTCTGTACATTTCATTTTGCTGCTGTCAGTTCTTTGCTGTAACTCTGAATAAGAAACAGGATGTTTCTTTCTTTGTCAGATAATAAAAACAAGAACATAAAACAAGTGTAGGATCTCAGTGTAATTCTTGGCTTGCAGTAGAGTTTTGAACAGTGTCATCTGACCAGAACAACAGGCTATATAAAAAGGCTTGTGAAGAATATTGCTTGTAGTTATTCCTTGTAGGTATTTTTTGCAAATTATATCTACTTGTCCAATATATAGGTATATGAGGCATGGAAGACAGAAATTCAGCTTCCTATTTAATATCTGTGAGGACAAGATGTTGTTCCTCAGGGATATGACAATCTAGATAAGTGACATACAGTCTAATTTTAATATCAGATCAGAATTTTTTTCTGATTTGGAAGCTACACAAAAGATAAGTTCATTAGTCCTGGTAAAATTCAATCAACTGGTTTTAACTTCTTAATAAATGACTAAAATTATATGGAATAGATTTTATGAGACAGATTTTATTTCTTTTCCTTTGTCTGAGCATGATATAACATCCAAGGTATGCCTGTACTAATGAGATGCAGTAGGAGTGCCATTTTATAATGATTATGTCAACCCTTAAAGCTAATGCCTAATTTCTACAAAGGGCTCCCAAGAGTTATCTGTAAGTTACTTATCCACAGAGGTATGAATATACAGTGGGACATTTATATAAATACCAGAAAATCCAAGTTCTCAAATGCATTGAAATCCACATAGTATTTTAAAGCTCCTAGAAGGAAGACTTATTTTTCAAGTGAGTTCAATTAATCACTATTTGTCTGTATGAAGTTCAAGGAAAAAAACTTGAAATGAGTCCTTCGACATGGGCATTACGTTCATGACAAGCCTACATTCCTCACTCCACACACCAAAGGCAGACTGAATAATCTACAAAGAAGGAGGAAAAAAATCCTCTGCCATTCCTTGGTAAATACACATTTTAATGATTTCAACACATAATGCATCGTCAGAGGAAGAGGAGATAAAATATGTCCCAAGCTGCAGCACTGGTGAGAGACACCCCAAAAACAGACACAGGCGAGGTGTAACAAATTTAACTCGTATGCCCACATCTCTCAAGGAAAGGTTGGGAGCGATGAGACAAACTGCCACTGCCCCCCACTCACAGGGGAAGGGGAGAGATAAAGAACTTCTGGAGACAGAATCCAGCCACTCTCTATGTCATTTAATGGTAAGAAACACAGATTGCCTAGAACAAAACTTAAAACTATGTTTCCCAAAACTAATACTTTATTAAGAAGACTACTGTAATGAAATGTGTCCAACCAGATTCCCCTCCTCTAGGTGTTATTCCTTACATAGACCAATATATCTGTCTTCTAAGTGTCCACAAAGCAGTCAAAAATAGATAATAGCATTAGTAAAAAAACCTAGCCACTGCCTCTATCACATATCTTTTTATATATAAAATTTAAAAAGCTTTCAGTACAGAAACAGAAATCCAGTTCTCACCTCGAAGACTGTCAGAGGCAAAAATAAATTTTTGCTGTCCATGAACTTCTGGGTAGCTTTAGTTATTATGCAAAATACCTTTTGTTTCGTAGAAGGGAAGGATAACAGCCCTCTACATATGGAGACAAATAGCTGGTCAAAAGGATCCTTTCAGGCATTTGGGTTCATCCCGGCATTTTAACAGCTTAAAAACAGTTGCTGTTTTCTGCTGTTTCTCATACCTTGAAGGTCAATTGTGTCTTAGTACATAATGCATCAGCCTGAGGAAAAAACGAGTTGTCTAATTGCCTATTTTAGAAAAAAACACAGGTTAAGTGTTTTGTCAGGGAGAAAGAGATTGATGAGTTGCTTAAAAAATAGGAATAGCGCCAGTCTGCATTTAGAATCCTCCACAGGTGTGGGCACAGTATATTTGATAGTTCAGGGTTTGTTAGTTGGTTGTTTTTATTCATTTTTTTTAACTTGACAGCAAATGCTAGGTTGTATCACCAGGAAAAACCAGCGAGTATGAGCTGTAATTTAGGGCAGCTGTCCTTTTTAGTAGGAAACTCATTCCATTGAATTATTAATTGGTGTCATCAAAAGAGTAATACAGACTTTCCAACTCCATCGTTTAAACTGCTGTTTTTTCAAATGATTCAAAATCTGTTACACTATGAAATGAATACATAAATCATCTATAAATACTTTTAACCATTTAGCTGACTATTAATACCTTTCTTATAGATGAATCTGTACCAATTTGAAGGCTTTTGCCTTTTTTTGCTTTTTCTTTGGCTGTTTTGTTGTGTTTTTCTTCTACCACCAAAGAAACTTTTAAAAGCATCCCAGAAAGGCTATCTTTTGCCTTGTGAGGTTACTATGCCTTCATTCAAACACAACAAGTGAGCAGGACTGTTTTCCGGTGTCCCGAGCCATCTCCAGGACTGCTTTCTCCTATGGGCTGTAGGTGGATCTGTGCTCCACTGGGGACCTCAATCACAACCTTGCCTTTCCATGGTCATTTGAGGCAGTCAGGTCATGTTCACACCATTCCCTCTGTGACATAACAGCAATTCTGAAAAAAACACTCTGAGATTTTCCTTTTTTTATCCTATAATCTGCTCTGCCATTCCCTGATTTTAAACTTTTATGTTTTCTGTTGGGCACAAATGTTTATGACATCAGACTTGTTTTCCTACATATACTTAGTTTATCATATTAACAGGAAGCATTTTAAACACAGAATAATAGAGGTGTTCTGCTCAAAATTCTGATATATTTTGGGAAAAAAAAAATATAATTAAAACTTTAGAGAGTGCCAGAGCTCAATTTAGTTACACATCAGCTGAACAAGTGTGTAGACTTTATCAGAAGAAAAGCGTTTGACTCGGGAATTTTTCTAGCAGATTTGAATTAAGTACTTAAATATGCTTTTGAACTCCAAGTGTCATATTTTAGCATTTAATGAATATTAAGAAAAAGCAATATAAATTTTGCAAAATCATTCTTTAGTGTACAGACACACTATTTAAGAAAATGTAAAATGATTTATAATCTGTCTTTGATAAATATTTACTGTAAAAATATAATTTATGAATTTTCTTATGATGTCAGCAAATTGTATCTACACCTACACATGCAGACCCACTCACCCATTGAGGGAATTCATCTATTCAGAGATCTGTTTCAGGTATCTCTTCCTAGGAACCTTAGAATTTACTCACATAAGTTTTGGCGTTTTTTAGGGTTTCTATAATCTTTTATGTCGCTGTGTTATTTCCTTACTACTTCTGGTAGTATTTCTGGTACTTCTGGTGTCTTAGTTTTTAGGGACACTTACAATTTGTCCAGTACCTAGGATATTATTTCCTAACTTACAAGTACTCAACATTTTTAACCCTAGAAGCAACATATAGTTAATACAGAACATCTGTAAAATACCTTGGAGAGTTAAGAAATAGGGCTCCTTAGCAATTCTTCCATCTGTAAGTGATGCCAAAATTTTCTCAGGGGTACTGGAATGGTGTGGATATGGAGCTGGTCTCCAGAGAGATTTGCTCATAATATCCTCAATACCTTTTTCTATCTTGTTTCTGCTGTAGCTGGGGGTTTGGACTGCCCACCAAAACAGCAGATACCTTCTGACAGCCATGGGGGACAGCCTGGCACTGGTGTCACATTGGAATTTCTGCTGGCTCATCTGCCACAAGCCTCCTGCACTGACTTTCTTAACAGATGAAGAACCTTCAGTTTATGAATTTCTCCTTGACTGTTCTCTTGACTCTGAATTCATCTTGACATTTGACCACAGTATTTGGATCGATGAAGGTGGTTCAGAAATTTGTTCCTGAATTTGAATATCCTTTTTGAAAAGTAGAATGCTAACTCTATAACAGCGGTGGCTGGAGACTAAATTGTGGCTACTACTACTGCCTCAGAAGTGTGTCCAGGCAATGTTTAAAGGTTGGATAATGTGACATTTTGGACTAAGCAGAAAAAATACACCAAATATTTTCCCCACTTTTCTTTTTTCAACTTTGTGTAAATATTGTATATACAAAAGTAAAAAAGCAGCAGAACTCTTTAACTATAACATAAAACATTACAAGTATTCAGCTACTTGCCAATAAATAATTACTATTTAAAAGCATGTCTTTGTTGTATACTTAGAAAGGCAGGCAAAAAAGTTTTTTTCAAGTATATAGGATTTACAGAACCCTCGTATCCTGGTACATTTTGATAAAAATAAAAAAAAAATTCTGAAATTTCAATTTAAAAAAGCACTTAGTTCCAGGTCTTCATCATGTGTTTTGCTTGCAGATGGTCAAGATCAAAATCAAGAGGGCCTTAACACAGCAACACAGAAGAAAGAACAGAAAGAAATGACAAAAATAATAGAAAAGCTATGGACAAACATTTTCTCTGGCCTTTCATACATCAAATTATGGAACATAAGTAGACTATAACACGAAAGAAAGAATCCATAATGGCAAATGTATGCATCCGACATCAATTCAACACTGACAACGACCTACTGTCCCTCTGGTATGTTTCTTTCATTATATCTTTGTCACCTCCACAAACACAGAAAATTTGATAAGGGCTGCCTTACTAGCTGAAGAGTCAAGACTTTGCATAGCATGGCTTTGACTTGCATTTTTAGCTTCAGTGAAAGGAGCCAACAAAGATACACTGTGGAATTATTATATAGGTTTCAAATCATTACTTGATATTTCAGCTACCTAGTTCTTAAAACCCATTTGAAACAATTTTGCAAGAGACTCTTAGTCATTTGTTTTGAATGGAAAAATTTTTATATTAAGACAGGAATCATCAGCCTAGAAAGAACTGCTGCATCTATGAGTTAGTGATACCAACATAAAACTTTAATAGAAGGCGCTCCTGAGTTCACAGGGATGAAAATCTGAAAATTGCACAATTATCTGTTAAACTGCAAGAGGCAAAAGTGGACAAAATAATTGCTGTGTGTACTAAAGGCTGGCTTTCATAGTGCTCATCTTTCAAAATATTTTTGATTACTTTTGTGTCTTAACTATGTGGTGTGCAGAGGTCTTCTAAGCAGGACTAACAAACTGTGTAAGAGCTACAAGTTTAAGTACAATATATGAAGTTAAACATTTTTAAACTTTAGCAGCTGAAATAGTTTTGTAAAGTGAACAGGTAACCATTTGACACAGTGCTGATGTTTTAGAAAATGTTTTTAGTAAAGACTTCACCATGATGTTTTGGCTATATAGTAGGGGCATTCTGGCATCTACTTAGAGGAATGTTCCTTATTTAATTCCTTATGCAGGTGGGAACTGTCAATGGAGCAAGGGCACACTCGGTGCAGGGTTTTGTTCAGTGTTTGATTTCATCCTGGACTCAAGCGTGAGAGGCACAAAACACTCCGGTCTTCTCTGGGAAGGCAAAAGAACATGTGCTTAACTTTGAATTTTTAAATGCCTTCTTGAACTCTGTCAGAGTACTCTGTGTATGACCACAACTAAAGTTTGAACCAAAATAGTTGTGGCTGGTAGGCATTAATCCCTCCACATGAACCATTGTGTTTTTTGGACAAGCTTTTGATAAATGTGCTAAACTGCTCCAGGCTGAAATCCTCTCTGTTACTCCTATTGTTCCTCTGTATCTGTGCCTACTGCTTAAACTTTTCCAACACTGAGCTATTTTCCATGTAAGTAGCAGGAGTGGAAATGACTGACTTTCTGCTTGCATTTCAAGTGTGTGCTTGTGTGGAGCACGTCACTGTGTGGAGATGACTGGTGCTTGTTTGTTTTTCTTGATTTGGAAACAAACCACCTCCCTTTTAAGTGCAAGAAATCATCCTGCCTAGCAGTGGGAAGTGGTCTTGCTGTGGTCTTGCTTATTTAAGATGGAGATGATTAAAGACACACAGGGTTCAAAGAATTGTGGGGTTTCTTTCTCAGTAGATTCTGGTTTTTCCCCCTTTTACTCTAAAAGAAGTCAATTATGAAAGATGTTTTTTTCTGCGTACGAAGACACGCAACTCTTCATAATTTTCTAGAACAATGTGTGACACCTATTTAGTTAAGAGAAGCCCATTCAAATTTGCAATACTTCTCTTTTGTAAAAAGGCCCTCAATTCCACCAGGAGACGGATATATTGAACAACCAGTAGAACAGGAAAGGTTATTTTGCCTTGGCTACGTACCTAGTATCCTAGATGAAAGATCAAATTGAATTGAAATACATTTATTTTATAACTGGTCATGTGGAATTATATATAAAGCTATTGGAAGTTTTTTTGGGGATTTTTAAAAAATTTTGGTAGCCCCACATCAATGTTTCAGGGCCTTTTGTCTCTTTGCTTCCATACCCCACTGCTCGTCCTTTGATTCTGTGCAATTTTTTTGGTGAACCAATATTTACATGTAGCGACCATGACAATTTTTGTGACATTACATTTGTGATGCTAAAAAATTAGAAAAATTGTAATGCCAAAATTACTCTGTAAAAAATTCTTGCAGTGACTTGTAATGCCGTGATATGAAAAAATGGGTAAAAAAGATGGGAATAATTGCCTTTATGTAAAACTATATTTCTGATTTAACTGACACATGGCTATTACATGTGTTTTTATTTTGGGAAATGTGTCACATGGTTGTTTCCTATAATGTTTGCCATATGCTACGTTGCTTTTGCACAGAGTAGTATTTTTTACTTCAGACAAAATAAAGATAGATTATTTTCATATTTCTAGACAAACTAGTGTTGGAATAGTTAAAACACTGGCATTGCTCACATAATTTCTGGTTGAAAAGGTCAGGGAGGAGACAAAAATATCTTATCTCTAGGATCCTGTACTAACGCATGTTTTTATGTACCTTGGATTTCTTAAGTGAGTTCTGTTCTGCTAAAGTGCTTGTATGTAACTTTGAGAAGTCATGAATGGAATTATCAGTTTGGTTTAAGATCAGTAAGGCTAAAGTTAAATTTCTAAAATCTTTTCCCCCTGGATTCTGTCATGTTGGATGACAACGCTAGAGGCATGGAGTCTGGACACCTTTAACTTCACCTTTGCTTTCCTTCATGACCCTCACATCCAGATTCTATCTGTGTTTACCACACTTAGTAGCATACACTTTCATCTTCTTCTAAAACCTAAGGATCCTCAGATCCTCTCTCCTTTCATGTCTCACATACTGCAGCTTATTTTTTCTCCTCTTAACATGACACCAGTGACTCCCTTTCAAAATGCTTCTGCTAGTGTGGTCTTGAATCTTGCTTCACCCCTTCTCCTGAGCTATT
The DNA here is from genome assembly GCA_013398615.1 of Brachypodius melanocephalos. Lineage (NCBI taxonomy): Eukaryota > Metazoa > Chordata > Aves > Passeriformes > Pycnonotidae > Brachypodius > Brachypodius melanocephalos. Next base: position 31,020,386 of record VZSR01001685.1, read on the forward strand.
AGTTTTATTTCTTCTGCTGAATTAAACTGCTGTTTTTACCAGTATGTCCTCTCAATATTTTAGTAAACATTCTTCTAATAACTTCTGTTTTCCTTTATTCTTCCTCATCCCTACAACCCATGCTTTTCTATTTTCTCTTTCCCTATATTTATTTTTCCTTTGTTTCACCTGAGAGTTAGAGATTGAAGTAAAAAATTAAAATGTTTTCTTTGCCCATTTAATAGCTCAGCAGGATCTGGGTATTTTGCCTCTAGGAAAAACAGTAAAGCAGTAAATGAAGGTTAATCAATGCAAATTCTGACACAAAGAACAGAGAGGAGGAAGGATAGCCTAACTCATATAGCAGTGGTTTGAAATGTATTTTTCAGTGATCTTCTGTTAGACAGATACTTTTCCAGTAATGTGTACATGATCTGTGTTTCCTAAGATTTCAAACTGTAAGAGCTCATAACACAGGACCTGTCACCTCAGTAGGGTCTTGGTACTAAATACTGTTTGTACAGGATTTTTTTTTATACCACCATACTTAGAAAATATCAACAAACTGCAAAAAAGCATTTTTCCCAGAAATAAAAACATTTTTGTGCTGCAAAAAGGACTAACATAGTGAAAACAGAGTCATAAAATCACAGAATTTTTAAAATGGTTTGGATTGGAAGGGACCTTTAAGATCATCTTGTCCAGTTCTCCCCAGCCTCTGCAATGAGTAGGGACTTCGTCAACTGGATCAGATTCCACAGAGCCCCAGCAAACGTGCCCTTGGACACTTCCAGGGATGTGGCATCCACAACTTCTCCAGGCAACTTACACCAGTGCCTCCCCACCCTCTTCATAAAAAATGTGTTTCCTATCCTATCCTATCCTATCCTATCCTATCCTATCCTATCCTATCCTATCCTATCCTATCCTATCCTATCCTATCCATGTCTAATTCAGTTAAAATCTCTTTCCTCTTGTTCTATCACTGCAAGTAAAAACCCTCCCTCCATCTTATAAGCTCCCTTTATATGTTAAAAAGCTACAATAAGATTTCCCCAAAGCCTTCTTTCCTCCAGGCTGAACTACACCAAATCCCTCAGCCTTTCCTCACAGGAGAGGTGCTCCAGCCCTTTGATCATTTTTGTGGCTGTTGGCTGGATCCACTCCAGCAGATCTGTGTCTTTCTTGTACTGAGGATGCCAGAACTGGATGCAGTAGTTCAGATGGGTCCTCACCAGAGCAGAGAGAGAAAATTTCAACTATCAGCCTGCTGGCTATTTTATATTGAATATGTTTTTTCTGGAATTAAATTGTCAGAAACAGATAATTTCATGGAAGAAATCAAATACAGTGTATCAAATGGTATACTTTCACTTAAGTCTTCTTTCCTTTTTAGCAAGTACTTTGACAGGTAAGCTCACTGAACCATGGTCTGTGACCATTTATCTTTTGATTTGGAAATGGACATTTGCTTCCCCTCGTCTTTTTGGAAAAGAACTTTATTATTTGATTAAAAGGAATAAAATGAGGAATTATTCTACAAAGCCGTAAAATGTAGTGCAGCATTCAACACTGTAGTTTGGACTATGTTGAAAAGTAATACTCCCACATTCTCACAGTTTATAAAAATTATTTTGTAACATCTTTTTAAATACAGGAAATCAAGTACATATATGAGACCAGGAATTAGCTGACTTATGAAATGAAAACTTCCTGGGGAAAAAACAGGTTCTGATCTTGTCTATGGTTTGGAGTAGAATATCAAAATTATGTAAAATTTTGACACTGTTTTCATCTTGGGACTTAAATGTAAAACCGTGGCTCTCTGGGTCACAGTGTTGAGGTCAGGGTACAGTAATTGCAAAAAAGGCTAAAAATAACAAGGGTGCTTTGATCATACCATCTGTGCAAAAACAGAAGTGTCCTTATTTCTCAAAACTGCTTTATTCATTTCTCAAAATGCTAGCTGAGCAGTCAGAATAGAAGGCATGATGAACCAACCTGGCCCAAAATCTTTAACTGTGTGAAATCTTGTTGGACTAGAAGCTTACACTGACTGTAGCTGAATAGCAAAAAACTAACTTAATAGAATATTATAAATGGCAGGAGGACCACAATATTTTGGAGGCAGATTTTTCTCTTGGCTTTGCATAAAAGAGTTGTTCAGAAATGTTTTTAACCAAACCATTTCTTGTTATAAAGTGGACTTGTTTGGGGTCTCTTGAATTTTTTCTCATTGTTTCCATCTGGAATATTCTTTCTAGTAAAACATGTAGAAAATTTCATTTGAAAGAGAGTGAAAAGTAGAAAAGAAAACTATTCTTCAATTATAAATTATGGTAATAGTTTTATATGGAATCCATATTCTTAGTGTCTTGAGCTCAAAGGTCTTCATTTTCTCTTTTAGTAAAAAATACTCTACAGGTTTTTTATCAGCACTACAAAAAAAATTTTTTTATGACAGCAGAGGATCTTTATGATCATCTAGCTTGTCTTTGTAACAGAAGGTATGGTATTTTATTTGAAAAATTTTGCTTTGAATTTGGAACTTTGTGATTGAGTCAGAACATAGCTCTTAAAAATATCTAGTCTTAAAGTTTTAAGGTTATAGATCATCAGCTCCCCTATTTGTAGGTTACTTCAATGATTAGTTTACTACTGCCTGCAACATCCTAGGCAGTTTTTTTAAAATTATCACTTGGTAGCTGGTTTTTAATTTTTAATTTTAGTTCTTGCTTCATTTGCTGCTGTAGTTCATTATCCTTTTGTCTTCCATGTCAAAATCCTACAATCAGAAATCCTCTCTCCTTCCTGTATGTACTTACCAAATGATCAAACCCACCTTGCAATTTCTCTTTTAAAAGCTAAACAAATTGAGTTTATATAATTTATGTGAGGCCAGTTTTCAACACCATGAAGTACTCTGGATTTTGAATGATGTTCATGCATATAACACAATTTTAATTTGATGGTATTTTTTAAAAATTGGTCTCAGTGTTGTATCCTGTAGAAATTATGGCACCTCATTCATTAATTTGAGCTATTCTTCTAAAGAACTAAAATACTGCTACTGTCTCTTTTGGATATCGCATTATAAAATATTAATCACATTATATATTAGTGCATCATCTCAGGCCTGAGACTCACATTCGCTTCGTCCATATTACTACTGCTTAAAACTTGTTGAGAGAAGGAAAGTACCCTTGAATGTAGCCAACTCTTGGACAGCTTACTGCTGGTGAGATGTCCAGCAGGACAGTGAAGACACAGAAAATGGAACAAGTCATGACCTTATACAAGGAGTTTGTATATGAGGTCGTTGGCCACTTCAGTGTGAAGAAAAAACAAAATAGTTTGAACAACTACTGATGAAATCCTGGTCCTGACAGCTGAGCATGTTGATTAGCTGAGTCTGAGCCCTCACCTTGGACATCAGCCAAGCTTTGCACATAGACCTTATACACTGAGCATCTTGCTCTTCAGAGAAGCACAAGCATCCATAACTGTTTTGAAGTTACGTTATCCTGTATGTTACACATCCAGAAAATAGGATGTTTAGAGAGTATTGAACTCACAAGGGAATTTCCTGAATTACTGCATGGAAATGACTGTACAGACTGCATCTTTTTCCTTCTGGACAGAGACATTCACAGACTCACTGTAACCCCTTTTGATTTGCAGTCCAAAAGCTGGTATCATTTTATTAACAACAACAAAATCATTATATAAGCAGGGTTAATGCTGAACAGTGACAAAACATGTGCAAAGGTTGAGTAGGTAGGACTTGAATAGCTGTGAAAAGCACAGTGACCCACACATGAGAGAGAAGACCACCTTTGATTTTACAAAATTTTTAATCGTTTGAGTTTCATAGCACATTTCATCCGATTTGATCTAATTAACCACATTCTGAAATGATCTTTTAAAAGACCTTGAAGTTTCAAGAAAGGTTTTGTATTCATGCCTTTACCTACTGTGCAGTAATGTTAACAATGAAGAAATGACTTCAACATGAAAAAAAGAAACTGCTCATATGCTCTGCAGTGCCATCTACAGTATTTTGATCACAAGTGAACCACTTAACAGGAAATAATGAACATTGTTCTGTAAAGGAAAGGTAAAGTTGAAAGTGTAAATATATCAGTATTAAACAAACATTAGAGAACTGGACTACAAGTTAGCAGGGGACTTCGTAGACTAAAAGTCTATTTCCAAAGTATTTTCATTGATTTAAACATAAAATTTCATCAGAAAAGGTTTGAATTGTTTAATAACTTCTGAACAGAATTAGCAAATTTTAATTCCCATAATACTGAAAAATATTGACATGATGCCATTTTGCAGAAATATAGCATCATCATGAAAATAAGGAACATATGCATTACAGCTTTTAAAACAAACCTACTTAGATTGTCTTTGCCTCCTGTCTTCAGTCCTTATCTTTTTAATGTTACACTTTTTGCACTTTTCTCCATGCCTAAAAATGTAGAATAATACACTGAAATAAATTCTGTCATGTTTCCATGATCTTTAAAAAAATATATATTTTATTTTAAAGGTTTTTATTAAAGAAATTACTTTAAACTTTTGAGAATTGGCAGTACTGTTCCAAATGTTGAAAAAAGATAATTTTTTAGGTTATTAATTAAGATTTCACTACATTTTGTATATATGGTACAGTACAAGTATGGTACTTGACCTCATATGAGCTCCATTTTTGCTATAGTCTGGGAGTAAATCTTCATTTAGAAAAAAAGTTTAATTTTATGATTTCCTAACTATAGATCTTGTGAGAATGTAATATTTTTCCCTCCTTAAAGCCCTGATCTTTAAATTCTATGCAAAGAGTGCTTCATACAGTGTACACGCAGATGAAAACTTTTATTTATTAAACCAAACTTAACTAGTTTCTAGAAAATTTATTACTGATCAAAGTAAGAAGTGATAAACATTTTTAGCTAAAAGCTGGTTTTAATCATTAAAACTAAGGTAATATTTTCTTGACTGCTGAGCTTAGAGGTCAGTTTGAAAGTATTTTTTTAAATTCTTTAAAAAGTAATACATAAAACAAAGCCACTGTATGTTCATTTGCCTGCTTATGACTGTGGAAAACCTTCACAGGAACACATGTGCAAGATCTTGTTTTCCAAGTAATTAGTCAAAAAGTGAAATTGTCATTGAAACATGAGGGCCTGCTTTTCCTTGGGTTTGATGTTTATGCCTTCTAAAAGTGGTAGAACACCAACTTTTTGTAAGGTTTGAGTGGGAAGAACAATTTCTGCTTATTGTTTAAATTCTACCAAAATTACTGAGAACACTGGGTCCCAGAGTAAGGTCGGAGCAATTATAATATTCTTCAATGATGATAAATGAGAACTCAAAACTGGAGCTTATCACTCTTGTGGAACTTGACTATAACAAATAAAATGAAAGCCTCCTGTGTTACATACCTCAGCAGCCAGCTCTAACAATTAACCTTAATCATAAAATTCCTAGAGATCTTATTATCACAGCAATTTACCTGGATGTTAAGTTCAGTGTCAAAAATCATTCATGTCATAAACCGTATGATTTGACTGTAAATCATTAAAGTGGTCTGTCAGATTCTGGTGTTCTCTGGGGGCAGGTGGGACAAACTAATGGGTGTGAGTCCACTCTCCTGATGTGTGAGGGCTGGAGACAGGATCCTTGAGAGGGAGGCTGAACACATGGTTACACATAACTGACTATATTTACTAGATACCAACCATCAGCAGAAAGGCCAAGGCACAGATCTGCAAGGGACACAGGTAAGGAATCAACATCAGATTCATTGGACAAGGTCTTGCTGGTTTTTATGGTAAACCACACATAATGAAAATAAATTATAGTAATACAAATAATATGTGTAAATATAAAAATAAATTTCCTCTTCAACTGGAATATGGTGTTAAGACACAAATACAGGTAATTATTTTAAACTCTCTATTAGCAATTTCCTGACACCTTCCCTTAATTGTACATATTATCAATCCCCTGCCACCTTCTTTTAATTGTCCTATCTGCAGTTTATTATTCAATGAATTAAAACCAAAACTAATAAAGTTAAAATACAGTTCTACTTTTAAAAATTGTATTTGAGTCTTGGAAAAGAAAACCTACACTTTTTTTCTTTTATTAGTTTTCTTCTTGTATTTTAGCTGTCTCTTGCATTGGACTTAAAATTGCAAGAGAGGCACTTCCCTTTGCATGGTCCTTCTGAGCCAGCCAAAACCACATAATGATGGAAACCTCACAAGGAAGACTATTTTGAAAAAAAAATTGCCTGGTTGTCTGCAATGTTTTTCCTTAGCCTGTTATTTCAGGGAAGGGGTGGGAACAGGGATGTTGTTCTTTGGGTAATGTGTGGGTAGTGATTAGTATTGCAAAAGTCTACAGCTGGACTGCTTAGCTGACAAAAACAGGGAGCATACAACTATATGAGGACAAAAAGGCAGAGGACCAGCTCAAAACCTCTCTAATTTTCTTTTTTTTAAACTGGAACCATAGCCAGCGAGGCTGTCTGTGTATGTACAGCCTGGGAAAAATGCTACATGTCCACATCTTAAATGCTGGAGTTCTCACAGCCTCCAGCTACGCTGGGATGAGGATCAGGCAGCACAGCTATGATTCTGCCATATGATGCAATTAATATTCAGGAGGCCTGAACTGTTCAGTTCTCGATATACGAGTTTCTTTCAAGAGCAGAGTGACCACTGTCTGTAAAAAGTGATCAAACTATTTCTTGGAACATAATTTTCCAAATTTGCATGTGAGTGAAGGTTGCTGTTCTTTTTCATAAGTCACTGCTCATCATCATTCATGGTTCCTACATGAGTCTGGCTACCCAGTCGCAGCTGGCTCAGAAAATACTTTTTGTTAGAAAATACACTGAAATGGCTCTTTTATTCAAATGAGAAGAGCTTAGCCTTAGACCTTTATTCAGGACCACACTTTTAACCAGATAAAGGCTCCACTAAGTATGTCTGGACTTATGTACATTTCTGCTGTGCTGTTAGAAATGGAGACTGGAAGTTTGGACGGGTTTTGGAAGCTAGACCATGAGCATAAATGTTAAAAAAACATCTAGGCCTTCAACAGCAAGCATAATTACATCAAAACATTTTAATAAAGACTAAGTGGGATGTCTGTAATTAAGGAATATTTAGGGTGTTTAGATTAACAAAACAGGACCACATGAGTAGGAAGGTTTTGTTGCTTTCGTTAGTGCTCTCTGCATTATGTCCTGACGAGAGATTGAACCATGGGCCCCATTACTGTGGCAGCTAGAAAAGAGCCAGGCCTTGCACCTTTCAAGGATTTCACCCTGTCAAATGAAAAACCTGTCAGATCCTGATCAAGAAACCTTAGCTTTTGTATTCCTCTGTATGTATTGGTCTTTTCGATAACCTATCTTATTGGCTTTCAGTGCCTGATATTGTACAGTTGTTTGTACAGTTTGTTCCATGTTTGAAATTCTTCATTCCCTTACTTTTCATATTCCTTCTCAATTAACTTACCCCTATTTCTTCTTTGGGGAAAACCAAAGCAGAACAAACAAAACCAAACCCCAAAACAGACCCAAAAACCCCACGAAACAGAAAATCCCCACAACACCCTGGGACTGTGATTCTTCACTGTTTAAGTCATGTTGTATCTTTAAAGAATTTGCTAAGGATCTAGAGCTGGCAGCACTAAGCACAAAGGAACCAGGAGTGTAAGCTAGTCTCGGATGCAGTTAAATATGTTTTACCTGTACAAAAGAAAAATTTAATTCCTGGAGGTGGCCAGTTTTGTGTTTTCTAGAACCGAGAATGGGGAGAGAGGAAATAAAAAACAGGTGAAAGGATAAGAAAGGGTTGATTTAAGTAGGCATATAAAGATTTTTACTAAACTTCTTAATTCCCCAAGATTTGTGTGTGCCCTATAAAAAATCTGTTTCTGCTAAGGCTGTTGGCAGGGAATTAAATAAAAATTCAAATTGTTGAACCAGCCTTGGGCAAGTTGGACTGGGTTGGAGGAGAAAATTTCATCCCCTTGTTTCAAATCTGAATAAGTTTAAGCTGGCAAAACTGGAACAAAGGAATATCAAACAATAAATTACCAGCCACAAGCACAAAAGCATAGAATCATAGAAGAAAAATATGACTGGAAGGGACTTCAGTATACTATCTGGTCCAATCTCCTGCCTTAAGGCAGGATCAGGAATTAATACGTCATTCTTGACAGAAGTTTGGATAACATCCTGAAAAAGTCTACAATGAAGTTTGCTGCCTCCCTAGGAAATCTATCCCAAAACCCCAGAATCCTCAGTGTTACAAGATTTTAGTTTTTCCTATAGCATACTGCTTTCTTTAGAACCTTTTTAAAGACTTTTTGTTGTTTAGGTAGTATGACCATAGGCAACACACTTGAGGTACAGTACATGCTAATAATAGAGGTGAATTGGAAAAGAATGTGATATAGAACGTTGAAAAATGGAATTTATTTTTGCAGAAACTAAATTTTTTTTTTTGCAATATTTTGTAGTAATTCACCATTAATTTCCATAAGTCATATTGTGGTTTCTGTTAGCTGGAAAATGTAAATGCAGGGTGTGGGAGAGATTCTGCATACCATCTGTGAGGTCAAGTCTGGGTTGGTGTGGGAAGTGAGTCCTGATTGTAGGATCCAACAGCTACTAATAGTAAATGAAGAACTAATGTACAAGGCGCTTCAAAATACGCAAAAAAGTCAATGTCACAGACAGTATTAGTTTGTGGAGTTAATGATTTAGGAATTTATACAAAGCCTACTGATTGGTTTAGAAAAAAATAAATCTGCAATTTGCCTTTAAGTAAATTGTTCCATTTTTATTATATTCACTATATAGTTTGATAGAAATATAATCATTACTATTATAGGAAGAATTTTTTTTTCTAAAAATTAAGAAATTTACATTCTAGCTTTTTATTCAAATGCACACCTATATAATATTTCTGATGTACTAATCAGAAATTTAAATGAGTTTAACAGTCAACACAGGACAGAAATAACATTTTGCAAAAGTTTGCCCATAGTACACCAGGAAATGTTAGCTTGCTCCCTAGCTGTGCTTCAGTGGAAGTTTAAATAAAGAACTGATAAAGATGTAATTAAAATCTGTCAATTTAAGTATATCTCATAAATTATTAAAATCTCGCTCCTTCATATCTTGCTGTAATTATTCTGCTGTACTCCTCCAGCTCTTGCAATTACTCTTCACAGGGCCATGCTGACACCTAAAGGGGCCATCTGCAAAACTCAGATAAGGGCCCTGGCTCACTCGAGCAGCTGTAGGGTGGGTGGGAGAGGGTAAGACTGCAGCCTCTGGGCTCTGGGAATGTCTTGGCACTCCTGGTGATGTGTGGGAGTGGAGATAGATTTCTCTGTGTGGTTTTAATATACAGACCTAGATCTTGATTGAAGTGAGCAGAATGAAACCTTCCAGAGAAACAACTGACACCGATGTTGAAACACGACCCTTTGCAACAAATGCTCCAATCCTGGACTGTCTAAAAGTCCTGAACTTTCATTTGTATAAATTAAACGCTTACTTCAAAGTAAAGTCAGAGGTTCTCTTAGGAAGCTTCTAGAGGTCTTACAACCTCTCCCTGTGGAAATTGAAGGAAGCTTCATAGCCAGTAGGAGAAGGATGCAGTTTTCTCTCGTTGACTGCCAGTTTAGTTATGCTAAGTGGCTCCTTGTCTCATTTTTACCCCCAAAAATTGTTCTTAGATACAAGAATTTGATGGTTGTCCCATTTCACTGTGTGCTTGAACCATGTTCAGGTGCACTGACTATAGCTGATCTAAAGGAGACAGCAGTAGAGAATTGCAAAAAATTTTTGGAAGGTTTTAATTTTGGTATTTAATTAGACTAGTGACATTTTTATTGAGATGTTGGAATCAGGGCAACACACGGGACTGTGACTGCCAAGGAAACCAGGAGCAGTGGGGGCTTCCTGTGGGGAGGGCAAGGGACTGACAGCATATCCAGTCAGTTCCTACCACCCCAGGCAGGACCAGGGCAGACATATAACCTGTGCCTGCACTTTGGCCACCACCCTGGAGATGGGGAGAGGCCAAGGCAGGGATGGGATGTGGTCCTGCAGATGGGCCTGGCTCAGAGGCTGGCCAGGCTGTGGGGAGCCAGTCTGGGACTCATCGCTCATCACTGGAGTGGGAACTGATGGCCCTGGCACTGACGTGGGGTCCTGGATTTTGAGAAGAGCAGGGAAGCCCAGGGCACTTGGCAGGGGCAGACAGTGCTGGGGGTATTCTTTGGGCCCTAGCTGTAAATTCTAGTTTCGTTATTTCAAACCTCATGCTGGGAAAAAAGCTTGCCCTATTTTCATTTTTTGTAAACATTCTTTAGGTTTATCTTATTTTAATGTAAACAAGAAAATGTTTATAATATATTAGAATGCTAGAATAGTGCATAAAATCAAGAAATCAAGTGCTTTCCAGCTTTGCATATCACTTGGATTTCTTCAGAGCACATCTCTCTCTCTCTGGGGAAGCTCTGCCTTAAACACTATTAGTCAGTAATCCTTGCAATGTGCATGCCAAATATTAAGAGTTTTTCGGTAGCCTCATTCAATAAGGCTAATGTCTTGGTAAACCTGCAGTAAACATTAAAGTGCTTGACAAGTTAAATTCTGATGTTGGACTTCATGAAAGCATTCACTCCATGAAGGGAGAACTGCCCTTAATGCTCAAGCCCCACCTCGTGCTTCTCATCTACAGGAGGCCTTGGTGGGACTATGACTCCTGTCTGTCACCTTGCTTTTGCATGTCTTAAACTTGCCTTCTGAAATTTTAGCTAAAGCATTATGATGTTTTTAGAACTCAGAGAGAGATCTCACACTTTTCATATAAAGAAGAAAATGTTTGCATTCTTTTGCTCTGAGAGAAGCATTTGAGTGATTGGGATGGTCACCAACCACTGTGATGAGGTGACATGCCTCTGGCCAATACTTGGCCACTTATGTACAGTGTATATAAATGGAGTCAGAAAATTTGAATAAAGAGAATTCTTGCATGCTGACCCTGGACCTGTTCTGCCTCGTCCTTTCCAAACTCCAGCAATGAATGCTGCACAATAGTGCGACACCTGTCCTTCTCAGGGGTTCTGCTTCCCTTTAGTAAGAGGAAGCATTTACACCTAGTAGGTGTGGGCACTTACCTTCTTCTTTCATGAAATCAGAGGGTTTGGGGTGAAGAAATTACTCTGAAGTAATTCAGAGTTTCTTTGGTTTTGAACCAGTCTCTGGTAAAGCTTTTATTCACTTATAATTTCTTAAAATGGGGGGTTAACTTGTGAGGACGGGTAACTGTTCCATACTTACTCACAGACATTGTGTCAGACAGAAGGGAATTTCACCAGCAGGATATTTGGAGAGACCAGAAGTAAATTGCTTTCTTGTTTGGGAGCAAAGATATGTCTTGAGTGACTCAAGGCTAAATCTTGATAGCAATTATTTTGTTTCCATTGAGAAGTGCTGGTGAGAGACACTTGGTGTTTACTTCATGATTCATGAAGTTTGTGTACGAATGAAAATCTTCATGCTATGTTTCAGTTTTTTGGTTTTTTTTCAAAAACTTGTGACTTTTTTTGAGATTGGAGTAACTTATTTATGTTGCTTGTGTAAACAATGTCCCTGCTTTAAACAATGTCCCAACATTTTTCTTGGCTTAGTTGTATAGCCAACACTTGTAAACATTTCCCAATCAAAGACATTAATCTTTTGGTGTGGCATACTTTTCTGGTTGCTTAAAATTCTTTCTTATAGCTTTCTCAAAAATTTTGAAACAGCCCTCTAGGCCAAATATTTTCTGTGACAGAATTAGTAGTGGGAGAGAGACATGGAAATATACTTGAGTGTACATGGGTGTATCTACAGGCAAGCAACTGATGAAGCAGCAGTATTTAGTGGTATGAAGAGCAATGGGGAAGAGAAACCAGACTAAAAATTTGAGACCTAAATGATTCTGTCATGGCTGATGCCCAGAGCTCCCCCGTGATTGCATAATAAAAACAATAATGCTTTTACATGGAGAAATGACTGCTGTGAAGAACAATAAGCAATAAAAAATATTTTAAAATAATTGCAGCAAACAGAATCACAAGTCTGCATCCTGGATATTTTTAGTTGTATGGAGATGAACTTTGACTTACATAAAACATTCTAATAGATATATGCATTAATTCCCTTAATTTCTTCTGGTATGAGACATACAGAGTATTTGTTCAGTGTCTTACTTTACATTTTCCTGCAACTGGCAATGTTACTGTCTTAAGTTCTCTTTGACATCTTTTTAGAAAGGGTTTTAAATTATTTAAAATACCAAACATCCGGACTTTGGGAATCAAAGCCGTTTAGCAAATATTTGTCTTTTCAGCTCTCAATAATCTTTGACCAAAATCTTGTTATCGGTTCCAGTTTTTTTCAAGACATAATTCAAGTTGGGAAAAAAAAAGAAAACAAGAAAAGTCCCTCTCTGGCTTATATTGAACATCCAGAGTCCAAACAGAAGTACTAATTCCTATCAAGTCTTTCTGAAATAATGCATCAGCTATGCTGAAATCTTCCATGTCATCAAGTATATAATACCAAAGATATTTAAGGTTAACTTCCTCCAACTTGCACCACATCTGGTTTCCCATTTGTATTTCCCCTAAAAGCACTTTTCAGATTTCACATAGCCTTTCTGGGGCTTACACAAAGCACCAGAATGGTAAGTAAAATGAATCATCATGTCTAAGCAGATGCTTTTCAGTTAAAGCCATCACCTTGAATATGTGAGGTCAATTTTAATTTTTATTCTGCATAAAAGCACCCAAATTTCCACTTACCTTCTTGGGAAGTATCCAAAACACAGGGCATTTTCAGGGTAGCTCTTTCCCATTCCTCTAGTGGGACTATTTCATTTGGAATGACACTTTTAAACACTTTAAACCAAAGTGGGGACTGGAATATAAGATTCCCCCTCACAGATACATATCTCTTCCCTTTTTGTTTTCTACTTCTCTCTGGCTTAATGAATATTGGCTTCTTCTCTGTTTTCAATAACAGCAAGAAAAAGAACACTGTGTGAGACTATCCTGTGATCAGAGCACTCACCTGCAACTGTCAGCTCTGGGTGTAGGTATTCTGTATTATTATTATTATACATCCTCACTCCTAGCAGGCCAGAAGAGATGATCTGCCAGGGGAAGCAGGAATTAGCCATAATAACAGAATCTTTTCTTACTGCAGTAGTTTAGGAGGAGGGCATGATTTAAAGTTTTCTTACCTACCAAGCTGCAGAAGCTTTTTTTGCAGACAACCATAAGCCAAACAAAATGCCTACTTCCAGTGCACAATAAGGTACTCTGAGGGAGATGGAGATTTGGGACTTGTCCTTTAATTTCTCATTTCATGATGACAGATTTATGCATATTTTCCATTAACAATCTGGGGTTTATGGATCCAGGTCTCAAGATTCATGTTTGAGCATGCATAAAGAACTGGGACTACTTTGTCTTGCTGGGATGTCTCCCTTGAAACTGCAGGACTTAGGACATTCTGGAGCTATATCACATTATTTTAAAATCTTTCGTGACTGCCATAGTCATACTTTTCATTCATATTTGCTCAGCCTAGGATAGACTCCAGCAGCTCAACACTCTACTGTAATTTGGCTGACAAAAATAAATTGCAGAAGCTGTGTTCCAGGGGTCACCTCCTGCCCGGAAAGACACTGCCACTGTGAGGTGACAGCTGCACTGCTGTATTCTTTACAATTTCTGAGACAGCAGTCTCCAGCAAGAGCCATCTCACCATTACACACCTCAGGGGAATATTCTGTCATTCTGTGACTCCCAGAGCAGACTCAAGTGTATTTCTCTATGTATATCAACCACGTACAGCCCCGCAGCCTTCTGTGCACCTGTGCTTCACTTTCAGGGACCTGAGAGGCTGTCCATCAGTATTTTCATTTAGCAGTTTGAATCTGGCATCTGAATTTGTGATGGGGGACGAGGAAGGGATTTTTTTAAACCTCCCATATGTGCGCATTTAATCTCTCATAAACTCAGATTTCACTGCAAGCAAATGTGGCACCTCGCTTGAATTGTGCGTGGATGGCAAACAGGAGTTTGTTCTGTCCATGGGGATTTTTTTGGGACATGTTTCTGTGGCCACATTAGCGTGGTTCTGGTCCTGAACTAACGTGTCTTGCCTCTGAGAAGGGGTTTTACCTTTAATCCAGCAATGTCTTTACTGTGGCTCCATAGATTTCATGGAGCTTAGGGAACAACTGGCATAATCACATAAAATGTACTTGTACTTTAGGTTTGTTTCCTTCCAATCTAAAATAAAACACCTTCTCCTCTCCTAGTCATTTATATGCCCCCCTGGACTCTTTGTCTGCCTCTTTTTGTGCAATCTACCCTGTTTAAACTGGCTTTGATCCTCCCCATGGGAGCTTGTTAGAACCATTAGGGTTCCTTGCCGTAGCAAGTGTTTCTTAATGATGATAAAATGTGTAAACTCTTAGCCAATTACTAAAGTTTCCTCTTAATTTTTCCAGATGAATGAGAGCACTGAAACTGGCTGATCCCAGAAGTAAATGTCATTTTTGGAAAAAGATTAGAAAAATCTAATAATACAGAAATTTATGGTTATCATTTGTTGCACACACAGAGGTACTGGTTGTGTTATACAATGTTCCATTTATATATATTGCAGTGTCAGGTATATCTCATTGCTCGGGAGAAGAAAAAAGAGACTGACATCTGTGCACATAGACTAAATTGTCTTTGACTCTCTGCAGGCACAGTTGGTATGCTTTTGACCAAATAATAGTTCCAGTGAACCTCAAACCTGCTTTTCAATACTTTCTGCTATTTTATTCATAGATAATTTATTTAAGCAGCAAGTGGCAAAAGAGCTGAAATATGCTAAAAGATAAAAAAGCTTTTGGATAAGCCAAATCCTATATTCGAGTGGAGGTTTTTATATTTAAGAATCTCCTTTAAGTGAAACCACTTACTAACAATTTTTGTTCTAAAGTTAATTGTCCAGTCAATTTCTTCTGCATATTTTCACGTTCTTTTTCTGTTAAATTCGCTCTATGTACTTTCTATTTGTGATCTAATCAGCACTACCAAAGAATTTCTTCCTTGAACTAATTTTTCCTTATTCAAAATGTGCTAAATTCTTAATGGGCAGCTACAATTCAATCTGATCGTGCTGCTCAGCTTTCTCCTCTTTCTGCCTATACAGCTACACAAGAGTGGAGGCAAGCACTCATATCCATATTCCAAACTTACCCTACCCTGAAATAACAGGCAGAAGCTTTTATCTCATTCATCCCAATACAGTATATAAGTTGTCTAAAATGTCATTAAATGGTGAGAAAAAGTAAAATCACAGAATTTTGAAGGAATTCCTGTTTTCATGTTATTTCAGTAATTTATTTTAAAATACATGCATGTATAGCAAGCCATATTCTAATATCATATATGTGCATCTATTTCTGGATATTTAGTGCTTAAATTGTATAGATAAGTATAGAATGCTGTACAGTTTAACTGTTGGACCAGTATGATTTCCTTGGGGAAATTTACCTGGATGAAAGGATACCCTTTTTTCAATGAAAGCATAATTATTATTATACCCTAAGGTCTTGAACTTGTGTGTAACTGAAAAGCATGTCCAAAAATTGGAATAGTCAGAATGAATACAAAACAGCAAACAAAATTAGTCACCCAAGACTATCCTGTCTTATGCAGCTGGACATTTATCAATGCAACCAGAAGATCTCAAGCTGTCCAGATGTGCTGCTGGCCAACATATGAAATTAAATTTAATGTATACAAACCTACAGTAACGCATAAGTAAATTATAATACATTCATTATTTGAACTGTATAAGAGTAATTCAAATTAAATGCTGCACTTGTTTCAAGCACTTCAGAGAAAGCTTAAAAGATACATGAAAAGATACATAAAGTAATGGATGGAATTGCTTCACTAAGAAAAGCATTCCTTTCACAAAAATCATGCTTTTATAACATTCATAAATAAAAATATACATCCAAGACTCAGAGTTTAGATTTATAGTGCTGTGCATATATTTTGAAGGTACTGGCTCCATTGTTCTCTCCTCTCTTGCTATTTTTCTTGCCTTGTCTTTAATTGTGTATGAAAACTTTGGGGGAATATTTTTCTTCATTAAGTGAAGTGCATTTTTTCCACGGCAGAAGGGATTCAGGTGAAAAACACCAATGCAGAGATTAATTTAAAAAACTGAATAAAAATGAGTGGCTCAATTGATTGTTTTCCAGTCCATGGAATCCGTATACTCTTGCTATGAACAGGTAGCACAAGCTCAGTCTCAGGAACAAACAATGGGGCTCATGGGTCATTAGTCTGAAATATATCGAGCTGGAAATTCATATATTTTCAGTGTACTCTAGAATGGAAAACAAAAGTACAATTCATTTAGATGTTCATGCAGTAGTGATAGCCACAGTAATACCTTTGCAAAGTTATAAAGTGCTTAAGGTAGATGCAAAGCCCTTTTCCATTTCAGTCAGGAGCTAAAGCTGAAACAGATATTCAAGATATCAACACCTCAGTTACAAAAACATTAGTTTAAAAAATCACCCCAAAATACACAGGCAGTTTGCTCAGGAAGCTGGCAGGTGGGCGTGATAGATATATAAATATTCTACCTTTCAAAAGAGCAAGTTAGACATTAAGCAGACTGGCAGTCAAAGTGACATGATTTAGCTGAGCTCTTTAAAGCTTGCTCCAACAGAGGATAAAATAGCCTCATGTCTGCTTATTAGTTCAGTTTGGAATATATGGGCCCATAACTGTGAAAGGATCTCTCAAAGAATTTAAATTTGAATATTATTCTATCCACTGCCTGTTTATAAATTGCATCACTGAGTTAGGACTTTAGATGTTCATATTTAAAACAAAACCAACCAATCAAAGAAACAAAAGTTTATATCTGTTTTTAAAATAAGTGCATGGCTTCAAGCTAAATAAAAATTAAATTCAAAACAAGATTTGAGTTTTAGAGGAGTGGTTCTCCTTCTGGTTTTACACTAGAGTTATTCCATTAGTTTACTCCAATGTGAGATCAGTTTGGGTACTGGTTTCTGCGCTATGGTGCTGTTTTTTTGATATTCATGACAAAACAAAGCCTAATTTATCTTGCAAACAAACATGCTGAAAGGACTTAGAGAGATTTTGAACCAGTATTTCTGTGGGTATGGGGGGTACTCTTAATTTTGAAAACCAAATTCTGTGGGATCTGTTAAAAATGAACTACTGTTTCATTTTCACTACTGGTAAATTAATAAATGTGCACAGATTTTTTTTCTTTATTACTTTTGAAATGTAAAGAAAAATATCACATTACAGGGAATTAGGCACATATAAGGCAAATAGGTTTAATTAGTGAATAAAAGGGATTCAGAAATATGGACTCTTAAAATATTCCAAAAATATTATTTCAGTACTTGTGTCTTCTCTTTCTAGGAGGTCTTGGATAGGATGCAGGTCAAAATAGTCAGCTGGGAAATGACAGCTAGAAATAATTACAAAGATAAAAGGTCTGATGCAAGTTTAGTGGAGAAACTGTTGGATTTTTGGAATGTGATATGATTTGGGTGTTTACTTGATGTAAGTTACAGATGTCAGTAGCCTTTTCATCCTTCCATAGGAGCTTAAATAACAGGAAAAGATAGAATTTATACAAAAAAAATAAGAAAGAAGAAAAAGTTTGAAAGCTTTGGTGTGATTTCTCCTTCACCTTCAGTTTATTTCTGAAGATATATAATGAAACAAACAGAGATGCATGACTTTAACTCCAAGTAGACTTAGAAATAAACAGTAAGTTTTTTCCTTATATGTTTAGGATCTCAAGGGAAGCACTGAGAACACTTGTCATAGGCAGTGTGATGTCCAAAAAAGAGAAGAGGGTGCAATCAAAATTATTGAGGAAATGTTAGGCAAGAAGGAGGATCTTAAAACAGAGTTTTCAAGACTATAAAGCTGTTTAACTTTAGAAAAAAAAATCTGCTTTAGATGGGTAGAAAGTGCAGTGTTGTGACAAGCAATTTTTGAGGGGATTTAACAAGTTTCACAATTATTTTTCTTCTCCCTAATAAGAATGTCCTAGCCATACAAACTAGACATCTGGCACAGGTCTTAAGTGTACCAGATTACACTAAATGGTAATGACACATGTACCCATGTGTGTTTAAAATGCATTAACTACAGCCTGCCTATCTTGCTGTAATCTATAGCTGGAGTACTTTCTGTTCAGTAAAAGGAAAAAAAAATCATTATATGAAGATAATGTTTTTCTTTCAGGTTTGTCTTGCACTGTGTGGTTTAGCTGCCTCAGAGTACCTCCCTTCCCCCATATAATTTCTTCTGGAGTCAGCTGGGGCATTTTCCCAGGCCTCACCTTCTTTGTGGCATATAGTTCCTTATCTGACTATTTGACCTAAGGTTTCTCACTGGCATTGAAGAAATGTAGCTTGAATGCCCTGTGTCAATTCAATGCCCACTGTGATATATGCCTTGGACCATGCTGGAAAGCTGTTGGAGTTTGGAATGAAAAAGATCCCTTACTGATTTTTTTTTCTTTTCATTCAAGTGCAGATGTAGGGCAATTTGTCTTAACACTTCTTACTGCTCTATAGGAACATTCAGTATACATTATGATATACTTCATTCATTTATACCACAAGAAGTCTTGTGGCTGTGGTTGGTGTGTTCTCTTTACTGGTGTTCCCTTTACTTAGAAGTATTCAGCCAAGAATTCAGTATTCCCTTTTCAGCAGTTTGCAGCATATAGAAGGCATTATCATAGGGTAAAGATGTATATAGACATTGCCTGAACTTTTGACAAAGGAAATGGACAGTCTTTCTTTTTCCCCTTTTTACAGAGGTTCTGAAGATAATCAGGCTGAATTGAAGCTGCAAGAAATAAACTGTTGAGAGAAAAATTGTCAGACAAGAAGATGGTTTAAATAGGAGGTGTGCACAATAATTAAATGCATGGATGCCTGGTTACAGACTGCTTAATCATGGGATGTGTGTTTTCAGGAGGAAAAAAACTTCTTCACTTTATTTCTCATAGTGTCCTAACCTCCAAATGTCACAAAAACCCATATGTACAGTTGTTTTATGAGTTATTTCACGAGAGTGACAAAAACTTAATAAGATTTTGTGAATCCTAATGTTTCATCATTTGTAAAATATAAAGTCAGCTGTTATGAGCCTTGTTTATAAGCTAAGAGGTAGAGTCTTTTTCTTACAATCAGAAGTTCTGAAGCATAAATCAAACAGATGTAATTATGTGTTCTGCACTACGAGATATAAACATTCTTAAGTATGATTAGGATATAAGTAAGTAAAGAGTAAACATTGATTTTAAGAATTGTTTGGGGGACGTAGTAGGCAGTATATTGTGCACAGTTTGGGGTTGTTTATAGTTATTTGCTTCAAGAAGTAGTCCCAGCTGCTACATCTAAAATACAGTAAAAGGAAAACAGTAATATAAATGAAGAGAAAATGATACAATCATTTTGCCTAAACAAAACAATTTGAAGAGTTTAAAACTGGCATTCAGAACCTTTAGCTAACAGTGCTGATATAATAATAGCTCTCGTAAGCTTTGAGTATCCTGTGCTCCATTTGTCAGTTCCTGTGCTAGAGCAATAAATATGCTGATAGCCAAGAAAGAATTGACATAGGCATCCAGCAACTCATCCATTTTAGCGTTTTTGCATTCATGGAAGACTTGATAGCAAATCTGGCAAGCTGGTAAGACAAATTAAAAAAAAAAAAAAAGAAACATTTAAAACACAAAGTTCAAAAATATTAATTGGTACTCTACAGAAGGATGTAACCATTATTTCCCCTTTGCAATGTCACATTCATTATGTGGCCAAATTTGTGAGCTTTTGTAGCTTTTTTTTCCCAATAAGACACAAAATGCACAAAGAATAACCAAAAAGGATGTTATCTAAACAGTAAAAGTATGTCTTAATCTTCAATTCTAGGACTAAGGAGATGTTGCTACCCTTCTGTCAATTTTTTGTGTAATGATAGCAGTGCTGTTCACTGGTTTCTTGAAACTCACTGAATTTGGCCATTTGAACCACAAACATCTCCTATTTGTATTGGAAATTGCAAGTCTATAATAATTTACAGCTATAATAATTTACAGTATAAATGTACAACTGAAACTTCTTTATATGAAACCACATTGTAATCAGGTCCATGGAAATGGTTATATACGATGAGGGTGAATATCTAATCAGAGCATACAGTCACAAAGCTGAACTAATCCTCTCTGTGTTGGTTTCATTAATTCTGCAGCATTCTGGAAATGCACAGTTCCATCTCTGGAATTTCTGGGTAAATATAGCTGATCAGCAGATATAAGACAGTGTCATTAGTATGTATGTTGACTTACATAGTAAAATTAGGCTGCAAGCTTTGTGGTTTATGTCTTATAGGACAATCTGTCAGACTTCCACCTATCTATTAGATGTGCCTGTTTTATTGACCAAGCTGTCAAAGTTGGGAAGCACAGAATGTAAACAGAGGACACAAAGAGAAGGAATGGCAGTGTGTTTCACCATGCTAGCATATGTAATTTGGAAAAACTTTGAAGCTATTATTTTAAATGAAGCAATCAATTGTAGTAATCAATTAAGGAGTCTGTAAAAATGCAAAAGTTTTTGCTATGAAAACTCTTTTCAGGTCTGTAGGCATTCTGCAGCCCACAGATTCTGAGTCTGTTCTTTAAAGTAAATAGACAAAAATTTAGATTTGAGGCTATGTTGGATCAACAGTTTATTATAACTAGTTTATGTGTAGTATATAGTAAAAGCACATGTAAAAGTATATCAGGTATGTTACCCTGGTTACCTAAAACAGGAGACATGTCACTATGTCAAACTTCTGCGTTTTACGAGCAGAACTCTGCTGCTGTATTTAAAAATGCTCCAAAGTCTTCCATTGACTTTCTTCTGGAAATATGTAATGCTAGACTGCTGGAGGTGCTTTCATGCAAAACCTAGCAGATGAAGCTCTTCTGTGTCACCCTGCTTTTGCATTTCTTAAACTTGCATTCTGATATTTTTGCTAAGTCTTCTGATGTTTATAGAACTCAGAGAGAGTTCTCACAGTTTTCATGTAAACAAGAAGATGCTTTTGCATTCTTCTGCTCCAGGAGGGGCTTTTGAGTGATGGTGATGTTCACCAACCCGATTGACGGGGTGATCATCTTTCTGACCAATAATTGGTCACTTATGTACAGTGTATATAATGGAGTCAGAAATTTGAAATAAAGAGAGAACACTTTCATGCCTGACCCCACCCTGTCCTGCCTGATTCTTTTGTGCACCTGCAACACATGGTGACGACATTGCCACACTTCTGGCCTTTAAAATCTGTGCACCAGGGAAGGCTTTGAGGCAAAATCACTCCAAAGTTTTGTTACTCAATTAGATATTGAAAACTTATAAAAGAAGATAACTCCAAATAAAGTGGATGGAAGGACTGTTGTGGGCTTTGGTTTATTTGTGCAGCATGTGAACTTCCATTTTGTTAGTCCTTTGAGGGTTTTTGATTTTGTTTTATGCACCATCATGGATATAATGGATTGTGGTTTTCTTTTACCAATTATCTAATCAGTTCTACTTGTATTTCTGTTGCCTTTTATAACTTCTTTAATAAGTGCTCACTTGCAGAAATTGCTATGAATAAACCATTGCTTTTATTAACATTCTTAATATAACAATATAAAATTTCAGTTGCAGTTTACCTCATATTTCTGTCATGTAATTAATTTAGATTTGAAAGAAAGCAGTTAAATGTTAGTAACTTGTTCTGAATCTATGGGAATAAACTAGAAAATTTGTATCACTTTTTTTTTCTTGTCTGTCATGGAAATGTACTGTAGTATATCACTTCTAGATGTATCAAGATATCTCCTATTAATCTACTCTTCTAGGAAACTACTCTGCTTTATGTTGAAGGTCTTGATAACTTTTTGGTGTGTTTTGCTGGCTTTCTCTGAAGCTTATGGAATTGAAAATTTTCTATCCATTACTTAGATCCAAAGGTCCAGGCACAGATGTTTTAATGCTTGGTTTTATTTAGAAAAAGGATTCAAGTCTACATAAGACTACTTAATTTAAAACCACAAACTTAATTTTCAGGAAGCACCATCATATTGTTTTTTTATCAGTATAATCTAGCATCAGCAAACTGTACCACTCAGAACTGCAAATATTTTTGTAACTCTGGAAAACTTCCCACTGTTTTGTTCTCATCTTCCAAGGAAACTCATGTTTCCCTGGAGCATGCAAGCAATTATTTCATGTATACAGATATGTATATATATACATCTATATACTTATACATACAAATGCATGTAAATATTTATGCATATATGTGAAAATTAGGTACATGTATTATAAATACAATACACACGTATGAAGATACATATATGATGTGTATGTATGGGGTTTGTTTTATTATTGGCATAAAAAGCTTGTTTGTTATGCATTTTTTGTTTTCATTCTGTTTTTCAGGATGAAGATTTTTGTCTCCAAGAGCAGGAATTTGTTATATGATCATCTAGGTTGGAAAAGACCTTTGAGTGCATCGAGTCCAACCTAACTCCAGCCTGCCAACTAAACCAAGTCCCACATTCAGCCTTTTCTGAAACTCCTTCAGGAGTGCACCACCTCCCTGGGCAGCTCATTCCCATGTCCAGATTTGAGAGAGCTAGCTACTGAACTCAGAACAGGGGAAGGACAAGAGGGAAAGGATGTAGGGAGATTTGGAAGGAGTTTGTTTTAATTCAGAGAACCAAAATCTGGTAGCCTTGCTTCTACCTACCAAAAGAGAGATAATTTGTCCATCTTGGTTTGGACAGAATTCTGGTCAAGGAGGGTGTGCATTTCAGCGACACTTTAGTGATTTCAGTTGTGACATGCCTGTTTCAGAAATTAATATCAGATGGATTATCCTTAGCAGTGTAGAGTTTTAAGAACAATACCAACATTTTCAGCTTCACCTGGAAGTGAATTTACTAGTTCAAATCTTAAAGCCCAGATATGGAATATGTTTATACTCATCTTGACAAACAAGTCTTTCTTTCTGTGTTGCATTCTCATTATGAACTATTCAAAGCTGTGGATTACATACTCTGAGAGGTAGACTTGCACTGCAAATCCATATAATTTTATTTTTACTGGACAAGAAAACAGGTTTTGAGGGACAAAGCTCTTAAGCTTCACTTCACTGATAAAAGAAGAATTTAATGAACACATATTGAGATAAAATTATTAAGGCTATTTGACTACAAATAGTGTTTCAAGGCCTCAGACATTGAAATTTAAATGGAACAGTGATTTATTCACCAACCAGTTTGTGCCATTTTTACACTCTCCTCATACAGAATAGGATTTGAGTAATATAACTGGTTTGAATACATGACAAAAGAAACATTCAAAGCTGATTTAGCATTTGCTGCATTAGCATAATTATATTTTTCCATCTTATTAAAAATGCTAACATCTTCAAAACAATGCATCCACATTTCTACCAATTTTCCGTTTAAATCCAATTAGTTACAACAATCTGTTTCGCTGCAATCCTTATTTAAATGGTTTGCAAAAATACATTAATTTCATTGGATAATTTAAAATTTCAGTATCTTGCTTTCAGTGAAGAAACCTTTATTCTAACATTAAAAATTGATTATTCTAAGGTGACATTCCCACTATGCCCTAGAGAAATTTTCAGTCTTGAAAGGAAAATGGGGTGTATAAAATAAAGCATTTTGCTTGGCTTTGCTTTAAAAGGATTGAAGTTGTGAATAACATCTAGGAACAAGTAAGAAATCTGTTCTTCACTATTGAGTTCAGTATTGTTAAATCTTTTGTCTTCAATGCATGATATATTTTCCCAGAGGTTTCTTTACGATTACATTTCATCAATTTGCCAATGCTGCCAATGTCCCTCTGAGTGCTTTTAGTAATATCTGAATATTGTTCATATTTGGACTGGTTGGAAAGAGGCATCTCATTTAGAGACAGTTCAATCTCTAGAGGTAGATCAGTATCATATCCCAAGAGACCTTTGTGTAACTCAAGCACAAACATAAACATTGCACTGTTCTTTAATTCGGTCATGTATTGCTACACACAAAATCTGCACTCATAGTATATACCTTTAAAGTTTAGAATTTAAGTGAAAATGCTACATATTTGTAGTTCAATTGTGGTATATTTACAAGTCAATTGTGGTATCATATCTAGAGATCAATTGTGGTGGAATGATAAGTGAGATAGTTTTCTTGAGAGATGTTACAGAAATTGCCACTGAAAGTACCATATTTTGAGTGGAAATAGGCATTCTTAGTAGTAAGCTAATTTATGAGAGGACAATAAAAACACTTTATGTATCATTAACATAAGAACTCATCATGGAGTCTTCCTGGAAAGACCTAACCATGGATACCCTTTCAGGAGGACACTGAAACGTTGGCTTCTAGCAGATGGTCATTAACAATGCTGATTCACTTAATTGCTTTATATTTTCCTCATGGAGAACACCAAAGAACATTACAATGTAGTCCATAGTTATAATAGTATCTGAAGAAATTTTATACATTCTAGAATAGCTGCACAAGCCTCCTTGTCTGGTTTGAAGTGCTGTGTAAATTTTAACAGTTGGGATGTCTATCTGAGGTGTGAGTTTTCTCAAAAAAGATGGTAAAGGAACGTGTCATTGGCTGTGGGAAGGACAGAGCTCTCTGGTTAAAAGTAATCATCATAGAACTTGTTCTTGGCTTGGGATTCATTCCACCTTTTCTCAAAGTGAAAAGACAAATAAGCCTGTTTACACTGATTAGCAATTAAAAAAGCTGTGGAGAAAAAACATCAAACACAAATTTCTCTTAGAACAGGAAATTTTCTCATTGCCTGGTTCCGGAAAAGCACAAAAGTGCCACCTTTCTGCATTATGAAACTATTGTAACACATTCTTTTATCATTTCTAATTTCCCCCAGAAGTGCAAGATTTTTTTTTCTTGAGTCTTGAGAAGATCTGGGTTTGTTATCATTTCAGTCCATCCTATCCCACAGTCTGTGTTCTGCCCATTGCTCTTTACGGGATTCTTCACAATTGTGCCCAATATCCTCTTTCTTGCAATTTGTGCACAATAACGTAACTAACTGTGAAAATTATAACCCACAAGATTTTAATACTAAAGAGATTTTTTTTCTCAAAACGTGCAATAGTAATTGTCTTAAAAATACGTGTATCTCAAAATAACAGTGTGAATAGTGTTCCAAAATAATGACCTTTAAATACTCTACCAGATCACAGTTGATCTCCTCTGTTGACAAGGCCTTGAGGGCTTTTCTTGATAGGATTCCACTTCAAAGCAGGCAGCCTGAGTCGCACACAAAGAGAGCTTACTCTCTTTTAGCTTACGGTGCAATCTGGCTTTAAATTGCTCAGCTCTGTATTGAACTTTAACTAAATTTCTGCTCTACTTACTTCAAGTGTGTCAGACATCAGATCAGAGGTCTGAAGAGCACAAAAAATGTGCCGTACGAACAACATTGTAGGCACACCAGTTAATTAGATACCACGCCAATCAAACAGGTGTCAATATTGTATCAACTGGCAACATAAATTAGCTAAAACAAGTAGTCTAAAAATTTGTCTTTCATTATACAATAAAACGTAGTAATTTAGGGAGATAAAAGGAATACTTATATCATGTAGCAGATTCTCATATCTAAAAGGATCTAAATTATGTTATTTCTTTAGTTAATTACAGGTAGATTTTAAATACAAATTAACATAGTTTCTGAAAATCATTTGAGTTCATTTATGCATGTTGAATTCAGAAGATCCATCTCAGAAGTGCTGAAACCTGATTGTAAGAACAGCCCTTTTTCCCTTTTTTGAGAGTATAGAAAGAAGTTCTGCATCTGAACCAATCCCTTCCACAAGCCATGAGCTCCTTACCAAAAATCCACATATAAAACCAGCAGTTTTCCAGAAAGCAGCGAGGCTGGTTATTGCTTGGCTGCACACTGTGTTTAGAAAAGTGGGTCCTTTTGCTGAGTTAGAACCATTCTGTGCAAAAGTATTAAAATGTTGAAGCTTGAAGATTGAGCCTTTCTTTCCGTTGCCATCCAGCTAGCCAATTAAATTCATGGAATGGATGAGGCTGTAAATCATGTTTAAAACAGACTAGATCAAAAATATTTAAGTTATTTAATGTCAATAAAACAGATCTTTTTGTTAAAATCCTACAATCATAGAAGACAAAATGCTGAATCAAACTTTCTCTTTAGAGGAGCATATTGAGATAAATCTTGGAGAATTTGCTCTTTGGAGAAACACTGTAGCTGCCACTATTACATTTAAAATGCATGGACAATCTTCATATATCTGGGGGCAAATTTAGAGGAAAGGTTATGCAATGTGAATTGCCAAACTGATCCAATGATATTTAGATATTTGGATACTCATTCCCATAAATCAATCCTCATGTGGTAATAATGTAATAATATTAATAAGGACTCAAAACTAATAAATAGATATAATATTATATTTCCACCTATATTTTTAAAGTGTCTTCTTGTCTCTTAAAAGATTAAAGTAGTTTAGGTGGTTTTTCTAGATCCTACATTACGTGTAGGTGCTATCCGATATAATACCTGCTCTCTTGATGTTTTACTTTGTTGCATATTTCACAACTACTACAAAACACAGAAAGTCTCCTGACTCCAACGAGATGGGATCACAGTTACAAAAACCCTGGATAATTAAGGGATACTATTGATCTTTCTGCACTGCACTGTTCACTGATGTGACCACCCATCTTGCACAATTAATGCAAATAAGAAATAAAAGAAACAAATACCCATATGTCTGCAGAACATCTTTTGCTAGTAAAAGCGAAATTCTGATTGGTACGTCCAGACTGACTTATTACATTAATTACAGAGTTTTTAATTTTTTTTCTCTTATTTTCTTTTAAAAATGTATTCAAATGACTAGCTATTTGCTCTATGACAGTCACTACTTGTATTTGTGAAGAAAAAATTACACGGAAGTTTCCTACATCAACTGCTGAGTTTCAGCACTGAATGTTCAATAAGAAGTCCATTTAAAGCTGCCATGTGTGAGAAATTATTGTAAAATAATTTGAAAATCTTTGTGATATCAACAAAGTATTGTAGAATTTTTTCAAGTAGTCCTGTAAAGACTAAAGTCAGAACTTGCTAAGTCACTTGCTCCCTCACTTGCACTTCCACCAGCCCTCAAGCTGTTTCTTATTCAAATGAAGGAATCTTTTGTGCATCTACTCATCTTTGGGAAACATTACAAGAGATAAAAACTATTTTATGAAAAATGCTGTAGTTCAGAATTTTGTTTTAATCACAAGTTTTAAACATTTTTGGCCCTCCCTGTTATGACTTGAACAGGAAAGGACTTGAATTTTTTTCAAACCAAAAAATACTAAATTTTTAAAAAAGAGTTACTTCTGTATCCCCATCCCAGTCATCTTTGTAGCAGTAGTATGAGATGTCATCCAAACTAATTGGGGAAAAGATAAAAATGGCAATATCTTTTTTTCTCATAAGAATTATCACAAAACTTTATGCCAGGAATATGATGAGAAAATCTTTTGCATGGGAGCATAAATAAAAAGAAGTTAACATTCTTCCCTATTTTCTGCCAAGAAGGCTGAGAACTCTCTATGAAACCTTCCCTGAGTCAGCACAGCAAGGAAACCCCATCCACCTCCACATTTTTCACTCTGTGTTACACTTTCATTTCATACTAATGGTTGCTGCACAGCCTTGGGAAGTTGTGCTTTGTTTTTTCAGCATGAGGAGACAGCAGGTGCTCTGGCCAGCATCACTCATAACCAACCTCTCATCACCTCCCTCTGGCCCCTATATCCAAAAATAATATTTTCAAATGTCAGCATTTCAGATATAGACATTTTAAAGTTATGTGATGAATGGATTTTTTTTTCAGACCCATAGATAGTTCTTTTCTGAGAAAGAGGCAAATGTGGTAGGAAAGAAATTGCCTATTACACTGCTAACACCTTTTCTGATTGAATACTTATATGCATAGTAGTTTTTTGGGGAGACCCTAAGTTTCCTTGCCTTTCACTTAGATAGGGATATTTCTGTCACATGATGGAGAAAAAACCATATTAACATTTACATAGTAATGTTAAATCCAGCCACAAGTCAGATTTTCTAGAGTATTTTTTTTTCCATAACCAAAATAATTGCATTATTGTTATTTTAAACCAAGTACATATCATGAGACTGCATTTGGAACACTGCATCTAGTTCTGGCATCCCCAGCACAAAGAAAAATCTTCAAAACCTGTTGGAGCAGGTCTAGAGGAGGTCTATGAAAATGGTCAGTGCCGGAAACCTGCTATGAAAAGACTGCTAAGAGAAAGTGGGTTGTTTAGCCCGGAGAAGGAAATACTCCACGGGGATCTTATTATGATTTTTCCATCTTTAAACAGGACTTGAAAGAGAGATGGAGAGAGATTTTTTACAGAGGCCTGTGGTGACAGGGCAAGGAGCAATGCATTTAAACTGAAAGAGTGTAGATTTAGACCAGACATAAGGAAGGAATTCTTTAGGAAAAGTCTGATGAGACACTGGACCAGGCTGCAAAGAGAGGTTGAGGATGCCCCTTTGTTGGAAGAGTTCAAGGTCACATTGGTCATTACTTTAATGAACCTGATTTGGTGACAGGTGTCCCTGCCCTTGGGTGGATGAAGCAATCTTTAAAGGTCTCCTCCAACCCAGCCCATTCAGTGGTTCTGTGGTTCTCTGCTTAATGTCTGCCAATAACTGAGTAGATCCATAATTTATAATACCTTACCATGATATGTTCTGTTTGGAAAAGGTGTAAAAATTGAGAAAGATGATACACTGCTAATTACGAGGAACATTACACAACACAGAATAAATTCAGCACAAGGTAGTCTCATGAAGGTTGGTTAAATTTCAAATCATGATACATTTCTAGTCATGGCAAAATTAATGAGAGGTCCTAATCTACCATATCTCAAATCAAATGAAAGTTATACACTGGGAAGAGACTTTTCACAGTTCCTAATTGTTGAAATTTTACTTGCATTCACCGTACGACTGCAGTCTGAAACAATGCTTTCTTGACAATGAGCAAGTGTCCATAACTGTTGGGAGAGAAAAAAATCAAACTCAAGTCAACACAGACATTCAAAGGAGATGTGAAGAGTTCATACAACCGTTATGAATATAGATAGCATTTGAAAGTCATAATTTTGTCCAATCTCAGACTTTTCTGAAAGAACACTATGAGTCAAAATAGTATTTCCAACATTGGATCACCTGGAGACATGGAAAACATTTATCATGCGAGCATTTGTTAGGATTACAAGGTATGTTTGTAGTACCTCATTACAGGAAGGAATCACAGAAGTACATTAATAGAAGATTTAAAAATGAGTTTGAAGAATTTCAAAAGAAAGAATAAAATTACAATTGATAAAAATGGACAATGTATAAATTGCATTTGTTTCTACTTGCTTTATCCCTGCTTGAACATAGAAAGCATGAGTATGTTATTGCAAATAGAACTGTTTGAAGTTCTGCAAATATTTTGGAAGCCTACCATACTATTCACACAGAGGAAACCATTTTATATCAGAAATTCTAATCAGCTTTTGTGGTTCTTGTAAACATCAGTCCTGCTTGAACGAGCTTCATTTGCTTTCAGTAAGTGTTCATTCATGTAAAGAACTGTAGAGAAATCCCAGAAGTTTTCTAGAAATTCACAACTGAATTTTCGAAATTCAATGTACATGTCAATATTTGAAAGAAGCAAGACATTAAAATAGAAACATTGGTTTCTATTTAAATTCTCCAAATATCTGAGCCCAACTTTCTACAAAAGTTTCATGAAATTGTTTTGTTAAGGCTGGCCAGTAAACAGCTGAAAGTGAAAAACTGTGCTGTTTATCTGGGTTTTATAAAGGCTTAATCCAAAGCTCTTCCAATTTAAATCCTTTGGTGAATTTACTGACAAGGACTGACCCCATACATTGCTTATTTTATCATGTTTTCGTCTTATGCATTTGTTTGTGAACATTGCAAATTTCTTGAGACGAAAAGATTTCAAAGTTCATTGAGTTTGACTTTCTGCTGGTGAATTCCGATCAGAATGTCACTAATAGAAATTTATACTTAAAAAATTTATTTCTGTGTTTGCTGAATTTAGAAGCTGGTTTAAGCATTAAAATGTGTGTCCATTAGGGCCTTCCAATCTCTATTCTATCTATCTGCTTGTTATTATGAGATTTAATTATACAGTATTTGATTTGAATTAAAAAACTATTTTTTGGCCCCCACATATTTCAATTTTCTCTGTAAATTCAAGCATGTTAACTCTGAATATCTGTGTAAACCTGAAGTCTTTGATCCAGTTTTTCTCATGAAAGCCACACAGTTCAAATACGCCAGCCCAAATCTGCTGAATACCCATGGGAAAGGAGAAGTGCTGCCTTCTACTCCACCAGTGTTCTTTTCCTCTCCTCTCATTTTTCTCACAAAACAATAAATATTTACAGTGAATAGGAAGGATTGGAACTGCAGAATCAAGGGCTGCAGAGCACATATTTCTTTCTGTGAAAGACCCAGCAACACTCACAGTGCTTTCTGTGCTCTCAGTAGATGTCTCAGACACTCCCTTCAGAGCGCAGGGCAATCAATACACTCTAAAATGAAAACTGTGAGTCTTCCTTCATTAGGTGTGACTTCCTACCTGTGGCTGCTATTTTGAAATCCATTGCCTTTTTGAATCCACCTATTGTGCCTTTGAGGTTAAAAATGATTTTGAAATGTGAGTCTGCACATTATACAGCCCAATACAGCAGCCTTTGGAAATAAGAGTGGAAGGAAAAGATATTTTCTCATTACTAGAGAACTAAATCAAATACTCCTTTTCAAGAATAACACCAAAATATACAATTAGGTCTAGCAAGTTTTCCAAGTCAGATTTTGAATTCTTGTTTAAGAACGAAAGTACAGCTAAGTGGGTGCTCTATTCTCACTCTAAGTAACTTCTCATATTTTGGATATTCACTATTTCTTTTTTTTTAATTGATTCTCCACAGACTTCTGTTTAAGAACCTGGAAACATAATCAGAACTGAGTGTAAAATTAGGAGAAAAGGAAAATATGAATATTTTAGTCAGGTGACTAATCTGGTAGGTGATATTATTTGAAGAGACAACCTTTTGATATTTTGAGAAAAAGAAGACAACATTAATGAAATAAAGGTAATTTGAAGAGCAAAAAATGTTGCTGCATAGGATTAAAAAAGGGGGTGAAGGAATAATGCTTCACAGGAAAAATTGTCTTTGCTTTTTTAAAAAAAAAAAAAAAATAGGTTTGTTAATATCTCCAACTATTTGACGTATTATTTAAATTACTCTCATTGGCTTTACTAAATTCCAATCTGGCTTTTTTAATGGAAATAAACTCACTAGAACTTTTTAGAAATTTAATTAAATTTTAATTTGAAAGTCACCTTTAACATAATCTTTTCAAATATTTATAACATATATCAGTCTTATAAAAGAAAAGTATTATCTCCACCTTTGCACTTATGGTGTACACATAGACATAATAAATCCCACATATTTTGAGAAATTGAAACAGTTCCCATTTTAAAGCAGAACATTATACTATTTCCTAACATAAAACTTCTGGAGCATTCATACTGACTCGATTGAATCTCTCATAAAACAATCCAAATTCATCTCTTCACTCAGTTTCAACTACTGAGTATTCAACACTTTGGTAATTGCTTCCAAATGAATTCCCCAAAACACAACATACTTTCTGAGAGAAAGTCTCATATTGAGTCAAGATAACTTTATCCATTGAGATGAAAAAGTCAAGAAAACTGTTTAAGAATCACGGCTACATACTTGCTTGGATAAACATAAAATGTTTTCTTCCCATTTTTCTGTTTGGTCCTCATATGTAATTAGCTAGGATCCTTTACAAGCACAAGGGCATTACAAAAAAGCATGACTTAAACATTAAAGATTGTCTAGCAGAATCTAAAATAAAACTTGTTCTCTATTGTCCCAAGGTGTACCTTCCTTCATCTTGCCTGCTTGCTTCTATAAACTTTAAGATTTTTTTTTTTAAAAAGAGGGAACCCTGAAGTGTTGATGACCAAAAATATGAAATTGACCTGTTTTTTGAAATGGAAGTGTTTACTGAAACTTTTTTAGTGAAAAACACAGTGATGTGGAGAATATACCTTGCCACATCCATGTATCCAAAACAGGCAAAGTGAAACAGCTCCTATAATTTTAGAATTGTTTATGCATAAACAGAAGCCCAGTTAACAGCTTCTGCTGCATAAATTTCATGAACAAATACCAATTTTGTGTCTTTATGTCCTTATGTCATATGCCTTATATAAATGGGGAGATAGGTGTAAACATATTCTTTTTCAGTAGCGTTGGATAATGACAGATAATGTTTTCATCAGCTGCTAATTTATTAATTGTCTTCTCACAACAATGTGAATGAAGCAGTAGATGTGACCAGTTGGAGGACTGGCTTCAAAAGTGCACCTGTAAAAGTTAATGTGGAAGCATCCTGGAGACAGTCAGAATACACTGTCTTACCATCGCTTGATTATTTGCTTTTTCATGGAGTAGTTTTAGTTCAGGATCTCAGAGAGCCTCCATCATTAACTTTCCTTCCACATCATTAACTTTCCTTTCTTTTCACGTGGTTGGGGAGGAAAGAAAGAGGGAGGGAGAGGGAAAGCTCAAATTTCCTAAGGGATAGCCTGTTTCTCTCTTTAACTTCCTCCAAATAATATTGTTCAGTTGATTTTTTTGGTGTGTGTGATAAAAACACTTTATAAATTACTGTTCAGCCAACCTTAGGATGGCTGGACAAAAACACCTTTCCCTTGCCTTTCTGTCAAAAATTCAATTATACTTATAAAGGTCAAATCTAATCTTGCTCACTCAGTCACATCAGACCTGTCTTAAGTTAAAGCATTTGCAAACAACACATAAAAATTGAAAGTGCAGCCTAGACATGCCTAAGATTGCACTCGAAATTTTTGGCCTGGAAAATAGAAATATGATTGCTAAAATTGTTAAGCTCCGAGTTTCTGGGTAGGCATAGATGACATAACATTTTACCTATCTGATAGTAAAACATCAGAACCTGTGTTAATCTTGAGAGACAAACCTGTTTATTTAGGCTGAGAACACCTTTTTGAATTCTCTTTTGGGTAGACTTATCTGAAAAGTGTAATGGACTTTAACAGACTTTGGTTTTTTTCCTTTACTGTGCCCACCTCACTCCTGTCACCCTGTCCCAATGCCCCATTAGATTTACTTGAACTCCTTCCTTTTCAGTAAGGATTTAATTTCAAAAATCAGAAAGTATGTTAATTGGTAATGTCTTGAACAAAAAACATTTATTCCTAAGTATTATATTATAAGCAGTGAATGGCATTTCTCTTTTCACAATATGAAGCACTGTGGAAGGAGAATAAAATGATGAAGCTAAGGCAGTGGTTGAAAATAAGGTAAAACCACTTATGTGATAGCATTTCAACAATTTTGATACAATAATGTTTTAAGTGGATGATTATTTACCTAAGTCATTTATTCATTAGCTTCTCCATTTCCTCTATTCCCTTGTTTTCTTGGGGAAAAGAACATTACATCCTTCTTGGCTTTCTTATATTCTCTGGTGCTTTGTTTCCTTGGAAACAATATCCATTAACATTCTCCATTTCCTCCTTTGTTGCCATTTTCTGGATACACTGAATATCCCAAACATTTCTGCAGTGTAATGTACCAGAGAACTAAGAAAAGGCTAGAAAATAGACAATTAGAACCTTTTTTAATGATACAAGGCTTATTTTAAAAGAAAACACAACAGAAAATACTATCCTATTTAATGTTTTTGAGTAAGGTAGGCAGTCAGGAAAGTGGACAGGGGGTGGAGAATTCCAGTGTAAATACCTGAATTTAATAGGTCATTAGGTTTCAGATGACATTGCTGTTCCACACTGACACAGATGAAATAGCTTTTCAGTTACTCTTTGAAAAAAAAAAAAAAAACAAAACAAAACAAAACAAAAAAAACAAAACAAAAAACAAAACAAAACAAAAAAAAAAAAACAAAACAAAAAAAAAAAACCCCAAAAAAACAACCAAAAGAAAACCCTTGAAAACTGTATCCTACAATAAGCAATACGCATGTAATTGAAACTACATCTGTGTGAAGTATTTCAAAATAGGTTCTGCTGGCTAAGAATAAGAATCTTGAAGATTTTTTTTAACAATTAGTAAGTGTCTTTTGTGGGCATTTCACTCCCTTCCTTTCATCAGGCTGATGTATGGGTTGGATTTTGGTGCCCAAATCGAGATTTTTAACTTTGACCTGCTTAAGTATGAGTTGGTAACACACTTAAAATCAGAGGCAAGAAAACATCCCTGGCAGAATGTGACTCATTTTAACATAAAATACAACACTAACATAAATCAAGTTGGACCTTCTGGGTGCTTTCATTGTTTTCTATTGACTACAAAGGGAACCAGGATAAATTTGATCATATAATTTTTGATATTTAAAGATAAGTGAGATGGAACATATTTGTACCTTCTAAAGTACACTTATGCCTAATTTTATTTGCTCTACTTACATATCACACAGCCTTTCCCATGTTTTCTCAGTAAACCTAATGTGGTGGAAATTGTCATTTCATGTCTGAATCTGTATGTGGCACTGCCAGATACATGGTGCTGTTTTTTCCAAGGTATTCCAGAAAAAGCACCTGCTGAAAGCCTACAGTTACAGCTGGGAAAAATTAAGGATCACAAGCAGTACTGAGAGGCCTAAACAAAAATTAGGGTTATGAAATTTTCTGCTTAGCTGCTGTCAGAAGCAGAGGTATCTATATTTAGTTAATTTAAAATTTCTGTTTGTCTAGATTTTTGATTTTGTCTATGTATGTGCTCACTATTTCTGTCCCGTCAGAATCTAATTTGAATTCCACATTGAGGTGGAGACACTCAATAAAATGGATACTTTTGAACACAAACCCTTAGTTGCTATGGGTGCTACATATCTTATATTTCCATTGTTAATCTTATTTAAGATTGTGGAAAAATGCTGTGGTACCAATGGTACTTTTTGTATAAAAGCACTCACTCAAAAGGTGAGAAAACAGTTTCAGTGTTTTCTAGCATGAAAGGGTTACAGGCCATATCTTTTCTCCTACCAGCTTATCAGTTCAGCAGAGCTATTTATTATTTTTCTTCTGAACACAGCTATGCCACTGCACAGACAATGTAATTTTTCTGGGTGCAGAAAAAGGCAGAATAATTAAATGGTTATTTACAGGCATCATTCTATATTTTATTTACTGATTTCTTTAATGTGGAAAGAATAAACATTGCTTCTTTTCCCTCATGTAGGGTGTCACATGGTAGGAAATGCGCTTAACCTGTTCCTTTGGATAATGAGGCTGGTCAGATGGTCATCACCAATCTGTACCAAGAACACTGTAATGCATGTTTCAACATCATTCAAACTGATGAGACATCCACTTTCTCTACCTGTGCATTTCTATGCATCACTGATTCAGTGAGTTAGTCTGTTCACAGGGGTCTTTCCCAACTCTACACATAATTAATACCAATTGTGCTTTCCTAGAAGGCCTATCCATAGTTTTGGAAGAGTTTTTTAGTTAAGTCCTTTAGATACATCAAGTCTCCAAAAAGATTTGGTAGCAGCTTCATAGGCTGAGGCAGTATTTGTGCTCCCAGTCCTTTGTGAAATAACCACAGAGAAGCAGAATAGAAACACCTCATGTTTAGAGCATCAATAGCACTGCAGAACATCTTTGAGAGGAAGGGTCTAATGAGAAAGAATGGAGGACATTTATTTGTGGAACAAATATAAGAACAACCCAAAAATGGTGAGATAAGTAAGAGAAAATGATGGATGCTAAGAGAAGGAGATTATTAAGAAATGCTATTTTGTATTTAAGAATACAAAACCTTATCTAGGCATCATAATTCCATCTTGTTCTTGGATGCCTTGGTTTTTTGGACAGTGGTTGTGCTGTGTACTTGTAAAGTAATAAACACAGCAGAAGCCTTTACTGATAAAAAGAGGAAAATTTAAGTTATTTATGGTCCTTTTCTAATAGAAATAATAGAACTTTACAGTGTTTTGACTCCAAATACTTTACTACAAAGTAAAAAGGCATAAAATCACAGGGGTTAGAAATGGAAAATTAAGATGGAAGAGTGTGTTAGATCATCCATTTCTCTTTCATGTCAGTGCAATATTATAATGTCTAGGACATTTTAGAATTCCAAATAATTAGGTTTCACCATATACCTAGGCTGACTATTCTGAAGAGAAATTAAGCTGACTGTTGGTGGTTGTATTTCTGGATTTTTGTTGTTCTGTTTGTTCTGCCCCATCTTTACCTGGGTTTATATCTGTTTATTATGGTAGATATCTTCTGAGAGAAACATTGGATTTCTATCTGAAGTTTACTGGTAAAAGATTTTTTCTTATTATCCTTAGTATTTGTACTGGGCACAGTTAGCATAGGTGGCTCTTTTGCTGCCATAATTACAGCTCCAATTTCACTTTTTCTGACTGTGTGCACTTTATTTCTTTTCATAATTTTGCAGCATGCCCATCTGTGTTCAGGATCTGCAGTCATTGCCACATATGGGACATTTATTTTTGAGATGCCAAGTGCCACAAACTCCCACAATTACAACAGAATTCAGAATTGTGCCCCGCCCAAACAAAACCCTGACATACTGTAGGAGGAGATAAGGTCCCTGTTGAACACAAGTGATAGGCGAAGGTAGTGTTGATTGCTCCTCTCCTGGGAAAAGACAAGCATATTCACGGGATTCTCTTCCCTCAAGGACCTGGGTGTACCGTGTGGTAGTGTGCAAGGATGGGGAGACACTCATCCTTGTTTCTCATTGAGGAAGAATGTGATGTAAGTTATATCTTGTAGGAAGAATTATGGCAGGAAAGATCTGAACTGACAGTGATCCAGGTGGTTGTAACAAAGACCTGAGCCAAGCTGATGTTGGTGTTTCACACTCAAATGTGCTACTCTCCTGTCCTGAGCACCCTTGACTTACAGTGCCCAAGTCATAGCCTGTTTTTATAGATATTAGAAGGAGTAGAACAGAAGAATAACTATCTGTTAAGTGACAGGGGTCAGTAGTTAATGAGCATGTGCAAATCTGTATCTTGGGTATAAAGGTGGTTTAAATATACAATATAATCTGTGTTGCTAAGAAGCTTTTCCAATAAAGAGAATTAGACACAAAATAATGTCTAGAAGATGTATAAATGTATTAAATTCTGAGGGACCTGAATATGATGTAAATTGTATGGAATAAGGCATGGAGATGGTTTTGGATCTGGCTGATATGGAATCAGTTTTCCCATAACAGCCCTTGTGGTGCTATGCTCTGTGTTTTTAGTTAAAATGGTGCTGATGAGACACCAGTTTTGGCTGCTGCTGAGCACTGCTTCCACACAAGGGTGTCTCTCCAAATCCCACACTCCCCAAAGGCCAGTAGGCTGGGAGTGGGCAAGAGGTCGGGAGAGGACAAAGCCAAGACAGCTGACCCAAGCTGATCAAAGTGAAATTCCACACCAGAGTATGTCATGCTCAGCAATAAAACCAAAGGAGAGGACCACTCATCATCAAAGGGAGGGGAACTCACTATGAAGGCATTTGCCTTGTGGTTTTTCCATTCTAAGAAGCACCAATTTTTTGTGCTTATTTTTCAGTTCAAAGCTTTCCTCTTACTGCTATCATTATCTCATATGGATCCAATCATTATATACAAGATATTAAATGTTCAAAGACTTCTGTTAGTACACAGAAATTCTCTTCTGCTGAAATCACATACAGGTTTTGGACCCCTTTGGGAAGATTGATTCTCTCATAAATTCAGGAGTTCAAGTATTACATGTAGGATGATGGGGACAGGATAGAATGTCTTTTCTCCCTTGAATGAAATTTAAAATAATAACACTCATAGTTTAATGAACAAACAAGTAACAGTTTGACAACCATGTAAATAACTGAGAATCATTTTCATAGAAGTCAAGAGCGAAACTTTGTATTGCCTATATTATTATAGAATTGCATCATATACAAAGTATTTAAATGGTAAGGGAACAACAGAAAAAAAATGAAAAACAGTTGACAATATCTGACAGAAAGAAGGAAAGAATGATGAGGTAATCAAGAAAGATGGGTTTCTTTGCTCTCGAGAAAAAAAGGTAAGCAATGAGAACAATCATCAGCTTCTGACTCACCATAGAGCAGAGAGAACATTTTGGTTTTTACTGTAGAGATAAAAAAAATCATGGCTATATCTGGCATGTGATATTGGAATTTTCCAGTATCATGAAGCCAAATATCTGCAAACAATGGCACTGTGACTATCCAGGGAAATACTGAGAACATTTTCTAGATGGAGTTAGTCACTGGAAGGAGTCACACAGGAATAATGGGGAAGGTGACCTGCTAAAATGACTGGGAAGAAACTGCTGCAGAGAAAATTTGAGGTAAACTCTAAATTGTTGCACTGTCTTTGCATAATTTCTCATGAATTTTTGGAGAACAAAATGCTGTTAAGAAGCATTGCCAAGTCTGTCTCACACATGGCCTGCTTTGACAGGTTTCTGTTCTTGAGGGTCTGACCTTCCTTAAGGTTTCCATTTCTAAAAACAGCAAGAACAAAACAAGAGCAGAAACTTCTTGGTAGCAAAAGGAACAGCTGAGAACTAACACATGCACTCAGTTACTGTAGGAGATTGCTCATGTGCCACAAGTTCTCTGTGAATGTGAATTTCATAGCTATGACCGTACAAGTGAGTTTTTGGGGAGGAAATATTCAAATTTGATGCTTCAGTTAACATTTTATTACTTCATTCATTTGCATGTCTCAAGAATTCTACTATATACAACAGCGGGAATCCTGATTTATGATACATAATTTTAGACACGTTGCCCTGCCTTTATGAAGTATTTAAAGTCTATTATTATTATTGTTGTTGTTATTTAATCTTTAAAAGATTCTTCTACTCTGAGATTTGAAACCTTACTTGCTTTATAAAGGAGTGGTCAACAAATGGGAGTCTTCTATTACTATTTTGGTACACAAAATATTTATTACTTAATTTTTTAAATCAGTCTCTTTACCTCTGAAAATCTGTGTTACTGCATGCTTATAAAAAAGAGAAAAATATTTAGGGGATATTCTAAGGAAATTATTTTAACATCCCTTTCATAGCGTATAAAGCAGAAAAACTGGTACTAGGGAAACTCAGTAGTTCAAAAGTTGATGAGCGCATGAGATTTTAAATTTACTAGAATTAAGCATTAATCACATTCAAAACAAGTTTTAGTGTACCTTTTGGTCTCCCAAATGGCACAAAATAAAGTTCAGGAAATTATCTAGATTCTTACAGTAAAATTTTTAGTTTTACATCTTCAGCCATTATACCCTGTTTAAGGCTGCCAAAGCAATTTTTTGGCATTTGAGCAATAACTGTTCTTTGTTTAAAAGGCAGAATTATTAAATTACCTTTAGCAACTGAAAAGGAAGAATACATGAGTTATCAGAAGTCTAAGCAAAAGTAAAATCATATGATCACATGCAGTAAAATAAACTTACTTGATAAATACCATATGTGTGGGTTCTGTTGATCTTAACTTTTGTTGAGTTAGCATTAAAAGTACAGGGCCACAATTCTCTATTTGTTTATAGCTACACAAATTCACAACTGTCTACTCTACCTAAGACTGCAAAAATCTTTATTAATATGTTAAATTTTACAACACAGTAGCTTTTGTCCTATTATCCTATAAATATTTTTCTGTCGTTTCACACTAAATTATTGTTTGAATCCTATGCCAGTCAATGAAATAATTTCAGTGTTCCTACATTGCAAGTAATTTGCTTAATGTATGATACATTGCTGATAGAGCTGACAGAGTATTCCTGAGTATTAGCAGCATAAAAACGATAATGTATACATGCTAATGTCTGCTGAAAAATTAAATTAAGGTAAAATAAAACACTTATGCTCCACAATGTGGTTTTTATATTGGCATGTATTTGGGAAATCTGATTTCAGTGCAAAGCTCCAAATGCTCTATATTTTAAAATAGTTTTACAGATTAGTTCAGACATGCTGAAAACAACTCACACCCAGAACTGAAAGTCCTTCTCTATCATTGACAGTACCATTGTCAATCGTTGAGAGAGGTGGTTGTAATTACAGGCATCTCTGCATTCTACTTAGCCATTTATATCCTAAAAATAGCTAGAATTTATGCTGCAAAACATTATTGTTCTGATGGCAATTTGTCACTTACTAATTTCCTTCCTTTATGAATTTATTATCAATATATGCTAATTTATTTTTGCGCCGATATCTGGCAATGGTGTAAAGACCTAACTAACTTTTGGTTTGTGCCTCTGACATATATAATAGACAAGAATTACTTTCCTTTTCAACTTTTATTTTGTGAAAGTAATGGATCCAATGAATTTATTCACATAAGATAGAACATCAACTCCTCAGGACTTATACTCTAAAATCACACAGGGAAGGTGTGGTCCTTGTGAGATCAGCTAATACAGCATAGTTCATTTCCTCTCACTTGATTCCCACTGAGAAGATCCCACACAAAGCAAAATAAATTAGCTGCTTCTGGTAAGTTTTTTATTTTTGTTCCTGAGAACTTGTGCTTTCAAGACATTCTGCCCTCGATGTGCATTATTCCAATCATTCACTGGTGTGAGGCCTTCAACTTAATGATGTTAGAAAATTGCACCAATATATTCTATTTTTTATGCCAAGGCTATAAATATAAAAAGCATCCACTCTATATGCCAGTACATCACTAGTTAGCCACCCAGCTTCTGAAACATCCATTTTCAGTGCTTCCCATATGAAAATTTTCTCTTTAGCTAGCTCTCATTTTCTTTCTCATCTGTCTCCCTTGGGTAACAGCCTTTCTCTGAAGCACTAGAATAACTGCTTTTCTGCTATGTAAAAAGATTAATTATATGGTTTGTGGTTTTTTTTTTTTTTCTAAAAAATCACATATGAGAGAAGATATTAAATTTGCTTGATTTTTGGTAAGCTGTCATGGGTTGAAATCTCATTTATTGTTCATACAACTTTTAAAATTATTCTTTGTTTCAACAATGTATTCTAAAACTTTGTATCTTGCTGAAACCACCTGAAATAATTTGCCTGTGGAAGCTTAAATTAACTTATACATATAGATGCAATTTGAATTCACCTGTTAAGAGGACCCTCCATATTTGTTACATGTGCTGAAGGAGTTTTGCTGGCAGAAAAGGGATTTCCTTTGTCTGTCTTTTCAGAGGTCCAGGGTGGAGGATTTTCTCCCCTCCACATTCTTTGGATTTTTGATCTATACGGAATAGGATATTTCCCAAGTCTCATTCTCCTGAACCATCTTGTCTTTTCCTCATTGGTCAGCATCTTTGTATTTATTAATAAAAAATAAGAGTATGAACTTAATTGTTTATCCAGAAATTACTGATTGGTTCTCTTTGAAGTTTCTGAGTTGTTTTTCCTCTCGATATCTCTTTTTTGCAGTTGCTGAACAGAAAAAGTGAATCTTTTCTAATTTCCAATCCAAGACCTTTTTTCTACCAAAGATACTGGCAGGCCTACAGGTTGCAGTTAGAAATCAGGATGATGAAGGACTATTAGATTTATGGAAACCAGATTTTTTTTTTTCTCTTTAGCTACTTGTATATTTACTTTGACTAAACTGCAAAACTTACACCAGAGAATTCATTTTAAAAGATGCCACAGTTTAAACATAAAAATCAAATAAATAATGAAACTTTTTTACTCATTTCTCTAATGTGTCATTAGACTTTTCATTAACACTGATATAACCTCTCTGAAGGATATTGGTCTTTTAAATAAGAGCCTTGTTTGACTGATGATTTGCTCCTTCAAAAAGCAAATTTGTTTTGTTGCTCCTCTCTTTCAACATATGCATACTTTTCCAGAGTTTCTGAGGACAGTTATCACCTTTGCTTCTCTTTCAGTAGGTCTACATAAAAAATCACTTTTCAAATAGCATCAGAGCTAACCAGGAAAAGAAAACTCCTGACACAGATAAAACATAATTAAGCAACAGTTTAAAGGAATTGTTTCCATGAAAATAAAAAGTAATTAATAACAAAATATGCCTATGTAGTTCGTGTTTTTGACACAGGACTAGGTGGCAAAATCTGCAATTAATAATTAATAGTGTATTGTTCTGTCATAATACTTTCCATTTAAGAGTTCTTTTATTTAAGAATAATGATTAATTAAAGTTCATATAGTTTCTGTGAGGTTTTCTGTCTTAACTGGAAGAAACAAAAGCATTAATGAAAGGGTCGAATCAAAGACTGAAGAATATAATTGCCGTCACAATTTTCATGCTTC
Source organism: Brachypodius melanocephalos (assembly GCA_013398615.1). Classification (NCBI taxonomy): domain Eukaryota; kingdom Metazoa; phylum Chordata; class Aves; order Passeriformes; family Pycnonotidae; genus Brachypodius; species Brachypodius melanocephalos. Next base: position 31,063,090 of record VZSR01001685.1, read on the forward strand.
ACTTTGTCATTGGCAATATAAGGATATCTGCATCAATGTGTGTAAAGTTGCACCATATCAAGCCTGAGACCCAAGTAATTTACTTGTACAGTTGCAAGAAATACTGCCAAAGTTTCACAACACCTTTTCTGCAAGGAGGTCTGTTGGCTTTTGAAACAGAGGAAATTCAGCACATAAGTTATATGACAGGAAGAAGAAATAGGGAAAAAATACTCTTTATATATCTTAAATTTAATTAGATGAGGAAATAACTGGGTTTATCATGAGAATTTTTCTCTTCACTTCCATCTCAAATTCGAGAGAGCAGGATCAATTCCTTAAAATAAAGAGTAGGCTACCATATCTGATATGTGCTCACTGTTCATGCTAAAAGGGAATGAGATACTTTGGGATGTTAAACCATTGATGTCGAACACATATTTGCCTCTTGAGTTTTATCACTCCAGACCTACTTGGTCGACAACTTTGATAAGAAATTTTTAATGTCAGCTACAAATCCATGGTCTGGATTTAAGCCCATGTGTTTTCATGTGTTCATGGGTAATCTAGGTAGAGGTATAACCAGTATAGAAGGACTTAGGGAAATCCATCTAAGATAATTCAAGTCAATATATACAATTTGCTAGAGATATAATTTATAGTTAAGCTTTAAAGGCTTATAATGGCTGTTTTTAGCAAAATTTTATCTCGAGTTGACTAGTAGAAAATACATTTCTTTCTAATACTGTTGTTTAAAATTGCACTGGATTTACTGAGATTTTCATGTTCATTAATGAAGGATTTTTTTCTTAATGAGGTTTTTTATTGTTTCTATTGGTTTTGAGTTTTATATATATATATATTTGGTTTTAACTTTAAACTCTCATGTCCCAGAAGGTAAGTGGATACACATATTCCATAACTGTCTTAATCTTTTCAGGGAGGAAAAGTAAAGTATTGAATATAAGGATACAATTAGTACAATATGAGGATAAAGTTCTTGACGGGCCTTAGAGCAAGGAAATCATGTCTTCAAGTAATATTTTTCTTACATTAATTTCTTTTTATGAACAGAAAAAGTCAACAAGATTATATTTGAAAATAATTAAGTTCTGAAGTGGAAGGAAAAAAAGAGGTGCTACATTTCCTTCTTTTTTCATGAACTAAAAAAAAAAAAAAGAGGAAGATTTAAAGAAATGGTTAAAATCTATCATTTAAAACAAAAAACTTTTTTTGAGGATGTAAGATAACTGGTAGTTTACAAATTTGGTTTTCAACAGCTTATCTCCCAGTGTTTCTGCAGACTTTCCCATATGCTCAAATTTCATACCCAACTTTCCCCTACTCTTTAAATATAATACTAGTTCAGCATGCCTTCCTTCTTGTTCTTTTTCTACAAGTTCCCTGTGGACTTTTGTATTTAAATCAGAAATTCATAAAAGAGTCCATTTGGCACATCTAGCCTGGCCACATGTTTATTGGAAGCAAGTACATCAAGCTTTGAATTCGTAAGATTTTGTATAGATTCTATAAAAATATCTAATCTCATCCTTGAGTCTTTCAGAAAAGTGAATTCCTGCATCAATTAATCTATTAACCATGTTGAAATATTACTTCAAATCTTCCTGAGACAGCATTTCTTAGATAATTATCTTGAGAAATAGTAAGCAGTGGTGCCACTTTCTGCAAAGTGGTTTAAAAGACTAGCTTACACCTTTCAAATATTTTTGACCCAATGTGAAGCTCAGAGAAAAGATAACATCAGTATGGTGAAAGTTCTTTACACCCAGTAATCATTTTTATTGATTTTTCTTCTGCCTTTCAAAGGTTTTACAGAAATTGCCTTAAGGGGAAAAAAAGGTGCTATCTGTATTACACCATTTTTGTAGTGTTTAAATCCTTTTTTCCACCCCAAATTCATAAGAGTGTAAGAGATTTCCTCTGACTTCATTTTCCTAGGTGAGCTCCCACCATTCCTTTTCCTGAAGACTGGAGCTTCTAAGATCCACGAGTTCAATAAACACAATCAGTAAACATCAAGTGCTGTGCATGTTACACCAGGTTTTCACAGCAGATATTTACCTCTTAAAACTACTTTTCAGCCCATTCCCAGTAATTAACACATCATGAAGCTTATAAATTTAATTGTCCTGGTTATTATTTTTTCTTTCTTTGAGGTAAATTTTTTCTGTGGTTCACAAGTAAGGAACACTTCTACAAGACATGCATATTGAGCTAGTGTATGGCTCAGGGCAATTCATCTACATTTTTTTGATACTATAAATCCATATTTACATCAATTGAAGAAAGGTCAGGAGAGCTGCTTATGAAGTTTGACTTGCTGCAGTCAGTATTCATTCAAGACACAGCTAGAATTGTTATCTGGCTTCTGCATAACCCACTTCATCAACTTGGCTGGCAGCTAATATTGTCAAGGACAAAAATTTTTAAGAGCAAGCTTTTTTTACCAGGAAACTTTTTTTTTCTATTTTAAATTAATATTTTTTAATCTGTTTATGCATTGCATTATTTACTAGAGGAGTTTTTTTTCATTTTCCTATCATGCACCTAGTTTTCTTATTTTCCTCAGAGAACAGCTGTATTTTTAATAATCCTGACATCTGCAAAAGGAAATTCTTATCACAGTGATCATCTGCCAAAAAAGAAGTATATCCGTTTAGAATTAGCCCAGCAGTGTGCCTTCAGAAGTGATGTGTAATAAATGCTCCTAATTGTGCAATAGTTCCTGCCTTACTCTTGATTGAATTTCCCATACATTATTTCTACAGGAGATAAAAACTAGGGAATAATTTCTTGCCTAGCTTTTTCCTTGAACGACATTAAGTGTTTTATTTTCTCATTAATAGATACCTCTCAGACATCATAAGGGAAGACATTTTATGAGTAAAAAGCAAGCAACTGGGACACTGGATTTACTCAAAAGCACCAATCTCTAGCAATAACACAGAACTATCCTGCTCGTTTGACTACAGCTAAAGATGATTTAGAACTCCGCCTAGTCCTATATAGAAATGTCAATATGTGAATAGCTTTGAACTAAACTAATTTTTTCTCAATAAAAACATTGATGACTTGAGCTTATGAAAATATTTTTCTCCATAATGTCAGGAAGGTGGGTTTTCAACCCACAGGAAGACGAATAATAGAAAAGGCCTGCATTTCTTCATGTGTTCTGGTACCTGTGAAGGGGTTTTTAATCTGCTGTAAATGGGTTGTCTTGTTGTATCAGGATAATTAAAGGATACCAATTGTTTTGAAAAAATGGCCTAATAAACTAAACATTATTATAAATGGTCTAATAAACTAAACATTCTAATAAACTAAACAAACTAACTTCTAATTAGGTAGGGTTTATCTCACAGAACATTTTCTTCAACAATAAGAAGTATTTAGCTTACAAACAATAAAAACCTGCATTACACTAAAATGGAGAAATACCATGTGTCTTATGCTTTAAAAAATAATTTTAAAATAATTCATCATTGAGATGAGCTCATTCTTTATTTCCACCCCTTCTGAAAGTAATTTGTAACCCTGAAGTAGTCAAAAAATGAAATTTTTTGGTTTTGCTAAGAAATGAAAAAAAAGTTATAATTTATATATTTTATAATATGGGGGTATGTATTTTTTGCATTATGTATTTTCCGGAAAAATCTTGTAAACTGAGGCTTTTTAATAAATATAGGGAAATATATAATAAATATAGGAAACAAATTTCCTTTAATGTAGTTTCACATATTGCCACTAGTGTATGGTCTCAACTCAGTCTGAATCAAATGCCTTCTCACATTTTGTAAATATCATAGATTAAAACTTAATTAACAAGATCCATGAAAAAGAATCATCTTTTCAGTGGCCCCTTTAATTTTGAATTATATTTCAAAGTAAAATTTTAAGGCAGTAAAGAAAGAAACCAATATACTTATAGGCCCCAACTTAGTATCTACTTGCGCAGGACAAAATTAAAAAAAAAAAAATGCCATTTTCATAGTATTAAATCATTTAAAATCAAGAACAATACCATATTTTAAAGGATTCATTTTTCAATATAAAAGATACAATAAGCATTTTTGTATGATGTCTTGCTGTCTGTCTGGAAAGGATTGTTGTGGGTTAAAACATACTGAAACATGCTTTGAATTACCCTATTTTTCTTTAAAAATACTTACGAAAGCTCCACTAGGATTTCACTTTCAGGTTTACAGCTGCTCTGAATCTTAACACTGAGATCTATTATAAGAGAACTGAATATCTAAAAAGAGAATTTTATGCATAGCAATGTCACGGGCAAGATTTCACAACTGAACTTGACACAGTAATGACTTTTCTGAAAAAGAAAACGCAAAAAAAATCCCAATACAGTTTAAGGTTTCCAGCTTTTTTAACAATACCTGCTTCTGTTGGTAGACTTTCTGATCATCAGATCATAAAAGCAAATAAATGAGAGGCCTTTCTTATGCAATTTCTCTATTCAAGAGTAAATGGATTTCAGATGGAACCCTAATATTTTTGCATAATTAGTGCTCCACAGCCTGTTTCTTTCTAGCAGCCACTCAATGTTAAAGTATTTTCATATTAAGTTGAAGAATATGCCTGAAAGCCAGATGATAGCTCCTGCTAAACAAACTTGAGAAGGCAATAATAATCACAAAGAAAAAACAGGAATGCTATCCCATTAGATTTTAATTAATACTAGGAGTCCAACAGAAGTAAATAAATTCAATTATTTTTATCCATGAGACAGTATGAGGATTAAACTGTTTGCCTTCTAATTACTGGATGTAACTCCTGTCCCACAGAATGGCTATTTAAATAGCCATTTCAGTCAATAAGGAACATCTGCATGACCAGATACAGCAGAATTATGAAGGAATTATTATTTTCCAGTTCCAGGTTTCTCTGCTTGGCAAAAAACATCTTACAAAAGCTGAGTATGAGGGAAGAATACAAATATATTATAATTTTTCATATATGGAAGCAGAACTCTATTTCAATAAATATCTTCAACAACTTTTTTTTTGGCATCTGATCTACTTCACATGAAAATATTTCTCTTCACTTTTCCCTGAAATACTTCTGCTTTCTTAGTTTCAACGTCTCCAAAAATCTTTTGTTTCCAAAAATTTTTTCACCTGTTGAGTTGTAGATAGAAATTTTGTAGGTATAAACAGACATGTATTCACCAGTGAATTTTAAAATTAGAAACGTGGTACTACTTCAGTACAATTTGAAAGGGAAAGAGAATAAGTGAAGCCTGGGTAGCACAACAGCAGGGTAATGTCAGCAGCCTTGTATCTGCTGAAGAGGCCACTGGTAGGATGTTCACACTGGGATGTCCCTTGAGAAGGGGAATCCTCCCTCTTCCATGGCAGCAACACAAAGTGAATTAGTCTGAAGATGATGGATGCACAGGCAAGTGTCACCACGTGTTTATCTCAGATGAAAGTGCCAACTATCTCAAAGAGTTAAGTTTATGTGAAGACATTAGGGAGTGTGCAAAGCAGGCCATTAGGATGTGAAGGGCCTTGAGGGGAAGCTGTGTGAGGAGTGGCTGAGGCACCTTGGTCTGTCCAGCCTGGAGGAGACTGAGGGGAGACCTCACTGCAGTCTGCAACTTCTCTGTGGGGGAAAGAAAAGGGTACTGATCTCCTGTGACAAGTGACAGAACTGGAGAAAACACATGGAGCTGAGTCATGGGAGATTGTGGAATCCCTTGAGCCTCTCAGGGGAATTCCCAAGGAAAGATCTACCAGAAGAGTTTTCCCTGCCTAGTCTGAAAGAAAAACGTCCTCCATGGTTCTCTGCAGCACTATTGTCAATCTACCTTAGATTGCTTCCCCCATTGGCCAGCTGGCCCAGCCCACCCCAGTTGTTCCTTCCTCATCCCCTCTATTGGTCACTGCCATTTTCCCTGCCCTTTGTACCACCCCTGTGCCCTCAGACCATTGGTCCCTGAGCCCTGTTTAGGCCTGTGCAGAGCACCTGGCCAGGGTTTTTGTCCCTGATTCCTGTCAGCCTGCTGGAATAAACCTTTGCTGGAACTTATAATACAAAGGCCTTTCTTGCCTCTCTTTGCTGAGCTAGCCGTGGTGTGAGAGATGTGTGGAATTGACTGCTTTGCCTGAATCTTACCCAAGCAGCTTTTCCACACGAGATGCTTATTGGGATATAGGTAGCAGTTCCCCCATCTAAGAGCACACTGCTACAGGAGATTTATGTTGGGTATGAGGAAAAAGTTTTCCTCCTAGAGGTGGCTAGCTCCTGGAACGGCTCCCCAGGGAAGATGTCATGGCACCCACCTGACAGAGGTCAAGAATCATTTAGGCAATACTCTCAGGCACCTTGGGATGTCTTGTGCTGGGCCAGGAATTGAACTTGGTGATACTGATACTCTTCCAAATCAGCATATTCTATGATTCTATGATTTATCATGTTTAAAGGTGAAATATCAGGATCAGTCATCCTCATTGTTCATTGAGAGGACATGATCAAAAAGAATGCCTCTCAGCTTAAGGATATCTACAGAAAAGTCAATGGGGAAACATTTGGCATATCCATGCAACAGAAGATAATTTTTGTTACACCAGTCAAGTCCAAACCACTATCCTAGCTAGGATGAGTACCCAGCAATGAAAGTGTGCATTGACACTTTACCAACTACTCTGTCAGTCCTTTCAAACTGTGAATAACAGTTCGTGCAACAGTGAATGCCATGTTGACATAGCATCAGGAAATCAGCACCCAATGGGATAAATTATATTTGCTTCCATTTCCTAGTGATCTGCTGAAGGAGCAGATCCTGGATTCCTGAGAGCCTTTCTCACAGCATCAAAAGCAGAAAGCTGAAGAATCTGTTTTCAGTTGCCTGACCTTTGGAGGAAAGTGGTCAGAACAAGTCTGTTTAAATTTCCCAGACAGGGGAGGAGTGACAAGATTGGTAAGAGTGTTAGAAGTCTCAGTTCTGCAAATGTGAGGAAGCCATCTGGTTTGCATTATGGTGACCACTACACAGAACTCCAATTTTTGTTGACTTCTTTCCCCTGCAAAAATTGTTGCTTTCTGCTGAGAAATTGTGGAGAAATAAATGAAAGCTGAGTAGGAAGAGATGTGTGTGTGAGAAGGACTGACACCACGAGCGTTTTCGCAGTGGAGGCCTAATAAAAGGGAGATTTGGTGCACAGCTGATCTGAAATCAAGCAAGATTCTGATGCCAGACTTTGAAGGTTACGTTTTATATTCATTTATATATTAATTTATCTATTAAATTAGTGACTTTTTTCTTGATCTGTGACAGGAACATCATTTGGTCCTACACATGGATGCTGCTGATACATCCTCTAAGCATTTGGGACATTTATATTGAAGAGATATTTGTTTGAGGCTGTCTCAGGAAAGCTCTACTATGAGTTGAGCGTTTGGGGCTGCCCTCACAAACATTGTCTAGACCTTTTTCTTCCCCTTTTCATTAACAATGTCAGATGAAGCAAGGTCAAGGAGGTTGTCAAAAGGTTGCAGTACAGTGAACTTCTTACAATTATGCAGAGCCGTTATGTTACTTGATGTGAACAAGTGGAAAAGCATAAATATAGCAAAAGCTGGTCTTGAAAGAATTGATATTAGGATAGCTTGAGAGCTTGTCTATATAGTGTAAATTTGTGTCTTAATGAAAAAAAAAGAAAAAGGTAGCTTAGATGTCCTCTACAGTAGATCTCCTTCTCAGACCTCAATTACACAATGTTTGCTAGAATTTTTTTTTCTTTTTTAATTTCTCCTTCTGAACAGGTGATTTTTGTCTTGACCGAGGCTGCTTAGAACCTGCTCTTGTTCTGCCTCACATTTTCTGTGATGGCCCTGATTTCATCCTTGTTCTTTTAGTTGATCACATCCCAGTAAGCTGATGTCTACTGCAGTTTCCAAGTCAAAAACGTCAGCATTACAGTGAAATATTCACTCATTCCAAAATAATGTATTTGCTTCTGAAATTAATTTTTCTCTTTTCCTTTTATATCTGTCTTGCTTTGAGGTTGGTGGCCAAAACCTTTTTTGTGTCTGTAATTAACATGACTCATTTATAGTACTCTTCTCGCTTCCTTGGAAGCCACATTTGGACAAATTTTAAGCAGATTCGTTTTCTTTCTTTGACTTTTAATATTTTCTTTGAAATGGTGTAAAAACCAAGTCTAGCCGAATAGCCTGATGGGCTGGAACAATATTTAATAGTAACCCCTTTCTATGTGTTTTCCTGTAATGAGGATAATTAAACTTTTGGGTGAAGTATTAAGTTGTAACTAATATATCATTTCTCTATGGGAAGTCTCCAGGAGATTTCTCTCAAGCTCAACATTTTTAGATTTCCAAGTACACTGTATTAGGCATCTGAGCAGTAGAAATCAGTTAATTGAAGGTCTCATGCCTCTGAATACATGACAATTCATGAGCAGCTCAACTTTTCAGCAGTAAAGATTTATTACCCATTATTTATGTTTGTTAATAGAAAACTGATTCAGATCAGAAGGTTCAAGGACACGATGAAAACCATCTAAAAATGTGATACTGTGAAAAAGAAATTGTGTGAGTTTTTAGGTAGCACAAATTCATTGAATGTGAAATTTAAACATCAACATAATAACATGAAACTTGGCAAATTAAACTGAACACTTGTACAGAAATGTGTGGCTCATCTGTTTTCACATAATGAAATTCTATGCAGTGATTTATCTGCAAATGTCTCCACAAAAATGCAGCTCCAGTTATAAGTCCTGCTTTTGGTTTTAGCTAAAATGCCATTAGGTGGAGGACAGAAGGAAGTATTTTGTTTTGGATCGTGTGTGCAGCTGCCTTGGTAGCAAGCAGACTTAAGTCTGCAAAAAGTAACCTCTGTATATGGTTTATAACAACTTCCTTTGGGCTGAAGCAGCAGCCTGACCTCTCAAGGGCCAGGTTCTGGCATGTTTATTATCACTGAGTCCTGTGTATCCTGTCCCCAACAGTGAGCTCAGAGGATGCTGATGACTGGGACAGAGAAGTAGCCACGTGTATTCAGACCAGGAACCAAGGAAGACTTACTAAATCCTCTATCCTAGTTGATATTCTCAGGGGCAGTCATCACTAACAGTTGCCTCTAAATTCACTAGAGTTTACAATTTCTTAACAGCTACTGGAAATCACACCGTGTAAATTTAACTGCCATAAAAGGCCTTTAGAAACCTGATGCTAGATACTCAGAATTAAAACATCTGACTGTAAAAACTGTTTTGATCCAGGATACATTCTGGTAAATCTGAACATTTTCTTACACATATGTTACCTTTCCTTCTTGATTAACATACATTGAAAGGAAAAAAAATGCCTTTTCTACTTGGACTCTTAATAAAAAATATTGTCTTTCATGGCTTTGGAGATAAGCCTTGTGTGTCTTAACTGTAGAAACTGAATAATCAATTGTTTAAATGAGCCTGCTGCTCACATGTGTTGTTTGTTTTAGCTTTTTTTTTCCTGGAGGAAAAAAGTGAATAGTTTCATTTTTCACTTGCAAGGAACAAGAGGGCTTTCAGTGCACTAAGCTGTGCAGCCTTCATACCTTTTTTTTTGTAATAAAAACTTAACACAATAGCAGGAAGGAAAAAAAAAGTGAAAATTAATTTTAATTATAAAGTCAACTTCAGAATTTCTGCTCAAGTATATAAATGTTCTGAAAGGGCCAGATGTAAGAGTAAATATTCTACCTTAGGACGCATATTTTTGTATTGTTGGTTAGTACATATATGGCAGGAAACAAAGAGGAAGAGATTGATTATCAGAAAGGAAAGAGCTTTTTGATATTGCTTCTTGAAGTTTTGAATCCGTAAGTGTTCCCTACAAACAGATTTTGTTATCAGCTGCTCATTGGCTTAACATAGTGGTGACAAAATTCCAGCTCCAGGAGCTATCCTGATTTTCCTATGGCATATTTCTGTCATCAGACATGATGGAAAGATGTCTCCAAAATTAGCCTTGCTGATGGCAGTGTCACCTCTTGTCATTGCTAAACCTACATCTGTCCTGTCCAAGCCCTGCAGAGTTGATGAACTTAAACCAAGTAGAAACTGAAACTAAAGGCACCACTAACAGGCCTCCTCAGCAAGCACAGCTCCGGCCATGACCAGGGTTAGCTGTACTCCATAGTAAAAGAGGTTTGAAACTCCTTTGTCATCTACACTGATTTGGTAAATCAACAAAATATATAATAAAATATAAATAAATATAAATATATAAATAAAATATATGAAGACCATTCATTTACATATTCTTTCCCACTTGCCTGTACTAATGGAAAAGTATTGTGACTAGTGAGCAATAAATTTTCACTATGGTTGATTTGATTTTTTGCTGTCCTCTGACTTTGTAGTGGGGGTTGGCATCCTCATGTTTTTTTACACTTGAAGCCAGGATCAAATAAAGTTTCAGGTTTATTTCCTAAAGGTCTGGCTGCTTTTTAAGGTATTAGAGAATCCTGATTGCTGTGAAATGAGGGTAACATGAGGCAGTTATCTGAACGGCAGGTCACATCTGATTGTTGAAATTCAAAACTCTAACAGGGAACTCTAAATCACAGAAAAAAAAGTGAGCTGATAACCCAAGAAGTCTATAAAACAACCAGCAAGTTTCAGAAGAAAGAGTTTGTAGAGAGCTTTTGTCTGAATGACCTCTGATTCCCAGCTGTGTTGGGAATAGGCTGGGTGGGATCTGGGTAAGGAGTTGAAAGAGCCCTCACCTGACTGGAAGGTGAGAATACTTAAATAGGCACATAGAGACATAGTATCTGCCTTGGGGGAATGCATCTGTTGAAAGTATTACATTTAAGCTGCTTAAAACCTCTCTCAGAACACTGAATTCATCATTATGAAGCATAATAAACCTTCTAAATTGTATGTCTTCCACTGAAAAGACAAAATCACTCACTTTTGAACCTTCATTAAATGCAGTTATTTTGAAAATCAACATCCTCCTGAGATATCCAATGTACAGGTGCCACTTATGTGACAAAGTAGGTAAGTAAAATGTTTTTTCCACCATACAGTTTTGTATGCTCAAGTTTTGCAATTGTAGGGAGGAATGATGATGGCTTCTGTCTGTTTATTTTACATTTGATAGGTATTTGGGGAAGGATTATTTTTTCTGGTTTTGCTGACACAAAATCCTTGCAAAAGCTGTGTTCTACAAATAATGAATTGACTAAGAAAAATTTCCCAAACCCTCATGCAGAAAAAAACAAATTACTCATTTTGTTACTAATCATACTGACTCTTTTCTGATGTTCAACTTAAAATCTAGTTTCCTGTTGACTTCTTTTTGCACCTACTTCTATTACTTTTCTTTGTCAGCTACTTTCAAGTATAGAATGTGTTATCTAAGGTTATAATCAGTAAAAGGTAGGAACAAAATTACATTTTCTGTTCTTTCTTCTTATTTTTTTCAGAGAAAAGCTGACTTAAAAAATAAGTGCGATTTTAACGTTCTTGGTTTTGCCTTAAACTGCAGAACTCGTGAACTATGCAAATGCAGCCTACTGCCCTGTTGCCTTGGGTGCCAGGTCACTGGAGGCACTATTTTCCCTTCCTTCCTGTTTTGGTGGTTGAGTTTGTTCCAGTAAAACTCAAGGCACACTGAAGAAGAATTTGTACCCTGACCTTATCCTGTGTAGTCAGGACACAGACAAAACACGTCCTAACACAAACAAGTTGAGAAATTCCGCTGAATCACACCTGATGTAGACATTCATAATGCAGACAGTAAATATGCTTAATACATGGTCTTACGAAACCCATGGTGTCTTGGTACCTGAAAAAACTTACTTATGAATACCTGTGAGTAACGCAGCCTCCTAAGTACAGGAGTACTCTATGGCAATGTTCTGGGGCTCTTTGGTACTGCAGAGTTGTTCTCAATTGGTTGAGGATTGCTTAGGTAACACCTCCAGGGAACAAAATTAAAATACTGCAATCCCACAACTTTAATTAAAGCAAATACTGAGAAACAGGGAACCATAACTGGTTTCCCATCAGTCTACCACCTATCCCTCCCTACTTCTACTTCTCTCTATATAAAGATTACAATGCTAAAAATTAATAAATTTAAAGTCAAAAGACTGACTATTCCTGTTTTACTTTTAGCAAGCAACTAAATGACTTTTTTTGTGAGGGCAAGTGAGATCAAGCCATGAAAGCTGCTAGTTAAATACAGGGTCTGCACAGAAAAATGCTAGTCTCTAACTTTGTATGTTTTTATATCCCTTGTAAATGTGACATTTGTAAGTGGTACTGACAGAAACCGCATACTAAGTTCATGATCTTGAAACATAATTCCCTTTTACTGTAAATGGCTCCATGTGCTGTGTCTGAAAGGAAAATGAGGTGAACGCAAAATATATCTCTCAATCTGCCCCAAAGCATGTGTAGAAAAAGCCTAAAAATAGAGTATGACAAACCATGAAGAAATACCATGATGTTAACATCTAGATAAATAGCATTATATAGGACAGACATTCCTTTCTAAAAAGAAAGAATGTCTGGGAGACTGAAACATCTAAACGAGTATTTTGATTTTTTTCTTGATTTGGTGTTTTTCATTTGGCTAAGTTTTGGGATCTCCTTTACCTGCTGTACCTGGTATTAAAAACTAGGCTGGTCAGATTAGTCTATCAGATGTCATGGAGGCTTATACACAGAAGTATTTCTGTCTTTACCTTGAAACCATAGCCTTTGACAATAGAAAACCCTAGGAAAAATAAAATTTAGACTTCTTCAGCAGTCTTAGTGGCTTTTTCACTCATTTTCTTTAAAGCACAATTTATCTGTGAGACATTTTTGTCTCACATTTTAATCAAATATTGCAAAGGGAATTTTTTTCTTTTTAACTGTCCCACCTCTGCTTAGGCTGTTTTTACTTTTTGTCATCTTAAGCTTACTGATATCAGGAAAGCCTTGCTATATCTAATGAGGAGGCTGATGATCCTTACTATTTATTTAAACAGCATATTAGAGACAGATGATGAAAAATACTGCAAGATTTCCTGATCAGGAGAAAAGGAAGAACAGTACTTTGGTTCTTCCCAGTGGAAATACTGATATTTAGATAGCTCTCTGTGCAATAAATGTAGAAGATAGGAAAAATCTCTTTATAGAACATTAAAACCTTTAAAATTGAAAAAGAAACCCCTTTTTAATCCATTGTTCTGGGGTTGGTCACATCAGAGAAAGCTATTTGTCCCTCTCTGTCTCTTTTACTCCCCTTCACCCCCCCGCTTTCTTCTAATAAAAAAATAACTAAATTAATAGAAAGCACTTTGGAAAAATATGGAAGGGCAGAGGTCCTTCTGGGTATCTTGTGAGGAACTAGGTAAGAAAAATCGTGCAGGAGTCCTGGGTTTAAAAAATGGATCAAAGCTGTTGTCCTGATGTAAGCTCTGTTTTAGTCCTTACCGTTAAGATGCCTGAGTATACGTTTTCTGTTGAGGAGACGACATCACAGTGGGTGACAGCAAGACAGTGATATCTGAGCTGCCACAGTCTTCTCTTATAAATAGCGTAATTGACTAGTCATCCTCAGATGAGTCCAAATGGTATTTAAAAATCAAAGTTGACTTTAAATGATGACTTGTGGTTGCCAGATGTGTCTGATGTGGGCTGTCCTTTTATCTCTTCCTGCCTCTTCTATAGAATTCTTCCTGTTATACATTTTTTCGTAATTTTTTACACCCTCATTTGTTGGTGAAATCTCTCATTACTCTTTCATTTTTGTTGGTATTTTGGTTAGGTTGTTATAACATTCATACTCATTTCACTGTTTACATAAAAGGGTCTTTTTTAAATACAAGTAAAAATTGCTCATTGAATAATTTACATATTTTTAGCAGAGCAGAAGAAATAACTAGACATTAATATTACTGCTGATGAAATTGTATGTAGACTGCTAGTGAAAAACATTGCTGTGACAGCACTCAGTGTTTAGCTAAAAGCCCCCCAATTGTTTTGCTAATGGTCTTGCTATCCACAAGGGATCTCACATGCCAGACAATAATTGTTCCCCCTGTTTCTCTTTTTAATGATGGCCTCTTATATGAATATGCCCCCTAATCAGAAAGCTTTTAGACAGATTAGATTGGACACTGATTACAACTGGAGAGGCTGCTAAAAGTTCCATAGAAGTCCTTATTTATGCTGAGAGTACTGTGACTGGGCGTAGACCTGCTGTGTTTGTGGGGCTCTGGATTTCAGGGATCCTACCTCTGCTGCATCAGCAGTTTTCAGATGTGAAAATCTGTTAGCAGAGGTAGAACTAAACTCAGCAGGGATTAACCACCTGAGGATTTATCCAGCTCCTTGAGTGTGTTTCACCATCAGTACTGATTTCCATACTGTCTCACGATGCCAAATTTTGTAGCTTCAAACCCAAATCATACATTCCATAAATGTCTTTGGGTGAATTTTCATTACATAAAAAAGCTGAGAGTTGTTTCTAAGTTCTCTTGCTTTTACTTGTGTACAACGGTCTTTGCTTCAGGAAGGATCATGTTTGCTATGGGGCACTTTGCTATGGGGTAGGTTCTCCTAAACTACTTGGAATGTTGATGACCATCTGTAGGGGAGATATATGAACTCCAGAAAATGTTTAATATTATTTAAAAAATAACACAGTGTTAATGTTTGCTATGAAGAAAGATGGAGTCCTTATGCAATAATGCCTAATCTCTTCATTCAATTAAAATTCAGAAGTCCACGTATTTAATAATGTAAATTGTGTTCATCTCAAAATACTGTTTTCAGAGCTCAAAAAGCTTATTCTGACTGCAGGGACATGGTTTCCTTTTCAAAAAGTTTTTTTTTTATTTTAAGGAAACATTGATTTTGGAATCAGGATAAAAATATACTTAAATTTCAATGGAGTTTCTAGAGGAAAACTGCAAAATAATTCAAACCTTGGTGGTCAACTGAAAATCCACTTGTAGCCAAATCCATCATTATTACACATGCTCACAGATATCTAAACAGTTGAAAGAAGAGGCAGGTCTGTGAGGAAACAAAAGGTTCTTTAATAATAAATAGGCAATATAAAAGTTCTTTGACTTTCTGGGAATCAGATTGTTCTGAAGAATTGTGAGGAAGAAGGGATGAAGAGGAAAATTCAAGATTCTTCCCATCTTCTGGATAACAGAAAAGAGTAATAAGATGTTCTAGAAGTGAACTGCTAAATAAGAAGGAACACTAATATTTTTGGACCACTTTCAACAAGAAGCAGCTGTGAAATCTGGAAGGTCTCCCCAGCCTGATCCTGACAGTGTTAACTTATCTGCAAGGCAAGAGTGTGGAAAGGAGGTAAAATATGAAAATTCCTTAGCATAAAGATATCAAGAAGAAAATTAAACAAAGCACTGTATGAAATTAAATAAAGAGATCCTGGATTGTCTATACTAGCATAAAGAACCTTGGCAACAATAAAGAACATTACATTATTAGTCAACTCTTGAGTAATTTTTATTAACATGATATCTTTGACATTTTCTTGAAAGATTAGAGACACAAAATCACTTGTTCCAAAGTATCTGGGGAGGATGGCAGCACAATGTTTTGAAAAAGGTTCCTTTTGGCTATATCTATACTAATAAATTCAACAACATTGAATTGTGAGTTGGGACTTCATTGTCCATACTGCTAAAAACTAAGAAAAATCTGTGGCATGGTTTTGGCCTCCATCAACCTGTACTTTTTCAAACAATTCCCTGGCTCATTATGGGTGTTAACACTGGACAGGGACCATTCCAAACAAGCAGTTTGTAATTGGTTACCCTGTTTGGAGGTTAAACAAATTAATAACAAAAATATGATGCCCTAGGAATAGGGGCAGGAAACAAATAGACTTAATTTGTTGCTTTTTTTAAAACTGAGTAATAAGCTCTCATTCTCTCACTGTTAAAATGCAAAAAAATATAAATTGCTTTCATATCATAAGAATATATCTGAGAATAATTTCTGTTAGACTCATATTGATACACAAGAGAAAATTGTCAAGGAACTTGTGCTGATTTAGGAATGCCTTTTTTTGTAAAATGAGATAATTTTTATAACTTACAGTGTATACATTGACATAAGCTTCTCCCAAGCTATCAGGGAGGATACCTTTAAAAAACTGTAAATCTTTACATAATAAATCAGCTGGGAAAGAATAAATTGAAAATATGTGAATGATAACTGAGAGAATTTAAAGAATGTTTCACTGAGCTAAAAGAATAATCACACACTCAACAATTGATATGATAATAATGAATTTAAAAAACTCTTAAGTTAATGAAATTTTTAATTTCTAAAGGATGATGATGAAAATAAAAGAAGCTGATGTGAGTGACTAAAGCAAAACTGAATATAGACCATAGAAAACTGAGAAGGGAAGCAAATGTACAGAAGACATATCCATCAAAGTTTAAGGACAACATGAAAGGATTTTTTAACTGTTCCTGTCCAGATCAGCTGGAGTGGGACAGTCAAGAACCTAATGTTATTAAATACCATCTTACATCATTGCCAGGGGCCAGGGGAAAGGGACTCTTTCCCTTCTGTGAAGAACGGATGTTCCTTTTCCTGTCAGAGGAAAGCGTGGTGGAAAAAAAAGTCTGTCCACCACTGTTTTTCATTGTCCCAAGATTGTTAAGCATTTTGCATGAAAATCACACCCTGTTTGTGCACTTTTGTTATTAATACCGGTGCTGTTATTTCTTGCTTTATCATCATATTTCCACTTCCAGCAAATTGGTCTTATCTCAACCCATGATCACTCCCTTTTTGTTCCCCACTGGAGGGGGGGAAGGGGAATGTATTGTGGTTTTCTTTCTAGTGGAAGTACTAAACCTGGGAATACCATTCCTAAACTATTACACTGCACAAGGAAAAAAGAAAGAGGCAGCCAACAGGTGCTAGTACATTCGTCAGTAATGGTAGAATTATTAGAAGTTATTAAACAGAATCAGAAATGTTGAGTGAGTGTATAATAAATATATCAATAGGGGGGAAATGCCAGATATAGTTTTTTTTGGCAAATGTTGATTGTGACCTTTCTACTCTCATAAAATTTTAAAAAACTCCTACAGGAGATGAATACCTTTAAAATGATTGGTAGTATGGATCTAAAAGTTTTGGAAGAACTATCAGATAATAAAGAATCACAGAATCACAGAATCACAGAGTCACAGAATCTTCAAAGAAGGGAAGACTGAAGGTTGGAAGAGGCCTTCTAGATCAGCTGTCCAACCACCAACCCAGGACCAGAATAATCACCCCCAAACCATATCCCCCAGTGCCACATCCAGGTGCCTCTTAAACACATCCAGAGACTGTGACAGCACCACCTCCCTGAGCAACTTATTCCAATGCCTGAACAATCCTTCAGTGAAAAAAAAAAAATATCCTGTCATAACATTTTAAACTCTGGCAAAGTAGAACAATTAAATTGTTGCTGTTAAAATATATAGTTATTGAGTAGCATGGCATTGTGCAGCCCACAGATCACTAACACAAATTGATTGGGCCATTTAATAAGTTCAGGACAAGATGCATTTTAAAAGTCCAAGTACAAATAATTGATTTTGGAACAGGAGAAACCACATTTGGAGAATATAGATGATGAGAAGATGCTGACTCTTTTTATTTTTTTTTTAGGTTAGTGGTTAGAAGCAAGGTTCAGAGTGATAAAAGTTGTAGGTGTGGCAGTCTTCTTATTAGTGTTAGTAGGATTAACAATTTAACAATTTTGGATGTAGATAGCAATATAAAGTAGTAACAATGAGTTTATATGAACGTTTGCCACTGGCGTGATTGCTTCCTTGAAATCTGTGTCCAGTCCTGATGCCCACATTTCAAGAAGGATTTGTTTATTCTTCTGAGAGTCCAGTCAAATGTTTAATAAAATAAAAGCCTTATATTAATAAAGCTGAAGAGCTCCCTTTGGGTAATTATTCAGTAAAAATTGCAGTAATTCAGTCACAATCTAAATGTACCAGCAATAGAATCCAAAACTGATAATATGGTGCCTCAATCCATTAAAGAAATGTTTAATGACTGAAACTAGAAGCTACAGTATTTCCGCTGAGAACTGTGGCTTCTATGAAAGCAAGTTTAGCTAGCATCCGACCCCTTAGTAACTCAGTGGCAGTTATTTCACACCTGGAAACTTTGAAAGAGAGTTTGGATAGAGGATTTCTTTCTGTAACTATTTTTGCAATTTTACCACTGCTTCAAACAGCTTATCTTTTGCAGGGTGTCAAATTAGCATGACATGAAGAGAGGAGCTGTAACCTTCTGCACAGTAGCTCTCAGTAGATTGCTGAGATTTAAAAAGTGTATGAGGAAAAAACATCTTTTGCACCTTTGGCCTTTATTCCATCCTATTTCTAAGCATTCACTATTGCCTGTTGTCACAGACAGGACACTGAGCTATACTGATCATCTGTCCAACCCAATAAAGTTCCTACCTTCTTACTATAGTGGCAATTCTTCCTTGAATTCCTATGAATGTCAATGGAGATTATATTCCATTACACATAATTGTTATTTTTTTCAGGCTTGAGGGGAAGGAAATAGTGCCAACTACCCAGGAAATTGTATAGCTCATTTAATAGCTGGATCTGTAATTACATACTGATGTCAGATTATCACATGAACAACTAATGGAAGCAACTATGAAACACCACACAGATTACACACTGTTTATTAACTGAAGTGTATCAGTCTTGTTAACTATTTGGGGCTTTGTTGAGTCACGTTAAATACAGAACCTACATCTTTCAATTAATGCAGGTTGCATCAAGACTTTAATTATTTACTGCTTTCTATGTTTCTCACCTGATCTTTAAGAGCGTGAGCTATTGGAGTCTTATGCCCAATCTATTATATATGAGTGTTATAAAGCTTGATAAATATGAAGCTGGAAGCTGCATCTTGCAAAAATGGCATTTTTCCAGTGGCAGAGATTATTTTAGAAGACATTTTCAGCTTTTCAGTAAATTGGTTGCAAATCATTTTGATGTTTAGAGTGCTGGGTGCAGGCATAGTGACAGGTTCTGACAAGGCAGAAAGTGCTGTGGCATTATCAGTAAGCCATGGAAATGATGCTGAAAAGGAATGCTACATTACTTAAATGGAAAAAGTGCTGTTGAGACTTTCACAATCTGTTCACAGAGGGCTTATAAACAGAGAGGTGAAATCAGCTGAAAAAAGCTATTCAGTAGGAAGTATACACACACACACACCTCCTGCCTGAAAGTATATTCAGGTGTTCTGTCAGCCAAGTAATAAGAGATAGATTTTTAAAAGAAAACAGAGAAGTGTTTCTGCAATAGATGTAGACAATTCCCAGAGAAGAAATGTGATTAATTTGAGCAGGGTTTTGAATTAGAATGAAGTACAAGCAGGATATCTAAAGGAGGATGGGCCACCTGATGGTCTTTTCTCAACATTCAAGCATCCAGAGGATAGCACTGCAATCTTATCCTCATCCCCTGGACCAGTGGTTACCTGTCTGGCTTGTGTTCTATGTGCATGCAACAGTAATCTATATTTCCAATCAATCTCTATATGTGAAGTGAAGTATACCCCGGGCACCACATCTTTTTAGACATAATGTCAACACAATAATGTACAAATTCACCCCCTGTTCTCATGATAAATGCCATCTGCCATTCCAGTGACCATTCTGACAATAGTCAGTAAAAAGTTTCTAACCTTCCCATCTAGCATTTGGGGAAACAAGTATTTACTAAATTTGATGAAAACAAGTGACTCATAGACTCACAAACTCATAAACTCATGGAATCATGGAATCATAGAATGGCTTGTGTTGGAAACAACCTCAAGGATTATCTAGTTCCAACCCCGCTGCCAAGGACAGTGACACTTGCTACTAGGAAAGGTTGCTCAAAGCCTCATCTAGCCTGGCCTTCAGCACTTCCAGGGATGAGGCATCCACAGCTTCTCTGAGCAACCTGTTTCAGTGTCTCACCATCCTCAAAGTAATTTTTTTCCTGATATCTAATATAAACCTTCTGTCTTTCGGTTTAAACCCGTTCTTCCTTGTGCTGTAACCACATGCTGCAGTGAAAGATCTCTCTCCATCTTTCTTGTAGGATCCATTCAGGTACTGCGGGGCTGAAGATTGTGAAACTAGACTCTGTGTTATGAAAGTTCCAGATTAATACATTTTACTCACTGGCATAGGTGGCCAGTTTATTAATTTCATTATATCGACCAATGAAAAACACATGGTAAAATCTAGATGAGAGTTTTTCACTGTGTTCCCTTTCTGTGAGAGTAAAGATGGCAACTTCTGGCAAGCTGTAAACACATTTAAAAACAGTAAAACTGTTCATTAATGTCAAAATGCAACAAGACTCAGTACATAATACACATGTATGCTGCACTAATAAAAAACCCCAACAAACGATAACCTATTTATGAAGTGCTTGCATTTTCCAATGAAGAGGTCACTGCATGGCTAATCAATTATATTTTTTGTAATTCAAAAGAAAGAAAAAAACCCCAAGAGATGGCAAAACTGTCTTAAAATGAAGTTAGACTTTGTTCTGACAGCAGCTTGGTGTGCAGATGGATAGATGATAGTGTTTGTGTGGCCCCAGGGGTAAGAAATGATGGTTACTGTATTGAGATCCTGTGAGTGCCTGTGCCCTCTGAGCTGCCCCATGTCCACAGCTATTCCATGCCCTGTCAGGACCATGCCTGTGCCAGAGGGTAGTTCCTGAGTATTTGTTCCTAATTCATAAAATGCACATTTGGACCTGTCACAGGAGCATCTTCATCATTGATGGACCAGCAGATAACAGCATCGTTACCATCCATGCTTGCTGACTGAAGAAAGCAGAAAAAGCCAAGACACATTATGGGTGGCAGAGCCTAAAAAGGATGCTTGTTGACTGATGCATATGAAACTGATTTTTCTTAGGAAATGAAGGTAACACTGTACTACTCAGTTCATTTTAGAATAATTTATCTCAGCAGATGAAATAAAGGATGAAAATTCTTTATATATTTGTTTACACACACACACACACACACACACACATATAAATATATGTTTTCTTATGGTAAATATTAGACACAAAATTGAAGTTTTCCCAGAGGTGCTAAAATGTGGATGCCCCAACCCTGGAAGTGTTCAAGGCCAGGCTGGATAGGACTTTAAACAGGTGAAAGACATTTCTGTCCCAGGCAGGGGAATTCAAGCTAGATGATGTTTAAAATCTCTTCCAACACAAATGTTTCAACGATTATATGAAAACAAAGTTAAAAAAAAGGAAAAAATAAATTAATTCACCAGTAGGGTATACCTCTGGAGTCAGTCTGGTTTTAGCCATTATATAGGGTTTTTCCACTGGTCACCTCCCTCACTTATCAAAGCTGAAGGCTTACTTCAAGTATAACTGTGTACTCTGGTTCTTTTTCTAAGAACCAATTTTTGGGTTCTGCCCTCTAATTGACTGCAACTTCATTCAATAACCATTGTGCCAAAATTCACTCTTCAACACACGTTTTTATCCTTCGCCATCATCTTTCTAAGAACTCATATTGTTCTTCATTTCGAACCTCAAGAAAATACAAATAAATCATACGAGGGACTTATAGGGAAAGAAAATATGATAAATATGTAGATATTCACTTTTATTATCTCTGTGCTATCTCTCTCCTTCACGAGGTTATATGTTTGACACATCTAATAATGCAAATGTGCTTCAATAGTTTATTTTGTGTTGTAGATTTCATATTTTTTTAGTAAACTTATTTTTTAGCATGGTTGTGTTCTTCATTATTGGAACCAACAGTTAAGTTTATTACATAATTTATAAATTATGTATCAGAAGAATTGTATAAATCTTTTATTAATTCCTGTAGCCCTCATTTTTGTCTTTTCAAGGCAAAATATGACAACCAGAATGAAATATGGGAAAGGTAAATTTATACTGCTTAACAGCAGTTTTTCTAATATTGTATACCTTAGAAAGCTCCTTCAAAAATTTGACTGCCCGAACCACATAAGAATCTGATTTTGACTGTGGTTGACTCCAATGTGACAAATTCTTAATACAAGTTTAGAGGCATAGAGAAAGGAACTTGGAAAAGGAAACAAATCCACAGAACCAATTACATAGCAATAATCTAAAGACTTTATTTTTGATAAGCTACTGTCAAAGAAATAGTGAGAGTACTATTTCTGCAGACACTAACTCACTACAGAAGAAAACAGGCAATTCGAGTTGTAAGGGACTTAGAATGGTCATCTAGTCCAGCATTAGGCACATACTTGCAGCACAAAACAGGGACTATTTAAGGAATACTGATTGTCTTTCCCATGAAACTTGTAGCTGTGCACTGTTTCCTCCAAGGGTAAGGCTGGCTGCAGAGGTGCCTGCTCATTCTCTCCTCTTTGAGGAGGTTGTGCACTGACATCTTTGCTTTTTAGCTGGCTACCTTCTGGATGGGCTGTAAATCAGATCAGTGAATCATCTTGAGCTAAACAAGTAGTTTGGAAGTGGCTTTCCACGTCAGATTCCTCACTTATGGCACAACTGAAAACGGACAGTTGCATCAGAGTAACTGAAATCAATGAATTATAGCAGAGGGGCTGAAAACAAGCAATAGAGAAAGAGAAAGAAACTGTCTTTGTACAGCTTTTATCTCTGATGGAAATATGTCATGGAATGGCTACCCTTCCCCAAGAAGAGGGATGTGGCAGGAAACAAACAGCCCAGCAGTGACAACTCACTGTGCTATACCCACATTCAGGACAGGAATTCTTGCTTCCCAGCAACGCAGTACTATTTCCTTCCTCTACACTCATTTAACCATAAGAGATGCCTTAAAAGGTAGAGCAGGTGGGTTTTTTTCAATGCTTGTGTTGACTTTTTGTTATGAATCTCTAGTAGAATTAATTGAGATGCTGGTTTAGTTTGCTGAGAAAAAGAAACTTTGTTCCATCTTTTGAAAAGCAACACTGAAGCTTTCATTCATCTGCTTTTCATCCAGTGTTCTTTTCTGGCCTCCTTTCGGTTTCCTGCCACACAATGCAGTATTATTGTGAAAGCATTTAAAGTAATGACAACTATATTAAGAACACATCACTTTGGAAAAAAAATTAACCATTTTTCTGTATGTAGGCAAGAAAGGAATAGAAATATGCTTGAATTATGAAGGCCACACACACACACTGGGCAAGTGTTGCGTGATCTCTGAAAATTATCTAATTGAGGCACAGCTGGACAGAGTCACACAGAGCTGTAGCACTCAGAGTGCCTATGATGCCATTTCTTGTTCTCCACTCCCACACAGTTTTTAGCCAGATTGCTAAAACAGGAATCTTACAGGATATTGAACACTGGCAAAAGATATGTACTTAGATATCAAAGTTAATATGCTAGTCCATCAAGTCTTGCTGTGCACACTCCACAGAGGAACAGAGAACTGCTTCTTCAGAGTCGGATAAATTTGGATCTTGATGTGTATGATTTAAATCTCACTTTGGCAAAGCCCTTTTTTTCCTTTCCAGTGGAGTCTCAAGGGAAATTGAACAACTAATGTAGAAACAGTCATTACCTTACTAAAGATAGACCTTGTTTGAGGAGCATACTTGGGCATGCATGTAGGCACAATTTTGAGTACACGGGTAGCCACCGAAGCATTTTTAAATGCATTAAAGCATGGCTGAGCATCTTGTTAGGTTGTGTCCAATGAACCAAACTCAAGCACTAAGAATTCTGCAAGTTATTTTGTCTGGGCACCCAACTGACTTTGGGGAGTGCACCAGTAACATAGGCTTCTGCTTCTTTGTGTTCAGCTTGAAAACATGGTTCTGATGTCTGATCTCAGGCCAAGAGAATTTGATGGAGGTTTATACTTTGAAGCTGAACTTTTATAGAGCAACTCATTTTACTTGCCCAGCTATGGGCCAATAAAATGGCCAAAGAATGTAGGACAGCTTTTAAAAACATTGTAAATAACATAAAATAAAAGAAAAAAAATTAGAACTACCAAGAGAAAGAAAAATCTAAGAATTTGGGACAAACGGCTTTTGGGTTTACATATTGTGACATTTATTTGGCTCTGCAAAGTTTATAAATGTTTACTACTGTATTAAAAATAGTTAGATTTTAGCATAACCACAACAGGTGTTGAATTGAAACTAGGACAAATCACA
This sequence comes from Brachypodius melanocephalos, assembly GCA_013398615.1. Taxonomy (NCBI): domain Eukaryota; kingdom Metazoa; phylum Chordata; class Aves; order Passeriformes; family Pycnonotidae; genus Brachypodius; species Brachypodius melanocephalos. Next base: position 31,087,318 of record VZSR01001685.1, read on the forward strand.
TCAGATATTTAATATAATTAACAAAAGAGAACATGAGCTACTCTCCCTGTGTCATAGAATTATACCTCTTAGCCATGAATTTTTAAGAGATAAGTCATGAGAAAAACTGAAAAATACTTTTTTGAAAAGGAAGAAGTGTCATAACTTTCCTGTTATTAATCTTTCATATCCTTATACTATTAGTTACATGCTCTAGCATGCATAAATATAACTCAAGGCATACAACACTTTCTGGTATAATATAATATAATGAGTCTTTAAAGTAAGAATCAATCTGTTTGAATACAAGGTAGCAGATGTGTATTCACTAAGATGAAAGAAAGACTTCTCTCACCAGTGCATAGAAAATTTATGCTTGTAATTCCTTCTAGAGGATGGAGAAGAAATATTCATGAACAGAAGGCACAGTGCAGTATGATCTAATGGATCAATCTAATTCTGAAACCCAAGAATGTTTGTGTTCATCCAGGTATTGCTGTCAATGTTTTGAGACCTCTTTTTCTCTAATTCTGTCCCTCAGTCTTCCCAGCTGTGTAAATCCTGTGCACTCCAATGCTTTTAAATTTCAATATATAAAATCTATAAGATTAGGAGATAAAATAGTTTGTTATTTTTCTAATCACCTATGATTCAGATTGCCAAAGAAGGAATGTGGAATGTACATGGGGTGTGCTGAGTGCATGATGTATCCTGATGTACCTAAAATAATTTATATTTTGAGAGATTATTATGGTGGATGTTTTCATTCACTTCTTATTAATTGCAAAATACTTAAATGAATGTATGAGAAAAAGAATAATGAATAACATGAAAAATAAGCACATCACAAATGGCTTCCTTCCTTGTACATCCATTCATTTAATGCAAGGTAATGATGTACCATATTTGTCTTTATTTCCTATCTATTCTGTAGTAACGTTCTATGAAATTTGAGAAATTAGATCACACACCTTGTGTACAAATGGAGGCTGAAACTTCTTTCAGGGATTATTAACTGATAGTCTTTCCAGCTTCTAAGACCCACGTATATTCTAAGTTGAGGCTTCTTCCCTCTAGCAGCTCCCTGCTCCCCATTACATGGAAACAGTCACCTTCCACTGGGTGCTTTGACTTCAGTGAGGTTAGGATTTCAATTTAGTGTGTAATTTTAATTCACTACTGAAAATAAGACTTTGGATGAAAAGTCAGTTCTGTGGTTTTAATATATGGATGTGTAGCATTTTTTGAAAAAAATGCTCTTTTCACTCATCTTTCAGTAGCAAAATGAGACAAAACCGGAATCTGATCTGAATTATGTCTTACATTTAACCTGGAGGAAAAAATGACATTTTTACAAACATTTACATCTTCAGAATATTTACAATTAATGTCATATCAATATCCTTGCTTTAGATCATTTGACAAGTAATTCCACCCTCCCCCCACCCTGCCAACTCTTTGCTTCAGCTTCCCCCACATCTTCTGCCACATCTTAGAATTTGAAATTAAAAGCATAAATTATATGTTGTAGCTTGGAGCTAAAAACTGATTCTGTCTCTGAATGTTCTTTTAGAACCACAGCCAGCCAAAACTAATTCAGCACAGTCTCACTGAAGTGCTTGCAGCAGTCTGTCTAAACAGCACAGGCCTTCTTAATTTACCCAAGGCTCACACTGCCTCTGATTAGGATGAAAGTGCCTGTGCCATCGAAGAAAAATGTAACTTGACTCTCAGGCAGCAGCTGAGATAGGATGAAAACCTGCACAGATCAGGCTTTTACACTCAGGTCAGCTCCATACCTTTAACCTTCCTGAGGGCCTAACAAAATATTTGAGGGAACAGGAAATCTTCCTTGTTTGTATAGCTGCTGGACATCAGATGCTTCATCTGCCCTTGTGCAGACCTGGCTTTTATTAGGTGTCAGTCACACACCACATCCTTTTAACAGACTGGCTCCTTACAGTCCATTTTGGGTCATCTCCCTGAGCAAGCTAGATGATTTTTGAACTCTCCCATGCTCTGCTTGAGCTTTCATTAGCTCTTCAAAAGCAGAGAGTGGCAGGGATCTCACGAGAAAGTGTGGGAAAGCTTCCTGCATGCAGCCACACAAAGCTCTGTACCAGAGCAATCCTCTGCAGGAGGAGACGGTTCAGCTTTAGCTCACATGTGAGATTCTCTTTTCACACTTCTAACGAGAATCTATGCGTGCAGAATTTCAGCTTGAGATCTAAGGTGCTGGAATGTGGTACTAAGGCACAGACAGGAGGTGCTGGAATGATGATTGCTTGTGCTTGTCAGTTATAGCTACAGCCATAATGGTCCATTGGATGAGTCAAGAAAGAAAAGCTATGCAAATACAGAATTAGAGTTTCCAGTATAAGAGGTCTGCACCAATAGGAAAAAGTAAGGTTGCACTTTCTAACCTCAGGCTTCTTGACTTTTGCAACTTTAATAATATTCTTCTGTTTAGAACACAAAAAAATTACTATGTCATATTATTTTCTGCAAGCTAGGTAAACAAATTTGTCATGACAACTTTATATTTGTACTCTATGTGATTAATGCTTTCTTGGCCCACCAGTATAAAAAATAAAAATAGCTGTGTTTTTCTCAAATTATGCCTATTCTGCAGTAAAATGCAATCATTTGAGGTGGTCTGCTTCAGCTATTCAGTGTGTGAAAAAAATAGAGAAATATGACTTTTTTTTTCTTCAGAAGAGTTTGACTTAAGTGTGAGATAAAAGCTTTAGTTGGTATTTATTGATTCTGATTTCTTTTCCCTGCTACTAAATCTAATTTTATATAATTGTAGAGAGGTAAATGGATCTCAGAGATTTAAAACCTCTAAATAATAGTGAAAACACATGAAATGTGTATGGTTAATCATATTATTCTTGAATAATATGGCTTTTAAGAATTCATGTGGCCTTGGAGATAAATAGGTGAAATACTAGAGTCCCTGTTCTGTTATCAGGTTTTTCACAGGATTGTTTATTGTTTTTATTCAATTTACTTTAATATACCTAAGTAGTTGAAGCAAATTTTACCTATTAGGGAAGCTGCAAAAATAGTTATTTTATGATGATAGTAATACATAAAAATAATGAAGGGAAATTGTTTTATGTTTTATCCGTGTGCTGGAGAGAAATTCCATCAACAGGAATCTCTGTGCTTTTTGAAATGTTTCTGTTTCCTCTCTCATATGTTCCCATGGAAGCATTAGTCTGGAATGAAAATGGAGAAGACAAAGGATGTAATTTAAATCTTCACAAGAGAGTCAATTTAAAATACAAAAAGTTCACAAATCAATAGTATTAAAACAGTTATTGAATTTAAATATTAATAAGATGGGGGGAATTGATGGACTGAAACCAGAGCTACTTAAAATTGAACACATTATATAGCTAAACCATTACTTGAAATAGGAAATCTAATTTTCTTACAACTAATGTACCTAAAAATTTGAAATACACTGTTTGTGACTGTGATTCATAAAAGTGGGGAGTAACTTCTCTCTTCCATTATACTTAACTCAGTGAGTGCCATGAACACTTCATATTGTCTTTTTGACACTGAGATAAAGGTCATTATTAGGCACAAAAGAACCTCCAAATAATCTACTATCTATGAATTGACTATCATAAATACATACATAAATTTTAAATGAGGAGCCTAGCCCTATCCTATTGAAATCAAGTTGGCTATAAATTATACAGCAAAATTCCTTTTACTTTTCTGTCAGATCACTAACCACGTTACTATGCCAGAAAAGATTTAGTCTCATCATTTCCTTCAGCAGAATTTTGAAGGCTCCATGTCATTGCACTGTGTCACTAAAGAAAATTATTTCATTACACTTTTTTTGTGCGACAGGGCCTACATTTTTACTGTGACAATGAAACAGATAAGAAGGCATGTAACAGAGAAAGGTCACAGAGGTAATACGAATATATGTGTATGTTTTCTATAGTCTGGTTCCATGACTTCAGATTCATTAGGGTTGTTTTCAGTTTTGGCTTAACTTGATGGCTTTTTTTGTTTTGTTTTGTTTTAAGTTTCTTCAAAAAACAGTCTACAGAATAGTGTTTCACCTTCTTATAGGGCAGTATCAAGCACTGAGAATTATTTTTCAACACACAGCTAAAAAAATAGATTTGCATAACATGAAAAAAGCCTTTCTGTCTATTAGAAGCTCATTTTAGAACAGACCTATGGTAAGAGTACATTACAAGTGTCTACAAATGCCTGTAAATAGCTCTCAAGAATACATAAGCAATTTTTAGTATTTATTTGACCTTTAAAACATACTATTGCACACTGTACCCTTAACCTGGAATATACAGCAAGGTTTTCAGTGAGAGCTGCTGGATTAATTCTTCCTGATCTGGCAGTAATTCTTTACATCTATGAGGATTCATGCAGTGCCCCAGCTACCTAAACATTTGAATATTTGGGCTGAGAATGTTTGTTGCTCTTGAAGTCTTTCACAACCTTACTTCACATCTGGATGAGGAAAACAGACTTACCTCAGGATGAGTCACTCATCCGCTCACAGGATATGATAATATTGCTTGTCTGCTTTTTATTTTTTTTTTCTCTGTTATTTTTTTCTCTCTTATTGAGTTAATTAGTGTTGTAGGACCTAAAGGCCATGAGCAAAACAGTGCATGAAACACTACAATGGGCTGCTGCCCATTGCTTCCCAGGGGTCGGAGGAATCCAGTCTCCAAGGTGAGCAGCTCTGGTGCTGGCACAATTCACAGCAGAGCTCTCCAGTGTGGTGCAGGGGGGTTTCCCAAACCAGAGGAACCCATGGGGAAACTGAGAGAGCCTCCAGGAGCCAACAGCTCATGCCACAACCTCTCTTCTTTGAGCATATGCACAGGATAACAATCTCACATGAAATGGTATGGCTCTGTATTTACCCACAGTCAGCATTGCCTTCCCATTAGAGCAGAGCTGTGCCAGCCCATGGGAGTCACAGTAGGGTATTGACTGTGCTGGTGGTGCTGAAAAAGGCAATGCCCATGCTGGCTTTGCATTGTGTTTGTTGGGCTTTGCATTATGTGAAGTCCAAGGTCTGACTGAAGGCTTTGGTGAAGTCTACACCAAAGTCTACATTATTCAATTCTTTCCTCCACACCCTCCCCTCCCCAGTCATACTGGACATAGTTTCTCAGGTTTGGTAGAAGCACATAATAACAAAAGCATGACGAGCCTTGTCTAAAACTGCACTGACTGGTACTTTCAACATGGTGAAATTTCTTTTGCTATGAACTTGAATCTCTCTGTGTCCATGTCTCTTTACATTTCCACTGTGACTCACTGGGTCCTGTTGCTATTTGTTTTCTAAAGTCTCTGGTGTGCCTAAATCTATGTTGTTTCAATTTTATTTTTTTATGTTGCAAAATTTAGACAAATTTTCCTTATTAATGCTTTTTATATTTGCATCATCATCAGATATGCTTTTTATTTTTCTTTTTTTGTTGTTATTACAGGTGTATGTTTGAATTTTAACATATAAAGAGGATAAGGGGGAAAAATGTATGAAATAATGAATGTTTATATTCAAAACATAAAGTCAGAATGAATATTGCTATCATTTGACTATATGATAATGCAGCAGATGACAAGATTATTCAGCCTACTACTAAAGCAGCCTACACTCATAAATAATCCACTTTGAAATACAAATAAAATTAGGTAAACACACAAACGATGATGAATTCATGCTCACCTGAAAATCAGAATAAATGGAGTTTTTGCAGTAGGTAATAACAAGGAAGAAAATAATAAACAGTTTGAGTTAAAAAAAACTGGAAGCATCCTGAGCATCCATGACTCTGGACAGTGATCAAATAAAAATCTCTAAAATTAAAATTTAAAATTACTATTCCTTAACAGGTATAAAACATCACTTGTGGCTCCTGCAAAACTATAATTCATAACTGAGGAATTAATTTATCGAGGCCACCTGGAATGATGGTTCCAAAAGTACTGGATTCAGTAACACAGTGCCTTGGCTAGAGTAGCAAATGCACTTTGGTCTTAGAAGGTTCATGTGTTCCATAGATTATCTAGCCTGTTGCCTTTAAATGATAGCAAGACATAATAAGAGATCTGAAAATATAATTGGATGTGTATCACGGAATATAAAATGTGACAATTTTACATCCTGACACACTAAAGAAATGGGGATTACAAAAGCAGAGACAAAAGTAGAGTGGGAATAAAAATTGTAAGGCTGACTAAATGTTTGATTTTGTTTTTTCCTTTAAACTTCTCGAATTGTACACTGTGGTGGGAGGATCGTGGCTGGATGCCAGATGCCCACCAAACTCTTTTACCACTCCTTCCCTCAGCAACAGGGTGGGAAGTAAACAAGAGGGAAAATACTCAGGGGTCAAGAAAAAGGCAGTTTAATAAAGAGAAAGAAAAACTGCACACAAAAGCAAAGGAAAGCAGAAGAATTATTGTCTATTTTTACTCATCAGACAATGTCCAGCCACTTTGCAGGAATTAGGTCTTAAGAACATCCAGCAATTTGTCTGGAAGACAAATGTCATAATAACAAAACACAAACACATCCTCTCTCTCCCTCCCTCCCTCCCTCCCTCCCTCCCATGCTCCACACCTTCTCTTAACAGTTTTTTGCTGAAATATCCCTTTGGTCAGTTTGGGTCAGTTGTCCTGGTTGTGCCCTCTCCCAAGTTCTTGTCCACCCTCATCCTGCTGCTGTTGGGGGGATTTTAGAGAGACATCCTTGATGCTGTGGACAAAACAGTCATGTGTCTACCTAGCTTTCTAGCTAGAGAAGCCAAGATCACCACTATGCAGGCTGCATGGGAGAAACCAGCAAAACTTAGCATACTCACCATGAACATTTTATGTTAATATGTGGGTGAATTCCACACACCTCAGATGACTGTATGTTCCTTTCAAGAAACACTGTGAAATAATGATGGTTTTTCTACTCTGTGAAGCCCATTTCATTTGGAAGCCATGTGGCTTTAGACTTGATTCTGTGGAAAGTACTATATTTTTGAAAAGGAAGCGCATCTATCAAGCCTGGGAACTGAAGTCAGTCAGATTTAGTCTCAATTTAAAGCTGTTTATTTCATCCCTTAGTGACAGAAAGATTTCACTTCTTAGGATAAAACACAGCGGCAAGAAAGAGGCTAAACATTTATAATTTACAAGCATGGTGACAATTTGAGGCTTAAACATCAAAGGACAGATCAACAAACACAAAATATAAGCAAACAAGTTCAGTCTAGCCAAAGTTGTCTCAGATGAGCCAGATCATGACAGCTCTGTGAGGATGGGCACCAATGCCTCTCGAGAGAAAACCCAGGTACAGGAGCAGCAGCTGTAGCATGGTTGTGGTTCTTGGCATTTGAACTGAGCAGAACCACATACACACACACAGATACACAGCAAGTTACAGCTGCAGCAGAAGACAGCTCTCTGCTGATATGGTCCTCTGGGCCCAGCTGTATCAGCTTTTAACGTAACTGATTAAATGGGGCTGCATAATAATTGCTTCTCTCCTGTGTCTAACATCATTCACAGAAGTATGGCTGCTACATCGAGTGTGAGTGCATGTGTTAGTATCTTCAGCAAAGAACTCATCTGCCAGTAGAAGGATCCCCAAAGTAGCTACAGTCTTATTTACTTGAGCTGTGGAAGCTCATACCCACATGACAGCTCAGATGACAGTCACACCATATGAGTCAGGCAGGCAAGACTATGTCTCTGGGACTCAAATGATTTTAATTGCAATAGAGAATCTGCAATGAGCCCTGCTGACCTTTGTTTTTTAGTCTGTAGCAGAGTGATTAGTGACATGGGCAGGGTTAGACTGTGTAACCAAAAGTAATTAATTTCCATTTGTGGGAAATTTTAACCTTAGCATCAGATAGAATGTGTGTGTCACTTCTGATGCATTGCAAAGGTAGTGAAGGAGAAAGAAAAGCTGGGGGGAGGGAAGGAATTAATGGCAATACTAGTGTGAGAGAAAAGCAGATCAGACAGACTTGTAGGCATTTCAGTCCCAATTATATTGCTTCAGAGAACTGACTATTTGCAATCAGCAAGACAAAATCTGCTGAACATGAAACTCAGTTGAATAGGGAATAGGTTATTTATCATGTTAGTAAATAAGTCCTCTATTTACTCTTTCAGCTTTCCATTATTATAACATCCTTCCTTTTTAAGAGGGGTAGAGAGGTCTGCATTGAAACATAATTGAAACCAAGTTAATTGTTGGTTGTCTGTGCATTGGTCCTGTGAGAAAATCCTATGTCTGTACAAATTAGTTGAAGGCCACTGTCTCATAAAACAGTCAGAATAAATGCTTTATCCATTCCTAAACAGAGTTGTAATAGATCATTGGGGGTTTTGAGAGAAACGGCAAAATATAGTACTAATCTGCTTCATGAATGACAAGGCTTCTTCACCATTGAACTCAATTCAAATCAAAGAGTACAAGAATTAAAGAAATGAATTTGCTGATGATTCTGGTGGCTACTAATTATTTTCAAACCCATTCTACTTTATTAAGTCACTGGTGCTGAGTAGATTATTTCAGGTTTTGAAAGACTGGGTTATTGTACTTCTAGTACATGACTCCAAAATTCATTCCTCCCCTTACATTTTGAAATAAAGATATTTTTAAGTATTTATAATCATGGATGTTTTATGCCTTCAGATAACAAATTTTTCTTGCAATCTTCAGTCTCAAAAAATTTAAGAGGCTCACATTTTACAAGTGTTTCAACAACTATTTAAATACTTACAGAACATTTGAAAGGAGCAAGCTAAGGCTTCACTAAAATCCATCCAAACAAAGTTCCCACAAAATTAGATTAAAACTTCCATAGGATGCAGTATATTATCAGATCCAGTTATTAACCTATTAGCATTCAAAAGCACAGACTTAAATACTTGTTTGGCAATTCTTTAATTAAAAACATTTGAAAATACTACCTTTTTTTCCTGCATTAATTTACCCGTGGTGAATCACAAGACATAAATGAAGAAATAGAGACAAGCTCTTAGCCTCAGTGGTGAAGTTCAAAGTGGTGGAGAAATCCCTGTTTAGCAAGGCTGTTGACACGTCATTTTACTCTGCCTGCAGAAATTTCTGTTCTCACTCCCTTACCAACCCTTTGTCACTGTCCCTTTCCACAGAGGTTACTTTACTGCCTCTAGAAATCTGAACCTTCCTGCTAAACTTCAGGTCAAGTGAAGTTGGGGACGTTAAAATGTTGGTGACTGGAGGCAGGCTGGAACAAAACAATATTTTTTTGCCTCCACAGCTGCAGTCAGAAGGGGATGTGTGAACAAGCCTTGGGGCTCCACAGCTGCTTCCCAGAGTTATAGCAGCCTGGTCTTCTCCTGCTAAGGCAGATAGCTGCCATTGCACAAGAGAAACAGTGGGTGAGAAAGCAATAATGTGTCTAGCAGGATATCCTTTGATCCTCCCTCTCCCTGATTCCCACAAAATCCTTTAGTTCCCCCTGAGCAGGGACTTTATGCTAAAACCATTGTGCAGAGATCACTTGACCGTTCAGAAGTCAAGGCAGAGTTTATGAACTACCTATAAAAAATTTATAAATTTAAGAAGGAATATTTTCTTGCTGAAAAATACAATTTCTGAGGTACAAATATTCATGAATATCTCACAGATAAGTCAATATTGTTGTTTTTCTGCACTGTTATAAGAAATGTATAGAAGTGTTCCTCAGGCTTATAGGTAGAACCTTGAAAACATGACCCAAAACCTTTGAAATCAGATAAGTAATAACTTAAGTAACCATTAGATAAATAATAACTTATCTTAAGTAACCATAAGAAATGGTTTTAAATTTCCCCCCTCTTCCCCCACCAATGATCGTATCATTTGGACTTATATCATACTTCAAGGTTTAGAGTTTGCAAAATTGTAATAACAAATTTACTCTGAGTACTTGAATTTTCTACCTTAATTTAATGTGGAAGTAGATTCTAAACAAAGAAAATCCCCGACATGGACATTGTGTTGGATAGCAGTAAATTGTTTTAGAGAAAGAAGCATAAAACTCACCTCTGATCTTGTTTAATTTGTGCCTGTCTGTATATTCTTAGTGAAATCAGTGAAAGAACACTGAGATGAACTAGAAAAAAAACAAGTAAGTGATTTCATTATGCAAATAATACAGTTAGGCACAACTAAGAAAGTAATTGGAATAACATGAAACAATTTTTTTTCCTTTTTTTTTTTCTTTTTTTTTTTTTTTTTTCCCCTCTAACATTTTTAGACACTGAAATCTTTAAAATTTTACCATTGCTACAATCAGGTCAGTATTTCAACAATTCTCACTTTTAAAAATTAATTTTCATTACATTATTACATTATATTATAATTTAGTTATTAAACCATTCTTATCTTAAACCATGAGTTGTCTCTTATTTATCCTTCCAATTCTTTTTCTCTATGCTGCTGGGTTTCGGAGGAGTGAGTGAATGGCTCTGTGGTGTTCCATTTCCAGCTTATACTAAACTAGACTACCCTCATTCTTTTTTCCAGCCCTAACTTCAGCTTTGCAATAAAATTCTTTGCTGTGAAGTTGCTACTGACCTAGCATCCATCATGGAGGATTGATGTGTGTCCTTAAGAGCTTTGGAGGCATAGAAAAGACTAAAGTGATTCCTCTTTCCGATGAAATAAGGCACTGTGCAGGCTCATACCAGCATCTTTGCTTTTTTACTATTACTGTTTGAGGATGAGAACTGCAGCTGTTATAGAATTGTCAATGGGATGTTGGATCATGCAGAAAATAACCCCACAGTCTAGGTTCTAAATCTAAACCCCAGCTTAAGTCAGCCAAATGGAGGAAACTTCGACACTGAAATACTCCTTCTTTATAACAGTGTCTCTAGTTCTACTTCTTCCAGTAGTTAATGATAAAAATGATGGATCAGACCCATAAAATCAAAATATCTGGGAGAATGGAAAGGCAGGAATTCCAGACAGATGGGTATCAGTCAGCTTACTGCTTTTATGGCTTACTACTGTCTAGTAACTGAGCTCTGGTGAGTGCATGTTCAGAGTGACAGTTGAGAAATAAATCTCATTAACACAAATCATGATGGAAGGAACAAGGGAGAGACTTCAAGAAGTATCTGATTTTTGTTGAGATATATTTTTTAATTTCAACTGTAGTATTTGATTTGGTTTTATTTTGCCTTTACTGGATCCCGAATTAACATTATACCTTATAACTTGGTCTGTTAATATTTTGCTTTAAACATTTACATATGTGCTCAAAAAAATTTCTACTTTATTTGCAGTACTCAAAGTCTCTAAAAATATATAAATTTGAGCCTAGTAGTAACTAAAAGGACATTTTCGTAGCAATTACTATTTTCCCTAAAAATGCAGTCAATGCAAAAATCAAGCCCACTCAGTGTACTATTGGCAAAGGATGGGAGGAAGGAGCTAAGAAAGAATATAGGGATTGGTAGGATCAGCCAAATTACAGGCAGAAGAGATTCTGAAGTGTTGTATTTTGGGAATGCTGAATAATACTCTGAATTTTTAAAATACACTGCATACACTTCAAGTAAATATTAAAGTAGAGAGATTACCATGATGACAAATTAAATCTTTAGCCAGACTTCATTTTTCAGAAGAGTTTGATATGTAAGAGGTGTGTATTAAAAGTCATAATAGGTACAGAAGTTGCTGCATTACTTTAATCTTAAATGATTTTGAATTCTTTGAGTTTAGCTCAGTTGGTTGGGTATGGTGCTAATAATGCCAGGGATGTGGGCTCAATCCCCATGTGGACCATCCAGTTAAGAGCTGGACTTGGTGATCCTTGCTGGTCTCTTCCAACTCAGAATACTCTGTGAATAAGATACATATTACTTAGAAATAAATACAACCCAAAATTTCTTGTACAGCAACACCATATGTCTAATTTTTATGAAAAATATTAATTTTAAAGAAAACTTAAATATGGCAGAATCTATCTATAACTCTGTTCTATTTAATTTTGGTTCATATGCATAATTATGTTCTCAATTTATCACAGTTATTTCAAAACTTTTTATTTTTATAAGAAATCAATATAAAGCAGAGAAATTCCAGTTAATGTTTGTATATTAAATGCTTTATTTGACCTGAACTTTTTAAAAAGTATAAATTAATTAAGTCCTTTAATTCAGTAAGTTTTGGGAGTTAAGCATCTAAATTCCTTTGTCTTCCTTGGAAAGCCTATTTAATATGCTTTGCATGGTTTTTTCTTAGCTATGAATGTATAATACATTGCTTAAATGTCACTGGAAATACTAGTGATTGGAAATAAAGAACTTCTGGTACAATAAAACAAGTAGTTTCTGCATTTAATATTGCTTGCTCTCTCAATGGTATCAGTTTTACTGGAAGTTCACTCTCCAGTGAGCTCTGACAAAGATATATGTCATACCAGATGATGAAAAAATTGGTTGAGTCCTTTGGTGGTCAACATGCCACTTGACCTCAAAACAGAGTTCAACCAAAATTTGAATGGTGTGTGGGGCCTCTTGCAAACACTGTACAACTAAGAGAAATGGAACAGGCAAGGAAACAAAAATGGCTTTTATTCTCAGATGGGAGGGGGAAAACTGCTGCAAAGCTTGGGTGGGTTGAGCTCCTCAGTCTTACATGGCCAACAACTTGCTTGTGTTGCTATCATCTGCTCACTGCAGTCAGTTCCACCACTGAACAACTGGTGATTACAAGCAAAAGAGTGTAATAAAGACAGCACAAAGCTTTCTTAATCTCATTAATTAATTTTTCAGATTTTTTTCTCAATATCATGTTCTATCAGTTTCTTGACTTACAGCAGATATCAAACAAAAGCAGGTATAAAAAAGGTCTGCAAAACTTGCAGGCACAGGGGTTTGGTTAATTTTCATTATAGAACTTGCCATAAAGCAGAAATCTTCATGCATCAACAAAAGGAGATTTCAAAACTAAGACAAAATCAAATTCATTTCATATGGATAACTTACAGAACACTACCTCTTTCACATTTCGTTTCATTACTGTATGAAAGCCATGAGAAATATTAGCTGTGTCGCTGTCTTTTATAAAATAACTAAAGGAATAAAGGACCAAGGTAGATTTGTTAGGTGGACTTTTCAATGTAAAAACATTCTGAGAAAATAGGTCCTCTTTACTCTAGCAAAAATAAAAATTAGCAGGCCTGAAGTCAGAATTTGGACTTATTAAAAAAGTGCATCTGGAGAGATTGGTAATGTTTTTTAAAATGGCGAACTCAGCAACTTAAGCAAATTTTAATATCAAAACAGGAAAAACATTGATAAAAATTTTCATGGGCAGGTGGATTTTATAATATGAGTACTTGGAAGAGACTAAAATACCCTTGTATGACAAGCACTTGATGAAATGAAGATGGCTCAAAACTGAATATTGACCCTCTTCATTCGTGTCTCATCGTTGCTGGCATTTCATGAATTACTACTGTAGGAAGGGCAGACCTCAAGGTACAGAGTCTACAGACCCCACCACTCTCAGCACTGAGGAATACTGAAAACAGAAAATAACCCAAAGTAAGGTAATTTAACATTACTTTTTAAACAGAGGATACAGAGAATTCCTCTCTCCTTCTTATGAAAAGGAAAGCAAACTACAATTTGAAAGAAAAAAAAAGACGCAGTGGACAACATCCAGCCTAACAAGACGTGGAGGGACAGCCTTAGTACGTATTTCTGTATAGATGCAAACACTTTAAGCCAAGTTTACCATCCTGTTGAGGTTATGATGGTAAAATCTGGTTGTTTGGAGGGTTTTACTGCTGCTTGCAATTTATTATGATGTCCTTTTCCTGTAAAAAGTAGCATCTGATTCATGTATATCCATGTGCATGGGTGAGCACTTTGGGGACAACCCAGCTGAGTGAGCAGAGATGCTCAGATGCCTGTAGAATAAAGATTAGAGGTGCAAGGAAAGGGGCAGGCACAGCAGAAGCTGAAGGACCACTCGAAGAACTCAGGAAGCAAATACAGCCATGCTCTGAGGATCTGGGTCTCTTTTTAGTGATGAGGATGCTGTGTTCACAGGAGTGCAGATGAGTGTAGATGTATGTGTGACTAGAACGAAAGGACCAAATAACAAGAATAGTATTAAGCACTTTCTATTAAAACTCCTTTTTTTAATTTGTATTTCCATTTTGTTTTACTCAGTTGCTATGAGACTAATGTTAAAATTTGCATTTTCTTATTTAAATTTTAATTAGATCTTCCCTTTGAATTTAAAAATTTTTAAGTCTTTGTGTAGCTAGGAGTTTTAGTTTTCTCCTCAAAGACACGACTGATTTGGAATGTCTCTTTTCTTATATCTCTTTCTGCTTACCAATTAAAACACACTGTATTAGTGATCATCTGGCACTTCCATTTCATCTTTAAAATATTCTTTTTATATTCTCAGCCTACACTTGCTGTTCTTCACAGTCTCTTCAATGTTAGTATAAGTATCATATCTCATAAATAATGGTTTGATTGATAACTTTTTATCCTTAAAAGTGTTCACTTGTGGACACCATTGCCAATGCCACAATGTCACAGTGAAAAAATGAATAGGTGTATAGATGTTGGCAAAAAAAGCATATAAATCTTGCAAAAAAATTAATTTCACATACGGAATCATAACAGAATCAGAATCTCTTTTACATGCACTTGTATTTTCGTAGTCACACAATCATTCAATAGGATAGGGCAATAATTAACAGACAGGTTATTAAAGATGCTTGAGCAGGTAGGTACACGATACAACCTCTCAAGGAATTTGAAAGTAATGCCTGGGAACTCAGCTCAGTTATTGCTGAAGACCCATGCATGGTCAAGGTATACTTTCACTTATTTCCATCACTCCACTTTCAAAAGACTTAGCTTTTCTGACTTAATTTTCTTTTTTGTTGGATATCACAATGGAAATATCAATCAGATAAATGAAGCTGAACGTTGAATAGCCAGCACCCATGACATTGGGGTTAGTTCTAGTGTGGTCTCTCTTTTCAATAATATTTTTAAACACAGCAAGTGGACTAATTCATTCAAAGATGATTACCTGAAAACTGAGACTTTGTCTGTAGTTAGGATCTATTAAAATGTACTCAAATGGTTTCTGATTCTTGCTGCAGTTTACTGTAGCAATACCTCATAGTCTATGAGTAAATTGTTTGGATTTAAGAGCTTTTTATTTCCTCTATACTCTTTGATTCTGAGTTATTTTTCCTCTTTATACCTGTAACTTGTGTGCTGGTAAATGCTTTAAACTTTGTACAGTACTGTGGACAATGGATATGCTATTTAGCTACCCCAAGAAGCACACAGACTCTTTAAAACTGCAGTTCAGATAACACACAAAAAGATCATAGAACTAATAAGAAGGTATCTAGAGAAAGAAACTTGGAGTTTCTTGTGTTAGTTTTCTTACTAGGAGATATAATATTCAGAAACAAAATTTACAAGGTGCTTGCTTTAAAAGGTATTTATCAATGGTGAAACAAAGCCAAAAGATGAATAGAAAGTTGAAAATTTCCCAGTACTGAAGAAGTCCTTTATTTTCCTTATAGCAAATCTAAGGCTGGTAAAATCTGCCAGATCTGCCAGTCCTGGAATATCCTCCTGTAACAGAAAAGTCAGATGCATTGAATTGAAAGTGATGCAAGCAAGTAAGGACAGCTATCCTGCTTCCCATCTGTTATGTGAACAGGCCTGTTCACTTGTTCTAACTTGAGAAGTGTTACCCCTGGGTCTTGCATAGTAGGCTTATTTTCATTGTCATTGAGCTTTGAGTTGGCTGTGAATGTAAAAGGCATCTACAGAAAAGATGCTTTGTTTCTTCCCAGAAATAAAACCAGAACCTGAGGCTGCAGCCTGAAAGATGAAAGCTTTTGTCACTCTAAAAGGTCTTACTAGAACGCCTCCTCCTTGAGCTTTCTCTTCTATAATTTTAGGTTTAAATTAACTACTGTCAAAGAACTTGAGGCATAGTCCTCTCAAAAAATAAGAAATGTGTGCTATGGAAGATAAAAGACCATCTGAAGTTTAGATTGATATTAAAAGACTGACTAATGATACAGTGTTTAAAACTGAAGAAGAAAATCTCAGACCAAGGCATTTGGCAAATGTAATCCATTACATGAGTAGACATGCCAGTGCTACAGGGAGATCTTTGTCTTTCTCATTTCTCTCCATCTAGCTCTTTTAATTTGTATTTTGTTGCTATCTTTCTTCAGCGTAAATTTATGTTGATGTCCATTCCAAATCTTATGCCTTCAGCTCCTTTCTCTCATTACATAAATATTAGTAATTGTCCCTCCTAGCAACTTTCGAACTTGTGTCTGTTTTGAGGTACGAGATCTAGTTTTACTTCTTATAGAGGAACACGAAGGAAAATATCAGCCACTGTGGGAAAAAAAAATAAAAAAAGGAGAGGAACAAATAAACAAATAAACCCCTAACTAAACAACTCAACAAGGAAAAACAGCGAAATCACCTTCTAAAATCCTACTGTCTCTATTGCTCCTGTAGGTACCATTAATCTTTGAGATTTTTTTTATTCTTTTCAGGCAGCAGTCAACAAAATGGAAGAAAATTTCTAGTGGTTATAGGCTCTTAATTCACTATGCTACAGAAATTTTGCAGAATTGAGGGCATTATCAAGAAATTAATAATTGATGTGGCTGTTCTGGTCTGCTGTACTTGTTAATATTCATTAATGGCCATTTTCAAAACTAAAACCAAAGAAGTGATAAAGATATACTGGAAAATACGCAGTAGAGAGAATGTAGTACAGGGGAAGAATACATGTAGAATAAACCCACAAAAAATAGAAGTAAAAAAGTAGATAAACAAAAGAGAAAGATTTGTATAATTATTAAATAGAGTGGGAGAGAAAAACATATTTCTATCTTTAATCATAAGGAGAAAAACAAAAACATTGAGAAATTTAGTAATTTCTTTGGAATATTAGAACAGTGGATGAAATCCTTCTGTAAGTGAAGGCAATTGTGAGATTCTGAATAAATATTTGAGCTTTTTATTCACTCTGCAACACATTATTAAACAATGTATTTTTAGAAGTATTCCAGTTTAAGTAAAAAACTTGGTTTTTATTTGTCAGCACTCTAATTCATGATTGTGTGTTGCACCAGATACATCAAGCAGCACTAGTTAAATCTCCTAACTAGGTAACACTCATATTTATATTAGAACCTATGGCATTCTCTTCAAGCTTCATGTCCAATAATATCTAGTCAGATCTTAACTGTGCTCATTATTTTTTAACCTAGGTTCAAATTATTAAAACTTAGTTATCTAAAACCTTCATGCATGTGGTAGAAATAACTAATCTCAGACTCTCTGTCCTGCCACAGATGATTTGGTGAGTATATCCAGGTCTACTCTGTGGTCATATTCTCACAGATTAAAACCTGGAGAAATCAAGAGAAATGCAGTTGTCATGTATATAAATAAATTTGTATTGAGACTGAAATAAGTAAAACAAAAGATTTTTTTAATAAGTAGAAGAAATTAATTGTATTTCAATAGAAAGCAAAACTAAATAAATTTTGAAAACTTGGTTTAAATAATATCTATACCTTTTACAAAATCAGTTCATGCTGGTGAATTTCAGCCAAGAATCACTTCTCTTGAGGAATTTTAATGAATCCCCATTTACAATGGAAAAGCACTGAGAACTAAATCCTACTTTTCTTACTAACAATTATAGTTTTGTTTGCAAAGTCAGAGGGAGTGGAATCAGACCAGAGATGATATCTGTGGTGGGGTTTTGTTCCCAGGTTTGTAATGAGTCCATTCTGTTTCTATGTGTGAATGTAGGAGTTCAACTGTGTAGCTGCAATTATCTGTGAGGAACAAACTGGAAATTAAATGTCCTTTGGGATCTCTATTACGTAAATCTATAAACTCACATAAAAGCAGTGTGAATTCAGCAGAGGAACATGTACTACCTTTCAGAATTTGCAACACACGCCATGCTCAGGCAAACAGGTTAACCTCCTTTCCTTCTCTGTCTTTTGAAATATCACCATGACATATTTATTAAATCTGTGTATTTTATGCCAGTGAGTATATATTTAATTTACTTTTTTCTCTTATTTATAACTCTTAGCTATTTATGTATTGATAAAGCTGCCTCTCTTGATCTGTATTTAACCTTGATAGTGTCTACAAGTACTGTGTCCTATGTAGTCTCTTCACTTTGGCTGTTTTCCAAAGGCGTTTAAAACATGGGAAAATGTGTCTCGTTTGACTGCTGGGTTAGTAAATTCAGAATGTGCATTACAAAATGAATGCCATGTACATATAATTAATGCAAATGCTAGCTTTGAAGTTTGATAAAAGTTACATTTTGCCACACGTATGCACATGAATCAATCCACGCTTCTCTCATACATTTGTCAACCCTTCAAGTCCTGTATCCAAGTCATTCATAAAGACGTTGAAGAGCACAGGGACGAGGATGGAGCCCTGTGGAACCCCACTAGTGACAAGTCCTCAGTCTGATGTCACCCCATTCACTATAACCCTTTGTGCTCAACCTGTGAGCCAATTACCAGCCAGTGAGCCATCATGCACCCATTGCATGATGTGTTCATCCAGCTGTGTGCTGCACATTTTGTCCAGAAGAATTTTGTGAGAGAAAATACCGAAAGCTTTGCTGAAAAACAAGATTGTATTACCTGACTTCCCTTGATCATCTGGGTGGGTTACCGTGTACTAAAGGGAAATCAGGTTTGACAAGTAGGACATTCCACTAATAAAGCCATGGTGATTGTGAGCAATGACTGTGTCTCCACTGCAGTAGAAGTTTGCGCTGTAGCCTTTTATGAGAACAACCTACCAACCTCTCACTCATTCTCAAGAATGCTGCACAGATTGTCCACTTCCTCCCATAGCTCCTTCACCAGCAGAAACAGCCCATCGACAACAGCATGTCTTCTGCAAAAGGAGTGGCTGTCAGCCCTGGCCTCATGAGGAGGCATCAGGGACTCCTGCCAGCCTGAGAGCCCCAGAGCTACCTCTGCCACCAGAAGGAGTGTTTGGCTGGAGGTCTCTGACTCCATGCAGCTACATTCTTATACAATGGAGAGTTACTGACTGAAGATGCAATAACTATATCTCTTTTAATCTTCTGCACTGCACGTCACAACAATCACAAATACTTATTACACCTCAGTTTTCATTAATGGTGGACACTTACCTTCCACCTTTCTGTACCGAGCTTTCTAAAGAATAATATATGCTATTTTTGCAATAGATTATTAAGAGTATTTGGGGGAAAATACAGAAAATAAATGCTATTATTTTATCAGAAAGATCACAGAAAAGTACTGCATTTTTACATTACTTTGAGTACCAGAAATAAAATACTAAATGCACTTATAAGCCGATAAATTTCTCTATTTAACTTAAAAGTTTTAAAGGAAAATGTCCTTGCATGATAAAATGTCACCAACATTGCCATTACTTACTATTATAAAATGAATTTGGTATTCTAATTCAGGAATAGTGCAAGATAAAAGCTGATGAGTTAAGTAGTTTAATGGAACTTCACTTCTTGCAGGAGGTCAGAATTTATCAAATATTCCCTCTTTCCTAGCTCATGTCTTCTAAACTCTTTCCTTCTCTGTGTCTGTCTCTGACAGAAAAGGAAAAAATGTGACAGAAGAGTTAATCTATTCATGAGTCATATGTGACAGACAAGAATTAAATCCAAGAATAAATTATAATAATTCCATAAACTCTGCATCCTTAAAAGCCAAGACAATTAACATGCAAAATGTGGTAACCTCCTGCCAAGACAATTAACATGCAAAATCATGGTCATTAAGGCTAGCACCAAGGGCAGATGTTATTGGAGAGAGGGATCTTTGCCTGTGATGTGAAAATATGAAAGTGAAACAAGAAGATGGACTGGAGTTTTTTAAGTATTTTTTAGCACAGACTAGCAGGGTAACTACAAGCAGTGGGAGAGGTACAATGGGTAATACTTCAGCCTTTTTTGAACAGAACAGGTTGTTGGTGTTTAAAAATGACCTTGCTAACCCAAAGGTTTTACAAGATTTGAGTCAAAGGAGAGAAAATTAGTATTCCAGCTATTCGAAAGCAAGAAGATTATTTCTCTGACTGACTGGCTAGACATATGTCAAAGAGATGAAAAGGAATCTAAAATCACATGATGATGTAACATGTCTGATATTTTCTGGTTTAAATTTCTCTAAGTACTGTACATGCTATATTATGCAAATTTTCTCTTATTTGAATCTGATTAAATATATTAATAAATCCTAGTTTTAGTTGTACCACTTGAACCATTGGATTTCTCAAGGAATGTTTACACAGACTTCCAAAGAGGTGAAAAAATGTTTAAGGTTTAGATGATATCATGAAGGGAAAGCATCTCTAACTGTGGGGCAGTCACAGAAGGGATACAGAAGTTATCTGCTGGAAGGCAAGAAGTTTAGGACAAATGATAAATGCTGCAGTTTTATGTCCAGATTTTCCAAGCTTATCATGTTAAAAGGACAAGTCACTGGTTGTCAGATATCAGGGGGTTTCCCCTCCCCTCCTTTTTTAGATAATTTTTTTTTTCTCACCTACTTTGATAAGTGTGAAAGAAAGGTGGAAAAATGACAAATATATATGGCACA
>VZSR01001685.1:31108157-31118488 GCA_013398615.1 Brachypodius melanocephalos
GGATGAATTTACTGAAATATGGCATGATGTTACAACCATTTGTATGATCATGCAATCCACTATTCTATTAAATTAAGCTTAGTTGTTTGCTATGCTACATGGTTCTCTGAAGCAAGATTTTCTTGTTGCAGTAACAGAATGTTCTGTATCTTGAAGAGAGTCTCTGGAGTACATGCTATCCAGGATCACTGACCTGTCAAGTCTGTACTTTACAGCTCTGCACTGATAAGAGATGGTGTTCTTTTTCAGTGTTCATCTAACCATCCCCCTGCCTGCAGAGTTTCCTAAGAGTACATAAAATAGTTTCTTTTATAATCATCCATGCAGAGAAGAATTGCACTTTTTCCATTCATTCTCACCTCAAATAGTCAAGTTTTATCAGATCTCATGCATGACACAAGTCTCTGAGTAGCCAGAAACCTCTGCTTCAATGGGACTTTATCAGACAGCTACCTACCTTTTTTCTGATTCTATTATTGTTACTGATTGTCAGGTTGCCCCTTGAAGAAATATACCAAAGTGAGTATGTACTGCATGAGCTTCAAAACACCTGTGTCTGCCTTGAAGTTAAGATTAACAAAGAAAAACCCACTCTGCATAGAGTATGACCTCTGTCTCAGCTATGGTGCACAAGAAACTCTCACCAGCATGCCTGATTTCTCATAAGCACACATATTTCAAGTGTAGAGGAACCTGTTCACATCTCTGCCTGGCACTCTTCATTCTCTTCATTGGTACTCAAATTAACATGGGTGCCTCTTCAAAGTGTTGGAGTAATTGACCAGGGTAAAATACAATCTTCTTTTCCAAGATTCTGGAATATTGAACAAAATTCAGAGCCCCAATTAATCCATGGACTATTTTTGTACAGTTTTGGGGGATTAGTATTGACCTCTTTTCAAGTGCTTCACTGTGGGTGCTAACACTCTAGTCAGGGAGTAAATCCTGGGCTTCAGGCAGCAACAGCAGAGTCTGAGTCTGTGTGAAATCATCACATAACTTTCTCACACTGGTCTGAGAAATTGTAAGGAGGAATCAAAACAATCCTTGGAAGGTGAAAGACCATTAGCAGGTGCTGTTTTTCCTAACTTGTTGTTTACTTGTATGAAATGCTTGAGAGGTGTTGTTCCAAATGACCAATAATATTCACTGCATAAAAGGATGTGCCTCTCAATAAACTTTCACTATTAAGCCCTCCAAGATGATTTAGAGTTATATTGTTATTAAAGCTGTCCTGAATAATAATAATGATACTTCACGACCTGTCTTCTATGATTTTCACAAACACTTACTTTTGTCTACTTCTAAAATAGATTTTCTTGTTGTTTTCTGGATGTTATTCTGTTCCCTTCCTCTGTCCTTTATATATTTCTGATTTTTTATTCCAGTGCTTGAATGTCATCAACAAGCTGTTTTTTCCTTTTTTTCCAAATCATTGACAAAGAAACTGAGAAAGACCTAATCTAAGGTGAGACATTTCTTCCTAATTAGATATTTTAATCTTTAACATTGCACTTCATTTGTGATCTTTTACACAGCTTTTAATCAAAATAACAATATTTCTGTGTATCCAAAGGAATCTGAATTAATTTTTCAGGTAAGATTTCATTTTTCACTTCATCAAGAGATTTACCAAAGTGTTTCACATGTAGTGCTTTATGTTATCTAGTGATTTTGTAATTCTATTTTTAAAAAATGTAGTTATGGGAGCAAAATATTATCTACTTCCTTTATAGATGCAAAATGCTTTTTAATATAACAAAATTGCTGCATAGTAAAAGTAGTGTTTGCATTCAGCAGGAAGTGAGGCTGGTTCACTGATAGAGGAAAAAAATACAGTGAAAAAGGGGGAAAACATAAGAGGCAAAAACAAAAAAAAGGAATATGCCAAAGTGAATAAGAAGCATTTTGAACTTTAAAAAAAAAAAAAAGAGTATCCATACTAATATTACCTCTGACAGTAATCAAAAAGAAGAAAAAGTTCAATACGATTTACCAAATATATCCCCTTTCCACTACCTTCCCCTGCTCTGGCTTCATGCTTGAAGCAATTTATGGTTCAGTGAGTTCCCATATCAGAGATTGACAGACATAATTTTATTAATTTAACAGACTTATTCAACATTAAATGTCACAGTAAACTGGTTTAGTATTGTGCAAGTACCAGTACAGGATATTGCTTGTGACAATACTTCTTCCAGAACTTGATCCCTTCATTTATGTTTCTGCATTTCATATTGTAAGAAGCACTGAACAGAACTTTCACTTATGACCTTTTCTGTGTAATTTGTGGTTTATACACATGCACCAGAACTCCCCTTATTGTTTCAGGTTTTTTTTTCCAGGTTTTAAACTCACCTACATTTTCCTTATAAGAAAGTTATGCCATACCTCTGGTCACCTCCACCATATGAAATTTTTCAGATTAAATTGGCAGCTGCAAACACAATTGAAGGCACAAGGACAGCACTTAAATAGTCCTTAGAGGGATTTTTTTTTCTATTTAATTCTTAGTGTGCTTCCTAATATTCATTTTGGCCCTCTGATGGCTATGACCATTCAGCTCATGTTTTACAGTCTGCAGACTTGTATATTTATCTGCAAAATAATCCAAGATAGCTTGAGTGATAGGAGTTCATCTGAAAAGCCATCATTTTGTCACTCTGTGGAGGTTATTTTTCCACTTTCACATGTGGATCGTTTACATTTATAAACAGTTAATTTATCTTTTATTTAGTTTTGACACAGATCCCTCACTGTCTTTACCATAAAACAAAGACACTTTTTCAGCTTCTCCACACTGGATACTAGTTCAAAGTTTAACTTTTCTTCTACAGCATTCATTTCTTTGGTAAGTGTGGAAGGTAAAGCAAAGATGTACATGACCGACACAGAAAGCAAGAAAACAGTAAAATGAGAAAGGAATTAAAAACTGATGAAAAGGAACTTATAAAATCTGAAATTGCCTGGACTACTTGAATGACAATTACACTAATTTCTATAGCAAGATATAAACCACACAGTCTCCAGTTAGCTCAGATCTCTTGCCCTAGAGAGAAGTGGTGGAAGCCTAACCTGCCTGTTTGGAAGTCTGAGTTTTGAATTAATAAGGTACTTGGCTGGTGGATATCAGTTGCAAATAATGATCCATTTCCCAAGTGCTGTACCTTTCTTGTTTTCTGGATAAAAATCTACTTTATGAGGTAAGTGTGACTTTTTTTTCCCCTCTCTGTATGGTGAGAGAATGCCTGGAGGTGGAGAGTTTCCCATGCAGATGGAGATGAGTGCTGGGTCACTGTCCCTCAGTGTGTGACAGACTTCCTGCAAAAAGTTGGAGAAGGCAGTCTCTCTTCTGTACCCCAAGTACAGAATTAAAATATCTCTCCATCTTACTAAAGTGCTTCTGATGTAATTTCTAACTTTGAAAAAAGTCTTTTAGAAGAGCTGAATTTGGTCGGTTTAAATACATTCTATGTGGACTTACTTATGGTGTTACGCCCCTTTTTCATTGTTTCATTAATGGCTAAGCTACGTACATAAAGGTCCATCTAAACATAATATACATAACATAACATTTTGTTCTGAATATGCCTTTTTAGAATGTTTACTTGGCATTTGCTAGATAAGCCCTCTAAATAATCTAACTCTAAGAAAATCTTCTACAAAAGGTAATTTTTAAATTCTGAAAGAATCATCATGATTTTTTTTAAAACGATCTTCTTCTGCCCTCTGAGTTTTTGAATAATGCCCCAAGTCTACTTTATACCTCTTGAGCCCTTTTCTACTAAGGGTATTTGATTTCTAGATATGATATTTATCAACAAACACAAGCTGGGGGTTGGCAGCAGGGGGATTTCTCTGGTTACAACTAACAGGTTTGAGCAACAGAGACAACTCTAGTGTGGCATAGTAACTTGCTCCTGAGGCACCAGTGATGCACAGGAATGTTTGGACACATTCAGGGGACAGAAGAAAAGTGCAGTCAGTGACCCACAGCCATTCAGTTTTTCCCTGTATACTCAGCTCTGACTTTTCTCATTTGCATAGAGACAGCAAGACCATTCCCTGACAGACATACAGTTAATCCTCTGTACCATTATCAGACTTCTCGATTGCTACTGTAATATACCTTCTCTTTTCCTATCCCTATCCTCTCAGTGATTATTCCATGGATTTTTCCTTTTATTGAAGGTCCTAGGTTTAGAGCTAATATTTTGTTGAGTCAACATTGTCACAAATCTTATGCCTTTAGTTCAGCTAGCACATTTTCCCTTTTCTGTTTCTTCCAGTTTCCTTCTTCATTTTTGCTGCCTTGCTTCATGTAACTATTTGTTTACTGAGGATAATTTAACTATTAGTGGAAAATTTCCATGGAGTATCTGTCTTAAGTGATACTGGGGTGAAAATTACAAGGAAGACTGTGCAGCTGTGTCCTGGTTTGAGCAAAGGAAAACCAATGAGAGGCTCCAAGTCAGAAATACAATTTATTAGAAGGAAAAGAAAGAAGTAAAATTAAGAATACAACCTGGCACTCTGTTAGTTAGGGTGATGGAAGCAGTCTGGATGAAGTGATCTCGTTGAAGCAGTGATCCCGTAGAAAGGTCTGGTAACTCCTGCCCTCTGGGAGTCCAGTGGGTAATTGCTCCCGTGCTGTCCCAGATCCTGGATTATATCCAGGTGGGAATTCTTGGCTCCTCCCCTTGGGCGGAGCATCTCACAATGGGATGACATCATTCTATGCGTCATGCAGTGGGTCCTTGATGGCCCATTGAACAGAGATAGCTCCCTGAGGGAGTTATCTGTGAGTCATGCAGCACAGCATTGATGGGCCATTAACAGAAGATAAGAGAAACACTGCCCCACCTGGTTTCAACAGCCCGTGAAGATGGTGATAGAATACATTCTTTGGGAACATCTTACATTTTAACCTAGGACAAACTGAAAAAGGAATTTCACAGTGAGGACTCAGTCATATTTATTGTAGTAGAAGCACTTGGGCTTAGGGTTTTTTTTTTTCTTTATTAAAATATGATTTTTCTGTATGACTTTGCAGATATAGTTTAACTGACATAAATTCTAGCTTTGATGGACATTGTACAAAATCCTCAGATAAATGTAGTATACAGGACATTAGAATTACACAACAGGACAGATCCCTCTTTCATAGTGCCTTTTAAATAAATAATCAACTAGCAAGCAGAGGGAAATATTTAAAAAATAGGCATTATATTGGAAGAAGATAATAATTTTTTGTGTATATTAAATAAATTATCCTAAATCCAAGTCAACCAGCCTTGATCTTGGACCATCCTTTTATGTTCTGATTCTCTTCACTATTTCCATTTTTTCCCACCAGATGATGAAGAGGTACTGCTGTTGTCCTTTGAAATGTATAGAGATGACACTGTTATCATAAAGTTAGTGGAGTTTTATTTTTAAAACCCCAAACAAAATAAACCCCTTAGTCTAAGAAGGTAGGATTATTTTAGTTGGTCAGTCTCATGCTATAGAGAAGTTCTGTTATGGTAAATTGATATAAACTTTTGTTAGCTTGCATGCTGTATTTTTAAGTACTCATTGATTTTCACAAGTTGACTGTCAAGCTGTGGACAATATCACCTGAACATGGCTTGATAATTTAGTGTGCTTATGATACCTCTCTTGCTTGATTTTATGATTTCTGGCTTTCCTAATAAATACATGTTTTGCAGTGATCTATTGAAAAAAAAGAAAAGGCTCTTAAGTCTTCAAGAAGGGTTCCAAAACAAAAGCCTCTAGTGTACTTAGGAATTGATGCTCATTTTCCTGAAGTATTATAGATGAAGTCTCTTTAGTTTCTTATTTATCCTTACAGAGTGCAAACACCGTGTACATCTCACCTGTGTCAGATCATATCCTCTTCATTCAGAATGCATAATCTCTTTTTCTCGGCTCTTGTTTCTGAAGTGAAAAGAAGCACAGCATAACCTCCTTTGAATTAACATCACCAGTTCCAAATCCTTCATTATTTTTCCCATACCTATGAAGAGTTGCAATAGAAGTGATCTCAACTAAAAAAATCTCAGGTTTGTTGGAGGTTTTTTTGTTAAATTATGTGTGCAATAATACACACAGTAGAAAGATGTGGAATGAACTAAAGTGAAAATACACAATGTCATCCACTGTGAACAAGGTATACAAAATCAGCTCATCTGGACTGACACCTGCAATATTAATGCTGCATGAAAATGCACATCCTGTATACTGCCTTTCCATTTGGCCTGTGTTAATGTAAGTATGTTATACGACTCCAAAGTTCATCATTCATCACAGGACACTTATTTTTTGTGTTTCTTTGTTTTGCCAACTTACTAAGGAAGAAGTTTTGTGCTTTCCAAAAATACCAGGACAAGAAGGATGTGATGTATTTGAATTAATTCCATTTGCATGGAAATTGATTCTAATTGCACTCCTTGAGACAACTGTAAAGGTTCAATGAGACATTTAGAAAAAAAAAATATTAATAGTGAAACCTTAGTCTTGATGAACTTTGTTTCCAGCATGGATGAGTATTTCATTAACACCTTTTACTCAGGGCAAAATTTAAGGCTTACTAGATTAACAGGAGCTACCCACATGCACACAAGGAATCAAACTATATGAATTTGTCAGTGACAAATTGTTTGAAACCAATTAAATACCCTTCTCTGACGGGTACCAGATGTCAGGAAGGGAAGAGGCTGCTTAGGGAAATTGCAAGTGTTAATGGTGTAGTTAAATCATGCTAAACAAACAGTTTTATTTTGGGGTTATGAGAAGGGTGTGTATGTGTGCCTGGAAGTCTTTCCAGGATTTCCTCCCTCTTCAAGACCTTTATTATATTTTTTTAAAATATCCTCTCTTCAGGTTTTGAGCAATAGCAAAGAACTTCAATCAGATAAAGTATTGTTTTTCCTGATAGAATTTGGAAGAGGAAAGTTTTTGTCTGATTTTCTTTCTGTTTGGTGCATTTTCCCCTTATTTAGATTCTTGCTTTCACTTTTTTCTCCTCTTCCTATTTATCTCTTTAACTTTATTTTATAAAACTGATTTCTTTTATGGGGACAAAAATCCTTGGCATTGATCACTTTCTCCTGAGGCTAACCCAGGAAGTGTGTTCTTTTATTACATGCGTAGTTTTTGGAGGAATTCTGGATCTTTGGCATTACTATGGCATGTAAAACACACAAGCTGTAATATAAGGTATTTTCTAAAATTTGCAGGTTTTGCACAGCAAAAGATATTTTTTAATTTCTTTTGCCAACTGCAACATTGAACAGACTAAGGGAAAAAAACCCTAGACAAGTAAAAAACCCCCAATTTTTTAGCGCTCCTGGAATGAATGGCTTATGATATAATTAACCTTCAGTTTTAGAAATATGTAAATCTAAATTAAGTCAATGACTTGAAAGTCATATAAATTAAAATATAAGCAGAAATGGATTTTATTTGACTTTGGTTTTTTCGTTATGTAAGATGCACAAGTTTCAGAATTGGGAATCTATTTTCTTACATCATTTTAATAATTGCAGTTTTTAAAATGTGGATTGTAGTGATCAATTTGTGTCACAGAAACATACTATTTAGGCACAAAACTGTTTCATTTGTTCTCAGGCATAATGACTAATTTAAAACATGTGTAGGGTGTTTCACTTCCCTGACACATTCACCTAAATGAAAACATTTAGGTTATCTTTATAGCCTGGTAATTTTCTTTGCAATATATGATTAATTCTAAATGTTGAGATTCAATGGATCAGGTTAAAATAGGTATATATTATTTGAAAAGTTTTGGATGAAAGCACAGCTTACTGTTTTCCCTTAATTGTCAACCTAACAGGAGTTTAGAAAGGATTTGACTGTAATTTGTCACAGTTAGATAGAGATAGAGAGTGAGAGAGATAGAGAGTGAAGGAGAGGGATTCTGAGAAAAGATGACCTGCATGTTATGACCAGTGAAGAGTGCAGGAGCAGAAAGCAGGTTAGTGTTCACATGAAGATGAGTATGAGCAATGATTGCTGAGTGGTATTGTTGAGGTAATTGTTAGGGCAATTATTACCGTCTTTTCCAGTTAAGAGTTATCACTGTGCTCCAAACAGTTCAAAACAGTTTGTCTGAAGCTGCTTTTCAAGCCCAGAGTTCCTCCGTGTCTGTGTGAAGTCCTGCTGTCCCGTGAGAGACACAGCGTGACAGTCTGAAGTCACAGTTCATCACGGGAACAAATCGCGCTGATGTCATCTGCTGGGCAGCAGGAGCCTGTCCCAACACCAGGACTTCCCCAGGAACAGGAAAGGAGCCAACTACAACGCTTTTGCTGACAGAGATCCAAGCATTATTTTACTCTTCCATCTGTTTCTCTCTCTAGTCTACTATTTCTGTTCCGTGCAGAGAAAGGTCTTCTTCATTGTCTGTATACCATTAACAGCTCTGCATAGCAAGGCTATCAAAATGCCATTCTGTTGTATATCTTTAAATACACAGTGAGGAGGTGCCACAGTGAAAGGAAGCAATAGATTTTCTTTATATTTTTTTTCTTTGTGATAGTCAAAGAAATGCACTCTTTTCATTAAGTACAGAAGAAGCTGTTCTTTTCCATATAAAATAAATGCATCAAAATAACAAAGGCATGTCCACTGATAAAACCTTACAATTTGGAATCTGAAATCCTGGCGGAAGAAAAAGAAAGATTATTTATTCTCATTTCTTTTCAGCTTGTCTTTTCCAGCTCATTGGCCTGCTAAATGTGAGCCCCTTAGGCCAAACTTGGTGCAAGTTTACATACAATTCTCATTGAATTTGTGTAATATATCTCTAAAATAATTTATAGAGTGTTGAGCATAGAGTACTACTGCCTTATGTTACAACCCACCTATGAGGAAGTGAAGGAATTCTCTAGCCACACTATATTCTGATAAATTCAACACTTTATGTAGTTTATCTAATTACTAATTAAAATGTAAGCCTGGAAGTAATTGACAACTCTTATTTATTCAAAACATACTTTAATGTAAACTGGGAGTAATGCAGGGGGAAAAAAGCATAGGCAAGAAGAAAAGCAACCAGATTTCTTTTTTATTTTAATATAAAATTCCTAAGAAAACAAAAAGTGACTATATTTGCCCACAAATACATATTAAACAGAACACATAACTGAAGTCGCAACATTCCTGAAAGATCACGTGTCTAAATCCACAAAAGAAGAGCTAGAAACTATCTTCTGTATTCCTCCCAATGGAGGTTTAATAACCTGCTTCTGCAAGAACATTATACAAAAGAAACAACTCAAATGTATTTGGAAGCAAACACAACGGAGGAAATGTCTCTCTCATTGTGAGAAGCTATGAAAATCATACTGATAAACTATATAATACTGTGTTCAAATCACAGGACAAAAAAACCCCACCAAAACAAAGAAATTAGAAAATAAAGTAAAACCAGGAACTCAGAGAACTCTTCCAGTATAGAGTAGACAGAAAATGCTCTCATTCACAATTAGAGCAACACACACAAAAATAAATCCTTACAATTTTATATCTAAATCAAAATGCTATTTTCAAACCAAGGGTGGAGAATAAGCTCAGAGAAGTACTTGACTCGTCAAACATTTTCGACACGGTTATTGTTGTGTGTCTTAAAATACCAGCACTGCAACCATAATTACTAAATTTCAGGAAATAATGAAAGAATGCCGCAACTGCTGGGAGAAGCTTAAGGCAATTACATGCAATTCAGAGAAGCTCATGATGGCTGGACCAAGCATTTAAAGTTGTTGATTCTTCCGAAACCTGAGTTGCCTAAAACTCCACTGTGATCATATTAGCTTGAGCCATCCTTTAAAAACATCAATGGATGAAGTGCTTGGCATCTGGATGGACTGAAGAAGGCATAGCAAAAAAGCTTCCTTTAATCCACTTTCACAGCAAATTTAAAGGTGGCTAATTAAATATTTCAACTCTTGTGTTTTCTATGCAACGGCAAAGAGCAACTTTGCAAGATCAAAACATTTTTTTTTCTCTTCATATCTTTTGCTTTAAATGAAGGAAATCTATGAGGAGCAAGTATTAGTTTCTGTTTGATAGAGAGCTAAAAAAGAGAAACAAGAAAATTACAGAATTACTATCATTCTGCTTTCTTTGCAGCAGCAGAACAAGTTCCTTTATGCAAGTTCAGCCTATTTATCCCCAGTAAAGGGAAAGGGTGGATAACAGAATCATCCAAACAAAACAAATGGGAAATGTACTAAATCACACATTTCCTGTGCAGTTTCTCATCTGTAGGCATGCACCCCCACACTTTTTCCTTACAAGGAAAA